>OY728157.1:845704526-846954526 GCA_963277665.1 Viscum album | reverse complement strand
TACTTATTTATTTGTATTCAATCATCTCGCTTTTTGATAAAAAAACTCTTTAACTAAAATATTGTTTTAAAGGTATTAAAGATTTATTCTCCTAAACATATCTCATTAATGTACATGTTTTAAAAATGGGTTTTAGGATTTATTTATATGGTCATTAATGTTTTCAAATGATACTTTTATTTAAAATTGTCAAAGTTGTATGGGACTCTTTGGTTCAAAAATATCTTTTTAAATGGTTTTGAAATTGATTTGATAAAGCAGTGTTTTGATATATTGGAATATGGAATTTTTTTTTTCAATTATACTTTTGTTATGTGTTATGATGATATTATGTTTATTGGTCATTATTTACGTATACGGGTGGTTCCATGATAAACCTAGGGTGGGTGAGCCTGAGATATCTCTCCAATGCATTGGGTAACATGACGGAGGTAAACGTGAATATTTCTTCTAAGAGAGTTAGAGAATATACTGTTATGGGTATTCCAGAGTGACTCCCTATGTAGCTATGATAGCTAAAATATATGTATGATATGGATGCCACAAGTTACCTTTATTATTTATGATTTCTATGTGTCTTTAATAAATCTTATGATTTCATGAGGTAAGTAAAAGAGTTAATGTTTTGTATGTATTTGTGAACAAATGTTTTCATTCATGGTTTTATAACCCTTACCGAGATTTTTATGCTCATCCCATGTTTTTGAAATTTTTTCCACAAGACATAAATATGAATAGGGTCAAGGATGGGATCATGGAAAATTCATGCTATCTAAAACCTGTAACTAGACATGTTTCTTGTAAGGAGTTTTTATTTTATGAAAAAAATTGATACTGAGTAGTAGTGTCTACTTGTAATATTGAAGTTGCAATGTAATAGTTATGGCCTAATTATCTAAAACTCTAAACCTAAATGTTACCTCAATGTGAATTTTTTATTTAATTCAATATTATGTAATGTTTAAGGCCGAGTCTATATAGTTGTTATCAGAGGTCGATTTAGACAACTTTAGGGATTTGGAGTTTTTGTTAGACACATGGTTAGTCCCTTTGTATATTATTTTAGTTAAATCCTTGTTTTCTAACCTTTTTAGTTCAAGGAATGTCATTTACAAATGGGAGGAGGAGGATCTCAAACTACATTTCTATCTCTTCCTGATGAAATAATTTTAATTATTATTGCAAAGTCATGTTCAGATGATTGTGTAACTTTTTTTAGCAAACAACTCACTTGCAAGCAGTTTTTTGAGATATCAAAAAACTCCAATATATCTCGTTATCATCGTGGATCATGGGTTGTATTTAGGAAAAATTATACAATCACAATATTCTCTTATTTTCAATAATGGTAAATATTATCAAGGCATTTCCCAATATTTTACCTTATCACTTGATTTTGAAGCATATTATTATTTAAAAAAAGGTGCTGAATAAGGAGACCCATAAACAACCTATTTATATTTTATTTTAAAATATAGTCTCTCTGTATATACTTATGTAATTTTAAAAGGAACATTAATTGAAGGCTTTAACTCAAATTCGGTCCGATTATTTCATAGAAATCATTTTTTATCAAATGTTTTGAAATTATATGTCATAAATGATTATTTTCCAAAACTGTTTTTCTATGAACACCCATATGACCCATGTTGTACAAGGTGTATTTGAATCGAGGAAGAATTGAAGGATCTCTAAATCATTGTAGAAATGCATGGACCTTCTACCTACGTGAACAAGATGACGATGAAACCAAATGGACACCATGATCAAGGTATGATGTTCTTCATTTTGGGGATCATTTTATTTTATCATATATTGTCGAAGTGAGACTCCATGTATTAAGATGTTGAGATAATAATGAATTTGGATGAAAATGATAGGAATAAGGGAACCATCGTGGTTAAAACATGTTAGCGTTATTTTTGAGTTTTATAAAGTGGAAAACCCATAGGATGGGTGACAACCTGTCATATCTGGTATGGCCACAGGAATCGGACCCACAACCGAAGGGCGACAAGGGTGCACTGGGTACCACTAGACTACTTGAAGTCCTTGTTTATCATGACTGAATACTTTAGTAAAATGTTTTTATGGAACAAGAATAAGTTTATTTTTGTAACTAATGTTTTATGAAATGGATATACTTAGTATAGAAAAATGATTTAGTGATTAAGTGATAAAGGTTGCTGTGGAAGATGTTCTCTCTTCTGAGGAAACACTATATGCCTATGAAAGATAGAATACTATGGGATTTCAACTGTAGAATAATGTTTAGATTGGAAGAATCTATGTTTTTATTGTGGACATATGATGATTTTTTTTATTTATGAAACTGATTAACCTATCATGGAGAATATGTGATTAGGTTAATTACTATTCAATATGAGATTTTATGAGTAACTAATGTTATTTGGTGATAAATGATAAGATTTATCTTGGAAGACTATGTAATTAAATACTTATGAGATAAGGGTTTAAATCGTTGTTTGGATTACTTTGAATAATTTTAGGGACAATTGTTTATTGAATGGTCTTTATTGATCTTTGGGTTTTGATCGACAAGTTTTAAAGATTTAGTGTAGTTTTTCATATTTTAAAATATTATCATTTTTTGGGTATTATTTGATCTCACACTAACAATTTTGGTTTTAGTTTATGTCTAAAGAAAAGGGAATTATATAGTTCTTTTTTTTGTATTATGTGATTCTCAAGAAGTTTATTCTTGTGATTTTGATGTGACCATGTGTTTTTGAAAGCTCTTTGTTTAGAGAAAAGATTTTTTTGTTGAATCTTATTAAAGGATGAAACTCTACTTGAAGGTAAGTATATTTACTTATGTTCTTATTCTATGTAGTAAATTAATTACTCCAAATTATGAAAAGGAATTTAAAAAAATCGTTGTTGGTTTACATTTCCTACTTGGTAATCAAAGACCATTTAACCCATCACATGTTTGTGATTTTATGATGGTTAACTTTCTCCTAAACATGTTTTCTATCACTCTCCATCAAAACATAACCCTTTGTTTTCTCTTCCATATCCATGTTTTCATACATGGAATCCTAGTATGGGTTTTTTTGAGTGACCTTTAGGCTTCTCTTTCATTCTTTTAAAGTGATAGTTTTACTGACACTTTTTTTGATGTGGTACTTTCAATGACGTTTCTGAGCCCATTTTGTTTTAAATTGAAAGGACGCAATTTCCAAAAGGGGGGAAGGATATAAAATACCATGTAAATAAAGAATAAGACATATTTCATATATATTAATATTTGTGAACTAAATATTAATTTTACATAAAAGGGGTTTCTTGTTCAATAGCTTACCAGATATGCAACTATAGGTTTCTTTGAAATCTTACGTTGCACACTAATAATATAATATTATTATTTTAAATGGTAGTTAACTCCTAATTGTTGTATTGGCGGGAAGGAAAAAAACTAACTACAATATGATTATACATGTTTTTTAAATGTATTTACCTTTATCCAATAAAAATTTGAGGCTTAAAATGTGAATGATTATAATTTTAAGCATAATTTACATTAAAAGGCCGATTTATCACCTTTTAATGGTGAACCCTAATTAAATGTAGTTTTGGTCACTTTAATACTTTCTAATTGACCAAATAAAATACTTATTTAGAACAGGGGCATCAAATTTTACTTTGGGTATTTTTTGTGGAATTTTTCTGATAAAGTTCATTTTTTAATGAATAGTGAAAAATATTGTATTTTAATTCAAAAGTTCTTTTTAATAAAATATTTATATGATTAGTTTATCTTTTTAATTGGTTTTAAAGTGAAATTAAAATATATTTTTACCATTTAATCTAATTTTGGTCATTGGAATTAATTTCACTTTGAAATTGGACATAAACAAGTATCAATATTTTGATAGTTATTGTTTCTTAAAAACACGCTATTTGTTTTAACGAAGGGAAATAATTTTAAAATTAATTAATGCCACTTAAATGTTTGGAATTTGGAAAAATAGACATTATTTTTTAATTCAGAATATCCAATATAGCATATGCTGAATTTTTGGTATTTTTTTTAAAAAACACTAATTTTTGTTGAAGAGTGAAACCACTTAGTGGTAGTTAAAAAAACTGACTTTTTCATTTAAATTAAATTTTACCATTTTTGTGAATTTAATTATAAAAATATGACATAGATGGTTGTTATCAAGAAGTAAAATTTGTTTCAATAAGATGAAAATAATTTTTGGTGAATAGTAACTTGTGACATTTAATTACCACGGTTAAAGGTAAATTGGGTAATTCAATGTTAAAAGAATATTATAATAATTATTAATTACCTTAACACTTGTCGTAACATTATTGGATGAGTATTGGCCGACCATGGGAATTCTTGGGTAGATTTTGGGACCCCATGAAGCCACTTATGAAGGATAATGACACTTAGATTAATTAATTTAATGTAAAGACAAAATTGACATTAACAAATATCATTTAGTAATTATTTTTTATATGGTGTTATATATGTTTTATTTGTAACTATAAATATTAATTGGAAATATAAAGTGATTTCCCACATTATAGTATTTGTTTTATAATTTTTATACATCTAATAAATTAAATTATTTATGACACAATAATGATGCAGTATTTACCTCATTAATAAATGATTTAAATAAATAAGATTATAATGATTGAAATATTATCCAAAACCTGTACAATTTCTATTGGATGATTTTATTTCGACCATGAATCATCTTATCTTCAACTCTAATGATTTTTGGTCCTCTAGAAATAGAATATCATAATATTATATATTAATATTTTCACACTTTCCTAAAGAGCCCCTCCTCCCCTTATAAAAGGAGAGCAATTCTAACCCATTCCACACACCTCTCAATCAATTTTATATTCAATCTATACTCAAGTAATCTCCATACATCCCTATACTCCACCTATAGGTCTTACCTTAAGCATAAGGCACTTCAAGAAGTCCTTTTGGTTAAAACCAAAGGGAGTTACCCAAATTAAAGGCAACTGTTTCTCTTAATTTGTTTTCTTTTATTTTACTTCTCCAACCCCTTAAATCCTTTTACTCCTTTCTTTTTTAACAACAAGATTATCCTAAATGTACTAGGATGTATTTAGGATAATTATTCAAACTACACATACACACACCTCTATTTAATGGGATAAGAACATAATGTTTCTATGGATGACAAACTAACGCCTCACAAAACGATGATTCTTCAATTATCTCTTACCACCTCTCATGGATCCCATTATGATGGAAATGTATTTATATATGATATATATTATGTTTATGTGTTTTTTATGCTTTTTTAATTTCGATTTATAGCATGCCATTATGGTTTCCGTTATGGGTAAACACGATAATCTCGTTAGAGGATTGCGGACTACCACCCCCTCAAAGTGATATGACTCGGTAATTCCATATGTGGGATGTATAAAAGATGGAGTTAATTCTATTATATAAGATATTATATATGAAATTATACTGGAATTATAATATACCTATGTGTCATTATGTTTTAATTCCATTAAAATAAGAAATATAAATGAAAGTAGTGTTCATGCGTACCTACGACTTACTATCTCCATGAACAGTGTGTTTCATTTCTTAACTCTAAATGTTATGTACTATTATAAATACATGTATATACTGGATATATATGATATATATTATATCTAAATTATGAATATATTTCTGGATATAATGAAACTTTGACCACATGAATAATAAGTAATTATAAGAAGTATATTTTTTACTCAAGTACCAAATATCGACAAAACGACCATTGTTTTTCGGTGAAGCTTTGGTCAAGGACATCGACAAAACGACCATTATTAACTTAAATGATTACATAATGTTTATAACAAGGTAATAAGTGATATAAAATTAATAATAAACTTGAAAAGGTTATTAATCATGTAGAAATTAACTTTAGTTTATTATTCAGTTGATTAAAGAATGATTGATTCAAGTCGGACAACGAGGTAATGGATTTGCTTATCTCACTTTTAATTCTGGGAGATTTCCATTGTTCGTCACTTATTCATTGAATGTGGTGTACTGTGTACTGACATTTGATATATATCATCATGATTATAATTATATTCATGGTATTCTGTGATTAATTTGGTGGTTATTAACTTTTGGTTCATACGACTCAATTGATTACAATGTGGTAAAGGGTTTCATCTCACTTTTTATTTCCGTGAGATTCATGCTATATTTTCCACTATTTCCTTGTGTGTTGTTTATGTACTGTCCATGATTGAACTATTTGTGTAATATAATTTAATTTATGAGTATTTTAATCTTCATTTTATGATCCTTCTTTCATGTGGTGTTTGTTTTGTAAGTTACAAAATCGGCAATGGAACCTTTCACCCTCCTCTTTTTAAGAGACTTCTTTTTGTTATGTATTTTAATTTACAAATTATTATGTTTGGATGTATTGTTTTATATCATTATTAATGTAAACTTAATTTCCAAGTGATGAGATACCATTTTTATCTCATCAATGCATTTTATGAATTTTAAAGTGATGTCGTTAGGCTGTCAAATTTTTTCAAGGGAACTTCTTAACACAATTTCAATTCTTTAGGTTCAACTTGTACTTCATGAATATGTCTTCCTATGAATATGTTTGAATTAACTATGATTTTTTTGCACCAAATATCCACTTATATTGGGTGTATTTATATTTTTCACACATAGTTATGTGATTGATTTATCCTCAATTTAAGGATACAATCTTTATAAGGGATTTCAACTTAATTTATATTTTCACCAAGAATTCATTATTGTTATGCAACAATTAAATTTTATATGGTTTAAATATTATCCTTTGAAATATTATATCATGTATACCATTATTATCATTATATTATAAAGTTCTGATTAAATGTTATTCCTCATTTATTTGTATTCAAGCATCTCTCTTTTTGTTAAAAAAAACTCTTTAACAAAAATATTGTTGGAAATGTTTTAAATATTTACACTTCTAAACATTTATCATTAATGTACAAATTTTCAAAATGAGTTTTACGATTTATTTATATGGAAATTAAAATTTTTAAATGATAATTCATTTAAAATCTTCAATGTTGTATGGGACACTTTGATTCAAAAATCTCTTTTTAAATGTTTTGGAAAATGATTTGATAAAGCATTCTTTTGATATATTATAATGTGGAAATGTTATATTTCCTTTATAATTTTGTTATGTGTTATGATTATGTTATGGTTATTGGGAATTATTTACATATATAGGTGGTTCCATGATAAATCTAGGGCGGGTGAGCACGATATATCTCTCCAATTCATCAGGTAACGTGACGGTGGTAAACATGAATGTTTCTCCTAAGAGATTTTGGGAATGAACTGTGATGGGTATTCCAAAGTGACTCCCTATGTAGCTGTGATAACTAAAATGTAATGGATTCCACATGTTACCTTTATGATTTATGATTTCTAGTTGTCTTTCATAAATCTTATGATTTCACGAGTTAAGTAAAATAGTTCACGTTTTATATGTATTTATGAACAAATGTTTTCATTCTCTATTTTATAACCCTTACCGAGCTTTTTATGCTCATCCCATGTTTTTGAAATGTTTTCCACTGGACATAAATATGAATAGGGTCAAAGATGAGATCAAGGAAAATTCATGCTGTATAAAAATTAGAACAATACATGTTTTTTTAAGAGTTTTTATTTTATGAAAAAAATGGATACTGAGTAGTAGTGTCTACTTGTAATATTCAAGCTGCAATGTAATAGTCATGGCCTAATTCTCCAAAACTATAAACCAAAAAATATCCCCAATGTGAATTATTCATTTAATTCAATATTATGTAATGTTAAAGGCTATGTCCTTATAGTTTGTATTAGAGGTCGGATTATACAACATTAGGGATTATGAGTATTCGTTAGACACATGGTTAGTCCCTTTGTCTATTATTTCAGTTAAATCCTTGTTTTATAACCTTTTCAGATCAAGGAATTCCAGTTACAAATGGAAGGAGGAGGATCTCAAATGACATTTCTATCTCTTATTGATGACATGCTTGCAATAATTATTGAAAAGTCATGTTCGGATGATTGTGAAACTTTTCCTTGCATAAAACTCACCTGCAAGCAGTTGTTTGAGATATAAAACACCTCCACTATACCTCGTTATCATCGTGGATCTTGGGTTGTATTTAGGAAAAATACTATTTTCACAATTTTCTAATATTTTCAAGAAATGTAAATATTATCAAGGCATTTTCAAATTTTTTACCTTGTCAAAATATTTTGATGCATATTATTGTTTTAAAAACGGTGATGAAGAAGGGTACCCTTGTGCAACCTATTTATATTTTATTTTAAATTATAGTCTCTCATAACATACTTATGGTATTTTAAATGGACAATTAATTTAATGTTTCAACTCAAATTAGGTCCGATTATTTCTTAGAAATCATGTTTTATCAGATGTTTTGAAAAAATATGTCATGCATGATTATATTCTAACTCTGTTTTTCTGTGAATACCCATAAGACCCATGTCGTATATGGTGTATTTGAATAGAAGAAGAATTTTTTTTTGACGGATCTCTAAATCATTGTTTCAATGCATGGACCATCTACCTACATGAACTAGATGAAGATGAAACCAAATGGACACCATGATCAAGGTATGATGTTCATCATTTTGGGGATCGATTTATTTTATTATATATTGGTGAAATAAGACTTCTAGTATTAATATGTTGAGATCATAATGAATTTTGATTAAAATGAGAGGTATAAGGAAACCATTGAGGTTAAAACATCTTAGTGTTATTTTCAAGTTTAATAAAGAGGACAACCCATGGGATGGGTGACAACCCGTCGTATCTAGTAAGGCAGTAGGAATCGAACCCACAACTGAAGGCAGACAAGGACACATTGCCTACCACTAGCCTACGTGATGTCACTGGTTAGAATGAATTAATATATTAGTAAAATGTTTTTATGGAACAAGAATTAGTAGATTTTTGGAACTAATGTTTTATCAAATGGATATACTGATTATAGAAAAATGATTTAGTGATTATGTGATAAAGGTTGTTGTGGAAGTTGTTCTCTCTTTTGAGGAAACATTATTTTCCTATGGAAGATAGAATACTATGAGATTTTAATTATGGAATAATGGTTTGTTTGGAAGAATCTATGTTTTTATTATGGACATAGGATGATTTTTTTTATTTATGAAACATATTAACCTATAATGGAGAGTAAGTTATTAGGTTAAATACTTTTCAATATGATTTTTTATGGGTAACTAATGTTATTTGGCGATAAATGATAATATTTATCTTGGAATTCTATGTAATTAAATCCTTATGAGATTTGGGATTCAATATTAGTTTGGATTAATTTTGAAGAATTTTAGGGAAAATTTTTTATTGAATGGTCTTTGTTGATCTTGGAGTCTTGTTTGAAATTTTTTGGAGATTTCGAGTAGTTTTTCTTCTTGTAAAAGATTATCATTTTAGGGTATTATCTGATCTCACAAAAACACATTTGGTTTTAGTTGATGTCTAATGATAAGGAAAATATATAGTTCTTTTTTTGTGGATTATGTGATTCTCAAGTAGATGATTCTTGTGCTTTTGATGTGACCGTTTCTTTTTTAATTCTCTTTGTTTGGTGAAATGATTAGTTTTTGGTAGAAACTTATTAATGGATGAAACTCTAATTGAAGGTAAGTATATTTCCTTCTGTTCTTATTCTATGTAGTAAATGAATTCAACCAAATTACAAAAAGGAATGTAATACAAAAACATTGTTGGTTTACGTTTCGTACTGGGTAATCAAAGACCATTTAATGCATCACATGTCGGTGATTTTCTGATTGTTAACATTCTCTTAAACGTGTTTTCTATCACTCTCCATCAGAGCTTGACCCTTTTTTTCTCTTCCATATCCTTGTTTTTTACATGGAATCCTAGTATGTATTTTCTCGGGTGACCTTTGTGCTTCTCTTTCTTTCTTTTAATGTGATAGTTTTACTGACTCTTTTTCCGATGTGGTAATTTCAATGATGTTTCAGAGAACATTTTTTTAAATTGGAAGGACACAATTCCCAAAAGGGGGGAAGGATATAATATCCTAGGTAAAAAAATAATAATCTATATTTCATATTTATTAATATTTTTGAATTAAATATTAATTTTACTTAAATGGGGTTTCTATGTTCGATAGCATACACGATACGCAACAACAGGTTTCTTTATAATCTTACGTTGCACACTAATAATATAATATTATTATTTTTAATGGTAGTTAAATCCTAGCTGTTGAATTAGTGGTAATGAACAAAACTAACTACAATATGATTATACACGTTTCTTAAATGTATTTACATTTATCCAACAAATTTTACAGGCTTAAAATGTGAATGAATCTAATTTTAAGCATAATTTACATTAAAAGGACGATTTATCGTCTTTTAATGAAGAATCCTTTTTAAATATAATTTTGTTCACTTTAATACCTTCTAATTGAACAAATAAAATACTTTTTTAGAATGGGGTATCAAATTTTACTTTGGGTAATTCATTAGGTATTTTTCTGATAAAATTCATTTTTTAATGAATAGTGAAATATATTGTATTTTAATTAAAAAGTTCCTTTTAATATAGTTTATTTATATGGTTATATTTCCTATTAATTGGGTTTAAATTGAAATTAAAATATATTTTTATCATTTAATCTAATTTTGGTTATTGAAATTAATTTCACATTGAAATTGGACATAAACAAGTATCAATCTTTTGATAGTTATTGTTTCTTAAAAACACGCTATTTGTTTTAACTACGAGAATTAATGTAAAAATTAATTAATTCTACTTTTATGTTTTTAATTTGGGAATATATACATCAATTTTGAATTTGGAATATCAAATTTATCTAAATCTGAATTTTTGGTATTTTTCTGGAAAACATCAATTTTTGATGAATAGTGAAACCACTTAGTGGTATTTAAAAAAATTGGCTTTTTCAATTAAATTAAATTTTACAACTTATGTAAATTAAATTTCATAAATCCTACATACATGGTTGTTATCAAGACGTAAAATTTGGTTAAAAAATGAAAATTATTTTTTGCGAATAGTAACTTTTGACTTTTAGTTACAACAGTTAAAGGTAAATAGGGTAATTCAAGGGTAATAGAATATTATAATAATTCAAAATTATCTTAACACTTTTCCAAAAATTATTGGATGAGTATTGACCGACCAAGGGAATCATTAGGTCTATTTTAGGACCACATGGAGCCACTTATGAAAGATAATGACACTTTAGATTAATTAATTTAATGCAAAGTCAAAATTAACATTAACAAAAATCATTTAGTAATTAAATTTTATATGGTTTTATATAAGTCCTATTTTCTACTATAAACAATCATTCGAAAGATAAAAATATTTCCTACATGATATTATTTTTTTTATAATTTTTAGACATCTAATAAATTAAATTATTTATGACATAATAATGATGCAGTATTTAACTAATTAATAAATGATTATATAAATAAGATTATAATGATTAAAATTTTATCCAAAACCTATCCAATTACTATTGGAAGATTTTATTTCGAACATGAATCATCTTATCTTCGACTCTAATTATTTTAGTACCTTTATAAAAAAAATTCATTATATTATAAATTAATATTTTCACACATTCTTAAAGAGACCCTCCTCCCCCTTATAAAGGGAGACCACATATAACCAATTCCTCACACCTCATAAGCCATATGAATCATCAAAACTATACTAAATTAATCTCCATACATCCCTCTCCTACACCTAGAAGCCTTAACATAGGCATAAGGAACTTCAAGAACAACTTTTGGTTCAAACCAAAGGGTGTTACCCAAATTAAAGGTAACCGTTTCTCTTAAATTGTTTTCTTTTATTTTTCTTCTCCAACCCCTAAACTCTTTTTATTTCTTTCTTTTGTAACAAAAACAGTATCCTAAATGTAATAGGATTTTTTATGAGAATTATTCTAACTACACTTAAACACACCACCATCTAATGGGTGAAGAATATAATGTTTTTGTGGATGGAAAACTAACGCCTCACGAAACGATGATTGTTCAATTACCACTTACCACCTCTCATGGTGTCCATAATGATGGAAATGAATTTATATATGATATATATTATTTTTATGTTTTCTTTATTCTTATATAATTTCCATTTATATCATTCCTTTATGGTTTCCATTATGGGTAAACATGATAATCTCATTAGAGGAAGTGCGGACTACCGCCCCCTCAAAATGATATGACTCGTTAATTCTATATATGGGATGTTGAAGTGAACTGTGTTGCATTTGTTTTCAATGAGGTATGTTGTTGTCAAGGAATGAATGGATGTCAAGAATTGTCAAGATGTGAATGCCAAAGGTTGTGATGGTGTTGGTGGTGAAGAGAGAATGGCCATGGTACTAAGATGCATGTCACTTAGGAGATTCACTAAGTGATATTGGAAATTGTGGTTGAAACATTCTCCATTCACATCAGACGATTGATGAGCTGATCTTTAAGTTCAAAGAACTTGTATCCTGATGATACAATGTCACAACATGATTAGAAGACCATGCATTGTAGTGACAATGCATGAGGAGTTGAAGAAGCAAGATGATCCATTCACTACTTCTAAGTGGATGAAGTGGTTTAATGAAGTCCATGCACTATCACTTAGTGCATGTGAATCAGAAGATGTTCCAATTGATCTCTGAGTCGAACAATGAAGTTTATTGAAGAAATATTTGATTCAGGAGCTCGGTTGAAGATGAAGAAACCTTCGGGAATTCCATTCTTAAATGTTGATTATATGTTGAAGAAAAATGGAGGAATTCTAATGAAGAAGTTTAATACTTGAATTCTTAAAAAGAAGATGAAGGAGAAGAAAGGCTTGAAGTGGTTCTCTTGATATGGCTTGATTTCATGGAGGACTTTGTTTTTTGACAAAGTCTTATTCAAGACTTAGCCAAAAAATGTGCCACCAAGGAGGCCAGCCGAGGGATCACCCAAGGCACATATGGGCCTAAGGCGCCACGCCCATGGGGAACCCTCAAGGCCAAGGCGCTCCCTGAGGCAAGGCAGGGGCCGTGTATAAGCCCCGAGGCCACGCGGTGATGAAGCCCGCGCAGCGTGAGCGCGAGGAGCGCGCCCGTGAGTGTGCTTAGTGGGCGCTAGGAGCGCGCCCGCAGGGAGCAGAGTGGGCGCAGAGCGCGCCCGCAGGGAGAACACGGTGCGGGGCGGCACCGTGGAGGGAGGAGATTCAATTGCGGGGTTGAGGCAGCGCGAGGCTGATAAGGCGCGGCAATTCCTCTCGCCGATTCGATGTGGGACGCAGAAATTTCCCCGGGAGCGAATCCTGGCCGTCCGAGCCATCACGCGCTTTATCCACGCCGCACAATCCATCTCCGCGGCGATGATATGATCCTGGCCGTTTAACATCGCATCCGACGGCCGAGAACTCGTCTCCTTCCTCGAGCTCAGCCGAAGGCTCCCCGTGAGCTCCGTCGAACCAGGAGCAACCCGAGCACCTGTTTTTGAGATTCCGGCCACCTCCGAACAAACCGAAGGCTCCCTCGTGTTCGTCTGGCCCAACTGAACATATCCATGTATAAATATGGGCATGCATGCAATGTATGGAGAATTCGAGTGAGGCCGAAGGCAAACGAAGTGCCGAGGCCTTGAGCGTCTATGTTCTGCATGGTTTGGACCGAAAGAAGCCATCCATGCGTTTGAAAGTCGCATGCACGAGGAGAAATAAAAAGGGAGAACCCGCGTGTGAAACAGAGGAAGATATCAAGATTTGCAGAATCTTGAGATACCCGAAAAACTCGGGGATTCAAGTTTTATCGCACGCGGATGATCCGGGCATCCCTCTGCCTATAAAAGAAGAGCCAGAGGCTCTCATTTTGCTTGCTGAAACTCTGTTGAAAATCCGAGTCCCGTGAGAGCTCTGCCTCGTGAAGTTGAAGCCCCGCGCAAGTTTACTTGTGCGGCTTGAGTTCCTTGCGCGCTACTTCTTTGCGCGACAAGAAGAAGGAGGAGGAGGAGTCCCCTGTGGGCTATCCTTTGCGCGACATGAAGGAGGAAGGGCAGCGTCAACTTGCGCGCCCCCTCTGTGCACCGCGCCCCCTGCACGGTAGGCGCTTGCACGGCCAAGTGCACCCTTGCACTTGCGCACCCACGGCCGAGGTCCTTTGTGCCTTGTGCTTGCGCGATAGAAGCTGTGAAGAGAGGAAGGCCGCACCCCTTTGCGTGCCTATTTTTAAGGTGGAGTGCATACTTAGTGTGTGTGTGAAAATGGAGTAAGAGGACCCTACGGTTTTGTGTGTGCAAAGAAGAAGACCCGAGGACATTGTGCCTTGTGTGCTAGGTGAACAAGAGAAGGCCGTAGCCTTTGGGTGTACGTGCAAACAAGAACAAAGAAGGCCGAGAGTTTTGGGTGTGTGCAAGGAGGAGAATTGGCCAAGTCTCAAGTGTGTGTGCAAAGTGAAACAAGTGTGTGCAAAAAGACAACATGGCCAAACCTAAGTGTGTGCACTAAGAAGTGTGTATACACTTAGAAGAAATAAGGAGTGACCCACACTAAAGTAGAACACACTCTAAGTGTGTAAACAAATTGGATAAAGTGTGTGAAGGAGGAAGAAGGTGTGTGCTTAAAGTGACTACACCCTTTGTGGGATTATTGCACCTAGAAGAAAGAAAAGGAGAGTGCATGCATGCATGTATGCACGTGCACATGTGAAACAAGTCAAATTTGCTTGTGTGCATTTGAGTTGACCAAGACCAGAGGATCTTGAAGAATTTGAGAAGGCCATGCAGTCAGTGCATGAAGATGCAGAGTTCCCATGCATTCAGTGCATGAAGTTGAATTGAGTGAGACTGAAGCCAAGCTGAAGTTAAATATATTATTTGGATGAGTATTCAGTAAGTGAGAAGACCCTGATCAACAGAAGTGATCAGAAGCTGTGAGCAAGGCCTACAGACCTTTTCAGAGGCTGTTGAAGATTCTTGAAGAGTGAAGCCAGGTGCATCCTAAGAAGAAGGTGATAAAGCCTGAGCTAGACGAGAAGACCTGATCATCACAAGTGATCAGAGGTACCGAGCAAGGCCAGCAGCCTTTATCCCAGGCTGCTGAAGATACTTGAAGAGCTGAACAAGAAGAAGAGCTACTTGTGTGACTCGAGCAGCCAGGAGAAGACCCCTGTGCGACTCAGGGTGGAGGAAGTCTCCAGTGGGATTCTGGAGCAGGCCAGTGGGACTCTGGTAACACTATGGGACGCAGTATAAAGACCCTCCTGTGGGACTCAGGAGAGATACGGTGGGAATCTGTATCGACCATTGTAATTCTAACAAGTTATAATGGAAGAATCCATGCTGGGATAGCATGGCAAGGATGTAGGCCTTTGGTGCCGAACCTTGTAAATCCTTGTGTCCTGTGCCTTTTCATTACTGCATAATCCGGGAAAGGTTGAGAGATACAAGAAGAGTGGATCGAGTCTTTAACCAGCCATAGAGGTTTAATTGATAAGGAATCAATTAGTAAAAAGTTGTAAAGGATCACTGATTCACCCACTCCCCCTCTCAGTGATCACACTGATCTGGGCACTTCAATTGGTATCAGAGCGAGGTTCCCTCTAAAAGATCCAAGGGAGTCTTTATGAAGTGCAGATTTGAGGAAATGAGTGACCAGCCTTAAATGGAGATATCTACCAAGACTCAGAAAAATAGAAAGAAGAAACAGGCCAAGAAGATAAAGAAAGCCTGTCCTAGCTGTGATGAAGTTGGAACAATGAAAGATCTTCAAAGTGCAATCAAATATCTTCAGAAGACAGTCCCCAAGGAAGTGGAAATGTTTATAGCTACAGGCATCCTTGATCTTCAAGAAGAAAAATCACAGTTAGAAGAAGAAGCCAATGCAATGGAAGATCAATTGGCTAAAAGGGTTGGCATAACCAACACTCTCAGAAAGCTGGTGAAGGCTAAGGAAGAAACAGTTTCTCTTCGCAATGATAGATATGAAGATACTTGTGAAGAATTGCAAAGAAGCCTTTCTGAGAAATAAATCTTTAAAGTAATAATCAAAGATGTTTACCATGCATTGGAGAAGAGGCATAGAGTATCAATGGTTGTTAAAGATGCTCAACTTGAAGACAAAGTAAAATTGGTGAAGGAGCTGGACAATTCATTGCAAGAATTGAAGAAGGTTCATGAAGACCAGATGAAACAACTGGTGGAGAATTGGGAAGTAAAGTTAAGAACTGTTGAGGATGAGAAGAACTCCCTCAACATGAAATACTTAGAACTGGAGGTGATATTGAAACATCTGCAATCACCTAAAGTTGAATCCTCCCAGTCAGCTGGAAGAAGACATATTGCTACTCAAGTATGCTTTGAGCAGGATGATTCTAAAAAAAAGACATCCTCTAATGAAAGGGCAACATCTTCTAAAAAGAAGGTACCATCCATACCATCTTGTACTCATGCTTCTAAAAGTGTTTCTACTAAAAGTGCAGGATGGAAGAATGAATCCAAACAAGTATGGATGAAGATAGTGAAGAAAGAAAGCTCTCCTGAAGCAGCACAACAATTCAAGACAAGTACCCTACAATCAGAAGGAATCAAAAAGTCAAGATTTGTGGGTCAGTGTTGGTGTTGTAATAAGTATGGACACTGTGCAAAGGATTGTTGGTACAATCCACTAAATGTCAAAGCACAAAGGAAGCCCATGCCAAGGGGGAGCAAGCCAGAAGAAAAGAAGCAGCATCCACAGGTCCAGAGACATCTGTTTACTGCAAATAGATTTGGATTACTTGACAACATCTGGGATGATTGCAAAAGTGGTCAAAAAGATACATGTCAATCTCCAACTATATCCAGAGCTAAAAAGAAGAAAAGATCACAGAACCTGGCTCAGAAAGAATCCTTGGGAAGCAAGCATAAGAAAGTGGAAGATGCTCCCAAGAAGATTATGAAAAAGGAAGATAAGTCCTTGGAATTCAAATCCAAGAAGGGTGATGTATCCAGAAGGACCACCAAGAAAACATGCTTCTACTGTGGAAAGAAAGGACACATCATGGACCTTTGTAAAGAAGCCATGAAACTAAATAGAAGCAGACTAAACTTCAAAAGACAATCAATCCAGAAGAAGAAGAAGGGATTGATTGAAAATAAGTTGCCTAAGAGAGGTAGCTTAGCAGCATCCAAAGAACCATGTGAAACTTCCAGAACTGGGGCCACTCTTCCAAATGATTTACTTGTCATATGGCCACATCAGTTGCAACTTTCCAGAGAACTACAAAGAGTTGAAGATGAAGCTCTGGAAATTGCTAAAGCAAAAGGGAAGAAGAAGGTTTCACATGAAGATGTTTTAAGAACCACACCAGCACAATCATCAATGAAGATCAAATGTGCAAGTGTGAAGACTGGTGAAAATGGGACATCTCGGTTGAGAGAATCTTCTCAACCTTGTTGTTCACTTTGATGAACCAAGGAGGTTCCATCTTATTCCCTTATACTCTTGGTATATACATGTTCTAACATTGCAGGGAATTGAAGATGATGATCATTCTCATCTGGAGGATGGTTTGGATTGAATAGAGTGCACCCCTTGAGGGGGAGCAAATCTGAAGAAGATGATGGTCTAAGATTTATATCATCTTAAGAAAATGGACGAAAGGGGGAGCTTTATCTTTTCACTTGAACATTCTAATGTGTTTTGTGGAGTGTGTGCAGGATTTAGCGATTTATTGAATATCTGAACCCCTTAGCATGATCTCACATGATTACAGTGAATGTGGACAGCATTGAGTTCCTTGGTTACATCACTCTTGTTTTCTACACCGGGTTAGCCCAAGTAGACTTAGTGTTGATTTACTAAAGGTTCTTTGCTAAAGAATAACATGTGGCATCATCCCTCTCTTAGTGTTTTTCAAGAAGATGCTATTCGAAGGGAGGAAGAGATATTGTGGAAGAGAACCACACCACACCTTTGCATTTGATTGCCAATAAGGGGGAGAAATATTGGCACACATATTGACCCATTCATATGTGCTGAAGGAGTGTATTGACAACAAATACAAAGGGGGAGATTGAAGTGCACTGTGTTGCATTTGTTGTCAATGAGGTATGTTGTTTTCAAGGAATGAATGGATGTCAAGAATTGTCAAGATGTGAATGCCAAAGGTTGTGATGGTGTTGGTAGTGAAGAGAGAATGGCCATGGTACTAAGATGCATGTCACTTAGGAGATTCACTAAGTGATATTGGAAATTGTGGTTGAAACATTCTCCATGCACATCAGACGATTGATGAGCTTATCTTTAAGTTCAAAGAACTTGTATCCTGATGATACAATGTCACAACATGATTAGAAGACCATGCATTGTAGTGACAATGCATGAGGAGTTGAAGAAGCAAGATGATCCATTCACTAATTCTAAGTGGATGAAGTGGTTTAATGAAGTCCATGCACTATCACTTAGTGCATGTGAATCAGAAGATGTTCCAATTGATCTCTGAGTAGATCAATGAAGTTTATTGAAGAAATATTTGATTCAGGAGCTCGGTTGAAGATGAAGAAACCTTCGGGAATTCCATTCTTAAATGTTGATTATATGTTGAAGAAAAATGGAGGAATTCTAATGAAGAAGATTAATACTTGAATTCTTAAAAAGAAGATGAAGGAGATAAAAGGCTTGAAGTGGTTCTCTTGATATGACTTGATTTCATGGAGGACGTTGTTTTTTGACAAAGTCTTATTCAAGACTTAGCCAAAAAATGTGCCACCAAGGAGGCCAGCCGAGGGATCACCCAAGGCACATATGGGCCTAAGGCGCCACGCCCATGGGGAACCCTCAAGGCCAAGGCGCTCCCTGAGGCAAGGCAGGGGCCGTGTATAAGCCCCGAGGCCACGCGGTGATGAAGCCCGCGCAGCGTGAGCGCGAGGAGCGCGCCCGTGAGTGTGCTTAGTGGGCGCTAGGAGCGCGCTCGCAGGGAGCAGAGTGGGCGCAGAGCGCGCCCGCAGGGAGAACACGGTGCGGGGCGGCACCGTGGAGGGAGGAGATTCAATTGCGGGGTTGAGGCAGCGCGAGGTTGATAAGGCGCGACAATTCCTCTCGCCGATTCGATGTGGGACGCGGAAATTTCCCCGGGAGCGAATCCTGGCCGTCCGAGCCATCGCGCGCTTTATCCACGCCACACGATCCATCTCCGCGGCGATGATCTGATCCTGGCCGTTTAACATCGCATCCGACGGCCGAGAGCTCGTCTCCTTCCTCGAGCTCAGCCGAAGGCTCCCCGTGAGCTCCGTCGAACCAGGAGCAACCCGAGCACCTGTTTTTGAGATTCCGGCCACCTCCGAACAAACCGAAGGCTCCCTCGTGTTCGTCTGGCCCAACTGAACATATCCATGTATAAATATGGGCATGCATGCAACGTATGGAGAATTCGAGTGAGGCCGAAGGCAAACGAAGTGCCGAGGCCTTGAGCGTCTATGTTCTGCATGGTTTGGACCGAAAGAAGCCATGCATGCGTTTGAAAGTCGCATGCACGAGGAGAAATAAAAAGGGAGAACCCGCGTGTGAAACAGAGGAAGATATCAAGATTTGCAGAATCTTGAGATACCCGAAAAACTTGGGGATTCAAGTTTTGTCGCACGCGGATGATCCGGGCATCCCTCTGCCTATAAAAGAAGAGCCAGAGGCTCTCATTTTACTTGCTGAAACTCTGTTGAAAATCCGAGTCCCGTGAGAGCTCTGCCTCGCGAAGTTGAAGCCCCGCGCAAGTTTACTTGGGCGGCTTGAGTTCCTTGCGCGCTACTTCTTTGTGCGACAAGAAGAAGGAGGAGGAGGATTCCCCTGTGCGCTATCCTTTGCGCGACAGGAAGGAGGAAGGGCAGCGCCAACTTGCGCGCCCCCTCTGTGCACCGCGCCCCCTGCACGGTAGGCGCTTGCACGGCCAAGTGCACCCTTTCACTTGCGCGCCCACGGCCGAGGTCCTTTGTGCCTTGTGCTTGCGCGACAGAAGTTGTGAAGAGAGGAAGGCCGCACCCCTTTGCGTGCCTATTTTTAAGGTGGAGTGCATACTTAGTGTGTGTGTGCAAATGGAGTAAGAGGACTCTACGGTTTTGTGTGTGCAAAGAAGAAGACCCGAGGAAATTGTGCCTTGTGTGCTAGGTGAACAAGAGAAGGCCGTAGCCTTTGGGTGTACGTGAAAACAAGAACAAAGACGGCTGAGAGTTTTGGGTGTGTGCAAGGAGGAGAATTGGCCAAGTCTCAAGTGTGTGTGCAAAGTGAAACAAGTGTGTGCAAAAAGACAACATGGCCAAACCTAAGTGTGTGCACTAAGAAGTGTGTATACACTTAGAAGAAATAAGGAGTGACCCACACTAAAGTAGAACACACTCTAAGTGTGTAAACAAATTGGATAAAGTGTGTGAAGGAGGAAGAAGGTGTGTGCTTAAAGTGACTACACCCTTTGTGGGATTATTGCACCTAGAAGAAAGAAAAGGAGAGTGCATGCATGCATGTATGCACGTGCACATGTGAAACAAGTCAAATTTGCTTGTGTGCATTTGAGTTGACCAAGACCAGAGGATCTTGAAGAATTTGAGAAGGCCATGCAGTCAGTGCATGAAGATGCAGAGTTGCCATGCATTAAGTGCATGAAGTTGAATTGAGTGAGACTGAAGCCAAGCTAAAGTGAAAGATATTATTTGGCTGAGTATTCAGTAAGTGAGAAGACCCTGATCAACAGAAGTGATCAGAAGCTGTGAGCAAGGCCTACAGACCTTTTCAGAGGCTGTTGAAGATTCTTGAAGAGTGAAGCCAGGTGAATCCTAAGAAGAAGGTGATAAAGCCTGAGCTAGACGAGAAGACCTGATCATCACAAGTGATCAGAGGTACCGAGCAAGGCCAGCAGCCTTTATCCCAGGCTGCTGAAGATACTTGAAGAGCTGAACAAGAAGAAGAGCTACTCGTGTGACTCGAGCAGCCAGGAGAAGATCCCTGTGAGACTCAGGGTGGAGGAAGTCTCCAATGGGATTCTGGAGCAGGCCAGTGGGACTCTGGTAACACTGTGGGATGCAGTATAAAGACCCTCCTGTGGGACTCAGGAGAGATATGGTGGGAAGCTGTATCGACCATTGTAATTCTAACAAGTTATAATGGGAGAATCCATGCTGGGAGAGCATGGCAAGGATGTAGGCCATTGGTGCCGAACCTTGTAAATCCTTGTGTCCTGTGCCTTTTCATTACTGCATAATCCGGGAAAGGTTGAGAGATACAAGAAGAGTGGATCGAGGCTTTAACCAGCCATAGAGGTTTAATTGATAAGGAATCAATTAGTAAAAAGTTTTAAAGGATCACTAATTCACCCCCTCCCCCTCTCAGTGATCACACTGATCTGGGCACTTCAGATGTAAAAGGATGGAGTTAATCTTATTATATAAGATAATTTATATCAAATTATACTGGAATTATAAAATACCTATGTATCATTATGTTCTAATTCCATTAAAATAATAAATATAAATGAAAGTGGCGCTCAAGCGCACGTAAGGCTTACCGTCTCCATGAGCGGTGCATTTCATTTCTTACCTCTAAATGTTATTTACTATTATAAATACATGTATATACAGGATATATATGACATATATGATATATAAATCATTAATATAATTCTGGATATAATGGAACTTTTACCACATGAACATCATGTAATTATAAGAAGTCCATTTTTGACGCAAGTACCAAATATCGACAAAATGAACATTGTTAACATAAACGATTACATAATGTTTATAACATGGTAATAAGTGATATAAAAGGAATAATATACTTGAAAATTGTTCATAAGAAATTATAAATTAACTTTATTTTATTATTACGAAGATTAAAGAACGATCGAGTCATGTCGGACAACGAGGTAAGGAATTTTCTAATCTCACTTTTAATTCCGTGAGATTTCCATTGTTCATCACTTATTCATTGCATATGATGTATTGTGTAATGAAATTTGATAGATATCATCATTATTATCATTATATTCATGGTATTATTTGATTCATTTGGTGGTTATTAACTTTATGTCATAAGACATAGTTGATTACAACATGGTAAATAGTTCCATCTCACTTTTTATTCCCGTGATACTCATGCTATATTTGCCGCTATTTCCTTTTGTGTGGTGTATTTACTGCCCATGATTGTTCTATTTGTGTAATATAATTTAATTTATGAGTATTTACATCTTCATTGTATGATCCTTATTTCATGTGGTGTATGTTTTGTATGTTACCAAATCGGTAAGGGAACCATTCACCCTCCTCTTTTTAAAAGACTTCTTTTTGTTATGTCTTTTAATTTACATATTATTATGTTGGGATATGTTCTTATATATCAGTATTGTTGTAAATTTTATGTCCAATATATGAGATACCTTTTTATCTCATCAAATCCTTTTCTGAATTTTAATGTGACGCTGTTATGCTGTCAAATGTTTACAAGGGAACTTCTTTACCCAATTTCATTTCTTTAGGTTCAACTTGTACTTCTTGAATATGGAATCCTATGAATATGTTTGAATGACCTATGATTTTTTTAAACATAATATGAACTTATATTGGGGGTATTTATGTTTGTGAAACTTAATTATGTGATTGATTTATCCTCAATTTAAGGATACAATCTTTATAAGGATTTCATCTCAATTTACATTTCCACCAAGGCTTCATTATTTTTATCCACCAATTCACTCTTATATGGTGTATATATTGTCCTTTGACATATTATATCATGAATACCTTTATTCTCATCATATTATAAAGTTATGATTAAATTTTATTTCTCATTTATATGTATTCAAGCATCTCCCTTCTTGTTAAAAAAACTCTTTAACTAAAATATTGTTTTAAATGTTTTAACGATTTATTCTTATAAACATTTCTCATTAATTTACATGTTTTCAAAATGGGGTTTAGGATTTACTTATATGGACATTAATGTTTTAAAATTATAATTCATTTAAAAGCATCAAAGTGGTATGGGACACTTTGATTCAAAAAGCACTTTTTAAATGGTTTTGAAAATGATTTGATAAAGCATTGTTTTGATATATTAGAATGTGGAAATGTAATATTTACTTTATACTTGTGTTATGTGTTATGATTATGTTATGTTTATTGGGAGTTATTTACATATACAGGTGGTTCTATGATAAACGTATGGCGGGTGAGCCCGAGATAGCTCTCCAATGCATTGGGTAATGTGACGGAGGTAAACGTGAATGTTTCTCCTAATATATTTAGATAATATACTGTGATGGGTATTCCAAAGTTACTCCCTATGTATATGTGATAGCTATAATGTAAGTATGATATGGATTCCAAAAGTTACATTTATGATTAATGATTTTTACGTGTCTTTCATAAATATTATGATTTCATGAGGTAAGTAAAAGAGTTCATGTTTTGTATGTATTTATGAACAAATGTTATCATTATTTGTTCTATAACCCTAACTAAGATTTTTAGGTTCATACCATGTTTTTTAAATTCTTTTCACATGACTAAAATATGAATAGGGTCAAGGAAGGGATCATGGAAAAGTCATGTTTTCTAAAAAATGGAAAAAGACATGTTTCTTTTTAAGAGTTTTTATTTTATGAAAAAATAGATACTGAGTAGTAGTGTCTACTAGTAACATTCAAGTTTCAATGTAATAGTTATGGCCTAATTCTCTAAAACTCTAAACCTGAAAAGATCCTCAATGTTAATTATTAATTCAATTCAATATTATGTAATGTTTAAGGTCGGGTCCTTATACATATTCACAGATATAGTTCTTAATTCAAGAACCTTAGATTTATTACTTGAAAATGAAAAAGGTGTCTTAATTGTCACCATCGCTGAATTGTAATATCAAAACAATATTTTGGATCAATTATATTCTTAGGGACCTTTTATTATTAAAATATTATAAAAACTTGTCAAACTATTACATAAACTATAACCATGATATAAATGATAATCTCACCCTTTTAATTCCAAAATTATTATTTTACGTTTAGGATAGTATAATCATCTATATAAATCCATTATCAACATAAGTCATCCCAAATAATTTATTAAAATATTGTGAAAATGAAAAATTATAAGTATGAGATTTAATACTCAATAAGGGAAACATATCATAGATAATTGAACATTATAAATGGTCATAAAATGTATATAGTGGTGTAAGGAAATAATCAAAGTGCATGAGTTAATCATAAAATAATCATACCAATAAATTCCTAAATCATGATTCATGAATCATGAAATACATATTTAAAAGTAGAAAACACATTAACATCAATAATCATGATCTATATGCTAGAAAAAATGATCAATGAAAAAATATTATACCCTTTTAAATCTTACATAAAATTTGTTTTTGTCTTGGAAAATTATCTTCATAGAACCCTCGTAGAACCATTTAATATAGAATGAACTTATCTTTGACATCCAATATTATTTTTATAGAACATAATAATTACCCAATGCATTGGAGTACTATCTTGGTTCACCCATAATATATATTATAAATCTTCTTCACCTAGAGTAATCCAGAAATTCCCATAATATAATCTATATCATTCTCGACTAGCACTATATGGGAACTACAATGTTAAATACTTCCAAATAACAACATCATGAATAAAGTATATAGAGCTTATAATTAATCAAATATTCACAGGAAAACCCATCTTTCTTTTCATAACATTTTTATTCAATAGAAGTGAAATGGACTTCATAAAGTCATATTGAAGCATGATCAACCCATACAGAAAACATTTATTACACAAAAATTTCTTTGAATCATGATTAACGTGTGGAAATAAAACGTTTTACATACAAATATCTATAAAATAATCACAATACTTATAATGAAATAATGAAGATGGTATCATCAAAAAATATCCCCATTTTAGAACAATTACCAATAATATATATTTAAATGGAAGAATATAAATACCATTAAAGTATCATTAAAATCATTTTTAGGAAAAGAAGCCTATTATTTTTTAAATAATTTAAAAAACAAAAAATTAAACAGATTTTTTAAATATATATATCTTTTAAAATAATATAGGACATTATAAATCGAAATTTATTGAAAATTAATTCCATGATGGTGGAATAATACATTAATTTAATTAATGTTAAAAATATACATTCTTTTTAATACATAGTTTTTCTTTAAAAAAGTGCTCTATTTGGAAAACATTAAGAAAATACCATTTAAAAATTTCAAATGTTAAAATACTATGTTGAATTAATTTTTTAAGGAATATATTTTTAGAAAATAATTATATTGAAACAATTTTTTAAAATATGGTTATAAAAGATAAATATATCTGATCTAAAAGAAGATACATGATCAATATCACATGAAATAGACTTTCCTTATATTTAATCCATAAATGAGGTTGTAAATTTAAATAAATCATGATATGAAATTATAAACTAGTGAAAATTAATTTTATGTTGTTAAATAAAATAAGAACCTATGATTTTTTCAAAGACACTTTGAATATAAACAAACATATATTAAATGAGATTTTAAAATAATTCCATTTCAACATTGGTAACTCTTATATTGTAAGACCCATGAACGAATAAAATAAAACAATACATTAGATACCCTTAATATAAGGTGTTTATTGAGGTAAAATTTCAAATGGAATGTGTTACACCTCATAAATGAATACATGTTCATATAATAAAATAATGTCTCAAATAATGAAATTTAAATATTATTAACCGTCAAAAAATATCATACAATTTTCTTAAATAACGAATCAAAAAATTTAATTAAGTCCATAAATTTTAATTACATGGAATGTAAATTTAAAAATTATATAATAAAATCATATTTTATTTCAAACATGATTATAGAATATCAAATATAATGAATAAGTAATATAACTATATGAAAAAAATATTTTTCAAATACATTACAAGTTAGTAATGTAGATGTAAAATCACCCTGGATAAAATATATTATATTTAAAAATAAATTAAAACAATGAATCATATATTCATGACATTACACGTAAAAGGGTTAGAATATACCCAAAAAAAATTAAAATAAGTAGAAAATATTGAATAAGTCTTGTAAAAATAATAAGCGAGATGTGATAACCCTTACCAAATGTCAAGACTTTCCATGTTTTTCCTTTAACTCTTTTATAAGTTCACTATATAAAATATGTTACTTCATAACAAAAATTTATAGGTTTAAATTTATGTTTAGAAAAAGATTATTTTATTTCATTTTTGTATGAGATTAAAATAATTCATCGGTTATGTCTGCATGGGGTGTTTTGTGGCCATTTGCTTCGTAGTTTCAAAATTCCTTTAGCGTGCTCCCCTTGTTAAAAATTGTTTTTATAACAAAATAAAATGAATATTAATTATTTAATAATTATCTTATTGGATAATAAACTATAATTTTTAAAGAAATTATGTATGATTATTTAATAAATTAAGTATATTAGTATAATGTATATAGAAGGTCATACACACACATGGGTATCTTTTCTATTTTTAAAAGGATGTAATGGAATTTAAACAAGTGTGATTGTAAATTTACCATATTATAATAATTTTTTTATTATATTATATATTTGAAAATTATGATATATAATATCTACGTTGAGTGGTTATGAGAATATTTTCATATATCTTTTTGAATGTGGTAGTCCACTTGTATACGAATGTCATAATAATTTTTTAGTGAGTGAAATAGAAAGATATGAAATGATATATTATATTCTCATTATGATAATTATTTAAGGGAAAAATTATTATTTCTTATATATATCAAATATATTTCTTAACATTATCCTTAATACCTAGGATGTAAAGAGTTAATGAAAATGAATCACATCAATTCGCGAGGCATCTACTGTACACATGAACAATGTTATCATATCTACCATGGATTATAAATTTAAAAAGTATATTTATTATCATTACTCCAAATTTATTATTATTTTACAAATTTAATATATAATTATATATAATTTAAATCTATCATTGCAACATGTTGTGAGTGTTGATGACATAAAACGATTGACATATGTTCATGGGAAGATAGTTCATCATTGACATGTATGATGATTTCCAATCTTATTTGATGTAAGAGGATATGGATTTGGATTATTAAATAAATAAAATACTATATAATTATTTATATGATATACTTGTGTTATAATATGATCATCGTTAATGAATATTTTAAGGTGGTGATGGAAAACAAAAAAACTCATAGTTATGAAATTTTTCACAACATGGATAACTGCATTAGGATTATACCCAAATATTTCATAGAGTATATTTATAATAAAAAAGTCTAATAGGATTATAGGATGGAATTTGGGAGGTTATTTTGGTATGTATTTTCCAATCCTGAAGTGGTTAATGGTTTGAATATGTTATTCGAGGGGGTGGCCTTTTATAAGTTTGGTGAGTGGAACACATGTAATTTTTTAAATGAAAAATTGATAGAAACATTTTCAGAATTATTAATGGATTCAAAATAGATAAATAAAGAAACATTGTCATTATATAGTTTGTATATAGATATAAAATATATTTCAGTTAACTTTTCATACCATTTTTACACATGTCATTCTATTCTGACACCCCAGTAAATTTGTTATTACCTTAACAACAACAATTAATATTTCAATATTCAATATTAATTAGTAAAAAAAATTATGTTAACACCATTAGATAATATAATTTACTATTATTACACAAATTGAATCCATTTTTCTATATTAAATTCATATAATTGTAAATTTGTGATTCTAAAAATGAAATAAGAAAATGCAGTGAATATGAAGACTTATAATAAACGTATCTTCCATGAAAAATGGCTTCATATTAATTCTATCAATGAAAAATTATATAAATATAAAAAATTAATTATTGTTAAATTATTCATAGATTTCAGTAAAATAATTAAACATTATTGGTTTCTTTAATTTAATAATAATATTGAACATTTTTTATATTACAACATTTTTTAGAAAACATGTTTATAAAACAAAATAAAACCATTTAATAAAATCTAATATTATTTTTATTAAAAATAAATGGTTATGATGAAATATAACTAAATAATTCATCTAATTTCACAATTACACTTTATACTTTTTTAATTTTTTTAAAATAAATGACATTATAAAAAAATATATTATTTTAACTATTCATCATATAATAAATATATTCCAAAAATACCAAATTTTAATAGATATAAAATATTTATATTCCAATTTAAAAAATAGAGTTAAATTTAAAAAATAAATTTTATAAATGGTAAACAATTAATAATAATTTTTTCCCATGATAATCATTAGAAAAAATATTTGAAGAAAACATATATTTGAAGAATAGAATTACAATCCTAAAAATTATTTCATTACTTACGTAAACTTTATTTATATTATATAATGAGTATAGAAATTATATATATATATATATATATATATATATTTGTGTGTTAGTGTGTGTTTATAAGTATTTAATATATTAGTTTATAAAATTTATACCCTCTAATATAATAGATTGTTTGTAAAATATACACATTTTATTGGTTATTAAAGCTCAAAGTTGCACATCTAATTTGATATCAAGAATGTTTTTCTTTTCTAAAATATTAGGGTGCCACATCCTCACCATTTTAATAAATATCAATCATGTTACATTTTATTTATCTTTTTAATAAATTATTTTATATTTCAAATACAGAATACCAATTTTGTAAACCCACAATGAAAAAAAGGTTAATAAAATATCATCTTGATAAGAGAGAAACAAAGTATGAGGGCCATCTAGAATAATAGGTACAAGGGTTCCAACTATTTGAAAATATGGGGATGGGAATATTTTGAAATGGAATTAAATATTAATCTAAAAATAATTATTTAGTGTTCTAAATATCATTGAATGAAATAAAGTAATTTATCAATAAAATATTCACAACCATAAAATCATAAACACTATAGGTGTGAAAAGGTTGTCGATATCATCTTAATTGATCGTAATAAGAAATATTTATTATTGAATATCTTATTCTAAGAACAAAGGTATTCCATTACAATATGCACCACATAAAGAGGATGAAAACATACATGGATTGTATAATGTCATCATTTTAGCAATCTTCACCACAATATCATTTTTTCTACAAAAATGAACATTATTGATGATTTTATTCATTCCTAAAGCTCTAAATTGAAAATTAAATGGTAAAAGTAACATTATATATATATTCATGATATTCTACCAAGAAATAGACATTAAAAACAAAAAATGGGTTACACATGGTATGATGTTAATCGAAATGACTAACCAAACATATGATTAAATTAAGAATTAATGTCTAAAATTTTACAGTAATACCCAATGTTAATAGTAAATAATTCATGAATAAACTCTTTAATAACGGGTATTTTAACCTCAAAGTTTATGTCACAACTTTTATCATTAAATGAATATTATATGGTGATATATTAGTTTTAAAATAACCTAAATAACATAGTCTCATCATCACATTTTTAACTCATGAGTATCATTAATATAACACATATTCTAGCATAATTACCAAAATATCGAATACTATATAAACCCAATAGGTTATAAATAACAATAATCATATTTCAATAAAATGAAATCTCCTTTCCCAAGTTAATTAAATTATTTACATATTCGTCAACATAATAAATAATCCCTTAAAATGGAATTAACCACATTAAGATCGTCACACCTAAAACATCAATGAAGTTTATATGAATTTCAAATTATGATCATTCATAATCTTATATAAAAAGGATAATATCCATATATATTATGTCATCCTCACATGAAAACATATTAGCCCCCAAATTTATTTAATAACTCATTCTATAATAGCTATAATAGCCACTGATCCACCCTCCAGAAAAAAATTTTAAAGTAAAAAAAGTTACATTTTCGAGTTTAAAACTGATGAAGGTGACATAATTTTTACAATAAAATACATAAAATATAAAAATTAAATATTTTACCATATACATTATGAAAGAAAATTTTGGAGTACAGTTATATATAATTTAAAAAAAATCTTACATAAAATATACCCACTTCTTTAAATGAGAACTTATCTCACTTAACACAAATTTCCATATCCCTAATTTAAGTTGTCTCCATAATCCAAAAATATTCATATAAACATTGTTCATTATACATCATTATTGAAAAACTAGTGACAATGAAACATAATAAGTGTGATAACAAATTATCATTAATGGTAAATAAAATAATTTATTATTAAAAGTAAAAAATGAGAATAAAAAGTGAATAGGGGTATTACAACATAATAAATGTGCATGAGATAATCAGAAATGATCTCAAACCCATTAATACGATAATCAACAACCATGAATAATGGAATAAGACTTTGAAAACAAAATGTGTCTAACAATAAATATTATTGAGCCATGTGATATAAATATTCTTAAAATGAAACATTATAATACCATTTCAAGAATAAATATAACATGTTGGTATTTGGGAACATTGTATTTATAGAACTATTAAAAACCATTACAATTATAATAATTGTTCCAATGACCTAAAAATCATTATAGAAAATAATAATTACCCAATACATGAAATAACTATATAGGAGTACCCATCATACAATTATATTGATCTCACTCATCACTATCAAAGATCCCTTATCATATATTCTATATAAAGCTCATCAAGATATATATGGGTACACCCATAGCTTATAATAACAATGAATCGAACATATATAATGGATATATAGTATATATTTAATCAATAATAATATAAAAAACCATTTTTTTCTTTTTTATAACATCATTATCACATGAAAAAAAAATGAGTTCAATAATTATCACATTGATATGTTATTAACATGTGGAAACTAAATGGGTAACATACCAATCCCTTTGGAAAATTATTTACCCATGCAAATGAAATGGGATGCAAAAAAATGAATTTGAAAAATTAATTTTCTTTTGAAAGGAACCAGCTTCCATAAAAATCAATTTAAAATAATCATACAGTATCCAGATAAATTAAGAGCTTAGAATCACTAAAAATTATCCACTGTGAATAGAATTGAACAAAAATGTTTGTTGATATTTTATTAGGAAAAGCCCATTAAAAGATCACTAAATACAATTTTTAAGGAAATAACATTTTAAATTTAAAAATAATAATAAAAAGTTTTCAAAAAATTTTGAAAAAAATAACTTTATTAGGAAAACATTATTGATTTAAATAATAACAACATCAAATAAAATGTTTCACATGATGGTGGTAGAAATTTTTGATGCAAAAAGTGTTAAAAATTATAATTATTTTGAAATCATTTTTTAAAATTTGAATAAAAAATAACCCATTTGGAAAAAATTTATACATTTACTTTTAAGAACAAAATTTATAAAAGAGTATTTAAAATAAATTTGTTAATTTATTTATTTATAAAAAAATATTTTTTTTTAAAAATGGATATGAAAGGTAATGATACTGGATTTAAAAGAATGTTCAAGATCAATATCACTTACAATAAAAATTATTCATATATCATAAAAAAATAATATATGAAATGTATATAAAGAATCATAAAAATTTCATAGATATATTAGAATAAATATATGTGGTTCCTAAAAATATGATAATATGTCATCTTCAAGGGATCCAAGATCATAAATAATCACAAAAGGAATGAGTTTATAACATAATGATGCTTTCACCTTGATACAACTTAAACGTTAATACCACAAAAAAATGAAATAAAATTATAATTTAAATATAAAGATTATACGTTATTTCATGATATATATTCTCAAAGGTAAGTATATAATCCTCAAAAATAAATTTTCAGTAACGGTACCTAATTTCGAGGTCCGGTGTGCCCAGAATCATTTTCCAAAGTTTAGCTCGGGTACGTTCAGTGAACGAACTTGTGAGTTTTTATAACTTTTCAACCGGTGCTCGGAATCGAATTCTGAGGGCACCGATGGAAACGTAGCGTCTATAATTTCTTAGAAACACCTTTTCTGGAGTTGCATTTGCTCGGGTGTGGTTTTAAAAATTTTGGGTTAATTAATTGAATAAAATAAAATGGTGCAACCAATTATATTATTTTTCTTAACTTAAGATAAGTGGATAATGTGGGACCTACAATATCCTGCCCACTTGGTAGGATATTTGTGAAGTGGGACACACACGAGCCACACCGTTTCTTTTCTTCTTAAGTAACGCACCTGCACCCCCCCTTTTTTTGGAAGTCATCTCTTACGTTTAATATGGATATTAAACTCTTCATTAATTGGGCGGTTTTAAACTCCTCAATTAATTGATAGTTTCTTTTCTTCTTTAATTTCAAAGAGTTGGTCTGAGTGTTAATAAAATAAGACAACACATATTTTATTTGGGTTGGAACTTGCTGCATGGAGAGGATTTGGAGAAAATCCTTCTTCTTCGATGAAGAATGCGAAGAACGCGAAGAACGTGAAGAACGCACCGATCACCGATGAAGAATTCCAAATCCTCGGGGATCGACTATGCGACGCTGTGTACCGCGACGCCAATGATGCTTCCTCTGCGACGCTTCTTCCACGATGCTTATTCCATGACTTTCCTTCTCCGCAACGTGACGATCCCCCTTCCACGACGCATTCTTCCGTGACGTGCTTTTCCATGAAGAACTCTCACTCAACGAATTTGATGAGGTAGGGGTTTTTGTTCAATTTAACATATGTGATTATACCCTTGAAATATGTTTAAAATTTTTCGGAAGCATTTTTAAACCGCTAACACGGTGGGTGCGGACCAACGAACATGTCCGAAACCACTGTCTCTTCGTTCATGGTGTGCGGATCGGTGGGTGACGATGAAGCAGGCCGCACGGGCGTTGTGAGGTCTTCGTAGTGAAGAACCGGCCCCAGGAGGGCCGTTGGTGAAGATAGCAGGAAAATCTGACCACCAGAGCTCGTCCGGTGGTCCGCGGAACGCTCCGCCGGTGTGGTTGAAGTCGCGGCGGCAGGCCGCTGGTCCCGTGACTTCGTGGGATCAAGGGAAGTGGGACGCGGTGCTCGGCCGCGTCCGTTGACAAGGAGTGGCCCCCCATGGGGCCGCGATTACTTGCTGGTGGGGGGTAGCGTGCCACCTGCACCGCTCTGCCGAAATGGACAAGCCGCCCAAACGGACCGCCAGGCCAGGCCGCTCCCATGCGGGCTGGACCTAGACACGGTTCGGGCCGACCCAGGGGGTACCGGGCCGGGTCGGACCGGGCCCGAACCCCCTAATACCGGACCTTTTCGGTTTGTTGCCCATAACATGGGCTACAGACCTCTGATCGATGCACTGTCAGTTGCGTAGTGATCCTTGGATCGAGATTGTATTTTTGGTATACTACACTCAAGGTTTTGAAGTACATTGTGTTCGTCTGGGTTGGTTTGTACAGGAAACCAACCGGGCCCTCAGAGCAGAAACACTTATAACTTGAGCTCCGGACGTCCGATTGACGTGCCATCGACATTGTTGGATTCCTCTTGATGAGACGAAACTTTTTACATGCTTCGCCTTGGTTTTGGATGCAGTTGGATAATGGTTGGGTTGGATTGAACCCGAAATCCAACCGGGCCCCTAGAACGGAAAAGCTGATAGCTTTCAGACCGGACGTCCGTTTGATGAACCGTCAGTGGCGTTGGTGATCACGTTGAGAAATGGTCTTTATGAGAATACCCTATGAGAGTTCGGGGTATAGTCGAGATATGACCGGGTTGGTTCGCACACAAAACCAACCGGGCCCCTGGGACGAAAAGGCTAGTAACTCACAGTACGGGGGTCCGACTGACGCGCCGTCTGTTGCGTTGAGACCCCTATGGCGAGGAGGTACATTGAGATACTTCTTCGTGGAACTTTGTGATTCTTGTAGTATCGACCGGTAGCTCGGGGAGCAGACCCTCCCATTGATGAGCTGGCAAAGTGCAGAGACCTAGTTGCTGGATAAGACTTAACGACTGCTGATCTATCAACTCAGTGTATTTCGGATAGACCAGGGGGGACCGCATGGTTATAGCGGCAGAACCATGGCGGAGGAGCACTTGGTAGTAGCGGCAGACTTGGGGTACTCAACAGAAGGAGTGCCTCTGGAGGCTATGAGGGGGAGCGCTTGGTTGTTGCGGTAGACCCACGGCAGAGGAGCACTTGGTAGTAGCGGCAGGCCCGCGGTACTCAACAGAAGGAGTACCTCAGGAGGCTATGAGGGGGAGAGCTTGGTTGTAGCAGCAGACCCACGGCGGAGGAGCGCTTGGTTATAGCGGCAGAGCCACGGTACTCAAAAGAAGGAGTACCACTGGAGCCTATGAGGGGGAGCGCTTGCTTGTAGCAGCAGACCCATGGAGGGAAGTGCTTGGTTATAGCAGAAAGCCCACAGTACTCGACAAAGAAGGAGTCTGGCGTGTTTGGTTGTAGCGGCATGCCCATTTTACTCGATAGAGGATGAGTTCTCTAGCAGCCGTGGTTTTGACATCATGAAGAAGTATACTTGTGTGAGCTGTATCTTGACATTCAATCCTTACCTTCAATATGATTGACTTGATATCCTATGTGGATTATGTTATTATTTCCTATGTGGATTGAGTTGAGGTATCCTGTGTGGTCTGGGTCATACTTGAGCATGGATGTTGGAGTTGATCAAGAATTGATGACATAGGTATATGTATGGGCATATACCTATGTAGTGCCTGATGTTACTTCCGGTTTGTTTCTTTCCTTTTTGTATTTTTCCTTTGTGGATTCTGGGAGACTTTAGGGGGTCTCGGGGTCCCTACTAAGTAGCTTATACTCACCCATGCACATGCTTTGCCTGCACTACGTTGTGTTGGTTGTAGACGATGGACATCGCTGATCGTGATTGAGGCACAAGGAGCAGGTCGGTACCCGGAGGTGGATCACTGGGTGGGGCGTACTCGGAGCTGACGGCTGGACCTGAGGATCTGTGGAGGCTATTTGTACCCACCCTTCATGTGGGACTTCCAGTGGGCGGCTCGAGGCTGCGGCTTTACTTTCAGTTGATGTTTTCCCTTTCCATTTGTACTTTACTTTTTGTTTGGGTTTGTATTCTGACCCACTTACTTTTCCACACTTACTATTGTACCCAGTTTTTACTTAGTGTTTACTTCTTCTTGCTTTCTTTGGGGTTTTTGTTTACTTTCCAAAGGCAATTCCTTCCCTTTTTACCGTGAATTACGCCTTGGGGCTTGTCGCCAGCCCCTGGCCTATGGAAGGCGTGCTTGGGGTTGTCACGGCACGGGCCCCGAGGACGGGTCGTGACAAATTGGTATCAGAGGAGTTCGGTTCTACCGCAGAACTTTGGACTCAGATCTATCTTCTATGTGAAGAAATAGTGTTAAGGGTATTGGGTGTGGTTATCAGTCCAGGGAGTCCAGTATTGGTGCCGCGGACGACGTATCCATACACCAGGACCCTGACTTCTGATTTCTGACTTAATGCACGAAAACATTGATTGCATGTTTGTTTCAAGTTTTCTTTGTGATTACTTTATACCAGCTCACCAGGTATACTTTTTGACCGTGGATAACCTATTTCATTATAGGATGGCCCCACGATGGCAATCAGCTAGGGTTATGAGCGTTATACGTGACGACAACCCACCGAGCGACGAGGCCTCGGTATAGGGCCCTTTGGCAGCAGAGGCACTAGCAGTACCTCTACCCGCCAAGCCACCGATGCTACCAGCCCCTGCCCCTCACGGTGCACGTTGACTTAGTGCACTGAACGAGTTTCAGTGTTAGTGATAGCCCAGGTTCCATGGGGAGATAGACCCTCATGAAGCCGAGGATTGGCTGGAGGCAGTTGTACGAGTTTTCAGGTTAGTGGGGACACCAGCAGACCTCATGGTGATCCTCGCAGCGAGCCTCCTGCACGTGGCAGGTGGCAGATGATGGAGCTTGATGCTCCAGGTGCATGACGAGGCATCTCTTCTCTGGACGGACATTAAGAGCCTCTTTCGCTCAGAGTTCATCCCAGCCACCCTCCACGCGGTGCGTATCCAGGAGCTACTACAGCTACAACATGGCAACATGATAGTAGCCCATTACGTAGCGAGGTTGACTGATCTCTCGCTCTATTCGACAGACATGGTACAAGACCCATTTTTTCGGGCCCGAACCTTCGAGCAGGGGCTCAAGAGAGAGATCAGAGCTTCAATTGTTTCTCACAGCATTCCGACATAGGCCGGGGTGTTGGAGCGAGCTCTCTTAGTGGAGAGTTTCCTTGTTGAGCAGTCTTCAGCAGTAGGATCCACTACTAGCCGGTATGCAGTGGAGTCTTCTGCTGCTGGCAGTAGACATATGACCTAGAGGTTCAAGAAGTCCAGACCTACAGGTGGTCGGCCGCACGACTCAGGATCGTTTGTGCGAGGCTCCCAGGGTGGACAACGACTTACCCTGAGCGGGCAGTGTTACTCTTGCGGCGGGGTTGGTCACATGGATCGTGACTGTCCGACTCGCCATACAGATGACCAACAGATGAATTAAGGACCTCCTAGGCAGAGGCAGAGGATCAATCGAGGTGGACCACATGGAGTAGGAAACCGTGGAAGGAGAGCTGGCCGTGTAGCTGGAGGTGGATGGTGCATTGAGGTGTTGCCACCGCCACCACCAGGAGGTCCACCCCGACCATAGGGAACTGGTGGACATGGGAGAGCTCAGCTTCAAGCATTTGAGGCCTACGATCATGGAGCATCGGGAGTGGATGGACAGGAGCGGGACAAGCTCCAGACCTGGAGACTTTTGTTTATGCTGCTACTAGCTTTGTTGATGTTTGTTTGCAGATGCTTTGTGTCTTTGTACTTTGAGCTGCAGTAATAGAAGACACCTTTCTTATGGTGTTTTCCTTCCTGTCCTCTCTTTATGTTGTTACTAAGAGGTTCCGGTTTAAAAAAACGTTCACTTGACCCTCAACTTCAGATACCTACTGGAGGAGACCCAGTGACCACACACTAATGCCGACAGTGTGACTCAACCCTTGGAGGCGATAATAAAGGTTGGATGTCTTGGTAGTAGCGTCGATGCCTTACGACGTCATCCTTGGTATGGGTTAGTATCATCCATGTCGGTATTGACTGTATTAGGCGAAGAACATGGCTCATCCAGGGGATGAGACCGGATTTCCCTTATCGGCAAAGAAGAAATCTCAGCAGCTATTGTAGGACAAGAATGGTCCAAGTCATCCAACAGCGGATGAGGACAGCTCAGAGCCGGCAAAGTCTTGTGCTGACAGGGGCTGCGACCACTAGAGTTCGAGGTTGGCGACCACGTTTCCCTACGGGTCTCACCTCGACGTGAGTTACAGAGATGTGGATGAGGCGACAAGTTATCTCTGAGGTTCAACAGACCTTTTTAGGTCCTTAGTAGGGTAGGCGAGGTGTTTTACCGCTTGGCCCACCCACCTCAGTTGCACCAGGTGCACGAAGACTTCCATGTATCTCAACTAAGGAGATACGAGCTCGACTCTTCGTTTTTCATTGACCATGAGGAGCTGGACATGAGTGATGGGGTGACCCTCACGGAGGTTCCAGTGGGGATCAAGGAACGACAGGAGCGGATCCTACAAGGATGGTCGATTCCTCGGGTGCACATTCATTAGCAGTACGAGAACCTCCAAGTGAGGACATGTGAGAAGAAGGCTTAGATGCATGCTCAGTACCGCTTTTGTATCCCTAGTTTGTGTTAAAGCTTTACAGGGACGTAAATCCCTAAGGTGGGAGTAATGTAAAGACCCGTAAAAATTCAAGGGGAATTTTTTTTCTTAATTTTCTTTAGGATTTTACAAGAACGTAGTTTCCAACGGCACCTAATTCCGAGGCCCGGTGTGCCCAAAATATTTTTCTGAAGTTTAGCTCAGGTACGTTCAGGGAATAAATGAGCGGGTTTTTTTAACTTTTGAAACAGTGCTCAGAATCAAATTCTGAGGGCACCGATGGAATCGAAGCACTGTTAATTGCTTAGAAACTTCTTTTCCGGAGTTGTTTTTTCTTGGGTGTGGTTTTAAAATTTTCGGGTTAAGTAACTGAATAAAATAAAATGGTGCAACCAATTATTTTATTTTGCTTAACTTTAGATAAGTGGATGACGTGGGACCCACAATATCCTACCCACTTGGTAGGATATTTTTGAGGTGGGACCCACACGAGCCCCACCATTTATTTTCTTCTTAAGTAACGCACCCGCACCCCCCATTTATTCTGAAGTCAACTCTTGTGTTTCATCTGGATATTAAATGCCTCATTAATTAGGCAGTTTTAAACTCCTCAATTAATTGATCGTTTCATTTCTTTTTGAATTTCAAAGAGTTGGTTTGACTATTAATAAAATAAGACAACAATTATTTTATTTGGGTTGGAACTTGCTGCGTGGAGAGGATTTGGAGAAAAGCCTTCTTCTTCAACGAAGAACGCGAAGAACGCGAAGAATGCGAAGAATGCGAAGAACACACCAATCTCCAACGAAGAGCGCCAAATCCTCGGGGATCGACTACGCGATGCTGTGTACCGCGACGCCAATGACGCTTCCTCCGTGACGCTTCTTCCGCGACGCTTCTTACGTGACGTTCCTTCTCCGCGACGCGACGATCCCCCATCCACGACGCCTTCTTCCGCGACGTGCTTTTCTGCGATGAACCCTCGCTCAATGAATTTGAAGAGGTAGGAGTTTTTGTTCAATTTAATCTATGTGATTATACCCTCGAAATATGTTTAAAATTTGTCGAAAGCCATTTTAAACTGCTAAAGCGGTGGGTGCGGACCAACGAACAAGTTCGAACCCACTGTCTCTTCATTCTTGGTCTGCGGATCGGCGGGCAATGATGAAGCATGCCGCACAGGCGTTGTGAGGTCTTCTCAGTGAAGAACTGGTCCCAGGAGGGCCGTTGGCGAAGATGATAGGAAAATCCGACCACCGGAGCTCATCCGGTGGTCCGCGGAATGCTCCGCCGGGAAGGGCCGTCGCGGCTGAAGCCACAGCGGCAGGCCGCTGGTCCTGCGACTGGGTGGGACCGAGGGAGGTGGGACGCGGCACTCGGTCGTGTCCATTGACAAGGAGAGGCCCCCCATGGGGCAGTTGTTACTTGCTGGCCGGGGGACAGCGTGCCGCCCCGCACCGCTCGGCCGAAATGGCCGAGCTGCCTGAACGGACTGCCAGGCTGGGCCGCGCCAGCCGGGCCGGGCCGCGCCCATGCGGGCCGGACCGGGATCCAGTTCTGGCAGACCCAGGGGGTACCGGGCCGGGTTGGACCGGGCCCGAACCCCCTAATACTGGTCTTTTTCTGTCTGTTGCACATAACCTGGTCTACAGACCTTCGATCGATGCACCGTCAGTTGCGTAGCGATCCTTGGATCGAGACTATAGTTTTGGTATACTACACTCATGTTTTCGGAGTACATTGGGTTCGGCCGGGTTGGTTCGTACACGAAACCAACCGGGCCCTCGGAGAGGAAACCCTTATAACATGAGCTTCGAACGTCCGATTGACGTGCGGTCGACATTGTTGGATTCCTCTTAATGAGACGAAACATTGTGCATGATTATCCTGGGTTTTGGATGTAGTTGGATAATGGATAGGTTGGATTGAACCCGAAATCCAACCGGGCCCCTAGAACTGAAAAGATGATAGCTTTCACACAGGACGTCTGTTTGACGAACCGTCAACAGCGTTGGTGATCACGTTGAGAAATGGTCCCTATGATCATACCCTATGAGAGTTCAGGCTACATTCGGGATACGGCTGGGTAGGTTCGCACCCGAAACCAACCGGGCCACTGGGAAGAAAATGCTATCAACTCACAGACCGGGCGTCCGACTGACGCGTCGTCTGTTGCGTTGAGACCCCTATGGCGAGGCGGTCCTTGGAAATACTTCTTCGTGGAACTTCGTGATACTTGTAGTATCGACCAGTAGCTCGTGGAGTGGAACCTCCCTATGATGAGCTAGCAGAGTGCAGAGACCAAGTAGCTGGCTGAGACTTAACGACTGCTGATCTATCGACTCAGTGTATTTCGGATAAACCAGTGGGGAGTGCATTGTTGTAGCAGCAGACCCATGGAGGAGGAGCGCTTGGTAGTATCGGCAGACCCGTGGTACTCAACAGAAGGAGTAGCTCTGAAGGATATGAGGGGGAGCGCTTGGTTGTAGCGGCAGACCCACGGCGGAGGAGCACTTTGTAGTAGCGGCAGACCCACGGTACTCAACAGAAGGAGTACCTCAGGAGTCTATGAGGGGGAGCGCTTGGTTGTAGCAGCAGCCCCACGGTGGAGGATCACTTGGTTGTAGCGTCAGACTCGTGGTACTCAACAGACGGAGTACCTCTGGAGCCTATGAGGGGGAGTGCTTGGTTGTAGCGGCAGACCCATGGAGGGAAGATCTTGGATGTAGTTGCAGGCCCACAATACTCGAAAAAGGAGGAGTCCAGCGCACTTGGTTGTAGCAGCAGTCCCACTGTACTCGATAGAGGAGGAGTTCTCCAGTAGCTGTGGTTTTGAAATCATGAATATGTATACCCATGTGAGCTGTATCTTGAATTTCAATCCTTATCTTCAATATGATTGACTTGATATCCTATGTGGATTACATTATGATTTCCTGGGTGGAATGGGTTGTTCTTGAGCTCAGATGTTGGAGCCAAATGAGAATTGATGACTTTGGTATATGTATGGGCATATACCGAAGTAGTGTCAGATGTTACTTCATGTTTGTTTCTTTCCTTTTTGGATTTTTCCTTTGTGGATTCTTGGAGACCTTCGGGGGTCTCGGGGTCCGTACTTAGTAGCTTATACTCACCCTTGCATGGGCTATGCCCGCACTACATTATGTTGGTTGCAGATGACGGACAGTGCTGATCGTGGTTGAGGCACGAGGAGCAGGTCGGTACCCGGAGGTGGATCACTGGGCGGGGCGTACTCGGAGCGGACGGCTGGACCCGAGGAGCTATGGAGGCTATCTGTACCCACCCTTCAGGTGGGACTTCCAGTGGACGGCTCGAGGCTGTGACTTTACTTTCAGTTGTTGTTTTCCCTTTCCAGTTGTACTTTACTTTCAGTTTGAGTTTGTATTCTGACCCACTTACTTTTCCGCACTTACCGTTGTACCCAATTTTTACTTAGTGTTTACTTCTTCTTGCTTGCACTGTGGTTTTTGTTTACTATCCAATGGAAATGCCTTTCCTTTTTACTGGGAATTAGGCCTTGGTGCTAGTCTCCATCCCCTGGTGTATGGAAGGAGGGCTTGGGGTAGTCACGACACGGGCCCCGAGGATGGGTCGTGACAGAAATAATATGTGACATGGGAAAACCCTTATGTCGATCCCATAAATATAATGTATGTCCACATTAACTCCACTATAATAATCTTATGACAAATATTTGATATAAAAATTAAAATTTTACTTTTTAATCATATATAATTAATTTTTTTCATTTAATTTTAATTACATATTAAAATTCTGAATCTGTAAAATCGATGTTGAGAGTTTAAGGATGTTTGGATAATTGTTTGAAAATTTATTTCGTGTGTTTACCCTAGTCCAAGAGGTAATTATTTGAGAATATATAGAATAATAATTATCATATAATTATCACATTATGATCAATATAGGAAATTAAATATACAATTCAAAACCATATATATGTCATTCCAAAACATATCATGTCTCATTATGAAAAAACCAAAATAAAATGACATTGTAAATTCCCAGGAGGACCCATATCCAAGTTTGGTCACTAATAAAAGCAGAATCACAAATAATCCATGTAATATATGGATCCTTCCCATATCATGTCATGAAACAATGAAATCTATTTCAGTATTTATTAAGTATCCCATGTTGGGTGTGAGTAAAACTCAATAGGATTCCACCAATGAAATCAAAAAATATAAAATATATAAAAGTTGATAATGTTGTATAAATAAAAATATAAAATAATTATACTAAAATAGTTTACATTTGTTAAATTACTCATTATTTACCCACATAATGCCCCATTTTACCATACACTCTAGAAGTATTCAAAAATGTTTTGGCCCATGTGGAAGTCTAAACCATATGAAAAATTAAATTGATAGTTCATTATAATACAAGGAATTTTATTATATATTTTATCCTAATTTACATTCATTACCAATTGAAACCATAGTCCATTTCCAATCTCATGTGTGTAAAACATCGTGTCTAGAAACCCATTGGTATTTAAAGAATCAGTCCTTATTTCACACCCCATGGGTATTTGTAGCATGGGTCTGTATCATATTCAATAATATTTGAATGCATGGACATGGAACTATAAGGGTAGTTGGATTGTCATTTTGTCTCCCTCACTCATATTTCAATAACCACACATTGGTATTTTGAGAATCATTATCTATCACACCCTCATATATCAATCAATCAAAAATATCCCATGAATCAAAATATAACAAGTATCACAATACCAAATTACAAATGATTAATAACATTAATAATCTTATCACATTTAACAAATAAAATCATTGATTATTAAAAAAAATTAATGAATCTAAATCAATCGATTCCATAATAAGAAAAATTTACCAATTAATTAATCAAGTTCAATCAATTCTAATGTTCGATTAATTAATCAACCAATTAATTAATCAATATTTCACAATCATAATCATAGATTAATTAATTCAAAAATAAATTAATTGATGTTCACTTTATTAAAAATGCATTAATTAATTCAATATTTATTTACTTCTGTTCCAAAAAATGCACAGTCAAAAATTTGTATAATTTATTAAAAAACTAGATAATATAAAGTTTAGAATCCCAATATCCAATTAATTATTTCAATAATTATTTATTCAAATTAAATAATTTTTCAATTTCACAAACCCATGAATTTACCAATTCCATAAATTTGTTATATAATGAATTCAAAAACCCCTAAATAATAAAACACCAAATCAATTAATTCAATTTAGGAAATTAAATTTAAATATATTATATATTAATAATAAAATTTAAAGAACATAATTTAAATCATGATAATTGTTTTTAATAATATACCACTTACATCGAAATTGGTGATGAATTATCACCAATATAAATCCCTAATTTGAGAAAAATAACACTAATCATGATGATGAAAAATATCTTCATTCCAATCCTAATTACAACATCAAATTAAACAATATCCATAAAACCTATACATTTATCCAATTAAAAATGGAAAATAAATCCATTAAAATAATGAGTTAATAATGTGAATGTATTGGGAATAATATTGGGAAGATATTCACTTATCATGAGAGGTGTATATAATAAATCTGGGATTTAAATGAAAATAATTTAGAATCAATTTCCAATTAATTCATTCATCAGCCTCCAAATATATGAGAAAATACATAGGTTACAAATATGGTTAATTAGGGTTTAATATTGGTTATGGTTATTTTAAAATAATTATTCATGTTAATTAAAAACAAATCCACTATTTCCTAGGTAGGGGAACACATCCAAGATAAATCCCAAAAAACCTGATCCAACAAATTAAAATGGATACCTTAAACCAAGATCATGATATCTCCAAAAATGGTTAAGATCTTATAATCTTGACATATTATAAGATCTCATCCTCGAGTTGTACTCCCAAGAATAAATAATATGACGAGTGAAAAAGTTTTTCACATTGAGCCTTACATGTCTGCTTCATTATCAAATGTTTCCCCCTAAACATGTCCATATTTACAAAGTACATAAATAATAGACATGGCCTATCATTACATAACATTCACACTTAAATTTAGAGCACATATTAAATTCTCCTCAAACAAAAAAAATATCTGCAGATCAATATCATCCACATCAATTACATGATAAGGGTGGGGGTGATACCTACGAAGTTGAGACACGTGGAAAACATCATACATATCAATGTATCTCAATGGAAGTGCCAATCAGTATGCCACAAGCATGATCCTCTCAATAGCCTCAAACATCCAAAAAATATTTTCAGCAACACTCCTTTCCTTCATATCTAATGGTGACCCAATATAAGAAACTCCCAATGTAATACACGGTCTCCCGGTGTATGCTATTTGGGTTTTTGATGTCTATCTTCATACATATTATTACAATTCTTAACCATAGTTATGTACTTCAAAATCCACATAAACTTCACTAGGAACTCCAACACAAGACATAGTAAAAATAGTTTTAACCCAGCGACGTCTATCCAGCATAGTGGTGATCTTCTTTTCCTATCATAAAGAGTTTCATATGGTTCCATATGTATAGTTTACTGATAAATGTTATTATATGTGAACTAAAACTATGCCTGGTTCTTCTACTAACACCCATTGAAGTATATGGAACACATCCCAAGAATATATTCATACAATTGTATATCATCTTCTAAATTACCATCAATCTAGGAGTGGAATGTCATGATAGAATAATCATATGAACCAAGATACTCATGCAATGACCTTCCCGACGCATTAAGTAAAACACAATTCATTATCTAAAACAATAGTCATTAGAACCATGTAAAAAAAATTTATTTCTTGAACATAAAGAAATGCATTTTTCTCCCCAAAAATTTTCTTCCATACAGATAGGTAAGGACCTAGTAGTATTAATAGGTCAACAACCACCCTTATAGAATCAATATTCTGAGGTGTCCTTGGAAGACTAACAATAAATTCAATGTTAATGTCTTCTAACATACATTATAGTTTCTGAAATTGAGTTATTAATCATCTACGTTATTGATGCTCAATCATCACCTTTTTACTTGTTTAGTATTGTCTCAAAAACTCCTCTATTTTGTTTTTCATTCCCACCCACAAAAAATATTGATGCATGTAATAGTACTTTATGGTCACACCGGTAGGTACTGCCCACATCCTGGCATGAATTTAATGATTTAGATCATATTGCCTGATTATTTTTATAAAAACAGATTCATTATATAGATAATCTCATATTAATATATGATAAAATCATAAGGAGACACCCACTTTATTAGATTTCCCTCAAATACAAAAATTAATAATAATTATTCTTCCTTTCCTTATTTTATCTAAAAAAATTAGACTCTAGTGAAACTGATATGGGATTCATCTACTCCTAACCCTCCTAATCCCACCCATGTATCTCTACCAATAAATTCATCATATTACATGTAGCACTAGACTTTTGAACTACTTCTATCTACGTTTTCCTAATTAAGTCACCATTAACTTTAGTCTCCTTTTTGGGCATATATGCTAGATCAAAATTGAATTATTTCATATACTCAAGTCATCTATAATTATATATATTCAAATCTCTCTATGAATATATATACTTTATTCTTTGGTGATTTTTATACACAGTAATATTATCAATCAAACTATATTGCCAACAACACTTCATAGAATAAACCACTAGAGTTAACCATATGTCCTGTGTAGGGTAATTTGGCTCTTTTGGCCCCAAATATCAAGGAACATATGCCACCACATGATCACCTCAAATAAAAAATACTCTATGTCTAATCAAATATGCATTACAAAAAGCTATATACTCCTCACCCGGCTATGTAGGATCAAGATTAGTGTTGATTCCTTATGATTCCTTGACTCCAATTAGTTGTTCTCAAATGATTCATACCATTTGAACATTAACCATTCCTTGTTGAAGAATGAATGTGATGCATCAAAGAGGGAAAATTAATAGATTAACCACAAAAATTTCATGGTAACCCTAGAAAGTTTTTATTATCGATTTTTTTTTGGGATTATCCCAAAAATCCATTACCTAATACTTCATTGAGTACACTATCACGAATTCCTCTAAGATTATTTTACCCCTAGAATATACCTGATTAATCCAAAATTGGGATATATATTTTGTGGTCTATATATAATTCTATATTCATGTACATAAGTATTTTTTCATGATTTTTTGCATGAACATCATGTTTTTTGGATTAAACCCTTATTTGATCACAAAATAGAAACACAAACTAATACAAGTATGGATTGAAGATAAGATTCATTATAGACAGAAACACTTCTGGTGTATTCATCAATGAAAACGACAATACATCGAACTCATATAGGCCATAACTTCTTGTCATAGAAATCATTGATACATCAAAATGATTACCTCTCAAATGAGGTAAAGATGGTCTCATGTCAATCATAGAGAATAAAAAATCACCACTAAACTGGTAATAATGTTCATCGAATCATTGAAGTGGATACCAGTGCTTCACTTCCAAATGGTTAAACTTCAATTAATCAACATAAAAAAAATAATGTTCCATTAGAGTTATCGTTAGATAATAGTGGAGAACCCCAACGTGTTGTACATGGTTTTATAAAATTTTTATCATAAAACTCCCCCAATTTAGACTTGATGTCTTCTTACTCTTTGGGTGACTTATTGTATGGTGTAATAGACGCAGGCTTAGCGTGAAACATAAGAAAATAGTAAATTCAATATCTTTCTCTAGTGCAATTCGGAGATGTTTTTATGAAACATGTCAAGAAACTGAAATACTATAGGTATAAATATGTCATGCTTAAAAATCCTTTTATCTTACAAAAAGACTTGTGACCTAGGTGGTAAGCATCCTCAGTTGCTTCTAAAATGACACAACATGACCCGCCTTGATATCCCATTATCCATGGTGATCATAATTATTACCCTCTAGTGATGTAAATGTAACTCCCATTTAGTAAAAATATATTTCATCTAGGTATTCTACTTATAAGGACCCGACCTTAAAACATTACTTAATATTGAATTAAATGAATAATTCACATTGAGGATCTTTTCAGGTTTAGAGTTTTAGAAAATTAGGACATAACTATTACATCTAAAATGATTACAAAGTAGACACTTCTACTAAGTTTCCATAAAATAAAAACTCTTAAAAAGAAACATGTCTAGTTCCATGTTTTAGACAGCCTAAAATTTCCTTGATCCCATCATTGACCCTATTCAACTTTATGTACTATGAAAAACATTTAAAAAAACATGGGATGAGCATAAAAAGCTTAGTAATGGATACACAAAGAAGGAAAACTGTTAGTTTTTCAAAACAACAAGTAAACCATGGATACTTTATCAAAGTAATAATTTTCACCATTATGAAATAGTATAAACACTTAAATGAATAATATATCATTACATACCCTTTTGTAACGAAAATATTACCATAAAACCCATATACATAACATATATAGGTAACTTGGGACATAAACATACTTAAATAGAAGAACCATACAGTCAACATCCACACATATCACTTAATGGAATAGCCGTACGACCAACTTCCATACCCAATGAATTGGAGGTTATAACATAACCACCCATCCTGGTATTCATGGCACCACCCATCATATTATTTATCATGTAACCACCCACCAAATGTACAAGTACAATTATAAAATCATAAGGCATAAAACAATAATAATGGAAAGAAAAAATTTCCACATTTCAAACACAATATATAACTTAAATATATAGACATATAAAATCCATTATAAAAACCATTTTCAATACCAAAATACATAAAAGGGTATATGGTATTTATTTCATTTTAAAAAACATCATGGCTTGTTGAGGAAGCCAAAGACCAAATAATACTCGTGGCGGTTGAAATGGTCGTTGTCACCGCGTACGTTAAAAGAATAATTCCTTTTTTTGTTTTGTAAAACGCTTTGTAGAAAACGATTCCTTTTGTATAAAATTAAATTTCAAAGGGGTTTATACATAGTATAAAATAAATCCTTTTATTAGAACAAAATATGCCTCAATGAAAGGAGATTGAGACGAAGTCCCCTACAAAGACGGTATCCTTGGATTAAGGATAAATCAATTACATAATTATGTGTGACAAATGAATACACAAAATATAATTGGATATTAAGTATAAAACAATCATAGGACATTCAAACATATTCATAGAACGACATATTTAAGGAGTACAAGTTTATCCCATAGAATCAAAATTGGGATAAGAAGTTCCCTTGAAAAAATTCGACAGCCTAACAGCGTCACTTCAAAATTCAGAAAAAGAGTTGATGAGAGAGAAAATTGTATCTCATCACTTGGACATAAAATTTACATAAATAAGGATATAGAAGAACATATACCAAAATAACAATAGGTAAATTAAAATACCCAACAAAAATAAGTCTTTTAAAAAGAGGAGGGTGAAAGGTTCCTTTACCGACTTGGGTATCTTTCGAAACATACACCCCATGAAAGAAGGACAATACAACATTGATGTAAATACTCATAAAAGAAATTATATTACACAAAGATTAGAATAATGGTAAGTACATATAACACTCAAAGGAAATTGTGGCAAATGTAGCAAAAATATCACGGGAATAAAAGTGAGATGAAAAATCCCTTACAAAAACTCAGCAGCCTAATGACGCCACTTAAAACTTCCGAAAATGGATTGATGAGATAAAATAGGGTCTCTCATCATACTAACATTAAATTTACAGAATGATTAATATAAAATAACATCTCCCAACACAACAAATAGGATCCTAAAAAAGTGACCTAAAGGAGAGTACTTAAAAAGAGAGAGATTGGATCTCTTACGAAAATTCGGCAGCCTAACGACGCCACTCAAAACTTCCAAAATTAATTGATGAGAGAAAATAGGGTCTCTCATCATATTAACATAAAAATTACAGTAAGAGTAATATAAAATAACTTCCCTATCATAAGAAAGATGAGCTTAAAAGTAATGACATAAAAGAGTGTACTTAAAAAGAAAGAGAGGGGTAGGATCCCTTACCGCAAGTCCGACTTGTCCTGTTTGTTTCTTTATATTCCTGAATAATAAACTTTGGTAAATTTATAATTTCATAAATACCTCATTTAAATATTATTATTCAGTTCATATCACACATTATAATGTTATAATAATTGTTTAATAATGTTAGTACATATCATACGTTTTTGCCGATGTTTGGTACATGAGTCAAAAATGAACTTGGTTGAAAATGATTGCCCATGTAGTTATAAGTAAATTATTTATAGAATAGTATTAATTATTAAAATATCATATATATACAGTAAATATTTATTTTATAATATTCCATAACATATGGAAATAAAAAATGAAAAGCACCGTTCATGGAGACGGTAGGCCGTACGTTCGCATGAACACTTCTTTCATTTTTTTGGCATATTAATGGAATTAAAAATAAATGAGAGATATATATATTATAATTACAGTATAATATATATGTTATATAGGTCACATATGTTCATTAATTTCATTCTTTATACATTCCATGTATTGCATGAACGAGTCATATCACTTGAGGGGGCGGTAGTCCACACTTCCTCATATGAAATTATCGCATTTGCACAACATGAAAAGAAGAAAGGTATGTTTTGAATATAAAATACAGAAGCATAGAGAAAACATTAATATCATATATATCATATATAAAATACAGTGACATCATAATGGCCTCCTTTAAAGTTGTTAAAAGAATATTGAACAATCATTGTTTCGTGAGGCAGTAATTCGCCATCCACAACAACAGTATGTTCTTTAACCATTAGATGGATGTGTGTATAAGAGTATATCTAATAGTACTTATAACAACATCCAAGTATATTTACGATACTATTGTTGTTTCAAAATAAAGGAATAAAGAATGTTTAGGGGGGTGGAGACGCAAAATGAAACAAAAGAACACTAGGGAAGACTTTACCGTTAAATCGGGTAAATGTTTTTGATTTGAGCTCAAAGGCTTCCTTGGAAAGACTTATTCCAAAATTTAGGCTTCTAGGAGTAAAAGAGGTATTTGGAGAGACAAAATGGGTAGGGGTTGGCCGAGACAAAGGATTGAGAGGTGTGGGTAAGGTGGTAGAGGTGGGGGCCTTTTATAAGAGGAGAGGAGGGGCACTCTTGAAAAGTCTTGAAAAGTAACATTATTATAAGAAGATTTTTTGATTTTAAAGGACCCAAAATTATATATTTCAAGGATAATGTGATAATAGTTCTAAATCCACACATCCAATAGGTTTTAGACAAGTGTAGGGCTTAAATTTTACATTATCGTTTCATTTTATTTAAATCATTAAATAATGAGGTAATCGTTACATCATCATGGTGTCATAAATAATTTAATTTATTCAATGTCTAAAAATTATTAAAATATATCATGATGTAGGAAATATTTTTATAATTATAATGAATATTTATAGTTAAAAATATGACTTGTATAACCCCATGTAAAAATTGTTTTAGTAAAACAACACATGTTTGTGACATTTTAATTTTAACTTTAAATAAAAAGTTATTAATGTCATTTTCCTACCAAAGTGGCTACATGGGTTCCCCAAGATGACCCATGGATTGTATTGGTCTTCCATGAATCATCTAATAGGGGTAGTACTTGTGTAAAGGTCATTTTATATTATTAAAACATTATTTTTACCAAAATTTACACTAATTACCTCTAATCACGATTAAAAACATAAAAGTTACTAATCACTGAAAAATTATTTTAATCCCATTGAACCACATTTTAATTCCAAATGAAAACAATGTATGTCAGATTTTTGAAATTCAAAACACAGAATTGGTAAGGTTTCATTTAAACGAAAAATCAGTTTTTAATCTACCACTTAGTGGTTTCACTATTCATCAAAAATTAAAGTTTTTTCAAAAAAATACCAAAAATTCACCCTAAGCTATATTTGATATTACGAATTCAAAAATGATGTCTATTTTAAAAAATTAAAAACATATAAGTTTCATTAATTAATTTAATAATTAATTCCCGCTGTCAAAATAAATAGCGTGTTATTAAGAAACAATATCTATTAAAAGATTGACACTAGTTTAAGTCCAATTTCAAATTGAAATTAATTCCAATGACAAACATTGGATTAAATGGTAAAAATATATTATAATTTATCTTTAAAACCAATTCAAAATATTATATAATCATATAAATAAATTATATTAAAAAGAGGTTTTAAATAAAAATACAACATTTTTCACATATTCATTAAAAAAGAACTTTATCGTAAAAATACCACAAATTTACACAAAGTAAATTTTGATGTCCTGATTTTAAAGAATAATTTTATTTTTCAAATATACCATAGGAAATTTTCAAAAAGTGGATTTAAAAGAGGTTCTCCATCAAAAGGCGGTTAATCGACCTTTTAAAGTATATGAGAATGTTTACGCTTAAATTTGGATTCATTCGCATTTTTAATCCTATAACATAAAAAGTAAAAATATTTGACAAAAATATATAATCATTTTGTAGTTTGTTCTGTTCATTACCATCATTACAATGGCTAGGTGTTAACTACCATTCAAAATAATATTATTTTATTATTAGAGTGCAACCTAAGATTTCAAAGGAACTCGTTGTTGCGTATTGGGTATGCCATCGAGCATAGCATTCCCTTTAAATTAATATTAAAATTTTATTCACAAACAGGGATAAATAAAAAAATTTAATATTATTTATTTACCTGGGGTGTTACATCCTCTCACCCTTTTGGGAATTGCGTCCTAGCAATTTTAAAATTAGGCTCGGAAACTTCATTGAAAGTCCCACATCGAAACAAGTGTCGGTAAAACAATCACTTTAAAAGAATGAAAGAGAAGTATAGAGGTCACTTGAGTTAACCCATACTAGGATTCCATGTAGGAAAACATGGATATGGAAGAAAAGGCAAAGGGTCATGTTCTGATGGAGAGTGATAGAAAACATGTTAAGGAGAAATTTAACCACCAGAAAATCACAAACTTATGGTGGGTTAGACAGTATTTGATTCCCCAGTAGGAAAAGTTAACAGACAACATTTTTGTTTTATGTTACTTTTCATTGAGGAATTTATTTTTGAGATTAACTAAATAATAAGGAAACATACTTACTTATCATGTTTACTTTCAAATTTTACTATATTTCTTACACAAACTCATACTTTCTCCAAATGATGAGTATTTAGGAAGACTTGTTCACATTAAGAGTACTATAATCAACTTCTTGAGAATCACCTAATCCAAAAAAGAGAACTATATACTTCCCATGTCTTCAGACCTTATCCAAAACCAAAACCAAAAAGGTTATTACAAGATCATATAATTCAGACAAGGATAACCCTTTATAAAAATAAAATCTATTCTTAATCTCCAAAATTTGTCCAACAAAACCCAAAGTTCAATGATGACCATTCGATAAACAATTTGTCCAACAAAACCCAAAGTTCAACGACGACCATTCGATAAACAATTTGTCCATAAAATTATCAAAAGTAAACCAAACTATGATTAAAACCCAAATATTTGAAGGATTTAATCACATAGTCTTCCAAGGTACAAATTAACACTTATCTCCAAATAACATCAATTGATCTTAAAGTCTCATATTGAAAAGTAATTAACCTAATCAGATATCCTCTATGATAGGTTAATAATTTTCATAGATAACCCGAAATCAACATACTATTAATTCATAAAATCATCTAACTAAAAATAATAAGTCATACTAACCAGGGACTTCATGTAGTCCAATGGTAGGAGATAAATACCAGTCACACTTTTGTTGTGGATTCGATTCCCGCAGCTTTGTCCGACGTGATAGGTTGTCACATGGTCTGCATGTTGTCCTTTTTATAAAACTCCAAAAATAACCCTAACATTTTTAACCTCAATAGTTTACTTATACCTCTCATTTTCATCCAAATTCATTACGATCTCAACATCTTAATTCTTGAAGTCTTATTTCACCACCATAAGATAAAATAAAAAGATTCCCAATATGAATAACAACATACCTTGATCATGGCGTCCACCCTGTTTCACCATCATCTTGTTCATGTAGGTATAAGTCCCATGAATTACAACAATGATTTAGAGATCCTTCAAAATAATTTGCTTCCTCCATCCAAATACACCTTGTACAACATGGTTCATATGGGTGTTCAAAGAAAAACAGGTTTAGAAAATAATCATGTATGACATATAATTCCAAAACATCTGATAAAAAATGATTTCTATAAAATAGTCATATAGAATTTGAGTTGAAACTTTCTATTATTGTTCCTATTAAAATACCATAAGTATGTGTTGAGAGACTATATTTTAAAAGAAAATATAAATTGGTTGCGCAATGGTCTCCTTCCTCATCACCATTTTTAAAATCATAATATGCTTCAAATTCTTGTGATAAGGTATAATATTTGAAAATAACTTGATAATATTTACCATTCTTGACAATATGAGAATATTGTGAAAATAGTATTTGTCTAAATATAACCCATGATCCATGATGATAACTAGGTATAGTGGAGGTGTTTGATATCTCAAATAACTGCTTTCAAGTGAGTTGTATGCTAGAAAAAGTTTCACAATCATCCGTACATGACTTTGCAATAATTATTTCAAGCATGTCATCAAGAAGAGATATGAATGTTATTTGAGATCCTCCTCCTTGTATTCGTAACTGACTTTACTTGACCTGAAAAAAGTTATAAAACATGGATTTAATAGAAATAATATATATAGGAACTAACCATGTGTCTAACAAATACTCCTAATCCCTAAAGTTTTCTAAACCGACATTTGATACCAACTATAAGGACCCGACCTTAAAACCTTACTTAATATTGAATTAAATGAATAATTCACATTGAGGGTCTTTTTAGGTTTATAGTTTTAGATAATTAGGACATAAATATTACATCTCAAAATATTACAAAGTAGACACTTCTACTAAGTTTCCATAAAATCAAAACTCATAAAAAGAAACATGTCTAGTTCCATGTTTTAGACAGCCTGACATTTCCTTGATCCCATCCTTGACCCTATTGAACTTTATGTCCTGTGAAAAACATTTCAAAAAAAACATGGGATGAGCATAAAAAGCTCAGTAAGGGATACACAAAGAAGGAAAACAGTTAGTTTTTCAAAACAAAAAGTAAACCATGAATACTTTATCAAAGTAATAATTTTCCCCTTTATGAAGCAGTATAAACACTACAATGAATAAAGGATCATTACATACCATTTTGTAACCAAATTATTACCATAAAACCCATATAAATAACATATAAAGGTAACTTGGGACATAAACATACTTAAATGGAATAACCATACGGTCAAATTCCACACATATCACTTAATGGAATAGCCATACAGCCGACTTCCATACCCAATGCATTGAAGGTTATAATGTAACCACCCGTCCTGGTATTCACGACACCACAATTGATATGGTTTATCATGTAACCACCTGTCAAATGTCCACGTACCATTACTAAATCATAAGACATAAAACAAAAATAATGGAAAGAAAACATTTCCACAATTTAAACACAATATATCACTAAAATATATTGACATAACAAATCCATTATAAAAACCATTTTCAATACAAAAATACATAAAATAGTATATGGTATTTATTTCATTTTAAAAAACATCACGGCTTGTTGAGGAAGCCAAAGACCAAATAATACTCACGGTGGCGGAAAAGGTTGTTGTCACCGCGTACGTTAAAAGAAACATTCCTTTTTGTCATTTTATAAAACGCTTCATAGAAAAAGATTCCTTTTGTATAAAATTAAAATTCAAAGGGGTTTTTACACCATATAAAATAAAACCTTTTATTAGAACATAATATGCCTCAAAGAAAGGAGATTGAGACAAAGTCCCATACAAAGAAGATATCCATGGATTAAGTATAAATCAATTACATAATTATCGGTGACAAACGGATACACTAAATATAAGAGGATATTAAGTATAAAACAATCAGAGGGTATTCACACATATTCATAGAACGAAATATTCAAGGAGTACAATTTTATCCAAAATAATCAAAATTGGGTTAAGAAGTTCCCTTGCAAAAATTCGACAGTCTAATGACGTCACATCAAAATTCAGAAAAAGAGTTGATGAGAGACAAAATTGTATCTCATCACTTGGACATAAAATTTACATAAATAAGGATATATAAGAACATATACCAAAATAACAATATGTAAATTAAAATACCCAACAAAAATAAGTCTTTTAAAAAGAGGAGGGTGAAAGGTTCCCTTACCGACTTGGGTATCTTTCGAAACATACACCCCATGAAAGAAGGACAATACAACATTGATGTAAATACTCATAAAAGAAAGTATATTACACAAATATTATAATAATGGTCAGTACATATACCACTCAAAGGAAATTGTGGAAAATGTAGCAAAAATATCACTGGAATAAAAGTGAGATGAAAAATCCCTTACGAAAACTCAGCAGCCTAACAGCGCCACTTAAAACTTCCAAAAATGGATTGATGAGATAAAATAGGGTCTCTCATAATATTAAAATAAAATTTACAGAAATAGGAATATAAAATAACATCCCCCAACATAACAAGGATGAGCTTAAAAGAAGTGACATAAAGGAGAGTACCAAAAAAGAGACAGATTGGATCTCTTACGAAAATTCGGCAGCCTAACGACGCCACTCCAAACATAGAAAATGGATTGATGAGAGAAAATAGGGTCTCTCATCATATGAACATAAAAATTACAGTAAGATTAATATAAAATAACAACCCAATCATAATAATGATGAGCTTAAAAGTAATGATATAAAAGAGTGTACTTAAAAAGAAAGAGAGGGGTAGGATCCCTTACCTCAAGTCGGACTTATCTTGTTCGTTTCATTATATTCCTGAATAATAAACTTTTGTCAATTTATAATTGCATAAGGACCTCCTTTAAAGATTATTATTCAGTTCATATCACATATTATAATGTTATAATAATTTTTTAATAATGTTAGTTCATATCAGACGTTTTTGCCGATGTTTGGTACATGAGTCAAAAATGAACTTGTTTGAAAATGATTTCCTATGTAGTTATAAGTAAATAATTTCCAGAATAGTATTAATTATTAATATATAATATATATTCAGTACATATTCATTTTATTCTATTCCATAACATTTGTAAATAAAAAATGAAAAGCACCATTCATGGAGACGGTAGGCCGTACGTACGCATTAACGCTGCTTTCATTTTTTTCATATTAATGGAATTAAAAATAAATGAGAGAGATATATATATATATATTATAATTCCAGTTTAATATATATGTTATATAGGTCACATATGTTCATTAATTTCATTCTTTATACATTCCATGTATTTCATGAACGAGTCACATCACTTGAGGGGGTGGTAGTCCACACTTCCTCATATAAATTATCCCATTTTCACAACATGCAAAGAATAAAGGTATGTTTTAAATATAAAATATAGAATAATATAGAAAACATAAATACCATATATGTCATACATAAAATACAGTGTCATCATAATGGACACCTTTAAATGTGTTAAAAGAATATTGAACAATCATCGTTTCGTGTGGCAGTAATTCACCATCCACAGAAACAGTATGTTCTTTAACCATTAAACAGATTTGTGTGTAAGTTTAGATCTAATACATCATATAAAAACATCCAAGTATATTGAAGATACTTGTGTTTTTAAAAAAAGTGATAAAAAATATTTAGGGGGTTGGGGAAGCAAAATAAAACAAAAGAACACTAGGGAGGACATTGCCTTTAAATCGGGTAACTCTTTTTGATTTGAGCTCAAAGGCTTCCTTGGAAAGACTTATGTCCAAAGTGAGGATTGAAGGAGTAAGAGAGGGATGTGTAGAGACAAAATGGGCAGGTTTTGGCCGAGCCAAAGGCTTGAGAGGTGTGGGTATGGTGGTAGAGGTTGGGGCCTTTTATAATAAGAGAGGAGGGGCACTCTTGGAAAGTCTTGAAAAGTAACATTATTATAAAATAATTTTCTGATTTTAAATGTCCCACAATTATATATTTCTAGGATACAGTGATTATAGTTAGAAATACACACATCCAATAGGTTTTTGACAATTTTAGGTATTATATTTTACATTATATTTTCATTTTATTTAAATCATTAAATAACGAGGTAATCATTGCATCATCATGGTGTCATAAATAATTTAATATATTTAATGTCTAAAAAATATAAAAAAATTATAATGATGTAGGAAATATTTTTAGATTTATAATTAATATTTATAGTTAAAAATATGACTTGTATGACCCCATGTAAAAATTGTTTTAGTAAAACAACACATGTTTGTGACCTTTTATTTTTAACTTTAAATAAAAAGTTATTAATGTCATTTTCCTACCAAAGTTTCTAGATGGGGTCCCCAAGTTGACCCATGGATTTTCTTGGTCGGCCATGACTCATCCAATAAGTGTAAGACATGTGTCATGGTCATTTCATATTATTAAAACAAAATTTTTACCATAAATTACACTAATTACCTCTAATCGCGATTAAAAACTTAAAAGTTAATATTCACCAAAAAATTATTTTAATCCCATTTATCCACATTTTACTTCCTAATAAAAACCATGTATGTCAGATTTTTTTAAATTAAAAACACAGAAGTGTTAAATTTTCATTTAAACGAAAAATCAGTTTTTAAACTACAACTTAGTGGTTTCACTATTCATCAAAAATTGAAGTTTTTCAGAAAAATACCAAAAATTCACCCTAAGCTAAATTTGATATTTCGAATTAAAAAATGATGTCTATTTTAAAAAATTCAAAACATATAAGTTTCATTAATTAATTTAATAATTAATTATTGTTGTCAAAACAAATAGTGTGTTTTTAAGAAACAATATCTCTTAAAAGATTGACACTAGTTGAAGTCCAATTTCAAATTGAAATTATTTACAATGACAACCATTGGATTAAATGGTAAAAATATATTCTAATTTATCTTTAAAACCAATTCAAAAGATGATATAATCATATCAATAAATTAGATTGAAAAGTGGTTTTAAATAAAAATACAACATTTTTCACTGAATCATTAAAAATGAACTTTATCATAAAAATACCAAAAACTTACACAATGTAAATTTTGATGTCCCAATTTTAAAGAAGAATTTTATTTTCTCAAATATAACAGATAAAATTGTCAAAAGGGGGATTTAAAACAGGTTCGCCATCAAAAGGCGGTTGATCGACCTTTTGAAGAATATTAGAATGTTTACGCTTAAAATTGGATTCATTCGCATTTTTAATCCTCTAACATATAATGTAAAAATATTTTAAAAACATATATATTAATTTTGTAGTTATTTCTATTAATTATCATCATTACAATGGCTAGGTGTTAACTGCCATTTAAAATAAAATTATTTTATTATTAGAGTGCAACGTAAGATTTCAAAGGAACTCGTTGTTGCGTATTGGGTAAGCCATCGAGCATTGAATTAGATTTAAATTAATATTAACGTTTTATTCACAAATAGGGATTAATATAAAAATTTCATATTCTTTATTTACCTGGGGTGTTACACTACTAACCATTCCACACCCATATTAGGTCAAATCATGCAATATCAAGGATGTAATGATCCCCAAAGAGTGATATTATCTATCATAGAGAGAAAAAACCTTACAAAAATAGATATATCTTTACCATACTAGATGAGGTGTATATGTGATCATAACCCAGATTAAGAACCCCATCACTAGGATCAAACCATTACCATGTTGTAAAGATGAAAAATAATGTGAGTCACTAGTATCAAATAAGGCACTAGCTGGTGTAGAATCAATAAGAATGGTACCTTATACTATTGATGATCTAGAGTTTCCATCGATAATTATAGGTTAAAGTACATGAAAAAATCATTTCCTTCTTAATTGTGATGTAGTCTGGGTCAACTGAGCAACACCACACTACATATGTAGACAATATTTTCTAGAAGAACTGTAACACCCCAAGCTTCTACGGTACGTTTCCCTTTGAATAATGCGATAGCGTGTGTTGTACGCAACCTCGAGTTCTAACACACACCACAACTAATTAAACTAGCCGTTGTGAATAGTAATACCTACTTTTTGAAATCATATATATTTTATATTTCAAAATGGACTTCATTTTTGGATTCGGAATATCGAAATTATCCTAGGGTGAAATTTTGGTACTTTTCGGATAACTTTTATATTTTGATGAATAGTGAAAATTACTAAATTTTAATTAAAAACAACTTTTTTAATAAAAATAATTAATAGTGATAAATTATGAATTTGAGTGGTTTTAAAGTATATTTAGAATATATTTTTACCATTTAATATAATGTTGGTCATTGGACATAATTTTACAATTAAACCGAACATAAACAAGTGTCAATCTTTTGATAGTTATTATCTCTTAAAAAACACGCTTTTTGTTTTGACAGCGGGAATTAATTTTAAATTAATTTCTGCAACTTATGTGTTTTGAATTTAGAAAAATGGATTCCATATTTGGAATCAGGATGTTCAAATTGTGTAAATAAGTAACTTTTATTTTTAGACATTTTGAATAGTTACTATGGTAAATATTTTATTTACCATGGTTAAAGGGTAAATCTGGTAAATAAGGGTTAAAAAAATAATATTATAATAATACTAAATTACCCTAAAACGTGTCTTAACCCTATTGGTTGATACATGGTCGACCATGGGAATCTTTGGGTCTATTTGGGGACCCCATGGATCCACTTGTAAGTGATAATGACACATTATATTAATAAAGTTAAAATAAAAATAAAAATGGCATAAGCTTACATCTTTTAGAAGAACAATTTTTACATAAGGTTATACATGTTGGAATTTCGATTATAAATATTCATTAGAAAGATAAAAAGATTTCCTACATAATGATATTTTATTTATAATTTTTAGACATTAAATAAGTTATTTTATTTATGACATAATGATGATGCAGTAATTACTATAATAGTGAAAAATTAAAATAATTGATATTATAAATACCCAAATAAATATAATATGAAACTTTTAATGAATTAAACTAATTTTCTAGGATAATATGATATATTAGGATTGATTTAATGGACTTTTTTCTAAGTAATCAATCTGTTATGAGTTTCACAAAAATCAACTATTGAATAGTGTCAAAATTGACATAAAAGAGTTCTTAAAACAAATATTATATTATTAATTGATATTAAATTCCTAAAAATCTAAGGTTCGTCCAAGAGACTTATATTATGATAGGTTAATCATTAATGGACCACTTGGGGGTCGCTTGGATGTATATAGTATGTTTAGTAACCATAATATATAAAAATACAAAGAGACATTGTAAAAGTGAAACTAATTAACTTAGAGTTAATACTTAAAGATAAGGTTAATATAAGTACCCAAACCTGTCTAAATTCTATTGGATGAGTTGTTTTCGACCTATCCCAGCCTCATCCTTTGAATAGTCAACTTTGGAGCCATTAGAAACCGAATATGAATTTATTATAAATTAATATTTCTAGCTTTTCCAAAGGTGCCCCTCACCCCTCTTATAAAAGGGGACTCCTCCTTCTCATTTCTTCACACCTTCAAAGCCTTTTGGTTCGGCCAAAATCTGCCCAAATAATCTCCCAACATCCCTTAATACAACCTAGAGGCCTTAGTTTGATCAGAAAGCCAACCTAAGGAGCCCTTTTGATCAAATCAAAAGGAAGAACCCGAAGAAGAGGTAATGATTTCACCACCCTTTTCTAAGTTCATTTCTTCTTCCACTTCTTCTTCCTTTGTTCTTAACATTCTAAAATAATAACTCCAGTATCTCACATATACTGTGATGTTATTATAAGTATGGTACAACCATATTCAGTATTCTATCCACCCTTTGAATAACATGTCACCATACGTGCGTACGTACGGCTTACCGTCTCCACGTCGTGGTGTAATTGTTATTCAATATAATATTATTTGGATGGGTATAATAATGATGTGTAACTCATGTAAATAATAAATATAACATGTTAATGATTCTGTATATATGATATACCATTCATTTATATATTATTTTAATATCAAAAGAATGATATTGTCGCTCGTGCGCACGTACGGACTACCGTCTCCACGAACGCGATGAGATTCATTCTCCATCGTATCCATTCAAGTATAATTATCATTTTATGATTTAAAAATGATGTTTATGGACTTGATATCATTCTGGATATGAATAAGATACAACAAACATGTCTTATGTAACAAAACATATAAAAGAAAATGAGTAAGTTAACACCCGAAACGATGATAATTCTAAGATATTATTAATAAATCAATGTTAAAAGATCATATATGATATCATATTAATATATATGATTCTTGTATAATTTAATAACAATTATTTCACCATTATACAGGAGGTTAACCTACCCCAACCAAGGAAAAGTACAAGGTAAGGGTTATTTCACAATCTCTTCATTATCCGAGGTTGTTTATATGTAATAATCTACTGGGATCTCTTTATCATCCACATCCATGTTTCTTAATAATGTATTTCAAAACATTTTTAATATTTACAAGAATATGGGTTAAAGTCATTTATACCCTTTTTTGACTTTTTATAAGAGGTTTATAAAGGAATCTTTCCGTCGTTTTCAAAACAAGGTCCTTTTTAACCTTTTCGACAGAATTGAGGTAAGAATGTTTTTTTTAACTTATACGGCGGGTGCGGTTATTTTCCGCCGTTATAAAATCGTCGAAGCTTTCCATACAAGCTTATAAGAATATTTTCAAAGAAAATGTTTTATTTTATATGGATCTTAAATGATTTCAAAATAAAAGGAGATACTTCTTTAAAAAGAATTTTGATTTCATCTATGTCAACATCCTTTGATGGATTTTAAGATTATTTGAAGTTGATTTATTATGATACAAAAATTCTATATTGTATTGAAGTTTTTGTGATATGTTTGACTGTGGATGTGCTATTTTTATACCATTCATAGTTTATGGTGAAATTATTGACATTTCGTATGCTAGTTTTAATACGAATGTTTATGTTATGTTTAAACCTTTTCATATGGGAATGCATTGGACTTAATAAGTGACGGGTGGAGCCCGCTATAGCTCCTCGATGCATCGGTAGGTCTCATGAGACAAACTAGTGTCTTGGCACAAGGCCTTGACAAAATCTTATTTGTAGTCTTGGCACGAGGCCTTGGCTATGTGGTTATGATAATCTGGCATTATGCATTCCAACATTATGAAAGTGGTTATTGATATTGCATGTGATTATTCGATTAGTAGAATATCCACGTGAATAAGTAAATGGCATTATTTCATTTTACTTTTGCCATACTATGTTGAAGTTCAATTTTAAAAGGCTTTTGTTTTAGTAATTCATTGCCTTAAATGTTTATGATTATTTTGAATGTTCCGCTATATTGTTATCCTTACTGGGCATTTGAGCTCACCCCTTTTCTATGTTTTATTTTTCCCAGGTAGTGAAGAAGTAAATTATGAATGACTTGCAGGGATATTATGAGGGGTTAATAGTGTGGATATGAAGACATTGTTGTTGTAGTAGTTTTTCATTTTATGATGTAATGTAAAACTTATGAATATATCTAGTGTTTCCAAGGCTACTAAACCAATCGGTCTTTCGAGAATTGATCTTTCTTGTGATCATGCCAATGTTATGTAATTAATGCACCGACTCTGGGCAGCTGGGGTCGGGGCGTTACAGTTGGTATCAGAGGAAGTTTAGTACAAACCTTGGAAACTAGATTTAGATAAACTCTGATTAGAGCACGTAGACCTAAGATGAACTTTGAGGATTAGTATAGAAGAACTTCCTAGAATTTTGGTATTGTAGAGATTTTGTGAGTTTTTCGAGCAATACATCCCTGTCTGGATACGAGCAGGTAGAGGCGGCTCTGGCACAGATGTACCTAGGGGTAAAACCCGAAAACACCGCTTTGAGCTAGACTCGAACGGGAACTGGTGCACGACAACGGGCCTTGCTGCACTCTTGGTTACGACACTCCCGGGGGATATGCTTAGGATGACTCTCATTTTCTTTACAAATCATTATGAAGGGTTTATGAGTATATACTTCCTCAAAGAAAACATTTTTATGATTATGGATTATATCCATAAATAGTTCAATTTATGTTAAGTGTTTTATAAGTATGGGATTATGTATTTTGATTCATAAACTGGTCTAGTTTATGCCATTGTTTAGAAATGGCGCCTAGTGGAAGAAATGGAAACCGTATCAATGCACGCACTCCATGTAGGGATTGCCCTCCTGCTCAAGATAATTATAGTGGGGCTGGTGATGCAACTGGTGCTGATCAGCTAATCACCGTACTGGGACAACTTACTCAGGTTATGAATAATAACCTTACCCGTATGGAGCACCCTGATCCGCAGCGTGGAGGATCAATGTTAGATCGATTCATGAGACAAAAACCACCAACGTTCAATGGGAGTACAAATCCCTTAGTAGCTGAGCAATGGATATTTTCCCTAGAGAAAATATTTCAGGCTTTGGGGAGTAGTGAAAGGGAAAAAGTTACCATGGCAGTTTACCGCCTCACTGGAGATGCTGATCAATGGTGGTCATTGATTCAAAACATGAAGGAAGATGATGAAGTATCAAACATGGAATGGAGGGAGTTCAAAGATCTGTTTTTAGAAAAATACTTTCCTCGCAACCATCGAGCAGATATGGAAAGGCAATTTCTGAGTCTGAGACAAAAGGAGGATGATAATGTCACAAAGTATGAGGCTAACTTTACAAGGTTAGCGAGGTATGCTGGAGATTATATTCGCAACCCAAGAAGTAAGATTGATCGTTTCTTTGATGGGTTAAAACCATTTCTCCGTCGAGCATTAGTCTCACAATCCTTTTCGTCGTACGAAGACATTGTCTCATGTGCTATCAAGACCGAAAAATAATTCTCTAAGTCTTATGACTTTAAAGCGAAGCAAGAGAAGAAGAGACCTGCTGATCAATCTGGGAATGGAAATAAGGGGAAGAAGGGAAAGGTTGAATATCCATCTTGTGGTAAATGCGGGAAGAAACATCCTGGTACTTGCTTGAAGGGAATGGGAGTCTGTTACAACTGTGGTGAAAAAGGCCACCAAGCTCATGATTGCAAGGGGAAGAAGGAAGCTACCAACGTTCAGTGCTACAATTGCAGGGAGATGGGGCATTATGCAAATGCATGTCCTAAGCGTCAGGAGAACTTACCTCAGAAAAGGCCAAGGGATCAAGGCCAGGCTTATGCTATCACTACTGCTGAGGTAGAAGCTCCGAAAGACGTGGTGGAAGGTAATTTAATGGTTTCCTCAAGTTTAGCAAATGCATTATTTGATTCTGGATCATCGCATTGTTTCATATCTTCCCAGTTTGCTATGAAAATTGGATATTTCCAATTTGATTTAAAAAGGGAGTTGTCAGTTAAAACTCCTAAGGGAAGTATCGTTGCAACAAAGTTTTGTGAATCAGTCCCCATTAGAGCACATAAATTTTCTTTATCTGCTGATTTCATCGTCATACCTATGATTGAGTTTGATATAATCCTCGGTATGGACTGGCTTTCAGACTATGATGCGAAGATTTATTGTAAGAAGAAAGAGGTTACGATTCTTGATGATAATGATAAGGAGCACCTTATTTTTAGAGCAGAATCGTCACCACCTAATTCTTATTTAGATCCACCCCCAGTAGCTCAACTTAATTCAATTATTGGGGAGGAAGAGAATGAAATAACTGCGGGTGAGGAAAGGAATGTTCAAATAGAGGATGTACCTGTTGTGAAAGAATTTGTAGATGTATTTCCAGAAGATTTACCTGGACATCCTCCAGAACGAGAAGTTGAGTTTTCTATTGATTTGATTCCTGGATCAAGGCCTATATCGAAGACCCCTTATAGAATGGCCACTGTAGAGCTATTCGAACTAAAGAAACAACTAGAGGAATTGAGTAATAAGGGATTTATTCGCCCTAGTGTTTCTCCATGGGGAGCCCCTGTTCTTTTTGTTAAAAAGAAAGATGGATCTATGAGGTTATGTATCGACTACAGGGAGATCAATGCTATAACAATAAAGAACAAGTATCCCCTACCTCGTATTGATGATTTATTTGACCAACTGCATGGAGCTCAATACTTTTCAAAGATTGACCTTCGATCTGGATACCATCAGTTGTGTGTGAAGAAGGAAGACATTCCGAAAACTGCATTTCGAACCAGGTATGGGCATTACGAGTTTACTGTAATGCCGTTTGGATTGACTAATGCACCATCTGTATTCATGGATCTGATGAATAGAGTTTTCAAGGAGTATCTCGATGAATTTGTGGTGGTATTTATTGATGATATCTTGGTATACTCCAAAACATACGAAGATCATGAAAATCACTTGCGCATTATCTTGAAGACTCTGAGGAGGCATGAATTATATGGGAAGTTTAGCAAGTGTGAATTCTGGCTTCAGGAGATTTCTTTTCTTGGCCATATTGTCTCTAAAGATGGAATCTCTGTTGATCCTTCTAAGACCAAGGCAATCCAAGAATGGCCAGCACCTACGAGTATAACTGAGGTACGCAGTTTTATTGGTTTGGCAGGTTATTATCGACGTTTCGTCCAGAATTTTGCCCGATTGGCTAACCCATTAACGAAGCTCACACGTAAAGGGGTTAAATTTGTTTGGACAAAAGAGTGTGAAGAATGTTTCGAAGAACTGAAGAGAAGATTAGTCAATGCTCCTATATTGACTCTACCATCGGGGAATGATGGGTTCGTTATTTATAGTGATGCATCGAAGAAAGGACTTGGCTGTGTCCTTATGCAGAATGATAGAGTTATTGCCTATGCATCACGACAGTTGAAAATTCATGAACAAAACTATCCTACTCATGATCTTGAGTTAGCAGCTGTGATCTTTGCTTTGAAGATATGGAGGCACTACCTCTATGGTGAAAAATGTGAGATTTATACTGATCACAAGAGTTTGAAGTATATTTTCTCACAAAAAGAACTCAACATGAGGCAAAGGAGATGGCTTGAATTACTCAAGGATTATGATTGCACGATACACTACCACCCGGGGAAGGCAAAAAAAGTAGCAGATGCTTTGAGCAGAAAAGACCATGGAGTTCTGAACATGATGAGAATTGAAAGGGATCCAATTTTCATGGATCTAGTGAAGATGGACATGGGAATAACCAGGGAAGGTGAAACATCAATGCTTTTTCAAATGGTTGCCAAACCATCTTTACTAGAAAGGATTAAGAGTTCTCAGACTGATGATGAAGAATTCCAAAAGAAGATTAAAGCTGTGAATGATGGGAGATTGAGAGACTTTGCGTATGAAGGTGGAATTTTGAAATTCGGGAAGAGACTTTGTGTTCCCAATATACCTGATCTAAAAAGGGAATTGCTGGATGATGCTCATAGTTCCAATTTCTCTATACACCCTGGGAGCACCAAAATGTATAAAGATTTGAAGGAACATTTTTGGTGGGACAACATGAAGAGGGAGATTGCTGATTTTGTGTCAAGATGTATGGTTTGTCAACAAGTGAAAGCTGGAAGGCAACAGCCTAGAGGAGTCATGCAACCTCTTCCCATACCGGAGTGGAAATGGGACAATATTACGATGGACTTTGTCATGGGGCTACCAAAGACTCCTAGAAGGAATGATGCAATATGGGTTATTGTCGATCGTCTTACCAAGTCAGCACATTTTCTTGCTATAAGAGAGGATCTACCCCTGGAACGTCTAGCAAGACTATATATTAATGAAGTTGTGAGACTTCATGGAGTACCCCTATCAATTGTTTCGGATCGTGATCCCCGTTTTACATCAAGGTTTTGGAAAAGTCTTCAGAAATCCCTAGATACTGAACTTCATTTGAGCACTGCTTACCACCCTCAGACAGACGGACAATCAGAACGGACTATTCAGACCTTAGAAGACATGTTGAGATCTTGCTCACTTGATTTTCAGGGTATGTGGGATCAATATTTACCACTGGTAGAATTTTCCTATAACAATAGCTTCCATTCGAGTATACAAATGGCACCATATGAAGCGTTATACGGAAAGAGATGTCGTACACCAACCTGTTGGGATGATGTTGGTGAAAGAAAACTTGTAGGCCCAGAACTGGTGGAGGAAATGGTGGAAAAGGTGAAGGTAATCCAAAATCACATCAAAGCAGCTCAAAGTAGGCAGAAGAGCTATGCCGATAATCGATGGAAGGATTTGGAATTTCAAGTCGGTAATCATGTTTTCCTAAAGGTATCTCCATGGAAGGGAGTCATACGTTTTGGAAAGAAAGGTAAATTGAGTCCCAGGTACATCGGACCTTTCGAAATTCTAGAACGAATTGGGGCTGTAGCTTACCGATTGGCAATGCCTCCAAGTCTCTCCAAAGTTCACGATGTGTTCCACGTATCTCTGTTGAGGAAATACATGCCTGACCCAACGCATGTACTCACCTATGAGGAATTAGAACTGGAACCCGATCTGTCTTATTGCGAAGAGCCCATCAAGATTCTTGATACGAGAGAACAAGTGCTGAGAAACCGGACGACGCGTCTGGTAAAAGTTTTGTGGAGGAATCATAAGATGGAAGAGGCAACGTGGGAACCCGAGGAACTTATGATGAAGAACCACCCGAGTCTTTTTATGCAGTAATACCCTAGAAATTGCGAGGACGCAATTATTTGAAGGAGGGGAGAATGTAACACCCCAAGCTTCTACGGTACGTTTCCCTTTGAATAATGCGATAGCGTGTGTTGTACGCAACCTCGAGTTCTAACACACACCACAACTAATTAAACTAGCCGTTGTGAATAGTAATACCTACTTTTTGAAATCATATATATTTTATATTTCAAAATGGACTTCATTTTTGGATTCGGAATATCGAAATTATCCTAGGGTGAAATTTTGGTACTTTTCGGATAACTTTTTTATTTTGATGAATAGTGAAAATTACGAAATTTTAATTAAAAACAACTTTTTTAATCAAAATAATTAATAGTGATAAATTATGAATTTGAGTGGTTTTAAAGTATATTTAGAATATATTTTTACCATTTAATATAATGTTGGTCATTGGACATAATTTTACAATTAAACCGAACATAAACAAGTGTCAATCTTTTGATAGTTATTATCTCTTAAAAAACACGCTTTTTGTTTTGACAGCGGGAATTAATTTTAAATTAATTTCTGCCACTTATGTGTTTTGAATTTAGAAAAATGGATTCCATATTTGGAATCAGGATGTTCAAATTGTGTAAATAAGTAACTTTTATTTTTAGACATTTTGAATAGTTACTATGGTAAATATTTTATTTACCATGGTTAAAGGGTAAATCTGGTAAATAAGGGTTAAAAAAATAATATTATAATAATACTAAATTACCCTAAAACGTGTCTTAACCCTATTGGTTGATACATGGTCGACCATGGGAATCTTTGGGTCTATTTTGGGACCCTATGGATCCACTTGTAAGTGATAATGACACATTATATTAATAAAGTTAAAATAAAAATAAAAATGGCATAAGCTTACATCTTTTAGAAGAACAATTTTTACATAGGGTTATACATGTTGGAATTTCGATTATAAATATTCATTAGAAAGATAAAACGATTTCCTACATAATTATAGTTTATTTATAATTTTTAGACATTAAATAATTTATTTTATTTATGACATAATGATGATGCAGTAATTACTATAATAGTGAAAAATTAAAATAATTGATATTATAAATACCCAAATAAATATAATATGAAACTTTTAATGAATTAAACTAATTTTCTAGGATAATATGATATATTAGGATTGATTTACTGGACTTTTTTCGAAGTAATCAATCTGTTATGAGTTTCACAAAAATCAACTATTGAATAGTGTCAAAATTGACATAAAAGAGTTCTTAAAAAAAATATTATATTATTAATTGATATTAAATTCCTAAAAATCTAAGGTTCGGCCAAGAGACTTATATTATGATAGGTTAATCATTAATGGACCACTTGGGGGTCGCTTGGATGTATATAGTTTGTTTATTAACCATAATATATAAAAATACAAAGAGACATTGTAAAAGTGAAACTAATTAACTTAGAGTTAATACTTAAAGATAAGGTTAATATAAGTACCCAAACCTGTCTAAATTCTATTGGATGAGTTGTTTTCAACCTATCCCCACCTCATCCTTTGAATAGTCAACTTTGGAGCCATTAGAAACCGAATATGAATTTATTATAAATTAATATTTCTAGCTTTTCCAAAGGTGCCCCTCACCCCTCTTATAAAAGGGAACTCCTCCTTCTCATTTCTTCACACCTTCAAAGCCTTTTTGTTCGGCCAAACTCTGCCCAAATAATCTCCCAACATCCCTCACTACAACCTAGAGGCCTTAGTTTGATCAGAAAGCCAACCTAAGGAGCCCTTTTGATCAAATCAAAAGGAAGAACCCGAAGAAGAGGTAATGATTTCACCACCCTTTTCTAAGTTCATTTCTTCTTCCACTTCTTCTTCCTTTGTTCTTACCATTCTAAAATAATAACTCCAGTATCTCACATATACTGTGATGTTATTATAAGTATGGTACAACCATATTCAGTATTCTATCCACCCTTTGAATAACATGTCACCATACGTGCGTACGTACGGCTTACCGTCTCCACGTCGTGGTGTAATTGTTATTCAATATAATATTATTTGGATGGGTATAATAATGATGTGTAACTCATGTAAATAATAAATATAACATGTTAATTATTCTGTATATATGATATACCATTCATTTATATATTATTTTAATATCAAAAGAATGATATTGTCGCTCGTGCGTACGTACGGACTACCGTCTCCACGAACGCGATGAGATTCATTCTCCATCGTATCCATTCAAGTATAATTATCATTTTATGATTTAAAAATGATGTTTAAGGACTTGATATCATTCTGGATATGAATAAGATACAACAAACATGGCTTATGTAACAAAATATATAAAAGAAAATGAGTAAGTTAACACCCGAAACGATGATAATTCTAAGATATTATTAATAAATCAATGTTAAAAGATCATATATGATATCATATTAATATATATGATTCTTGTATAATTTAATAACAATTATTTCACCATTATACAGGAGGTTAACCTACCCCAACCAAGGAAAAGTACAAGGTAAGGGTTATTTCACAATCTCTTCATTATCCGAGGTTGTTTATATGTAATAATCTACTGGGATCTCTTTATCATCCACATCCATGTTTCTTAAAAATGTATTTCAAAACATTTTTACAATTTACAAGAATATGGGTTAAAGTCATTTATACCCTTTTTTGACTTTTTATAAGAGGTTTATAAAGGAATCTTTCCGTCGTTTTCAAAACAAGGTCCTTTTTAACCTTTTCGACAGAATTGAGGTAAGAATGTTTTTTTTAACTTATACGGTGGGTGCGGTTATTTTCCGCCGTTATAAAATCGTCGAAGCTTTCCATACAATATTATAAGAATATTTTCAAAGAAAATGTTTTATTTTATATGGATCTTAAATGATTTCAAAATAAAAGGAGATACTTCTTTAAAAAGAATTTTGATTTCATCTATGTCAACATCCTTTGATGGATTTTAAGATTATTTGAAGTTGATTTATTATGATACAAAACTTCTATATTGTATTGAAGTTTTTGTGATATGTTTGACTGTGGATGTGCTATTTTTATACCATTCATAGTTTATGGTGAAATTATTGACATTTCGTATGCTAGTTTTAAAACGAATGTTTATGTTATGTTTAAACCTTTTCATATGGGAATGCATTGGACTTAATAAGGGACGGGTGGAGCCCGCTATAGCTCCTCGATGCATCGGTAGGTCTCATGAGACAAACTAGTGTCTTGGCACAAGGCCTTGACAAAATCTTATTTGTAGTCTTGGCACGAGGCCTTGGCTATGTGGTTATGATAGTTTGGCATTATGCATTCCAAAATTATGAAAGTGGTTATTGATATTGCATGTGATTATTCGATTAGTAGAATATCCACGTGAATAAGTAAATGGCATTATTTCATTTTGCTTTTGCCATACTATGTTGAAGTTCAATTTTAAAAGGCTTTTGTTTTAGTAATTCATTGCCTTAAATGTTTATGATTATTTTGAATGTTCCGCTATATTGTTATCCTTACTGGGCATTTGAGCTCACCCCTTTTCTATGTTTTATTTTTCCCAGGTAGTGAAGAAGTAAATTATGAATGACTTGGAGGGATATTATGAGGGGTTAATAGTGTGGATATGAAGACTTTGTTGTTGTAGTAGTTTTTCATTTTATGATGTAATGTAAAACTTATGAATATATCTAGTGTTTCCAAGGCTACTAAACCAATCGGTCTTTCGAGATTTGATCTTTCTTGTGATCATGCCAATGTTATGTAATTAATGCACCGACTCTGGGCAGCTGGGGTCGGGGCGTTACAAGAACTTTGGTCACTGCAAATACCTCTGTGTCTAGTTGAACTATATGTGATAGAGTAATATGTTGAATACGATACCGTTAATGTAATCTGGTTTTACCTAGATCCTCCATAATTCCTTATATTTCATGGGTTCCTATATAAACTCTATAGTTTACCCATCATACCATAGGCTCATATAATTAACAGTAGTCAATGAAAATATCCATGAAAATGGAATGGCCATCCTCTCTATTATCAAACTACTTTGTAAAATCCAATGTATCATATCACTATGTTTGTAAACACCACTACCAAATGACCTAGATAACATTCTCATAATGATTACTTATTCTCTAAAATTTCATACCATCTAATCACCCTATAGAATACACCTTCCAGCCACTAGAATCTTATTTCAAATGACCATCTAATATGAGAGCTTTATTCAATAATTATGTTAAGTTCTTAATCCTAAATATATTCACATGGAAAAATATGTCACATTTAAACACATGTTGAAATCATTTTCATGATGTATCCTTATCTCTTTCAAATGAAAAAACAATTCACTACAAATTTGAAAATAATCTAATGTATTCAATCTAATGAATACTCTCTTGATTCATCCCAATGATCAGAAATTCTCTATCCTTTTGAAGTGTATTTGAAAAAAGATCTACAATTTCATCTCATAAAATTCCATCCCACCATTAATCTCAATTTTTCCAACCCATGTCTTGATGTACCACCATTAGATTACATGAACACATCACACACAAGTATCCAACATAAATCTCTTCTCGACAAATGTATACAAATTCTCCTGTATAGTATGGATAGATTCATTGTAGAAATTATGTACCTTACGTCCACACTCTTCAGTAAATGAAAATGGGTCTTGTAATATATACTATTCAAATATGTCATACATAACCTTTACAACACACCATGGGTCTCTTTCCATTAACATCATGAAATGTAATTTTATTTCTTAAAACTTCTCTCCAACATACTCCCACATCACTATAGGTGCCTCAGGTTCCACAACTAGAACATTGTACCTAGATAGGTCCACTTTTCATCCTCTCAACAAGAATTTACGTTGAGGAATATTAATATAATAAAAAAATATTATGTCACATAAACCATATGTAACATATTTATGGAGATTCACAATAGTACATAATAATTAATTTCTTCAACCCCTCAACAAGATCTAAATCGAGGCACTATCACTATCCTGAACCATCAAACATATAGTTCATGGTTAACAAAGTGTAAACTAATTATCATTTTCAATTTTTAATTAGACACCCTCTGATTCAAATATTTCATTATTTTACTACATTAAATTCATATTAGGAACAATTTTTATTTAAATTTCACAAGAAACAAAAAAAAATTCAATTTCCACCACATATCCAAAACACATTTTCACATACATTCCTACGATGATGCATGTCAAAAAATAATAATCAATTCCTAAATCATTTCATGAAAACTCCACTCTATTTCTTTGCTTATCCATATGTAAAGTATCAAATTAAAATTCATGAAATGTAATCACATCAGAAAACAAGTGCATCAATCAAGGTAAAATAACATAAACTATAAAAAAATGAATCAATACAAATATTCTTAACTAGGGTACTTTTTTTACCCCAAACATAGGGTATCTAATCCCATTTGTAGGATCTTAACCAATACATGACTTGTCCTATTTCCCTATCTACCTTTATTAAATTGTAATACAATAGAAACTAAAAGGAAACTCCTTTGATAATAATTTGTATCATCACAAACTATGTACGATACAATGGTCCCCTAGATAATATAAAATATGACCTCAAGATCACCTCCCCATATGACTGTGGCTTCATACTAGTAGTCATTTTTAATAACGATCATCGTGATACTATGAACTCAAAATAAATGTATCAAAACAGTGGGAATAAATAAGAATAAATGAATGATATAATCGTAACCATTATAATACCCATATCACATTATAACCAAAAATTGAAATACAATATCCAAAACAAAATGGTATATATATCATGAAAATTTGTGAAAGTAGACAATGTGATAAAAAATAATAAATAAAGACACTGACAAAACCCAAGATGGCCACAAACAACATATAGTTCCCTCAATTATGATCCATTCTGATTCATCAATCAAACACCTGACATTGTCCAATATCATAACCATCATCCATGTAATATATTAGAGTATTGATTAGGTAGCCTGAGTAGGGTGTGAGTACAACTTAGTAGGCCACTAAAAATAGAATGAAAAACAATATCCAATCAACTATAGTTTATTTTTTGTATAACGAATAAAATACAATTAATAATGTAAATATTTTATATTTTTTCAATGACACTTTATTTAACAACCCAAACCCTTGGGTTCCTGATGAAACTTAAACAAGTCAATACCTGATTTCTCTAATGCCAATGTCTGAACCATATCACAAATTATATTTAAATTTCATTATAACCAATGGGATTTCAATATCAATTTTAATTCGATTCAATTTCACAGCCTCTGGGAACAATAGTCCAATGCCAATATCATTGGATTAGAATTTCGTGTCTAGAACCCCATGGGTATTTAGAGCATTAGCCCATATCCCAAACCCCAAGGTTTTTTGGATCATCAGTTCTTGTCCCCTATAAAAATATTCACATTATTTCCCATTTCACTCTTTGGGTATTTGGAGGGCCAGTCTGTGTCCAAAAACGATGTATCCATTAACCATGTATTGGTATTTGGATCATCAATCAATACCGTAGACTCGTATATCAATAAATCAAATATATCCCATGTATCAAAATGTCAAATGAATCACAATATTTCATCAGTTAATATCAATCAACATTAATCCCCTTATCACATTTCAAAATTACAATATTGAATTAATTATTTCAAAAATCAATTAATCCAACTCCATTAATTCTATAATAACTACAATTGAATAAATAATTATTTCAAGAATTAATTAATCCAATTTATTCAATTATAATGTTACATTAATTAATCCACTGATTAGTTAATAAATATTTCAAAATAATAAAATTCAATTAATTAATTAAAAAAATAATTAAATAAATTTCTCAATTTAAAAAATTATATTAATTTATTCAATAATTAAGTAATTAAATTAAAAAACTTATGAAATCACCCATTCCATTAATTAATTTAAAAATTAAATAATTCAAACCTAAAAAATCCAAATATCAAAATAATTTATTCAATAATTAATTAATTCCATTCCTCGATTGTAAATTTTTTGAAACCCATTGACTTAAAAATTCAATAGCCCAATTCTTATATCAATTATGAATGCATAAATTAATTAATTATGGATATTAATGAATTAAATTTAGTATATACAATTTTTAAATTTCCAATTCCAATTTTCCTATTATATACACTTGATTGAAATCAAGACTATGTTATTTTAATAATATACCACCTACCTCAAAATTAGTGTCAAACACATGACAACAAAAATCAATAATTTCAATAGAGAACCCTTATAATGATTATTCATGAGATCATTACTGAAATATTAGATCCAATATCAAATGAAAAACTATCCATAAAACCTAGATCAAGGTAAAATCTCAATATGGGAAAATATAAAATTCAATAAATGGGAGAAGAGTAGAAATGTGATAATAAACCAATTGGGATAGTATTAATTGAACCAAAGAGGTTCTTATCATTAATATGGGATTCACATCATGAATAATAGAGGATAGAAGCCGTAGGAATTACACCTGGAGCGTATAAAAATTAGAGTGAATATTTAGGGTCAGGATAGTGCCGATTAATTATTTATATGGGGGTTTTGTAATTATGAATATTTTTCTGGTTGATTAACAAACCTTTACTGTTTTATTAGGTATAGATGCATGGTTTTCCAATCCATACACCATCCATTTAATCCCTCTTTAGGAGGGGTTGCATGGTTTTCTAGGTCTGAGTGCATGGTTTGAGGAAACCATGAACTAACCATGAACTACCTTATTTCCTTACAATTTTCTCAAATTTTCACACAAATAGGCCATTGATATATCCAAAAAATGTATTCTCAAATAATAAAAAAATATTATCTCAATACAAGGTTCAAAAATCATTAGAATAGGATAGGGTCATACTCTATGACTAGTGTAGGGAAGTTGAGATGTTATTTGGAAAAGGATATGACAATCAATAAATGTTTTAAGGGGTTAATATGAGGTTAAATATTTTGGCCTTGTACAAGTGAGGGGAATGACATACATGAATTTATAAAAGTAAAAATTTAAAACCTTGTTCTAAAAATTTTATAAGGATCAAAAAATTAACATTCTCTACTGTTAGTCAGGACAATTATTTTTTTCATTATTCATTATATTTAATAAATAATTTGATCATATTTTATAAAATAAATTAATTCAATTAAAAATATGAAATCATATATTCAATTTCAATTCACATAATAGGAAATTAATTATCGAAATAATTAAACACAGAAACACGATAGAAATTTTTTTATTTGAGAAGTTTATTTTACTTGAAAAATATTATTTTATATTAACTCATAGAATTAAAAAAGGATATATTATTCTCAATTAATATTAATTGATATATAATATTAACATATCATTAATATAAATCAACATTTTTTATTTTTTAATTAATTAAAAATAACAAACATTATGTAGTTTAAAATAGATTTCAGAATTTTATTTTATAAACACAAAGATAACCTTATAATAAAATCTAAATGGAAGTGGATTAAAAACAAATTAATTTGATTAAATATAAATAAATAATCTTATTCAAATCATAATTAAACCATTAAATTTATTTGTTTTTTGGAAAATATATTATTTTTGTTAAAATAGTTATTTTTTACCCATGATTGAAAAATAAATATATTTTGGAAAAAAAATAAAATTCATAAAAACATAATTTATGATATTCCAATTTAAATAATTATGTCCAATTTATCAACTAAATTTCATAAAATTTAAAAAATATAGTTCTATTATTTTTCATGAAGATAAATAGAAATCATTTTTGAAGAAGCTGTATTTCTAAAGAATATAATTACATTATCTAAAATTTATTGATAATATACAAAAAATTATAAAAAATTATTTTTATTTGAATAAAAATATATATACATAAAAATATTTATTTATTTCACTATTAGTCTATTTAATCAATTTCATTCAAATTTGAGGGACATGTTTTAATTATTATATAATTCATGGGTCGTCTAATGTTGATGTTGCATGTCGAATATACTATTAATCATAGTTGTTTCGATAATATAATAGGTTGATGAAAATTTGTCAGACATGTCTAGAAAAAATCCCATATATAAATTATTTCTGACATATTAAATTCTATGGATTGATATTAAAATTTAATATGGAATCCATTAGTAATAATCATAATGGGGCTGCCTGAATAAGATGCATATTTCTTAATCATGGTTTCTTATTTTAAATTATCTTACATAAAATTAATATATTCCTAAAAATAATATAAAAATAACATCAGTATATTATATAAACATATTTTTTAATGTCTTACCTTATATAGAATTCCTTTTCCTCCAAATGGATAATAAAACCATCATTCAAATGTATAGTGGACTACATTCTAAAGAACCACTATAATTAATTTTCCAATACCACCACTCATGGATAGTAAAAATGATATTTTTAATGTGTATTTTATGATATCATGGACATGTTTCTCATTATAAAAATATAATATGTCAACTAGTTAAATAACTTCAAATCTGTTTAAATATTATCACATTGCTCATGTGTAGGTGTGGGTTACAACCTCGATGAAGTAATGTGATAAATTATTCTTGTCCATAAACCATGGATTCTATATATAAGTTTATAAGAAACATATAATATGATATTCATTATATAATCATAATTTTTGAAATATAAAATATTACTTTCCATATTTATATCATGTTAGTTACAAAATGGAATCATAAATCTTGTGTACGTATGGCCTACCTTCTTTAAGATTGAAACATAATTCATTATTAATATACATAAATCATTTGTGATTTTAAATGGATAGTTTATTTATAAAAATAATAACCGAGTCATTGTTAATATTATAGATTTGATTTACTAATTACCACTTTTACAGTAGTCAACATATAAATTTAATTTTGGACTTTTGATTTGAATGTCATCAAAACATCAAATAGGAAATTAATTAATTATGTAATTTTATATAAAATTATAAAAAAAAATACAAATATAAAAATTATAATAGTTCCTATTAAATTTAATAATTAACATATGTTTATTATTTTGGATTATAAATAATGTATGTGATGAGTCATACTCATGGTAATGGGATCATTACATTAAAAACAACATTTGAAATATTTTAATGATCAATTTTCTAAATCCATTTCCACTATGAGGATATTGTTAAATTTATTTATTTAATATATTTTTAATGACATAATGGAATTTTAAATTACATTTTATTGTTCTTTTTTTCTTTCTATCAAATGATATCAAAATTGATTTTATTATTATTTTATACAGGAAGAATTGAATTTTTTTTAAAACAGAATTATTAATCTTTTATTTCATCCAAAAATATTATTTTTAAAATTCCTCAATAACAATATTTCAATGTATTGAGTTTCACACAAGTTAGATAGTCTTTTATAAGTTATGTTTCATGAATTTTATGAGACGTAAGTGATGTTTACCAATAATTGTGAGTTTTCACACAAATCATTATTGGAAGTTCCATGTTTTAAAGATGATGAATAATTTTTGAAAGGGTTAAAACGCATATTAACAGGCCTCTAAACTATTATTTAGCTAGTATAATGACATAAATAATATCTCAGGTATAATTTTTCTCATAGGATATTTGTTAATAGATATATTTTGTGATGTAATATTATACAATATTCATATATGGTATAAAATGCGATTTAGTTCTCAGGAATAAATGAGTGCCCTAGTTTTTTTAATTTTGTGAAAGTGTCATGTTTTATTAATTTCTAGACTTTCATGGATATTGGAGAATGCTTTAATGAAGGAATTATTTATAAATTTAAATGTAATTTAAAAAAAAAGTTTAGTAAGTTTTATTTTTAATTTGGTTGAATGATGTGATTCATGAAACAATTATTATAGTGAAAATATATTTATTTGATGATACAATATGGTTATAATGAATGCGTAACACATATAAATTTTAAGATATAGTAGGGTATTTGAAGAAATTTTTTAGCAGTAAAATAGAAGGGATAGAGGGTCTTCTATAAAACATATTAAAAGCATTAACATTATTGATTCTAGTTTATTGTAACATTACATTTATAAGCACTATGAATTTTCATCTTCTATCTGAATCATGTAATAGTGTTGTGCCACATTATTTATTTCATGTATATTTCTATATTATTTTGGGAAAATAATATTACAGGTTTTTTCATTCAAGAAACAAATAAATTAAAATGTGTGATATTTTTAATTTTACATTCTCATAATAACATTACCTCTAATTGTAAAAAACATAGTGGGCCTATAAATATTACATTTAATACATTGGCTATTAAAATGACTTATTAAATATCAATATAACCATAAAATAATATAAAAAATCCTTTTCTTTAACATTAATATTAACCCATGATCACATTCAATGAATTTAATTTCAATACAGTCATTCATATTAATTTATAACTTCGAAAAGATTCATAAATAGTCCTCCAATATTACTGTGTCATAAATTGGTATAGTAAACACGATACAATGTTAACAGCTTTAATATATTCTATTTCACTCCCATATTTTCATAAGAAATTTATGCCTCATAAATCACACACCTTCAACATTACACATCATATAATATTAATCACACATACATCGGATTATAATTATATAAGAAATAAAACACCATTTTTGTGGTTACTACAACACATTGAATCAATAGATAACTAGTTTTTATGAAAAAATCGATATAATATTTGATATGAATGATCATATATTATTCATTGAATGTTTTAGACCTAATAAAGACTCATTTTCCTTGTAACGAATTGAACTTTTTAATAATATTTATTTCCAAAATTTGTGTGTTATTTTATTTTATACTAAAGAAACTATATCCATTAATTAATGAAGTGATTATTGTTATAATAGTTATGTTGAGTTTTGATTCTTATATGACTGTTGGTCAATATGACCATTGGAATCTAAATTGTTAAAGTTACAATTATTGTTTATCATTTCAAATGATCTAGGTTAACTAATATAGAAAGAAGATTCGATGGCATCATCCAGTTTACTCGGTCCATATGAGGCCAATCTGTCAGAGCTTGTGAAGGAGGTAACATCAATGGGACTTACTCTGGACCATGCCCAAGCCGAACACCAACATTTAAATAATGAAAGGAATCTCCTAATGGAGAAGTTAATGCTAATAGAAATAACCACTCTGGAAATGTTGTCCGAGCCACCCCAAGATTCTATCACCATAGCACACCTTATAGTTAGGTCATATGCGGTGTTATAAGGGGATATATTATGATACCATAGATACTTTGTTTAATCCTTTTATATAAATAAATTTTTATTTCTTATTATTGTAAATATTGTGAATTTCAAATGTACAGATAAATATAGGATGTATATTAATGATGAATTTAAGAAAAAGGGGGTTTTAAAAATAATTTTTTATGTATTAAAAAATTAATAATGTGAATAAATTTTAAGAAAATATTTTTCTACAATTGTGTTCAATATCTTATTTATAGTCTAATTAGATCAACATAATTTTTAGTGAATAGTAATGTATAAATAGTAATATCCCAGTATGGATAGAAATGAATAAAAAATAAACCCAAAAAATAGAAACTTCACCAATGAATGTATAAAAACAATTTATACATCATAAAAATTAATAAATGATTATAGTTTAATTTTTGGTATTTTCCAATGTCATAAATATTTTATTTACAATTTTATAATTAATTTAATAATTTAAAATTTAAATTTAATTTAATAAAATTTAATCATAAATTTTCACTTTATTTTATTATTTTTATATGATATTTTTATGGGATCTTATTACTTTCTTATGGTCTTACAAAATGAGTTATAGTTTTAAAGTTGGATTTTTAGAATAAATAATTATTTTATTTAAAAATAAAATTAAGAATACTTCGAATTTTTTTCCATAAAATAGTGTTCATTTTCAAATTCAGAGCCTCGATATTAGGTTTGAGTGAATTTTTGGGATTTTTCTAAAACAATTGATTTTTCCATGAATATTAAAAACATAGTTGTGAGTTTCGGGTGTTTAATGACATCATTGATGATGTAATCATGATGTAAATAATCTAGTAATATTCTGAATAGTAATATATGTTATGAGGTGTCCCAAGTGGCTAATACCACAGGCAAGACCATGGTTTTTCATATACCACTGATGTGGTATCCCTTGGAAATTAATAATTTATTTCCTCACTTTTCCTATAAATCCAAAACCATTCCATCATCCACTTCATTCCAAAATCCTCCTTAAATATGTTCCAGTATTTTACCTCCCAAGGAGTCCTCTCAAGGTTCTCTCAAGCCTTACAGGGTTTTGACCTTCGATCTTTCAAAGTTACTCTTCAAGGTAAGGGAACCTTTCACCCTCTTCTCTTAAGTAATGACTTCCTTTATGTTATGTCTTCTAGTTTACATATTATTATGTGGGGGTTTGTTATTATATATCCCTAGTAAATTCCATTTCATTTCCTAAATAATTAATACCCTTACCACTGTCATCATTTTATTTTTTGAATTTTTATGTGACGTCGTTAGGCTGCTGAAATTTTTGTAATATAAATCGCATATTCTCTTTCCTCTCATGTTTCATTTTCTTGTGGTATGTAATTAAAATTTCCATACCATATTCATATCTTCATGTTATTCTGTATTTATATTATATTATAGGATATTTAGGAGTGGGTTACCCTTATACCTCTATTTTTAATGTTTTGTAAAACCATGTTATATAGCTGTTATGCTGCAAAATTTGCGTCTCAAATCTCTCCATTTTTCTCAGGAAATTATCTTATATTGTTCATGAGAATAGCCAAATCTATTTTTATTTCTAGATGTATTCATAAATACGTAAAATTTATCTATTTGATTCTATAATTTATATACATATAACTCTCACTCCCTTTCCATGGGTTATAAATGACGTAACGATCATGTTTTTAAGAACATTTAAAATGTCACGATTTTGAAATGAATCCCATTTCTTTTATTCTCTATGGGTTATTTATGAAATGTTTGATTATGATATATGTGTATCACATGAAAATAATACATATTAGGGGTTCTCCCTGATTGCGCTCTAAGGAATTGGTTAATGAATTTAATCTCTAGATATGATAAGTTTTATGATACCTTGGTGAATAACCATAGTAAGTATTTATGAAACCTTGGGGATGAACCATGGTGATATTTTCATGAATGTATAAATTAAATATTGTATCCATATATTTATGTTATGTATCATGTTATTTTCATTATGAAATTCCATTACTTCAACCACTCGTGTCTTCAGGTTTTAATATTGTTCTCATTGATTTAACAAGTAAACTGATTCCCTTGTTTTCCATACTAGGCCTTCTGCTCACCGTTTCTTTTGATGTATGTCTCCAGCTTATTAGATGAAGTAATTTTACTTAGTTTCAACCTATTATTAAGGCTTAAAAGTGTTTTAGAATGCTTTTTTATGATTTTATCGTTTATTATTTTCCTGTTTTCCAATGCACTTGACTTTAAAGATCCTCATTATATAAAATGTAATGAAAAGATATTTAATAAAAAATAGGGATTCTATATTTGTTATTAAATGATAGTTTATATATTTATGGAATTTATGTTATGAAAACTTTAGGAATAATCCTTTAGAAAATTTTAAATATAGGAAAACACCATGGTATTTTGATGAGTATTGAGTAAGTGGTTTATCAAGAAAATACATCCATGTCTGGATACGAGCAGGTGGAGGCGGCTCTGGCACCGAGGTACCTAGGAGTGAAAACTCTGATAAGGAGTTTCGGGCATGACCCAGGGTATCCTGGTACACAACAATGGGCCTTGAAACACTCTTGGTTATGACACTCCCAGGGGATATGTTTGGTTAATCATAACATTTTTATGAATCATTATTAAGGATTTATAGAGAAAGGTAATTGTTCAAAGATGTTTTAAGGCATAAAATATATTATAGATAAACGATTTGTAAATGAAATAAGATTCTCACTAATGTTTTATTCAATAATAAAATTTTGAGAAATAGGAGGAACCGAGGAAATGGGGACCACAATGGACCATGCGCTGAGGAACCTCCGATAGAAGCAGGAATAGAAACATTCATGAGAATGATGAACCAACTGACTAAATATATGGGATATAACATGAATCAAATTGACATACCAATCTCTTCGTAAAGGGAAGAAATTTCTGTTGAATATTTTATGTGTCAACAACCACTATCCTTTAGTGGATCTACCGACCCATTGATTTCTGAATAGTGGATCAACTCTATCAAGAATATCATTTCTCTGCTTCGATATTCTAAATAAGAGAAGGTTACCTAGGATACATATCCCATAGAGTGAGAAGCTGATCAGTGGTGGGAACTAATTAAAATCACCAGGACAAGTATCTAAGTTGATGCTATAGAGTGGGAAGAGTTCAGAGGGATATTCTTCAATAAGTATTTCCCTTGATCGAGGAGAACAGAAATGGAGAATGATTTTCTCGAGCTGAAGTAGAAGGAGAATTAATATGTGGGAAGTTACAGGATGAACTTCACCAGGATTTGATGTAACACCTCTAGATTTTCCATGAATCCATATAATAAGGTCGATAGATTATTCGGTGGACTCAGAACTCATCTGCTAAAGAATATATCCAACCGAGATAATGATATCTATGATGAGATCATTCGGAGTGCGATGAAAGTCGATCTAGAGTTTGTTGAGACACAATGGTCTCATAAATCTAATAAAACGAAGAGATATATGGAGCCTAGATTAGGGAATACCTTTGATCATGGAAGAAAAGACAAGCAAGTGAAATGTACCACGTGTAATAAATGTTGGAAGAAGTATTCAGGGAACTGCCTACTCGGGAGCAGGAAATGCTACAAGTGTAGAAGAGAAGACAATATTGTGAATAATTGTTGTAGTTAGGTGAAACCTCAACATCTAAACACTAACGAAAAGGGGAATATGATACATGCCCTACCTGACGCCCATTATTTTAAGTGTTGACAACTTAGGCACTTTTCCAATCACTATCAAAATCTGAGGATAGTAGAGGGGAACCACCATCAGCCTCAGCAAAGACTAAGGGAGAAAGGTCATGATTTTTCTATCACGATAGCTGAAGTTGAAGCTCTGAAGGATGTGTTAGGAAATACTCTTGTTGTTCTATCAAAGCAAGCAAGTACTTTGTTTGATATTGGTTCAACACATTCCTTTATTTCCTCCATGTTTTCAATGAATTTAGAATCAACCCCTGATTTTCTAAAAGTAGAGTTATCAGGCAAGACCCCCGTTGGTATTATCCATGAATCATCAGTATTTAGAAACTTAGTTATTTACATTAGTGAGAAAAATAATATTGCAAATCTAGTATTCATCCACATGAAGGAATTCAACATTATACTAGGGATAGATAGGCTCTCAATGTATAATACTAAGATCAAATGCAGAAGGAATGACAACTTAGATGTCTTGAATGGATAAACTACAGTTATCTTCCATGGAGAGATATCTCAACCTAATATTTGTCTAGAATAACCTCCTATATCTTTCTTTATGGAGTTGATCTGTAAAGAAGAAGAAGAAAATGAGAGTTTGAGGATAGAAAATATCCCCATCATCCAGGAATAAATTCATGTATTTCATAAGGAGATTCCTAGAACTCCCCCATAAAGATAGGTAGAGTTATCTATTAAACTCGTACCAAGAACTCATCCAATATCAAAGACCCCATATAATATGGAAAATGTGGAGCTGGTGGAATTAATGAAAAAACTCCAAGATATTTTGAAAATTTGGTTTATCTGACTGAGTGTGTCTTTTTAGGGAGCATCTATTCTCTTTGTGAAGAAGAAGGATGGATCAATACATCTATTCATTGATTATAGAGAACTTAATGGGATCCTAGTAATGAAAAAATACCCTATTCCAAGAACTGATAACGTATTTGACCAACTTTTTGGGGCTCAATTCTTCTATATGATTGATCTTCGATCTGGATATCATCAATTTAGGGTGAAGAAAGAATATATTCCCCAAAATACCTTCCGATCAAGATATGGTCATCATGAGTTTGTTGTTATGCCCTTGGACTAACTAAGGAACCTTCTATTTTTATGGATTTTATTAATAGAGTCTTAAAGTACTACCTTGATAACATTTTTGTAGTTTCTATTTCTGATATTCTGATACATTACAAAAGTCGAGAGGAGAATGAGTATCATCTAAGGGTTACTTTACAAACTCTATATAAGGATAGGATTTTTTGGAAAGTTAAGAAATTGTGAATTCTCATTACAAAAAGATTTTTTGGGGTACATTTTTACCAAAGAAGAAATCACAGATGATCCTACAAAGACAGAAGTTGTAGAGGAGTGGCCTCAGCCTACAACAATATCTAAGATCGTAGTTCCCTTGAATTAGTGGGATATTATAGGAGGTTTGTTAAATTTTTTTTCACATATTTCTAATCCAATAACCAAGTTAACTAGAAAATGTTTTAAGTTCATCTAGAAGAAAGAGTGTGTGGAATGTTTACAAGAGTTGAAAAAGAGATTAGTTACTGCACCACTGTAAACTCTTCCCTCATGTGGAGAAGGATTTTTTATTTTTAGCGATGCATCTTTGAAAGGGATTTGGTGCGTCCTCATGAAAAATTAGAAAGACATTACTTATGCATCTCAACAGTTAAAGACTCATGAGTAGAACTATCCTATGCATGATCTGGAGCAGGATACAGTTGTTTTTGGTCTGAAGATATGGAGGCACTTTGTTTATGGGGAGAAATGTGATATATACATAGACCATAAATGTTTTAAGTATATTTTCTCAAAAAAGGAATTGAACATGTGACAAAAGAGATGGTTGGAACATCCTAAATACTATGATTGGTAAATTCGTTATCATCCTGGAAGACCAAACAAGGTCACTGATGTATTAAGAAGGAAAGACCCAATTGTTCATTCCATGATGAGGATTCAAAGAGATCCATTGATCAATGACCTAGTAAAACTGGACATGGATATTATATGGGAAGGTACATCATCAACCCTAACCAAAATTATTTCTAAACCGTCAATACTAGATAAGATCAAGAAATCATTGAAAGATGATGTTTTTACAGAATAAGTTCAAGGCTATCAAGGATGGGAAGTTTCCTGAGTTCAATATTAATAAACAATGTTTACAGAAATTTTGTACAAGACTATGAGTATCATCTACTCTACAAATAATGAATGAGCTGATGGATGAAGCTCATAGCTCTACATTCTCTATACATCCTAGAAGCACGAAATTGTATAATGACCTTCATGATCATTATTGGTAAGATAATATGAAAAGGGAGATTGATGAATACACTTTAAGGTGCTTGGTATGTCAGCAAGTGAAGGAAGAGATACAACTTCTTAAAGGGTTTTTTGAACCACTACCCATACCTGCATGAAAGTGGATCAATATCACTATGGACTTTGTTACTAGTCTCCTGATAACATCCAAAGGAAATAATGCAATATGGGTTATTGTGGACCGTCTCACCAAGACATCCCATTTTATCTCCATTCATGAAGATTTCTCTCTTGATCAACATGCCATAATTTACATGTAATAAGTCATAAGGCTACATGGAGTTCCCCTTTCTATCATATCTGATCATGACCCAAGGTCCACATCAAAATATTGGAGAAGTCTTCAACATGTTCTGAGCACTGAATTGAATTTCATTATGGCTTACACCACCAAATTGATTTCCAATCTAAAAGGACTATTCAAACACTCAATGATATTCTATGCACATGGTCAATGGAATTTAAAGGTGGATGAGATTAACATCTCCTTTTGTTAGAGTTCTCTTACAACAGTAGCTTCCACTTGAGCATTCAAATAGAACCATATGAATCTAAAAATGGGTAGTGATGTAGAACTCCTACTGGTTGGGATAAAGCTGGTGAGAGAATTCTTCTTAGGCCTGATCTTGTTCAAGAGATAACGAAAAAAGAACATGCCATCAAGAAACACATTAAGGATGATCAGAGTCGGTAGAAGAGCTATTCCGAAAACGTTCAAATGGACTTGGATTTTGATATTTGTGACAAATTATTTCTTCAACATTCACCTTAGAAGAGTGTCATGAGGATTGGGAAGAAAGGGAAGCTCATCCCTAGGAACATTGTCCCCTATGAAATCCTTGATCCCATAGAATCAGTGGCCTATCGACTTTCACTTCCTCCAAATCTAGAACAAGTTCATGATGTCTTCCATGTATCCCTATTGGGGAAGTACATACATGAACCTTCACATGTAATAAATCAAGAGGCGATACCATTGGAACATAACCTCTCTTATGAGGAGAATCCGGTGGAGATCATGGATCATAGACACAAGGTTCTATGCAACATGACCACTCACCTTGTTATGATGTTGTGGAGGAACCACAAATGTGAGGAAGCCACGTGGGAACCAGAGGAGTCTATGAGGCAGAAGTACCCACACCTTTTCTCCTATTATGGTATGATTTAAAATTATAGGGATGAAATTTCTTAAGGGGGGATGAATGTAATGACCCGAACATTTTAATAATATTTATTTCCAAAATTTTTGTGTTATTTTATTTTATACTCAATAAAACTATATGCATTAATTAATGAAGTGAGTATAATTAAAATAATATTGTTGGGTTTTTATTGTTATATGACTGTTTTTCAGTATTACCATTAGAAATAAAATTTTTAACATTACAATTAGTGTTTATAAATTCAAATGATCTTGGTTAATTAATATATAAGGAAGAGTCGATGGAATCATCCAATAGACTCAGTCCATATAAAGCCCATCTACTAGAGATTGAGAAGGAGGTAGCATCACCAGGATTTGCTATGGATCAATCCCTAACCGAACGTCAACATATAAAGCTTGAACGGAATTCCCTAAGGGATAAGTTCAAGCTGATAGAAATCACCACTTGAGCAATGTTTTCTGAGCCACCCCAAGATTATATCACCATAGCACACCTTACACTTAGGTCCTATGCTGGTGTTATAAGGGGCTATGTAACAAGACCTTAGATACTTTGTGTAATTCATTTATATACATAATATTTTTATTTCTTATTAAGGTAATGTTTGTGAATTTAAAATATACGAATAAATATATGATGTATATTATTGATGAATTTAGGAAAAAAGGGATATTTTATAATATCTTTGTACTCTCTAAATAATTAATAATGTGAATTTATTTCCAAAAAATTGTCTTCTACAATTGTGTTCAGTGAAAAATTTAGAGTCTAATAAAATCAACTTAATTTTTAGATAATATTAAAGTATAAATAGTAACATCTCTGTATAAATAGTAATGAATAGTAAATCAACCAAAAAAATAGAAACATCACTCATAAATGTATAAAAACATTTTATAATTATTAAAAGTGAATAAATGACCATAGTTGAATTTTGGGTATTTTTATATGTCATAAATATTTCATTTAAATTTTTATAATTAATTTATTAATATATAATGGAAATGTATTTTTCAAAAATTTAATCATGAATTATTAATTTATTGTCTTATGGTTATATGATAATTTTATTGGATCTTGATTACTTTCTTAAGGTGTTACAAAATGAGTAACTTTTTAAAGTTAAATTTTTGGAAAAAATAAATATTTTATTTTAAAATTTAATTTAAATTAATTAATAAAATATTTTCATAAAATGGAGTTCATTTTTTAATTCAGAGCATCTATATTAGGTTAGAGTAAATTTTTGGGATTTTTCTGAAACAGTTGATTTTTCGGTGAATAATAAAAATATAGTTTTCTGTTTCAGGTGATTAATGATATCATTGATGATGTAATAATGATTTAAATAATCTGGTCGACTTGTGAATATATTTTTATGTCAATATTTGTCCCAAATCTCCAATACCATGGGAAAATACCATGTTCCATCCCATGGTTTTGTAAATACCACCAATATGGTGTCCCTTGGAAATTAATAGTTTAGTCCCTCACTTTTCCTATAAATACCAAGCCATTACTTCATCCATTTCATTCCAAAATCATAATAAACTAATTTTTAGTCATTTAACTCCCATTTAGTCTTATCAAGGTGCCCTAAATCCTCACAAGGTTCTGACCTTTGATCTTTCTAAGTTACTCATCAAGGTTAGGGAACCTTTCACCCTGTTCTTTTAAGTCATGACTTCTTTTATGTAATGTCTTCTAATTTTCATTTTATTATGTGGGAATTTGTTCTTAAATATTAATATTACTTTCCATTTCATTTCCAAATTATGTTATATCTTTTCCACTCTAATAATTTTATTTTCTTTGTTTTTAAGTGACGCTTTTAGAAAGACAAATTTTTTTGTAAAAGAAATCGCATCTTCTCTTTACTTTCATGCTTCCTTTTCACGTGGAATTTCATTAAAACTTCCATACGATATTCTTATATCCATGTTATTAGGAATTTATAATGTATTATATGTCATTTATGAGTGGGATACCCTTGTACCTTCTCTTTTCAATGTTTTCTAAAACCGTGTTATATAGCTGTTATGCAGCAGAATTTTCGTCTCCAATCTCTCTCTTTTTCTCAAGAAATTCTCTTGTATTATTTATAAGAATACCGAAATATACTTTCATTTCCGTAGGTATTCATCAATAAATAAAATTTATCTATTTTGTTCTTTAATTGACATATATATAACCCTCACTCCCTTTCCATGGGTTATAAATGACGTAACAATCATGTTTTTAAGAACATTTAAAATGTCATGATTTTGAAATGAAACCCATTTCTTATATTCTCCATGGGTTATTTATGAAATGTTTGGTAAGGATCTATATAGATAAAATGAAAATAAATACATACTAAGGTTGTGCCAAGATATAACTCTAATGTATTGGGTAAAGAATTTAATCCCTAGAGATGAAAAGTTTCACAATACCTTAGTGAATAACCTTGGTAAATTTTTATGACACCTTTGGGATGAACCATGGAGATATGTTCATGAATGTATAAATTAAATTTTGTTGCCACATATTATTGTTATGGTTAAAGTTACTTTCCTTGTAAAATTCCTCTACTTTAATTTCTCATAACATTCTGTTTTTATCAATTTCATATTGATTTCACAAGTAAACTGATTCTCTAGTTTTCTTTATTGGGCCTTCTGCTCACCCTTTCCTTTGATGTATGCCTCCAGGTTATGAGATGATGTAATTTTACTTAGTATGAACCTACTATAAAGCCTTAAATGTTTTTTATAAGGATTTTTTATGATGTTTTAATGTATTATGTTCCTAATTTACAAGACAATAGACTTTAAAGATTCTCTGTATGTAAAATGTAATGATATGTTATGTAATAAAAAGGTAGGATGACATAATCCTTTAACTATTTTAATAAAATATCTATAATTTGATTAAAAATATTGTCATGACATTCAATATTGAAAAAGTAATTATTGGTAGTAATACATTAATATTAGGTGTTTTTAGAATCCCATAAATCTACAAAATAACACAACATTTTTTATTGAAATAAAAATATAATATGCATTCTAATAAGAATTTAGCATCTATATCTATAAGATTTTTGTTTTAAATATTTGGGTATTCCACCACATGGTAATTTATTAATAAAACTATTTTAATTCCAAATATTTTGGATACTATTTTGAAGGAACTCATATATTTTTTCAATCATATTTCACTTTAAATATTATTGTGTGTGGTCTTTATTTAACTATATAATCTCAAATAACAAGATTCGGTTTTGAAATTTCTTGGTACCTAGTTTCAAATATTTATGATCATGCCTGATTTTAAACCCCTTGAAATTTTACATCAATGACTGTATCCTAGGATCTTTTTTTGTTCTTCAATCAGTTTCACTCATCCAACATGTTTTGTATTATATTTACTTGAAACCTAAAGTGGCCTCTTACAAATACGACATATGATATTTTATCTACTCCCAATGAATTTACCCCCACACCAATCATTCATATTAATTGAATTCATAAACCCTATAAATATTATATCCCCTTAATATTTCCTGAATAAACAATTTTATTAACAATTATGTGTATGATGATTGGTATATATCCAATAATCCTCATTTAGGGATTGAGGAATATATTATTTATCTAACCTATTTATTCCATCATTCGTGCCATATATCTACACAATATTTTGTTCAATAATACCAATAATGGATTGTTCCAAAAAAATTACATTCACAAAAATATTCTACATTAAATTAATGTTAAATTTTTATGATGAGATCCATTCAATTATTCCACTTTTTCATGATTCATTTCATTCCATAACAAGGAATCCTTCACCTATTCTGTAACGCCCCGACCCCAGCTACCCAGAGTCGGTGCATTACTTCGTAACATTGGCATGATCACAAAAGATCACGTCTCGAAAGACCGATTAGTTTATTAGCCTTGGAAACACTAGATACATTCATAAATGTTACATTACATCACAAAGTGAAAAACTATAATAACATATTCTCCATATTCCACACTTCTATCCTCTTCGGACTATCCCTGTAGGTCATTCATAAAATACTTCTTCACATCCTGGAAAATATTAAAACATTGAAAGGGGTGAGCTCGGATGCTCAGTAAGGTTAACAATATAGCGGAAGCTTTCATAAATAAACATTAACATTTAAGGCAATGTATAACTAAAACAAAAGCCTTTTAAACTTGAACTTCAACATAATATGGCAAAAGTAAAATGAGATAATTCCATTCACTTCTTCACATGGATATCCTACTGGTCGAATAATCACATGCAATATCAATAACCAATTTCACAATGATGGAATGCATAATTCCAGACTATCATAACCACGTAGCCAAGGCCTCGTGCCAAGACCACAAATAAGATTTTGTCAAGGCCTCGTGCCAAGACACTAGTTTGTCTCATGATACCTACCGATGCATCGAGGAGCTATAGCGGGCTACACCCGTCACTTATTAAGTCCAATGTATTCCTCATATGAATAGGTTTAAACATATCATAAACCATAACATAATCGTATCACATAAAACATGAAAAAAGGAAACATAACATTTCCACATTTCAATCAAAAGATATCAATACAACATATTGATATAATAAAAATGCTTTCAAAACCATTTTCAATACCAAAATAAAAGAAAGTTAAAACTTTGTATTTATTTTTCATTAAAAAAAACGATGGCTTGTAGAGGAAGCCGAAACTCAAATAATGGTCACGGCGGCGGAGAAGCCGTTGTCGCCGCATAAGTACGGAAAGAAAAACATTCCCTTTTTGTCGTTTAGTAAAACGCTTCGTATAAAAAAGATTCATTTTGAATAAAGATAAAAGTCAAAGTGGTTTATACACCGTATAAAAGAAAGTTGTGTATAAATCCAAATATGCCTCAATGAAGGGAGATTGAGACGAAGTCCTTACAAAGATCATTTTAAATAAAATATATCTATTATGTGTATTCACTATATGTACACATAAAGAAAGTACAAATTCAAGATAGGACATAATAATATAATGACATAATTTGAAAGTATGATATTAACCCAAAGAATGGAAGTTGGGTTAAGAAATTCCCTTACAAAGATCATTTTTTTTAAATAAAGTAGATATATTATGTGTATTCACTATAATTACACATAAATAAATTACAATTACAAGATAGGACATAATAATATCATGACATAATTTCAAAGTAGGAGATTAACCCAAAGAATAGAAATTGGGTTAAGAAGTTCCCTTACCTCATGTCCGACTTGACTCAACCGTTCTTTATCCTCCTGAATAATAAACTAGAGTTAATATATACCTTATTAAGAACCATTTTCAATTTCATTATCCTTTTTATATCACTTATTACAATGTTATGAATGTTATGTAATTATTTAAGTTAATAAAGGTCGTTTTGTCGATCTTTGGTACTTGTGTCAACAATAACCTTCTTATAATTACAAGTTGTTCATGTGGTGAAATATCCATTATATCCAGAATTATATTCATGGTGTAGATATCATATATATTATATATATACAGTATATACATTCATTCATAATATTACGTAACATTTAGAGGTAAGAAATGAAATGCACAGTTCATGGAGACGGTAAGCCGTACGTACGCATGAACGCTACTTTCATTTCTATTTCGTATTTAATGTAATGAAATCATAATTATATAAAGGTATAATATAGTTCCTATATAATATCATATATAATATCATTTAATCCATACTTTATACATCCCACATATGGCATTAACGATTCACATCACTTTGAGGGGGCGGTAGTCCGCACTTCCTAAAATGAAATTATCGCGTTTTACCCATAATGGAAATCATAAAGTATGACATAAATGAGAAATATAGAAGCATAAGTAAAACATAACATATTATATATCATATATAAAAATAGTGACATCTTAATGGCCACCTTTGAAGGTGTTATATGAGTGTTGAACAATCATCGTTTCGTGAGGCAGAAATTCGCCATCCACAGAAACCGTATGTTCTTTAACCATTAGATGTAGGTGTGTGTAAGTGTAGCTCGAATCCATATTATAACAAAATCCTAGTATATTGAGGATACTGGTGTTGTTACAATAGAAATGAATAAAAAGAGTTTAGGGGGTTGGAGAAGAAAAATAAAACAAAACAACATTAGAGAAGACATTACCTCAAAATCGGGTAACTCTTTTTGATTTGAGCCAAAGGCTTCCTTAGGAAGAGTTCTGACCAAAGTGAGGCTTCTAGGAGTAATATGGGGAAGTTGGGAGAGTATTTGGGCAAAGGTTGGCCGAGCCAAATGGCTTGAAAGTGTAAATGAGGTGGGAGAGGTGGGGGCCTTTTATAAGTGGAGAGGAGGGGCACTTTTGGAAAGATTGAAATGTTACCTTATTACACAATGATTTTCGGATTCTAAAGGTCCCAAACTTATATAATTCGAGGCTAAGGTGATAAGGCTTCGAAATCTCCTCATCCAATAGGCTTTGGACAAGTATAAGCATTGGAATTTACATTATCTTCTCATTTTATTTAAATCGTTAAATAATGTGGTCATCGCTGCATCATCATGATGTCATAAATAATTTAATTTATTTAATGTCTAAAAATTATAAAAAAATACTATGATGTAGGAAATATTTTTAGCTTTCCAAGGAATATGTATAGTCAAAATTTGGACTTGTTTAACCCCAATTAAAATCTGTTTTAGTAAAACAACTCATGTTTGTGTCAATTTAATTTTAACATTAAATAAAAATATATGAATGTCATTTTCCAACCAAAGTGGCTCCATGAGGTCCCCAAGTTGACCCATGGGTTGTCTTGGACGGCCATGACCCATCCAATAGGAGTAGGAAATGTTTCAAGCTCATATCATATTATTAAAACATTGTTTTTACCTTAAACTACACTAATTACCTCTAATCGCGATTAAGAACTTAAAAGTTACTATTCACCAAAAATTATTTTAATCTCATTGAACCACATTTTACTTCTTAATGACAACCATGTATGTCGGATTTTTGAAAATCAAATCACATAAGTGGTAATATTTCATTTAAACGAAAAATCAGTAATTTAACTACCACTTAGTGGTTTCACTATTCATCAAAAATTGAAGTTTCTCAGAACAATGCCAAAATTTCACCCTAAGCTATAATTGATATTCCGAATTCAAAAATGATGTCTATTTTAGAAAATTACAAACATATAAGTTGCAGTAATTAATTTTATAATTAATTCCCGCTGTCACAACAAATAGCCAGTTTTTAAGAAACAATTTATATCAAAAGATTTGCAATTGTTTATGTCCAATTTCAATGTTAAATTAATTCTAATGACCACCATTGGATAAAATGGTAAAAATATATTATAATTATATTTTAAAACCACTCAATATTATAACTTATCACTATAAATTATTTTGATTAAAAATGTTGTTTTAAGTTTTTTTCACTATTCCTAAAATTTTTGAAGTTCTCAGAAAATTACAAAAAATTCAACATAGGGTAATTTCAATATTAGGAATAAAAAAATGAAGTCCAATTTGAAATATAAAATTTCTATAAATTTAAAAAGTTGTTATTACTATTCATAACGGCTACTTTGATTAGTTGCAGTGTGTTAGAACTTGATGTTGCGTACAATGCAAGCTATTACATTATTGAATGAGAAGTGTATCGTGGAAGCTCGGGGTGTTACATTCTCCCCTCCTTCAATAAATTGCGTCCTCACAATTTAAAATTTTTCTTTGAAAATAAAAGGTTGAAAAGATAAAATACCTTTGAGGAAAACCCACATCAGAAATAAGGTTAATAAAATTTAGCCTTAATAAGAGGGAAAGGGAAATGAAAAAGTCACCACCCAATTATGATCTCGATTAGGAGAACATTGGTGGCAATTAGAGACATATAATTGGAGGAAAAACGTAAATATTTTTAGGGAGTGATTGAGGTCATCAATTACAATCAAATGTCAAATTGAGGGCCTCAAAGCCTTCAATCTATGTTGATTTAAAATATCATCAGTTCAACAAAACATAAGGTATTAGGATAACACATTTTTTTGTTTTAATATCCCTTTACTAAAGTTTAAGAATTAATTTATTCATTGAATAAGAGATAGGTATAAATATATTTATGGTTGACAATTAGAGTTTCAACCTTCAACTCATCTTTCACTCAAAAAGATAATAGAACTCAAAAATATTATACTTATCCTAATTGTATAAGGTTACAAATGTTAACACATACCATTTAGATTAGGAAAATTATTTTGTAATAACAGGGACTTCTTGTAGGCTAGTGGTAGGAAATAAAGGCTTGTCACACTATGATTGTGGGTTCGATTCCTGCAGCTTTGTCTGACGCGACGGGTTATGCCCCACCCTTCAGGTTGTCCTTTTCCCTAAAACTATAGTATTATAATATTCCAAAAATAATCTTCATAAATTTTTTAACCTTAAACAATACTATCCAAAGATCAACTTAATCCACTCCAACCTTTATAGTTATCCAAAATACTTCTGTCCAACTCATAGTCCAAATTTTATAAGGAAGGTAAACATAATGAAGATCCTTTTTCCCACGTAACAACATGTGAACACCTTCATCATGTATTCTTTTTAAACATACTTAATTACCATGATCCCTTATTCCTTATATAATTCTAGATATACTCCTTCTATCCAAAAATGTATACAAAACATCAATCAGTTTCAAGGAAGTTAAGTATATCCAATATAATTAATCCAAATCAATCACGTCTTATTCCAAAATCACAATCTCAGTATCAGAACCATATTATGGTTTATATTTCTCTCAACCATATATTTTCCAAAAATTTAACCTACTGTGGAGTCACTTTTCATGGTTCCACACAATCTCAAGTACTTGATGAAATAGTACAGCAGTACAATCCTTATATACTCCATAATTATTATAACCAGTACATCATTGATACAACACTCAAATTACAAAATTCATTAATAACAACATAAGAACTCTAATCATTACTCCTCATCTGTGGTAGTATTATAACTTGATTATTATCCAATAACATCATTTGGGGAATACTCTGATGATTTGGACATTGGTTTGCGTAGTGTCCCCAATCCTTGCAGAAGAAGCATTGTACATTTAAAACCATTTTCTTACCCTTGCAGTCACACACTTTGTGTCCTTTTTCTCTACACTTATAACAAACTCCCATTCCCTTTAGGCAAGTTCCATGATGTTTCTTCCCACAATTACCACATATTGGAAAATTCTTCTTTCCCATCATCCCTTTATCCATCATTCTCTCTTCCATCCCTTTCGTCTCTTGCTTCGCTTCAAAGCCATAGGACTCAGAGAATTCTTTACTTATCTTATTAACACATGATACTATTTCTTCATATGGTGAGAACACATGGGAGACTATTTCCCGTAGAAATGTTGGCTTAATACCGTGAAAGATACGATCCTTCTTACTCTTTGGATCATACGTACTGCTGGAGTTCACATTCCTTCTACTGGGCGCCATTTCTATACAATGGCATAAACTAGGTTAGTTTATGAATTACAATGAATAATTCCAAACCTTTAAAATACTTAAAGTAAATTGAACGGTTTATGGATATAATCGATAATCATAAGAATGTTTTCTTTTAGGAATTATATACTCATAAACCCTACATATTGGTTTGTAAAGAAAATGAGAATTATCCTAAGCAAATCCCTCGGGAGTGTCATAACCAAGAGTGCAGCAAGGCCCGTTGTCGTGCACCAGTTCCCGTTTGAGTCTAGCTCAAAGCGGTGTTTTTGGGTTTTACCCCTAGGTACATCTGAGCCAGAGCCGCCTCTACCTGCTCGTATCCAGACAGGGATGTATTGCTCGGAAAACTCACAACATCTATATAATACCAAAATTCTAGGAAGATATTCTATACTAATCCTCAAATTATATCGTTGGTCTATGTGCTCTAATCAGAGTTTATCTAAATCTAGCTTCCAAGGTTAGTACTAAATTGCCTCTGATACCAACTGTAACGCCCCGACCCCAGCTACCCAGAGTCGGTGCATTACTTCGTAACATTGGCATGATCACAAAAGATCAAGTCTCGAAAGACCGATTAGTTTAGTAGCCTTGGAAACACTAGATACATTCATAAATGTTACATTACATCACAAAGTGAAAAACTATAATAACATAGTCTCCATATTCCACACTTCTATCCTCTTCGGACTATCCCTGCAGGTCATTCATAAAATACTTCTTCACATCCTGGAAAATATTAAAACATCGAAAGGGGTGAGCTCGGATGCTCAGTAAGGTTAAAAATATAGCGGAATCTTTCATAAATAAACATTAACATTTAAGAAAATGTATAACTAAAACAAAATCCTTTTAAACTTGAACTTCAACATAATATGGAAAAAGTAAAATGAGATAATTCCATTCATTTCTTCACATGGATATTCTACTGGTCGAATAATTACATGCAATATCAATAACCACTTTCATAATGATGGAATGCATAATGCCAGACTATTATAACCACGTAGCCAAGGCCTCGTGACAAGACCACAAATAAGATTTTGTCAAGGCCTCGTGCCAAGACACTAGTTTGTCTCATTAGACCTGCTGATGCATCGAGGAGCTATAGCGGGCTCCACCCGTCACTTATTAAGTCCAATTCATTCCTCATATGAACAGGTTTAAACATATCATAAACCATAACATAATCGTATCACATAAAACATGCATAAAGGAAACATAAAATTTCCACATTTCAATCAAAAGATATCAATACAACATATTGATATAATAAAAATGCTTTCAAAACCATTTTCAATACCAATATAAAAGAAAGTTAAAACTTTGTATTTATTTTTCATTAAAAAAACGATGGCTTGTAGAGGAAGCCGAAACTCAAATAATGGTCACGGCGGCGGAGAAGTCGTTGTCGCCGCATAAGTACGTAAAGAAAAACATTCCCTCTTTGTCGTTTAGTAAAACGCTTCGTATAAAAAAGATTCCTTTTGAATAAACATAAAAGTCAAAGGGGTTTATACACCGTATAAAAGAAAGTTGTGTATAAAGCCAAATATGCCTCAATGAAGGGAGATTGAGACGAAGTCCTTACAAAGATCATTTTAAATAAAATATATCTATTATGTGTATTCACAATATGTACACATAAAGAAAGTACAAATTCAAGATAGGACATAATAATATAATGACATAATTTGAAAGTATGAGATTAACCCAAAGAATGGAAGTTGGGTTAAGAAATTCCCTTACAAAGATCATTTTTTTAAATAAAGTAGATATATTATGTGTATTCACTATAATTACACATAAATAAATTACAATTACAAGATAGGACATAATAATATCATGACATAATTTCAAAGTAGGAGATTAACCCAAAGAATAGAAATTGGGTTAAGAAGTTCCCTTACCTCATGTCCGACATGACTCAACCATTCTTTAACCTCCTGAATAATAAACTAGAGTTAATATCTAACTTATTAAGAACCATTTTCAATTTCATTATCCTTTTTATATCAATTATTACAATGTTATGAACGTTACGTAATTATTTAAGTTAATAACGGTCGTTTTGTCGATCATTGGTACTTGTGTCAACAATAACCTTCTTATAATTACAAGTTGTTCATGTGGTGAAATATCCATTATATCCAGAATTATATTCATGATGTAGATATCATATATATTATATATATCCAGTATATACATTCATTCATAATATTACGTAACATTTAGAGGTAAGAAATGAAATGCACCGTTCATGGAGACGGTAAGCCGTACGTACACATGAACGCTACTTTCATTTCTATTTCATATTTAATGTAATGAAATCATAATTATATAAAGGTATAATATAGTTCCAGTATAATATCATACATTATATAATTTACTCCATCCTTTATACATCCCACATATGGCATTAACGATTCACATCACTTTGAGGGGGCGGTAGTCCGCACTTCCTAAAATGAAATTATCGCGTTTTACCCATAATGGAAATCATAAAGTATGCCATAAATGAGAAATACAGAAGCATAAGTAAAACATAAACATATTATATATCATATATAAAAATAGTGACATCTTAATGTCCACCTTTGAAGGTGTTATATGAGTGTTGAACAATCATCGTTTCGTGAGGCAGAAATTCGCCATCCACAGAAACCGTATGTTCTTTAACCATTAGATGTAGGTGTGTGTAAGTGTAGCTAGAATCCTTATTATAAAAACATCCTAGTATATTGAGGATACTGTTTTTGTTACAATAGAAATGAATAAAAAGAGTTTAGGGGGTTGGAGAAGAAAAATAAAACAAAACAACATTAGAGAAGACATTACCTCAAAATCGGGTAACTCTTTTTGATTTGATCCAAAAACTTCCTTGGGAAGCGTTCTACCCATTGTGAGGCTTCTAGGAGTAAGATGGGGATGTTGGGAGAGTATTTGGGCAGAGTTTGGCCGAGCCAAATGGCTTGAAAGTGTAAATGAGGTGGGAGAGGTGGGGGCCTTTTATAAGTGGAGAGGAGGGGCACTTTTGGAAAGATTGAAATGTTACATTATTACACAATGCTTTTCGGATTCTAAAGGTCCCACACTTATATAATTCGAGGATAAGGTGATAAGGTTTCGAAATATCTTCATCAAATAGGCTTTGTACAAGTGTAAGCATTGGAATTTACATTATCTTCTCATTTTATTTAAATCGTTAAATAATGAGGTCATCATTCCATCATAATGATGTCATAAATAATTTAATTTATTTAATGTCTAAAAATTATAAAAAAACTACTATGATGTAGGAAATCTTTTTAGCTTTCCAAGGAATATTTATTTTCGAAATTTGGACTTGTGTAACCCCAATTAAAATCTATTTTAGTAAAACAACTCATGTTTGTGTCAATTTAATTTTAACATTAAATAAATATATATTAATGTCATTTTCCAACCAAAGTGGCTCCATGGGGTCCCCAAGTGGACCCATGGGTTGTCTTGGTCGGCCATGACCCATCCAATAGGAGTAGGACAAGTTTCAAGCTCATATCATATTATTAAAACATTGTTTTTACCTTAAACTACACTAATTACCTCTAATCGCGATTAAGAACTTAAAAGTTACTATTCACCAAAAATTATTTTAATCTCATTGAACCACATTTTACTTCTTAATGACAACCATGTATGTCGGATTTTTGAAAATCAAATCACAGAAGTGGTAATATTTCATTTAAACGAAAAATCAGTAATTTAACTACCACTTAGTGGTTTCACTATTCATCAAAAATTGAAGTTTCTCAGAACAATGCCAAAATTTCACCCTAAGCTATAATTGATATTCCGAATTCAAAAATGATTTCTATTTTACAAAATTCCGAACAGATAAGTTTCATTAATTAATTTTACAATTAATTCCCACTGTCACAACAAATAGCGTGTTTTTAAGAAATAATTTATATCAAAAGATTTGCAATTGTTTATGTCAAATTTCAATGTTAAATTAATTCTAATGACCACCATTGGATAAAATGGTAAAATTATATTCTAATTATACTTTAAAACCACTCAATATTATAACTTATCACTATAAATTATTTTTATTAAAAAAGTTGTTTTAAGTATTTTTCACTATTCCTAAAAATTTTGAAGTTCTCAGAAAATTACAAAAAATTAAACATAGGGTAATTTCAATATTAGGAATACAAAAATGAAGTCCATTTTGAAATATAAAATTTCTATAAATTTAAAAAGTGGTTATTACTATTCATAACGGCTACTTTGATTATTTGCAGTGTGTTAGAACTCGATGTTGCGTACAATGCAAGCTATTACATTATTGAATGAGAAGCCTATCGTGGAAGCTCGGGGTGTTACATATTCCACTCACCTATATGGGATTTTTCATATTCATATTTTGAAAATATTCCTAAATCATTACAATTACTTTGTTGGATATATGAACAAATACATATTTCATTATATTTCTAACAATATTGGTTATTCAATTGTTTAAGGTTGTTGTTCTATAATATAATTTTTTTACTATCCATCCATATAATTATCTATACCATATTTTTTCAAAAACATTATATTTTTTAATAATATAACCCATTTCATTCAAAAACATCATGATTTATATTATTATTTATAGCATTTTCATACTTATTAATTCATTGTCCTCTTCACATATTACAATTTGCTGAAATATGTCATTTGTAACCACAATAATTATTTCTTTTTCATTAATGAAAAATATGACATCTTTAAGGTCATGTATTCTAGCACATAAATTTAATTTTTCATTTATTCCATCAAGGAAATTCATATCCAAAAAATCATACAATGTTTAAATTGTATTACCTTATTTTTGAGTGAACCATTATATAAAAAAATCTCAATTTACCAACCCCACATTTAGTTGTACAATAATATGATGAATTATAATTTTTACTATATTCGTTTTTCTTGAAAAGAATTGAAATTATCTTCAATTGATAATAATCAGAACATAGTATCTTATTTTTTCTATAATATACAATATAAATAATAATTATATAATTAAAAACATATATTGTGGCATTTCTCTTTGAACCTATATGTTTTATTAAATTATTTTATTGAAATTATAATTATAATTAATGAATTATTATTAATGACCTCCAAATATATCAATTTTTTAATTCACTAGATGGTTTTAGATTTATTTTGATGTTGATGTGTCAAAACCTGAATATTACTTTATTGTAATAGTTAGGCTTTGATCATTGAGTCACTCCTCATTTTTTAATGAATCTGCTAATCTATAAAAATTATTCCATTTTTTTAACATATTATTAAAAAATACCCAACATTATGTCCATAAAAAAACAAAAAAAATTATTCAATATCTTTCATATATCATGTATTGTACATTTCCTTTATATTAAATTTTCGATGTGTTACTTCATATTAATTTTCTTCATATAAATATACTATATTACATTTATATCATTTTATTATTTTATCCTTTACATAAAATTTAGAATTTATGAATGTTATACAGTATTTTAAATCCCATTCCAATATATTTAATAATAAATAAAGAGTCATGATATAGAATTTATTTGAAACTAAATTATATATTTCCATTTTTTGATTAAGAATTCATATTATATGAACTTATTTCCTAATGTGATACTGAGAGTGACATAATATATTATAAAAAATACGTTTAAATGTTTTTTAGTGATATATTCTTTTTTGAAGGACTTCATCGCATACAATAATTTGATCTAAACCAATATTCTTTATCAACACTATTATCATAAATATGTCCCTAATTTTTATAACTAATTTAAAAAATCCTTTCTCATACTAATAAATCAACTTTTGAGTGATTATTGGGGATCATTTTTAATAATAAAAACTTCTAAATCAGGATACTAAATTCCCTCACATTATTCATCTACATAAGAATATATACTTTCAATTACTTATACTTTACCCCCACCCTCCTAATTGAAATATATACCTATGTATTATTTATTATGAATTGTATCCTTATTTAATAAATAAAATTTAATAATGAAAAAGTTGAAATATAAGTTGTTAAAAATGCTTACGAGATTATCTAATAAATTCTCTAATGTCATGGAACTTATTTCATTGTATATCTAATTATATAATTGATTAAATCCTATTAATTTGATACATTAATATTATATAATTTTAGATGAATATTTATTATAATTTATAATAATACATTCCTGGGGATATAAAATTGTTAGTGTATTATGAGACTTTAACATAATGATATTTTTTATTAAGTGATATTAAATATCTATCAAGTATATCCTATCACATAGTGCACTTGTTAGACATACCGTGTATAAAAAAAATTATGTATAACCTAATGGTTGAACAAATGGAAATGTTGATATACATTGATCAGTAGGGGTAAAAATAATATATATTAGAAAATTATCATAAATGAGTATATGATAAATATAAGGATATTATAAATTGAAATTAAATTATGGTAATCATACATAATTAGAAAAATATATTTAATTAGGAGACCTAGAATTTGGTTTTTCAATAAAAATACATAACTCATATGAATAAATAATCATATTATTAAAACATGATTCATAATATAATATCAGAATCATAAGTCCTATGTTTTTCTCACACACATAATCATATAAAAGTACATCTTTATTTATGGTTCACTGATAATACTATCATTGTAGAAAAATACAATTCTGTAAATGAAAAAAATTTAATTTTAAATATTTTAATAGGATTAAAATCTATATAGTTAAATATCTCATGTATTATGAGTACATTAACACCATAAACTCATATAATATTCTCAACTCCATTGGAATAACTTAAAGAATTTGATGGTTATATATATATATATATATATTTATTTATGGGTAAACCTATTTGAAAATAATGACTATAAATATAATTATATAATGATAAAAAAGAATTCAACATCTTATCATAACATAACTCATGTTAATAATGTGTATTTCATAAAATTCCATCCATCCATAATTGCATAATCCAATGTAAATGGAAACAAGTTTTTAATGGTTTATCAAATATTACATAAACTAATAGAATAAAATGAGTTTCATAGAATCAACATTATATCAACCTCACCATATTTTATCTAAACAATCAAACTGTATGGAATTTTAACATTTATCCTCACTAAATAAAATCATTACATAAAGTATATTTAATGAAATTGAATAAATATATTTAAAATATCTTTCTATATACTCTTTTAAAACCTCAGAAAATCATTTTTATTTTATAAAATATTAACTAAAAATTCCTCTAATATTTTAAAAATCCACTTATATTATAAAAACCAAGGAAATATATAAAGGATTGTCATAGAAAAAAATCATGATAATCGAAAATTCCATTTATTCTATGTATTTTAATATAAAAAAAATTCATTCCACCAACTATAAAAATTTAAAGGTTATTTTTTTGGGGGAAAAATAATTTAGGACATGTACTATTTAATCTGTTTAAAATATATAAACATATATTGAAAACGTACCTAATAAATTATTCATTTAATAAGTGGAAATATTTACCATAATTTTGATGAGTATTGATATGGAAGAAAAATTTCATATTCAAATGAGGAAAAAGGTTATATTTACATTTAAATCAATTATTAAGTTATTTTATATAATGAATAGAGAAAAATTGTATTAATACATAAAAAATCTAAAAATAACAAGAACAGAAAAAAATAGTTTGGTTCAAAATAATTTGATCTATATAATTTCAATAAATGGATATTTTTCATAGACTATATTGAAAAGAAATGTTATTTTAACATAAACCCCTTACCTTTTGTATAGTATTACCTTGTACATGTTTAAATCTCCAATTATTTGAGAAACCATCCCAGGTATACATTCTAAATCATGAAATGATTTTATGATGAATAAATTAGAGAATATAGGACATGGGGATGGATTTTAGGAAGGGATTTCTATAGATATTGGTTACGATACAGGGCACATGGTCATTGAGGAAGATATGAGAGGTGGTTTCCTTTTATATGGTTGGTAGATGACACAAATGGAAATTTTCAGAAGAAACAATTATATTTATGTCTTAATCATTTATATTAGAATTGAAATTATAAATAAGATAAGCTAATTGGAATATTTAAAATATAAAATCAACCAAAAAAATTGAATCATATGATTTGTGATATTTTATGTCTTATCTTTTATGTTAACACACAATTTAATATTGTTTTATCCTAAACAATTTTAATAAATTTTTACTATTTATACTAATCAATATTAAAAAATTAAGTTATATTATTTATAAAATATTTATTGTCATGATTCAACTTAAATAAGTGGAGACGTTCATATTACTACAAATTGTGCAAAATGAAACAAAACCAAATTTAGATAAAGGATTTTTTATGAAAAAAATTTATTATTTATTCATTATATTACACGTTAAAATACATAGATGAATATTAAAATATTTTATTTAATATAATATTGTTTTAATTCATTAAAATAATTCATCAGATAGGTAATAATTATAATTCACATGATTGAATGACAATGTCAACATAATTTATTTTTAAAACAGAACTTTTTTAATTTCAAAAGCTATTCTATTAATATATATCAAATTTTAAGCTAATTAATCAATTTTACATATATGTAAAAGATACTTTTATTAATATACATTTTCTTTTTCAAATCCTCAAATCCAACTGGTTGGATATAATAATCAAATCAAATAATAATATTATAATAATATATTGAGCTATATATTATGATTGTGTTAAGTGAATTTTTTAAAAAAAAAATAGTTTGGAATATATAATAAGATATGAAGGTGTTACACTAATCACTCAATATAGAAAATTCCCCCTCAAAATTCATTCATTCTGTTATAAATATGGATTCTATTTCGTAATTATACCATTAGGTTCACATATTAATTCCTCAAACTTATGGTTTTTTCAATAATAATAAGCCAGATGCATGATTATATTTCATTGAATATTTTTTCTACAATCCAAAATATCCACTATTTATTCATCATAAGATAGATCATTGCCCATTTGGAAAGCCGATTAGTTTAGTACTTGATAATTATCAACATTGCACTTCTGCTTAAGAGAATCATGCAAAAAATCATGTAAATGAATGAGATTAAATGTAAGTTCCATGCTGTATGTATCTAGCGTAATATAATTAGGAATTCCAAGAAAAATAAAAATGCTCAAGGAAAAAAAGTCCCCTCTATCCAAAACTCAAAAGCTTTTTCCATGGAGGTATTTATTTTAATATCTTCTCACCAACAATGAACTCTAGATCTTATTATTGATTGTTATTGAACAATTTATATATAAATTTTCATTTCATTAAATTTTTATGAATAAGTATAACCTCATATATCATTTCATTTTTTATATCATACCCCATTTTGTATTTTTCTCTATCATCATATATGAATATGTCAACTCTACACATAATTCCATAATAGTATTCCTAAAAATCTATCTAAATGATTCAATAAAAAATATTATTTTATGAATAATAAAAAAAATTACAGTATAGAACATAAACACCATTAAAATCAATAGATCATAAAATAATAAAATAATATTTACTTTAATGGCCCATTCAGATTGACCATTTATATAATGATTGAATATAGTTCTAATACAAAAGTAAATATTCAATGACTGGTGAGGATATCTCTAGAACATCAAGTTAAGAATCGGATCTCATTATGATATAATAGAATGTGGTAATATATAAAACCTTACCAAAACAATAATTTATACCATGTAAATATGAAAAGAAAAGAAATATGTTCTCATTGAAATGAAATGAAATGTTTTAACAAATATGGTGACTATAAATGAAATTAAAATATTTACTTCAATAGTTTTGGGAAACTAGTTGATAAAATCCATTCTAATATTAAAGAATTATGATTCTGGTATGGGTAATGGTATTAGAAACCCCCGTACACTTCGTCTTATTATCCATAACTTACTATAAAAACAAACATAAAGGCACATAATATGAAATATAATGTTTCATTTCATATCACATTAATTACTAATTTAGACCGATATATGTATGCATACATCAATGATGATTAAATAATCATGAACTATCAACAACATCCATTAGTTTATTCTATAGGTCTAGTCTTGGTAGAAAACATACTTAGTTAATTAACCTTATCATTCTATCATAATAATGGTTGAAATCAAGAACATTTTCCTCCTTATTCTATAATTCCATACCCTCCTTTAACAGATCTTTAATAATCACATGGATTTATGGTTGTAAATTTTTTTAAGATCGATATGATATGTCTAATAATCTATTATTTATTGATTGATATTATAAAAATCCATAAATATTGTCTCATTTTCTATCATCATAATGGAAAAATACCATTCCCTTCTATAATGAATCGATAAGGATTGTCAGAGTAGATTACTCAAGAGGGTGTGAATTGAGTATTTATAAACATTTCCGTTTGAAATGTTTTCTTTAAAATGTTCCCTAATAAAAATAAATACAACCTAGTTAATTATAGTAATATAGTTATGAAATTTTGAATATTTTGAAAACTCTTTATATGATTGATTAATTCTTAGTAATCACAATATCAATTAAAAATAATTCTTTTGAAGTTATTATAATAAGAAAAAACAATTATAACATCTTTCCAAGATTAACTAATAATGTAAATATACTGAAATCATAATTTTCCAGTAAAATAGAAACAAAAATTAAACAACATAATAGATATAAAAAATGTGGTTTAGTCTCAAGATATGACCTAATCCACTCCACTTGGGGATCACCTTCCACCATGAATATTATAATAATAAACTTGATCCATACCATAGTGTTGAGTCAATAAGGGTTTCCTTATGACTATTCCATTCCTTCATACATGGGGGAGATTGTTAAGTCATTAAGGATTTCCTTATGAATTTACCATTTCTTATTGTTTTAAAAATCAAAAACACCTTATCTCAAGGAAAATCCCTTTTTACCCCTTGTTCTACTTCTATAAGGAAAATTTCCTTCCCCAAGGAAATTTATCTCTTCCATGTTTTTCATTATTCATATCATAATTTTTTTAAGTGTAAAATTTGGTTTGAAATCCAACACCTTATAATCCTATAAATACCTATATATGAAGCATTCTGTTTTAGAATCGGAATTCTCAGAATTATGGATACGGACTCTTCTGAGTTCTAACTCCAAATTCTGACTCTGAATTCTGATTACGAATTATGGATACAAACTCTTCTCTGTTCTGCCACCGAATTCTAATTACAGATTCTGGATACAAACTATTCTATGTTCAGACTCCGAATTCTGATTATGAATTCTCGATATAAACTCTTCTGACTTCTAACTCAGAATTCTGATTATGGATTTTGGATACAAACTCTTATGTGTTCTGACTTCGAATTCTGATTACGAATTCTGGTTACGAACTTTTCTGATTTCTGACTCCGAATTCTGATGAAAAATTCCAGTTACAAACTTATCTATGTTTTGACTCAGAGTTCCATGAATACAGACTCCGAACTCCTATTTAGTTCTGAATCTGAATTCTTAGGAACTCTAACTCCGAACATTGTGATTTCTGGTTCCGAATTTTTATAAATCTAGATTCTGAATTCTCTTGAAATTCAGAGTTTGGAATTCTATATAATTCAGGTTTTTAATTCCTATAAAATAGATTCTGAATATCTTTATATTGTAGAATCTGAATTCAATTTTGTTTAGAATCCGAAAATTCATTTTCTATTATTCTGAATGTCAGATTTTAGTTATTATTACAATTTTTTTGTTATAAAACAATGTCGTGGTTTCAGTTACTCACTAACAGTTGCTTGAGTGACACAGGTACTGGTCCCTCTGAAATTCAAGGAAAAATATGATAGTTGGATGAGGGAGCCGACCGTTGGAACTGTGCCTATAAATAGGATCTCATTTGAAAGAGCTCACAACTTTTTGATTTTTTAAAGCTCAAAGTTTTAAGAAGTGATTTCTAGATTTAGGTTCTTATAAACTCTCACTATTCGTGCGAAAATATTGAATGAATTGTTGAAACATTGCTTTTTGAATAATTTCTTCATGCGACTCCAATATTTTCTGTGTAAAATCAATGTCTTTCGAGGACAACAAGATAGATGTGATGACTACCTTGAAGTTAAGGGCTTCCTTTCTAAGGAAGACAGAGGTACCAACTAACTTGAAGTTGAGGTATTACGGGGATAGCAAGATAGATTCAAATATTCATATCAAGGACTTACCCTTGTGTGGGTAAGATAGACTTTCTTGAAATTATAAATCAAGTAAACTTTATCCATGGTTTTTGGATACCCTTCTCTTTGGGTTAAAATATTTACTACTTGTTACTTTTTTGTTTCATGTTTTCCACTGCATTCATATTGTAAAAGAATGTATAATCTTCTTATACTTCCTTAGTCTTGTACTCTAATTATATAGGATTCTATATGATTTAAGGTAGAATATTATTGATTGTAAACTTTTGTTACGTTTCATTTCTGGAATCACTTTTCTGGAATCAAGAATGTTATTTGAGCTTAGAAGAGTTGTGAATTTTGGTTATGAGAAATTTCCTTATCGATTTTTTTGTATACAAGTCACCCCCTTGTATTTGAGCATCTCATTACTACATATTTGATCCTACAATTGGTACCAGAGGATTGGTTCAATCTGAATTAATTTCATGATTTTATTTAGAAGAGAATTCATCTTCTTCTTTATTTTGGAATCATTTTTTTCAATACCATTTTTTTTCAGACTCGTATAGTTCAGATTCATTTTTTCTTAGAGATACTCTTGTTCAATATTTTTCTTTCTTAGGAATATTTTCCTTGTTTACAAACTTTTCCTATAACATGTTTTCTGTGGAAATAATTTATTTATAAGATGGTTGGAATCAATTTTGGTTCCATAGACAATCTCAATCCAACTAGACCACCTATCTTTGATTGAAATTATTATGAGTATTGGAGAGATCACATGAAGACTTTCATTATATATGATGGTCTTGATAAAAATGTTATTTTTACTGAAGGATATAAAATCCTTGACAAATAAGTTAGTACCTTTACCAATCTAGAAAATCATGAATATCACCTGAATTATAAGTTAAATGATACTTAAAATAGCTCCATGACTAGAAATATATATTGCCAAATTTTATCTTTTGAAGTAGGAAATTTTATATGGAAGAAACATGAAGTTACACATTTTGGTACTTCCAATGTTATTGAAACCATAAGAGCTATGCTCAGAGCTGAATATCATGGGTTTATCTTTCCTTATAGAGAACACATATGTAAGGTGAAACAAAGGTTTATGAACATTATGAATAACATACAGTCTATGGTAGAAAAAGGAATGGATGATGAGGATCTTGTAGATAAGATTATAGACATCATGCCAAATGAGTGGGAGTCCAAGAGGACAACAATTGATGAGAATAGAAAAGTCACTCAGATATATTTAGATGAACTATCTGGAACTCTTCTTCAGCATGAGACTAGAATGAAGACAGAAGTTGATAATATAAAGAAGAAGAATGGAAATGGAAGTGTTTCTTTTACTACAACATCAAATCATTTGAATGTTAAGGAACCTGAGAGAGTTACTAGATCCAAATATAAGAATGTTTTTATCTAATTTGAATCTAGTGAAATTGAATCCTCCGAAAATGAGTTAGCAAATCTTGCTCGATGGATGAACAAGATAATGTGACAGAGTAACTTTCAATCCTGATACAAGAAGAAAGAATGAGATGATTAGAAAGATTTAGAAGTCACATGTTATGAATGAAAGAGAGCTAGACACATAAGACCTGATTTCCCCATGATTAGGAGAAAAGAAAAAAGGAAAGTCATTCAAAGAGAAATAGATTAAAATATTCCAAAGATAAAGATAAGAATATTTTGATATCTAATGACACCTGGTGTCCTAGTGGGGGAGACACTTCAGATGAATCCTCAGATTATGAGTCTTCTAGATAGACGAATATTGGTCTAACATCCACACTACTTATTCACAATCATTGCTTTATGGCTAAGGCAAACAATGTTGAATCTATGACCAATATATCTTTGCATGCTAATGATAGTAAATATTATGACCCTTTGGATGAAGAAACTTCTTCTGATGAATATAATACTTTACCTTCCTATGAATAAGTTTCTAGGTTTGTGAAACTTCTTGAGATTGAGAACTCAAAACTCATGAAAAAACATGATAAAGAAAATTCATGGAATACTATTCTTACTAAGGAAATATCAGATCTTTCTAAAGATCTTGATAAAAAATGCTGATTTTGAAAGTATTTCAAAAAAATTTGAAGAAGTATGTTCTGATAAGAATAAAATTCTAAAGATCTATAAAATGTAATTTATATGAACAATGTTTTCGGGCCGAGTTCTACTTCACAATAAAATGTTTTTGAAGATAGGATCATGGTTATCAAACTCAAATCTGAAATATTTTCCATGAAAAAGAGTTTTCAAACTTTACATTAGGTATGGAAAATTTTAATAAGATGTATTCACAAATCCGACCTCTAAGGTATAGTTCTGGTTTTTTTGTTATACTAGTTCTAAACCAATTTTTAGTAACAATTATTTTATTCCTTAAAGTGCTCCATTCTGTACTAAGTGTCAGTGTGGTGGACATTGGGAAAAGATTTGTTCTCTAAACAAAACCCAATCTTTAGGATTTCATAAAGCCTATTTTTCTAAAAAGATGTGGGTGCCTAAAATTTTTTTTTCTATGAATTCCGGATCCAAGAAAGTTTGGATTCTGAAAACCTGAATTTTTCTTATTTTCTGGAAAATAGAGAAAGTACCAACAAAAATACATGTTACATGGATAGTGGATGTTCCCGACATATGACTGGTAACAAAAACCATTTTGAAAAGATTATCTAGATGAAAGGAGGAAAAGTAACTTTCAGTGATAATGCTCAGGGGGAAATTATTTGTATAGGTAACATTTTTCTTCATGGAAAAACATTTATTTCAAATGTTTTATTTTTTAAGGGTCTTAAGCACAACCTTATTAGTATAAGCCAGTTTTTTGATGAAGGTTACCTTGTGAATTTTAGGAACGATAAGTTCTTAGTACACAATTACAAGGAAGAGTTTAATTTTTTTACCCCTAGGAAAGTGAATTTTTACACACTTAAATTAGAATACATTAGGAGCCAAGATCTACCTTTCCTTAGTGCAATGGAAGATCATTCTTGTTTTTGGCATAGAAGGTTAGGAAACTGCAACCTTAGGAACTTATGCAATCTTTCTAAGAAAAGACTAGTTAAGGATCTACCAGCGCATAGATTTGATTCTTCAAAAGTCTTTGACCCTTGTCAATATATAAAGAAACACAAATCGAGTTTTAAATTAGTCGGTGAAGTCACAACTATCGATGGATTATAGCTAGTGCATATGGATCATTTCGGTCCAACACAAACTGGAAGCATTGGAGGCAAGTATTATGTATTTTTCATAGTGTATGATTACACTAAATTTACATGGGTATATTTTCTAGAAAAGAAGTCTGAAGGTTTTTCTTATTTCCAATGTTTTAGATCCCAAGTTAAAAATGAGAAAAACCTTCATTTTATAACTATTCATATTGATCATGGAGGAGAATTTCAAAATTCTGATTTTGATAATTTTTGTTGTAGAAAAGGCATGACTCATAAATTCTCAGCACCCAAAACACCTCAACAAAATGGTGTTGTTGAAAGAAGAAATATATTTATTCATGAGATAACTAGAACCATGTTGAGTGATTATTCTGTCCCCAAACATTTTTGGGATGAAGTTGTAATTACTGCTTCTTATACTTTAAATCAAGTTTTGATTAGACTTTTTCTTTATAAAACTCTTTATGAGTTATGGAATGGGAGAAAAACTAGAATTTCCTACTTTAAGGTTTTTGGTTGCATGGTATTAATTATGAATACTAAAGAAAATCTACATAAATTTTCACCAAAATCTAATGAAGTAATTTTATTAGGCTACTCTATAACTTCTAAGGCATATAGAGTTTTCAACAAAAACACTTGTACTATCGAAGAGACAGTACATGTGAAATTTGATGAAACTGATCCTTTTTTTTAAACAACCCCAACCTACATCTTCGAATGTGTTTTCAAAAAATGATTATCAACCTATGTTAGAAGATCCTTTTGAAACAGAAAATGTCTAAGAAGATACTTCTGAAACATTTTCCACAGAACATTTCCTACCCTATGTTGATGAAGAGGAATAAAAAACCCAAATCAGTTGTTTCTTAAGAATCATCCTAGTGATGGAATCATTGGTGATGTGAATTAACCCGTAAGGACTAGAAGATCCTTATGAAATGAAGTATAACATCTAGAATTCATTTCCCAATTAGAACCAAAAAGCACTGATGAGGCTTTAGGTGATGATGATATGATAAAATCCATGCAAGATGAACTAAATGAATTCTAATGGAATAAAGTCTAGAACTTGGTTGAAAGACCTAAGGAAAATTTTATTATTGGTGTAAAATGGGTCTTCAGAAACAAGTGTGATGAAAATGGAATCATTGTAATAAATAAAGCTAGATTAGTTGCTAAAGGATATAATCAACAAGAAGGAATAGACTATGAAGAAAACTATTCTCATGTATCTAGACTTGAATCCATTCGTATTTTACTTGCCTTTACAGAATTCTTCAACATAAGACTTTTTCAAATGGATGTGGAATGTGCATTCCTTAAAGATTATGTCCAAAAGGATGTTTTTCTAGAATGGCCTCTTGGGTTTGAAGATACAAAACATCCTGATCATGTTTTTAGACTTACTAAAGCTTTTTATGCCCATAAACAAGCCCCTAGAGCCTCATATGATAGACTTATAGGATTTTTGCTCCAAAATAACTATATTAAGGGAAATTCAAATACAAATATTTTCTAAAATAAAGATAAGTATTTTTTTGATTGTTCATATTTATGTTGATGACAATATATTTGGTTCTACTCAACAATTTTTAACTAATTCTTTTGTGGATCTAATGAAATATGAGTTTGAAATGAGTATGATGGGTGAGTTAACATTTTTCCTTGGTTTTCAAATTTCTTAAAAACCATAAGCAATATATATATCCCAACATAAGTATATTAAAGATCTTCCTAAAAAGTATGGATATGACAACACTAAGAGTATAAGTACTCCCATTGGTACCTCAAAAACACTTGATCTTGATGAAGCTGGGAAACCAATAGATCAAACATCTTTTAGAGGTATGATGGAAAGTTTATTTAACTTGACAGCTAGTCGTCCAGACATAATGTTTTCAGAATGCTTATGTGCAAGAAATTAATCCAATCCTATGTAATATCATTTAAATGAAGTAAAAAAGTATATTTCGCTACTTAAAGGGAACCATGGATTTAAGAATTTTCTATACTTATGGAAATTAGTTTGTCTTAAAAAAAAATTCGGATGCTGAGTTTGGTGGATGAAGAATGGATAGAAAGAGTACATCTGGAACATGTCATTTATTAAGAGATTCATTAGTTTCATGGTCATGTTAGAAGAAAAACTAAGTAGCACTTTCCTCTACTGAAACTGAATATGTAGAAGGTGGATGCTGTTGTGCTCAAGAGTTATGGATGCAACACACACTCACAGACTATGGTATGAGTTTTACCAAAACACAAATTTTCTGTGATAACACAAGTTCCATTTCACTTAGTAAAATCCCTAACATCACTCTTATAGAAAAAATATTCATATTAGGCATCAATTTCTTTGGTATCACACATTAAAAAGAGTTATCATTCTTCAATTTATCGGAACGTAAAGTCAACGTGCTGATATTTTTTCAAAATATTTACCCCCTGATTGATTTGAATATATTAAATAGATATTAGGAATGATAACCGTATGGTAATTCTCTATATTATCTTCTTGTTTAAATCAATCTCCTTAATATAGTGAACTCATTTTCGTAGGGGGAGAACATTTCATTGTAAGCCTTTCATATTTTATCGAATGTAGTTTTTAATATTTTTCATAATAATGCTTTCAATATTTTTCGAAATGATATTTTTAATATTTATCATAATGATGTATTTCATATTTTTCGTAATGATGTTTTTCATATTTTTTGTTATAATTTTTTTTTATATTTTTATTAATGATGTTTTCAATAATTTTTATAATGATGTTTTCAAAAAATTTCGTAATGAAGTTTTTAATTTTTTTTGTAATGTGGTTTTCAAAAGATTCATAATGGAAATTTTAGCACTTAAAATTTTCATAATTTAAATTTTTGTAGTTGAAATTTTTTTAATGGAAATTACCTTACTTGAAATTTTTGTAATGGAGATTTTCATACTTAAAATTTTCATAGTTGAGTTTCTCGTACTTAAAATTTTCGTAATGAAGATTTTCAGACATTTTTGTAATGAAGATATGTGTTCTCAATTTCCTTTTTTTACTCAAGTTTTTGTTTGGAATCTAATGTCCATCAAGAATATTTTTGTTCCTTAGGAATAATTATCTTTATAATCCGAAAGGTATGATTCATTATTGAGTTTTCGTAATAACCTTTTACTTGTTGTTAGTTTCTTTTGTTTTTAAATTTCTCAGATTCTAGTTTTCTTAAATCCAAATTTTTTTCCTTAAAAACCTCAAAAGATTGGATTCTACCAAATATTCTTTGCAGCTATCATTTCAACCATCAGAACAGATCTGAATAATTCTCAGCCATTTGATTGAAATGGGAAGATGAATCGTCACTTCAACACCAATAAAAGGGGACCCCCATAGTTGTCCCAAATCAGTTTTCAAAGCTTCTATGTGTAGAAGCTCCGTCCCTCTACAAAAGAATGTTCCAAACTTTTCATAAGTTTTCTCAAGTTCGAATGTCTGCAGAAATTCCCTCTCAAGAGAAATCTTTTTTCATGCAGATTAAGGAGTGGAAGATATGCAGGGAGAGAATAGTGCATCCAAACTTCATCAAAAAATATGAATCCATTATATCTAATAACATAAATCATAATAGATTGGAAATTATATCCATTTCAATGATAGGAGCTTAGGATGTTTTCTATCCGGATTTGATGATAGAGTTTTATGAATATCTTTGTTTGTTCAAGGAAGATGGTAGGGAAAAATTTTCCATCAAGAGTTATAGAAAAACATATGCATTATCTTGCACTAAGGAAGCTAGCGTATATGGAGTTCTATATTAATAGGAAGCCATGTTTTGATCCCACAAGCTACTCAATGTTCAAGGGACATTTTTAAAAGTGAAGGCTATGCAATGTCTTAGACTTACAGATGTCAAGACCGCAAATATTGCTCACTTGTCTACCAAAAATCAGATCCTAAATTTATGGGTTCAGGGTCTTATCGTACTGAGAAAGGGTGAAAAAAACACTCTTAAGAAAATTGATATGTATATCTTAGATTTTCTGGTAAATCTAAGGAAAATAAACCTGATAAAACATATTCTCATTATGATAGAGAATATCAAAAATGGGAATCTCAGAGCACATATAATCATGTATCATTCCCTTCTTTCCATGTTGATAGTTCAGTTTATTGAATTTTTCAAGATGTCTTCCAGTTCCAAGCTGATTATTTCCAAATTAATGACAATCAGTGATGATACCCTTAAAAGTATGAAGGTTGGTTTCTATAAGGAATCTGGTGAATTATATGATCTATAAGAGGATGAGGCAGAAGCCATTCCAGAAATTGCTGAAGAGGATGAACCATCAAAGAATGCTGGAAAGAAAAGACAATTGAAGGAAGTAGAAGCTTAAGGTGAAACTCATAATGCTATAGAATATCAATCCACACCTCCAAATCCCAAGAAACAGAAAGCTTATCTGGATGAGGTAGTTTCAAAATGGAGGGAGGATAATAAGAACCACAAGGAAGGGGAGCCACAGTTTTTCCTAGACCCTATAGAGGCCAAGGCATTGAAATAGAAAGATGTTTATGAGCTTGAGAAGCAAGTGAGGGAAATCAAACATATGAAGAAGATGTTTGAGGTAGAGATTGTGAAATCTCTTTTGAAGGCTATTGAAGTTTCATCTGAGAACATTCTCATAGAGAAAACTTTTCTAGTAGAACAATTACCTTTGACTCTGGGAAATAAGTTCATGTCTCCAGGAAAATTCAAAGAGAAGGATGTTGAAAAGGAAGTTGTGGAAGAAGTACAAGAAACTGAAAGAAATGAAGATACATGTGATCTGATAATGAAAGAAGAAGAGTTTCATGAGAAGGAATGTGCTTCTGAGAAGTTGTCAATCTGGACTTTTCAATCAGGATCTTCAAGACTTGTTAATCCTGGAGTTGATTAAAAAGTTGAAGAGAAAGTCAAAAAGTTATTTGAAGAATAGATTCATAATCATGAATTCATTCTTCCTGAAGATATTGAGGCTAGATATGAGAAGGAAAAAAATTATGCAGATAAGATTGTTCAGTTGACAGAAAGCGAGCATGAGTCTCCAGATGAGAAAGTCATTTTGAAAACTGAAAAAGGCAAACAAGTGGTTGTTGACACCGCAACCAAAGCAATTCCAAGAAAGAAGGAATCTATTGTATCTTCTAAGAGAAAGAAGGTTGAGCTTGAGGAAGAACCATCACCAAGTAAACTGTCAAATTTGGAGTCCCCAACTTTAGGACATGATTTTTCCATTCAGTCCCTGAAGAAGCTAGTGGACACCATTCCGATCATTCCAACAATTGACTCCAAAAGCCAGATGCTCCAACATAGAATGAATCAGAAAACAGACTCCGTATCCATGGTGATGGATATGTGTGTTATGGTTGAGTCCAAACAAAAGAATTTTCATACCAACTATAAATCCCATAGATAATCTTGCAAAAAAAATGACATGATGGTCAAAGAAGATCGTTGAAGATTTGAGAGTGCTTGATCAATTTCAAGAAGATGTCAAGTAAGATTTTGATGCAGAAGACACCAAAATAAAGGATCTCACAAATATATTTGAGGAAAAGATAAACCTTGAACAGAAAACCCAGATTCAATATGTCAAATATTTGAATGGTAAGTTGAATTATGTTGTCAAAAGTTGGAAAACAGAAAAGGATCTCCAGATCAAGATTGGAGAAAAGCTAGAGAAGCAAGATGAATTGCTGGAGGCTCAAGAAGAGGCTATGAAGGCTCAGGAAGACAAGATCAAAGCATTATAAAAGCAAGAAGAAGAGGATCACAATGAGCTAAAGAAGCTAAAAAACACTGTGAAGAAGCTAATACCCAAGGAAAAAGAACCAAAATAGTTCCAAATCGGATTTTTTGTTGTATTTATTTTTTCCCTTGTACTAATTATTCAAATCATAATGAAATGGTGGTTCCTTGTTTTTCTTGGATGTTTGAACTAATATTTTAGGTACCATATCTCTTTTTCCATTCCCTAAATTTCTTTTTGAAAATCACAAAGGGGGAGAAAGGAAAATGAATTTCAAGTAAAGAAGAAATATCCCTAAGTAAGGGGGAGTTTATCAAAGGGGGAGTTCTCATTATGATGATTTCCATACTAAAGATAATGAAAATTATCATTCCAAAAATCATGAATATGATCCTTAGTGATCCAAATCCTAAGGGGAAGTTATTCATATTCAGCATTGATCATATATAAAGGGAGATAAGTTTTATTTGTAAAGTCTAGAAAAATATATTCTATGTTAATTTATTCAATTTCATAAGATGTTTGTGCTTTCCAAAAAGGGGGATATTGTAGAGTAAATAATGTTTTCCTTTTGACTTTTCCATTCCTTCATACATGTGGGATATTTTTAAGTCATTAAGGCTTTCCTTATGACTTTACAATTTCTTATTGTTTTTAAAATCATAAACACCTTATCTCAAGACAGATACCATTTTATACTTTGTTTTACTTCTATAAGGAAAATTTCCTTCCCCAATGAAATTTATCATTACCATGTTTTTCATTGATCATATCAGAATTTTTCTAAGTGTAAAATTTTGTATGAAAACAAAAAACATGGAATCCTATAAATACCTAGATATGAAGAATTATGTTTGTGAATCCAAATTCTTAGAATTCTGGATACGAACTCTTCTATGTTCTAACTCTGAATTCCAACTACGAATTATGATTAAGAATTCTAGATACGAACTCTTCTGAGTTATAACTGCAAATTCTGATTAGGAATTCTGATACAAACTTATCTAAGTTCTGACTCCAAATTTTGACTCTGAATTATTATTATGAATTCTAGATATGAACTCTTCTGAGTTCTAACTCTGAATTCTGATTACGAATTCTAGATACAAACTCTTCTATGTTCTGACACCGAATTCTGATTACGAATTCTGGTTATGAAATTTTCTGTGTTCTGACTCAAAATTATGATTAAAAATTTTGGTTTAGAACTTTTTATGTTTTGAATCTGAGTTCTATGAATACAAACTCCAAACTCTTATGAGTTCTGACTCCTAATTCTCATGAACTCTGACTCTGAACTTTGTGTGTTCTGGTTATGAATTATTATAAATCAAGATTCTTAATTCTCTTGAAATTTAGACTCCATAATTCTATATAATTCAGGTTCCTAATTCCTAAAAAATAGAATCCGAATATCCTTGTATTATAGACTCCGAATTCAATTTTGGTTAGACTCCGAACATTCATTTTCTTACATTCAGAATGTCATATTTTAGTTATGCTTATACTAGTTTATTTATAAAAAGATATCATGCTTTCAGTTACTCACTAACCATTGTTTGAGTGACACATGTACAGATCCCTCCGAAATTCATGGAAAAATATGGCTATTAGAGGAGGGAGCTGACCATTGGAACCTTTCCTATTAATAGGATATCATTTGAAAGAGATCACATCTTTTGGATTTTTAAAGCTCAGAATTTTCAGAAGTGATTTCTAGAGAGAGAGGCTCTTATAAACTCTCACGCTTCATGAAGAAAGTTTGAATGGCTTGTTCAATGTTTTCATTGTTCAGAATTGCTTCGTGTGACTTCGATTGTTACTGTGTAAAATAGAGGGCTTCCGGGGATAGGAAGATAGAGGTACGGAATAACTTGAAGTTGAGGGACTCCTTGCTGAGGAAGACAGAGGTACCAACTACCTTGATGTTGAGGGATTACAGGGATAGCAAGACATATTCCGATCTTCATATCGAAGACTTAACCTGGTGTGGGTAAGACAGACTTTCTTGAAAGTATAAATCAATGAACCATTATCCAAGGTTTTTGGATACCCTTCTCTTTGGGTTAAAATATTTACTACTTGTTACCTGTTTGCTTCATGTTTTTCACTGAATTTTTATTTTTAAGGAAAGTATAATCTTCTTATACTTCCTTAGTCTTGTACTATGATTATATATGATTCTATACGCTTTAAGGCAGAAACTTAGTGATTGTATACTTTTTTTATGTTTCATTTCTAGAATCACTTTTCAGGAATCAAGAAAGTTATTAGAGTTTGAGGAGTTGTGAATTTTGGTTATGAAAAATTTCCTTGGATATTTTTTTATATAATTCACCCCCCTCTTGTATTTGAGTATCTCATTACCACATATTCCATCCTACGCATTGATCGAGGTAAACAACAGTGCACATGACTATACAAGTCACTTGAACTCTTACATATTTTTTCATTGGTATAAAGTACCAGGTCACACAAAGACCTCTTCCACTCTTATCAGTGGGAGCATACATGTGTGAAAAGATATGAGAGGAATGATATTGTGTATCCTTCAATTTAGTGTTAGAGAAAATGTTTTTTTAATACACACACACACACAGAAAAACTACTCGAATTATAAAAAAGTATACAATGGATAAAAGATGATGATATATGGTTAGATGTGCTCTGAGTGTTATTTTATGTAGCTATGGTCTTCTAGGATGAAGCAAATGTAAGAATCGAGTCCTCTTGTGAGAAACAGTGTATTAAAAATCTGGTGTTTCTAGTTGGATATGGATCGTGTTCTTTGTGTAGTGTGTATTGTGATGATTTTATTTATTCTGATATTTGGTATCTCGATTTTTTTATCCATGAATTATTTGTTTGTTATATAGATGTTTCTTATTTCATGTGTCATTATTTTTCTCAAGAATGCTCACACTTTTTCTACACTATATCATTTGTGATTTTGGGCCACACTTTTCATAATATTCTTGGAGTGCATGTGGTGGAGCCAAAATGATGCATGTATTGTACACCTTGTACCTCGTACTATTAGGGGACATGTATACAAAAAATAATAACAATGTCAGTGCATTTAAAAGAATCAAATATGACCTTTAAAAATTAAATTTAAAACAACAAAACAGATTAAATAGTGGTGTCATAATATATCTGGAAATGGTGTCACATTAAACTGAATTCCTCTTCTTTTCCTTTGAGCTGTGAGACAATCATGATGGAAAATGTTGTATATAGATTGGGAACCGGTAGCACAGATTCATTGTTAGGATCACATTGTCTGGTCCTTTTCCAAACATCGAACAGTGTCTGGTTCCAATTTCTGGTCACAATGTCTGGTCACAGTGTATGGTCACTATGAATGGGTCATAGAGTCTTGGTCATGGTCTATGTTTATGGTGTCTGGTCATGGAGTCTAGGTTATGGTGTCTAGACATGTTGTCTGGTTCTTTACTAGAAAATCCAGAATCGATGGTAGAATCACGGTTTCTTAGACATAGCCATTTTTTTATATAGACATATGTAGAAATTTCACAGAATTATTTACTCTTTATCATTCATAAACAAAAATATTATAGACCAATGTTAAATATAGTTTACAATAATGAATCATGATTTATAGAAATTAAGATCTTAATTAAATTTATGTAATGCATAATGAAATCAACCATAATTACAAATGACTTGAAAGATGATTAAAATGAATTTATAGAATTTGTGATCATTAAAATATTATTAAAACATAAGGACTCCAACAATCCCCCCTTTTTATTGATCAAAAATCATATGAGTGAGATATCTGTTATTAGTTTGATATGTTTCCCTATGTGAATGGGTATCTCACCCTTTGGGGAATATCAATATGAGTACAAAATAAAATAATAGAATAGTTAATAAGTGTTCACAGTGCATTATATGTAGAAACACATTGCATTATATACAATAGACAACAAAAAAAATACAAAAATATCCCTATCAAAAGAAAGTGTTCACTATTATTTAGCACTTGTTTCCTTCTCTTTTCCCTTGGAAGCAGCATTTGGAGATTCCACAGGAGAAGAGGTTGAATTTTAAATAGTATTTGAACCAACTAAAAAAGAAGGAAGAGGTATCACATCAATAATATTAGGGGAGAAAGAATGTTTGGTGGAAGACCAAGGAAATTGTTAGCCCAGGATAACAGGTAAGATCTAACATAGATCCTGAGAAATAGATATAGAGGTTGAGACAATGGTAGTTGATGAGGAATGATGAAAACTGGACTATAAGGGTGAAGGTGTAGAAGAAACAATTTCATTTCTCTACACCTGAAGATAAGGACTTAATAACTTGATGAAGTCATAAATAATATCATCAACATATTAAATCAATTTCTCAAAGTTATATTTGTTCTCTATGAAAATTTCCATAAAATGAGTGAAATATTTCAGTTGTTGCACTTGAGTTTTGAATTCTTATGTGACAGGAGTAATTTTCAAATTCTCTATATGGTACTAGAAAAGGTTTTTCATGTTATTCTTTGAGAAAATACTATTGACATTGAAATACAACTTTATAGTAACTTCTTCTTGTGGATAATATTCAATATTGGATTTAATTCATACCAAATCATGAACATTTCCATTATTATAGAAACCACAAATAGAGACACTTTTCCAAATCCATTGAGCACTGATTGATGTTATTCCATAAAAACCATTCTAAGAAGAACACTATCCAAAGAGTGTTAAGATGACTATCCATAGGTACTAGAAGATTTAACTACTGATTTAAGGGACGTTAGTGGATTCAAAACTTTCTGAAGACATTTTTTTCACTCATAAGTCAATTAGTTGAGACCAATAACAAGCTCACACATTTCATGAACTATTTTCTTGTTTCTTTAAACACCATGTCAGCTAAGGAAGTTAGGTTAGGATGAAGTATAGTGTCAAATTCATGAAGAATCTGACCTCTAAAATCCCTAAAATGATTAGCAATGGGATCTGGTCATGATTTCAACACTCTTTTCATATCATCAACCATAGCTCTAAGAGACTTCACTTTATCACTGAACTATTTGTTCTCAATTCAGACTTCTTGAATTTCATGAATCATTTTTGGATGAATCTTTCATATGATCTTTTCTAACTATAGGGAAGCATCTCTTTCACTCAATTTTTTCAGAGGGGAATTTTGAGTGTCCATGGTCTTTTCAACGATATCCAATAAAGTAGCTCTAAAGGATTTCAAATCATACTTACTCACTATTGTAGAATGTTCTTGTGTAGGTTTAGAAAGAGGTACTGAGACAGGATCAGGTTCCATTGCAGAGATAACTTCAACAGCTGAGGCTCGTGTCAATTAAAACACATAAAAAAGATCTATACCTTTAATTAAGGCTTCATGGGAATCATCCACATCAAAATCTCTAATGAATTTATACCATGCATCTAAAGTGCTTTGATCAAATATATTAGGAACCTCAACATATTCCAGATTAGGGTAATGCTACCCCTCAACAAGTGCATCTCTCAAAAGACTATGTGATTCAGTTCTTTGAATTATTACCATAATTTCAACTCCACCATCCTCACTCATTTCATTTCTAAAAAAATGAATGGATTTCTCCATTCATTCCTCAGTAGATTGGATAATCTCAAGAAAAACTTATTAGTCTAAGTGTTCCTCAAATGAAAATTCTTTTTCAATAGGAAGTTATTCTTATAAATACTCATCATGAACATCCATTTCCATTATAATAACAACATGTTCTTCTTTAGAAGAAGGTTATTCTACCAAATCAACAATTTCATCAGCAACATGTACTTCCATCTCAATTAATACTTCAGGAAAAGGTCCATTATCTTCCTTATACAGGACACTTACTCATGTAGTTTCAAAAAATACTATTTTCCATCCTCAAAAGATAGTCTGTAATCAAATCTAGTTGCAAAATTGGATAAAAAAATATCCTTAGGTCTGGAAGAATGCTCAAACTGGTTTATGAATTCATAAACCCTATCGTTATGCTCCACCCTTGATATTATCTACTGATTCCAACTGAATTTCATTCATTTTAATATAGTCGTTTTGATACTAAATACATATTCCTTAATGAATTCTTCAACTGGTCCAACCAACCCTTTAACATAAAGCATAATTGATATTAACCTTTAGTAGAACAAGGAGGTTGACTTGGAGGTTGTCTTTATCAACTCACACATATTAAGTATACCATACTTTTCTATGATAATCTTGATTCCCTTAGTCATAATATATAAAAAAATAAATACTGGTACTTGAGTGTAAAAATTTCTCCTTTTCTTGAAATAATCATATTCTTAAAAAACTAAAAAAAACGTCTAGTTTCGCTATTTAGCATAGTAGTAATAGATCTTCTCTTTGTTATATTTCATCTACAACTACCAAAGGCATCTTCTAAAACAAAGATATCACATAGAGGTGGAGGACCTCTCAAGTAGTCCTAAAAAATTCATTCCTATGGTATCTACAGAAATCATCTCGTAACTTCAATGAAAAGGTACAACATTGACCATTAATCTATTTTCTCACAAAAGCCATCTTCTATATCAAATGATATTTTAACGAACTAATAAAAATGAGAAAATTCTAATGAGCCTGTACCATAGTGGTACAGGCTCCTGCTTGGCATCCAAGAGACCCAGGATCGAATCCTGACAGGGGCAAATTTCCCAGGTACTGTAGCAGTGGCAGCACTGTAGCGGCAGAGGGACTGTAGTAGATATTGTAGCGATGGAGGTACTATAGTAGGAACTATAGCAGCGTGGGTACTATAGTAGTACTGTTCACAGAGGGTTCATTTCGGCCAAAAAATGGGCTTTCAAGCCTTGTATTTAGGCCACTTGGCCTTGGGCCTTCAGGCTATGTAATGGGTCTCCCTCTACCCAGTCTAAATAGGTCTTTTCTTTCAAATAATAAATTGAGGCTCTGGCCCCAACCTTTAAAAAATGAGCAAATAGCCTTGGATATATCGATATAGTCTCCTTTTTGAACAAATCTATCCATCCATTTACTTTTAGTACATTTAATACTAAAGACTAATATGACAGCAGCCACTAGGGGCAGATTTCCTTTTCTGGCACCACTATTCTGCCAACATGGTTTGGATTCAAAGGCACTTTGGGTGCTATAATCTATGATATTTTCATTATCATCATTAATATTATATTCATTGGACTTTATGACGAGGATCGTTTCATTCTGGGCATTCAACAATGGTTTGAGAGTGAAAAATCTAACTGAAGGGTTGAAGGAGGGCTTACAGGTTGAGATAAGAGATCTTGGGGGAATAAAAGATTGAAACGTCTTTTGTTTTTATCATTTAGGTATATAGAGTGTTCAAAAATCAAATGAACGGGAAAGTAAAATAATAAAATAATCAATTATAATGATATAGCTTATAATATATAGATAAAATGATAAAGTTTCTTTACTAAGAGACGGGAACATACCTTCTTGGTTAATTCGTAATAGGATTTCATGGTGAGACTGTATGAGGTTTTCATGGTCGACCATAACAAGTATTCACGTTGTGACCATAACATTTTTTCACAAAATCATCTTTACCGTGTTACTTCTAAACGATGTGACCGTATTGTTTGAATTGGTATCTACCAGACAGTACCCAAGAGATAGTAACTGTGAGACTGTAAACGTGTAACATCAAATTTTAAGATAGTACGCTATAAAACAATAATGGTTAGACAATAATATTAATACAGTGACTTGCGAAATTGTAAACTGTGAACAATATGTTGTGAAACAGTACACTTACTACTTAATATTTATCAATCTCAATTCATTTATTATGTAATCTATTCCTTAAGAATTTAATGGTTTGGTGAAGATATCATCCAGATGATATTCAATTCGAATTAATTCCAAAGTGATATCGCCTTTTTGATAATGGTCTCTCAAAAAGTGATGTCTTGCATCAATATATTTTTTCCTATATTGTGAAATAGGATTTTTGAGATGTTTATTTCACTTGTTTTGTCACAATTTATATTTACATGACTGAATTGATATGCATAATATAGTAATGTATGTTTCGTCCTCATGATTTTTGAACAAAAACTACCAGTAGCTATGTTCATATCTTCAGAAGTAGATAATTAAATATAGTATTGTTTCTTACTACACCATGACACTAGTGACTTTCCTAAAAAGTGACATGTTCTGGAGGTGCTTTTTCTAGAAAACATAATACCACTGAAATCAGCATCAAAATAACTAACTAACTCAAATGATTTTCTTCCAGGATAAAATAGTCCTAGATTGGTTGTATGCTTTAGGTATTTTAAATTTCTCTTAACAAAATATAAATTATATTCCTTAGAGATGGATTCAAAATGAGCACAAATACAGACATTAAATGTAATGTCAGGCAAACTAGCAATTAAGTATATTATGCTTCAAATCATTCCCAATTAAGAGGTTTCATCAATGAATTTTCCATATTCATAAAGATCCAACATACATGTATTACTCATTAGACTGTCACTACATTTAGTGTTCTCCAAACCAAAACGTTTTATAAGATATTTTGATTATTTTCTTTGATTTAAAATAATACAATAATTATTTTCCATGATATTAAATCTAGGAAAAATATTAATTCACCCATTAAACTCTGTTCAAATTAATTTTTCATCATTTTAAAAAATTCAATACATAAATAATTTGTTGACGATTAAAAGATAATATCATCTACATAAATTTGAACTACTAAAACATCATTATAAATTCATTTTAAAAAAAGTGTAGGATCATCTATTCTTTTTGTTATACCTTTGGGAATAAAAAACTACTTAATCTATCATAACATGCTCTTGGATCTTCTTTTAAACATTATAAAGCTTTTGATAATTTAAAAACATGATTTGGATAATGAGGATTTTTAAAACCAGTGAATTTCACAACAATGACATCCTCAGCTATATACCTATTTATGAATGCAATCATAACATCAATTTGATATAGTTATGAATTATGATGTGCAACATAAGAAAGAAGGATTTTGATGGCTTCATTACTAGCTACTGGTGCAATGGTTTCCACATAGTCAATTCCTTCTTCTTGAGTATATCTTTGTGCAACCAATCTTTCTATATTTCTAACATTGTTACCAACTTCATCTACATTATTTCCAAACAATAATATAGTTCCTACGGTAAATGTGTTTTCAATTATATCAACTAGTTTCCAAACGCTATTCTTTTCAAACTCATTATGTTCCTTTTGCATATCCCTCACCAAAAATTCATCATTGATTTCATCAATAATGTTTTTAGGTTCGACTTGTGAAAAAAAGACTTGATGTTAAACCTCATTTTTAATAGAAGGTCTAGATGGAGTTCTTTTATCTAAATATCTTACAAATACATCAAAAGGGTGCTTCTAAAGAGTTCTAACAGCTTTAGAAAAAGAAGTACTAGTGACTTCATGTTCTTCAATTGGTTTGGGTTTTTTATTATTTGAATATGAATAATTTCTTAAACATGAATTTTTCATAGATTCTATTAAAGGTCGGTTTTAGGGTTTTGAATTAATTTACACATTTGACACATCATCCACCAGGTTATCTAGATTCTTATTATGATCAAGTTGATTTGTCTCGTCAAATTTGACATGGATAGAATCTTCCACACATTTAGTTCTTTTCTTAAACACTCTATAGGCTTTAATTTAGATTTAAGATCCTAGAAAGATTCCATCGTCACTCATGGATGTAAATTTGTCAAGATTGTACTTAGTATTAATTATATAGACTATGAAAACAAAAACATTTAAGTAGCTTACCGTGTGATTTCTATTGATTCATAACTCATATAGAGTTATTTTAAGAATAGGTCTAATCAATAATCTAATAATAATATAGCAAGTTTTATTTATAGCTACAACCAAAAAATAAATATGTATATCATATTCAGTAAGAATGGTTATTGCAATCGCTTAAAAGGTTCTATTTCTTCATTCTAAAACTACATTTTTTTGTGGTGTTCTAGGGGAAGAGAAATTAATACTGTAGCCATTTGTGATCAAAAGGATTCAAACACTTGATTTTCTAACTCACGGATATGATCACTTTTTAAGGATTGAATTATATTTCCACTATTATAATTTATATTTTTAGAATATTTGATGAAATGAGATCTTGATTCACTTTTATGAGATAAAATTAACCCCAAAGTAAATATAGAAAATTAATCTCCAAGTACATGAACATAGTGATTCCCATTTAAACTTGAAACTCAAGATGGTCCAAACAAATCCATGTGAACCAATTCAAGAGGCTAATAATTTGACACTTACTTCTTTTGTTTGAAGAAAATTTTGTGTACCATTCCCTGTTGACAAGGATTACACTCTTTATCATTTAGAAAATCATGTTTGGGTAGATAATTGACAAATAATTTTCATGTTATCTTTCTAAGAGAGTAATTATTACAGTGTCCAAGTCTCCTATGCCAAATCCTTGACTCTTTGTAAAATACACTTCAGAATGATGCGTTTTGAGAAACTAATGAATCTAAATTAAATGAGTATACATTTTCATTTCTTAATTCATAATACACCAAATCTTTTTTAGAATTAAAAATATAACGCCCTGACCCAAATTACACCAAGTCGGTGCGTTTTTACATATCATTGGAATGAAAATAGGAATCATATCCCAAAAAACCAATCATTTTTGTAGCATTGGACGTACTAGATACATACATAAGTTTTACATTACATTATTAAATAATAAAACAACAGTGTGTCCCATTTGAAAACTCTTATAACCCTTATCCTATTTTTTTAAGTTAATCGCAATATACTTCTTCACATCACGGGAAAAATAAAACATAAGAAAGGGTTGAGCTCAGATGCTCAGTAAGTATAACAATATAGCAAAAAAATTCATAAATAAACATAAACATTTTAGGCAATATATAAGATGAAATTAAGAACCGTTTAAACACAATATCTTTCATGATATGTCATCTATATACCAAATAATGTCATTTACTTATTCACATTGACATTTTAATCTTTGAATAGTCGCATGTAATATCAATATCCAACTTCATAACAATGGAATGCATAATTCCGGACATAATAACTACATTGTCAAGGCCTCATGCCAAGACTAGAAATAATATCATTTCAAGGCCTTGTGACAAGACACTAGTTTCTCTCACGAGACCGACCAATGAATCAGGGAGCTATAGCGGGCTCCACCCGTCACTTCATATGTCCAATGCATTCCTCATATGAAAAGGTGAAACATAACATAAAAATTATTATTAAAAATATCATATGAAATGTGAATAAATTAACCATAAACTATGAATGGTATATAAATAATACATCCACACTCAAACATATGACAAAAACATTCAATACAAAGATTTAATCATAAGAAATCAACTTTAAACAAGTGTAAAATACACCAATGGCTATTGATATAGATGAAGTGATAACTATTTGAGAAAAATATCCTTTTCAATTCTGAAATCATTTAAAAGACACATAATTATAAAATAATACATTTATTTTGAAAATATTCTTATAATATTGTAAGGTAATCTTGGAAGGTGTTATAATGGTGTAAAATAGTTGCATTGGCCATATAAGTTAAAAAACATTCATTTGTTAATTCATTAAAAAGGTAATAAAGTACCTAGTTTGGAAAACAACAAATTGACTCATTTCTAAACATTTTAAAAAAAGTCAGACAAGAGTATAAATGACATTAACCTATATCATAGGAAATAGTAAAAAAATTGAAATACATTTTTAGGAAAAAAATGGGTATGATAAAGAGGTCCAAGTAGAAAATCATGTATAGACAACCTCATATAATAAAAAGATTGTATAATTAACCCTTACATAGTACTTATCCATTATGAAGGGTACATTAACTTCATGTATAATAATTATATAATTGTTACTAAATTTTATTAGAACCACATATATAAATATTATATCATATATGATCTTCTGATATTTCCTTGCTAATAATATTTCAGTAGTATCATTGTTTCGGATGTTAACTAATATATTTTCCATTATATGACTGGTTTTGTAAACCATGTTTTTTATGGATAGTATTTATTTGATTCATATCCAAACTGATATTATGTTATCAAAAATTATTTTTAATTATAAAAAAAATTATTCTTGAATGGTTATCATATAGAATGAATTGAATCGCGTTCATGGAAACAGAAATCCGTACGTAAGAACAAGAGACAATATCATTATATTGATGGAGAAATCATATGTAATTTGATGGTATAACATATATACAGAATCATTAACATTATATATTTATTATTTACATCAGTTATACTCATTAATATACCAATCCAAATAATAAATTGTTTGAAAAACAAACTACACCACGATGAGGAGATGGTAAGTTGTACGTACGCATGTATGATGGCTTTTAATTCATAAGATGGATAGACTAATGAATATGGTTGTACCATATTTATAATAAAATAAATTTATGTATAAGGTATTGGAGTAATTATTTTTGTACGGAGACAACAAAGAAACCGGAAGAGAAAGGAGAAAAGAACTTTGAAAGAGGTCGTGAAATTATTATCTATTCTTCGGGTGTTTTCTTTCCAGTTGATCAGAAGGACTACATAGGTTGGCTTTCTGATGAAATTAGGTCCAATAGGTCAAACCTCAAGTAGTTTAGGATATTTGGGTAGTGGCTGAATGAGCCAAATGGCATTGTAGTTGTGCTTTTAAGAGATGGAGAAGTACCCTTTTATAAGAGATCAGACGAGGGTCACATTAAAAAGGAATTAAATATTATTTTATTATACCATTATATTATGTTTATAATTCCTCAAAAAAGATTTTATTCTAGGATAAGTTGTTGATGGGTCTAAAACCTCTCAACCAATAGGTTTTAGATAGGTTTATGTCACCTTATTTACCTTATATTTTAGATTTAACTCTTAGTTGAATTATTTAACTTTTACCATGTATTCCTATATTATTATAATAAATGGTTAATAAACATACTATAAAAATCCAAGAGAACAAAAATTGGTTCATTATTGATATATCTAACTTTATCTATGTCCTTTGGACAATCTTTATGTTTTTTGGAATATTATATCAATTAATAATATAGTATTCGTTTTAAAAACTCATTTATGTCCATTATGACATTGTTTAGTATTTTGTTTTGGTGAAAGTCGTAAAAAGTTTATAACATCGAAAAAAATTTATTTAATCAACCCTAACATATCATATTAACTTATGAAATTATTTTAATTCATCAAAAGTTTAAATTTAAATTTATTTTGAAATTTCTAATATCAATTATTTTAATCTATCATGATAAGGTAATTATAGCATCATTATTGTGTCATAAATAAATTTAATTATTTAATGACTAAAAATTATATATAAGATAATTTTATGTGGGGAATTATTTATCTTTATAATTAATATTTATAGTCGAATTTATCTTGTGTATAAACCATTATTAAAAATGGTTTAGTTATTAAACATTGAATATAACACTTTTAACACTTCTTAAAATAAAATAATAATAAATGTCCTAATATAATCCATGTGGACCAAAAGGATAATATTTTATTCCTAAATTTTATTTTGGTAGAAATACTCTTATCCAATTGAATTATTATATGGGTTAGAGTAATTAAAATATCATTTTCTATATTTAATTACCCTATTTAATTTTAACTGTGGTAAAAAAAATTCAAAAGATAGTAATCACCATTTTTTTTAATATTATTGTACCAAATTTTACATAATAATTTTAATTGGGTCTCTTAGATTTTTTAAATTCAATTAACAGAAGTAGTAAAATTATTTTTTAAGAAAATATTCCAATACTTCAAGATGGTTTTTAAAAGACAGTAAAAAGTTCAAAAAATTTCTATTAATATAATATTATTATAAAATGACTTCAATGAATTACAATGAACATATATTGGTATTATATATCTTTTTTTCATAAAATAAATTTAATTAAAATAACTTATTATTTAAATAAAAATTTAGTTTTAAATAATAACTCAATGTTTTCATTACTCATAAAAAATTGAATGTTTTCAGAAAAATACAAAAAAATCAACCTAAAATAATTTTTATATTCCATATCAAAAAATGAAGTCCATTTTGAAAAATAAAATTTATAAAATTTCATAAAATGAGGATTACTATTCATAACGACTAGTTTGATTGGTTGTGGTGTGTTAGAACTCGAAGATACACACAATGAAAACTATTGTTTTATTGAAAGAGAATCGTGTCACGAATTCTTGGTGTGATACATTCTTTCCTCCGTCAAATAATTTCATCCTAGAAATTTCTTGAATATTACTGCATAAATAGATTCGGGTGGTTCTTATTCATATATTTATTGGGTTCCCACATAGCCTCTAACATCTAATTGTTTCTCCATAGAACATTCATTATACAAGTCTTCCGGTTACTCAACACTTGTTTCCTGGTATCATGAATTCGGATAGTCTATTAACAATTAGACTTTTCATCTTCCACTTATATTTTTTAATAGGTGAGTACATGTGTTGGGTCAAAAATGTATTTTCTCTACAATGATATGTGGAGGACATAAAGAAAATTGGAGAGACTAAGCAACATTTCCAACCGTTAAGCTACAACTCGAATTAATTCTAAAATTTTAGGATGTACCTGAGATTTTATTTTCCCTTCAAACCAAATCGTATAACAACCTTCCATGGAGATACCTTCAAGAAAACATGATCTCCTACATGAATTTACAAAGCCTTCCTTCGGCTATCGGCATAACTCTTTTACCTACCTTGTGTTTCTTTGATGGGGTTTGGGATAACCTTCACATTTTCTATTGTTTCCTCAAAACGTTCTGGTCCTATGAGTTTTCTATCACCAACATTATCCCAACAAGTTGGTGTGCGACATCTCTTTCTATATAACACTTCATATGGTGCCTTTTGAATAATTGAATGGATGATATTGTTTTAGGAAAATTCTAAAGGAGGTAAAAATTGATCCCACATACCATGAAAGTAAATTGAGAAAGATCTCAATTTTTATTTTATGGGATGAATAGTCCGTTATGATTTTCCATCAGTTTGAGGGTGGTAGGAAGTTCTCAAACAAAATTTAGTATTCAAGGCATTCTGAAGAATTTTCCAAAATCATGATGTAAAATAGGGATTACAGTAAAAAAAATCGATAGGGGTACTCCATTAAGTCTATAACTTCTTTAATATATACTATTGTTAAACATTCAAAAGTAAAGTTATCTTATACCAAGAAATTGTACTGACTTGGTAAAATGATCAATAATGACCCATATTTCATCATTCCATCTTGGAGTGTATGGTATCCCCATGACAAAGCCCATCATAATATCATCCCATTTCCACTTAGGTATGGGAAGAGGTTTCATGACTCGTCTAGGATGTTGTCTCCCAACCTTCATCTATTGAAAAACTATACATCTTGTAACCTAGTCAGCAATCTCACTCTTCATGTTGCCCCACAAAATTTTTTCCTTCAAATCTCTATACATCTTAGTGCTACCAGGGTGTATATAGAAATTTTAGCTAGGATTATCATCTAACAATTCCCTTTTTAGATCAGGTATGTTAGGAACACAATACCACTTCCCAAATTTCAAAATTCCATCATCATATATGAAGTCAATCAGTATCCCATCATTCACAATGTTATTTTTCTTTTGAAACTCCTCATCATGAGTCTGAGAAAATTATTATCATTTCTAGTAATGTTGGATTGGAAACCATTTGAAAAACAATTGATGTTTTACCATCCATGATTATTCCCATATCCATCATTACTATATTAATGAACATATGATCCCGTTCAACTTTCATCTTGTTCAAAACTCTATGATCCTTTTCTGCTCAAACCATTATCCACCTTATTTTCCTTCCCCAATTTGTAGTCTATAGTGCAATAATAATGGTTGAGTAGCTCAATCCATCATCTTTGTCTCATGCTGAGTTAATTCTTTGAGAAAATATACTTCAAACTCATGTGATCAGTATATATCTAACATTTTTTACAATTGAGATAGTGTCTCCATCTTATCAAAGTAATGATTACAGCTTCTAATTCAAGATCATGAGTCGGATATTTTTGTTCATGAATTTTTAGTTGTCGTGATTCCTAGGCAATAACCTAATAATTTTTCATAAGGAAAAAATGAAGCCCATTTTTTTAAGCTTTACTATAAATATCAAACCCATCATTCCACGATTGTAGAGCCGAGATAGAAGAACTGTCTAATATTGTCTTCATTTATTCAAATAATTCGTTACACTCTTTTTTCAAATCAAATTTAACCTCATTGTGTGTGATCTTGGTAAATTTATTTGCAAATCAATAAATATTGTGGATGAAACACTGATAATAACTTGTTAAACCAATGAAACTGTGTACCGTAGTTATTCTTGTCAGTGCTGGCCATTATTGGATTGCCTTGTTCTTTGAAGGATTGACAGAGATTTAATCCTTAGAGACAATATATCCATGAAAATAAATTTCATGAATCTAGAATCACACTTTCTAAACTTCCCATATAATTCATTTTAACTGAGGGTTTTCAGAATAGTTCAAAAGAAAATTTTAAAATCTTCATAGTTTTTTGAGTATACCAAGATATAATCAATAAATACTACTACAAAGCCCAAAATATATTCCTTTAAATATCTTTTCATTAGATCCATGAATACATCAGGTGAATTAGTTATTCCAAAAGGAATTAATGTAAACTATTAATTCCCATAACTGGTATGAAATGTTGTCTTCTGAATGTCTCCCTTCTTCACACACAACTAATGATATCCAGATCGAAGGTGAATCATTAAAAAATATTGAGCTCTATGATGTTGATCGAATAAATCATCAATGTGAGGTATGTGATACCTGTTATTTATTGTTGTTGCATTGATCTGTCTATAGTCAACACATAACCTCATAGATCCATCTTTTATCCTAACAAAAATAACAGGGTCTGTCCATGGAGAAACCCAAGGGTGAATAAATCCATTATTACTCACTTCTTTTAGTTGTTTCATTAGTTCCACTAATTCCATAATGGCTATTCTATAAGAGGTATTCAATATGAGCCTTGAACCAGGAATTAAATCAATGGAAAACTCAATTCCAAATTCTCAAGGATGTCTAAGTAAATCCTCTAGAAATACATCAACATATTCTTTTACAATAGGTACATAATTTATTTTAACATTCCATTCCTAACTGATAGTTATTTCACAATTTTCCTTCCCAATAATTGAATTTAGTAGAGCTAAAGGGGGTGGATATAGATAAGTATCAAATGGAAACATTTCTTCTCTAAAGATAAGGTACTCCTTATCATCATCAAAAATTGTTACTTCCATCTTCTTATGACAAATATTCACATCATAGACTGAAATCCCATACATAGAGAGGATTATATCAAATTAAATCATGTGTAATCTGGTGAGATTAGCTGATAAATCACATTTATATACACTAATGGGAACTGAAATAAAAAATATTGTTGCAATAAAAATTCTCTTAGGATTTTTGACTGACAACTGCCGTGTTAAAAAAAATTAAAATATCTAATTTTCTTATCAATCTAGGAAGATATTAAACAATGAAATGATCCATAATCAAATAAAATATTTTCTAAACTTGAGGAAGTAATTAAATTACCTTCAACCACTTCATTCGATGCTTCACCCTTAGTAGTAGTGATCACATAAGTTTGGCTTTTCTCCCATAGCATTTTCTGAGGTAAGCTTCATTGGATCATAGGAAATTAATTTTCATAATTCCCCATTTCACAAAAATTGTAGTATTCAACATTATAATCCACTTCCTTTCCATTATAATCATGAGATTAGTGGTCTTTTTCACCACACTTGTAACTGAATCTCATTCTCTTTAGGCAAGTACTAGGGTGTTTCATCCCACATTTTCTGAAGGATGAAAAATAATATGATCCCTTCTTCTACTAATTTTTATTTCCATATTGTTCAGTAGATATCTTCTTTTCTTGATTTTCATTAAAGTCGTAAGACACAGGGGATTTATTTTTAGTCTTGATAGCACATGATACTATATCTTCGTATGATGATATGTATTGTGAGGCTAATGCTAAACGAAGAAAATGTTTTAACAAGTTAAATAATTGACCAATCCTAATTCTTGGGTTACGTATATAATCTTTTTCCTGATATTCTATCCTTGTAATGTTATCCTAATACTTTGGGATATTCTTATCCTCCTTTTCACTCAGACTCAAAGATTGTCTTTTTATATCCGCTCGATGGTCACGAGGCATGTATGTTTCGAGGAAACTTTCTTTAAACTCTATCCATTCCATATTCGATACTTCTTCATCTTTCTTTTTTTAATTAATTAAAACCATTGAACTACATCTCCTGTGACGTGAAACACTTCCATGATCAGTTTTTCCATTTCGGTACTCCCCAAAGAATGAAATATTTACACTAAAGAACTTATACATTTCTCAGATACAAATGGATTTGTAGTCCCATAGAAGGATGGTGGTTTTTTCCTCATAAAGAGGTCTAACATTGATCCTCCACATTTTTGACCGGGGTAGTCCATAAGGGTACGGTTATTATTCATTACATGAGTTTTTTTGTCTAAATATAGTGATTAGATGATCATCCTCATTTTCATCACTATATCAACTATAATTATCTCAAGTAGGAGGGAAATCCCTACAAGGATTATGTGCGTTGATAAGGTTTCCATTTCATCCTCTAGGTAACATTTTTAAACCATGTCATACACTAGATTTGTGTATGAATAACAATATAAAATTTTAAACTTGAAAAACGCATCACTTTCTTTGAAGAGTTTATGGATATAATCCATAATCATAAAAATGTTTTCTTTGAGAAGTTATATACTCATCAATCCTTTATAATGGGTTATAAATAAATTGTGAATTATCCTAAGAACATCACCCGGGAGTGTCATAACCATGAGTGTAGAAAGGTTCGTTATCATGTACTATGATACCAATTGTCAAACCTAAAACTCATTATTAGATTTTTCACTCCTAGGTACATCTGTGTTTGAGCCTCCTCTACATGGTCATATCCAGAATGTGATGTATTTCATGGAAAACTCAAACAATATCTACCTTACCAAAATTCTAGGATGTTCGTTTATATTAATAATCAAAGTCTATGATAGGATAATGTTTCGTAATCAGACTTTTTATAATCTAGTTTCGAATTATTTTAGTAAACTTTCTCTGATACCATTTATAATGTCCCAACCCAAATTACCCAGAGTTAGTGCATTATTACATAACATTCATATGATATAAGGAATCATGTCCCAAAACACTGACTAGTTTAGTAGCCTTATAAGTTCTAGACACATACATAAGTTTTACACTACATCATGAAATAAAAAAACAACCTTGGGTCCCATTTGTACACTCATATATCCCTTAGAATATTCCTGAAGGTTAATTGTAATATAATTTTTCGCATCCTTGGAAAACTAAAACATAATAAAGTGGAACTCATAGATGCTTAGTAAGGATAAAAATATAGCAGAAATGATCATACATAAGCGTAAACATTTAAGGCAATGTATACGAATAAAACGAATGAATTTTAAACATAAACTTCAACATAATATGGAAAATATAAATCAAATAATTCCATTTACTTATTTATATTGATATTCTACTAGTCAAATAATCACATGTAATATCTGTAGTGATGTTCATCATGATGGAATTCATAATGTCGAACATCCTAACCACATAGTCAAGGTCTCATTACATGACTAAAAAATAATATTTTGTCATGTCCTTCTACCAAGACACTAGTTTGTCTCAGGAGACCCACTAATGCTTCAAGGAGCTATAGCAGGTTTCAACCATCACTTACTGTGTCCATTGCATTCCTTATATGAAATGGTTGAAACATAACATAAACATTTGTGTAAAAAATACCATACAAAAGGTCAATAAATTAACCATAAACTACAAATGGTATAAAAATAACACATACATAGTCAAACATATCATAAAAAAATTCTATAGAATATTGAATATGGAGTCATAATAAATCAACTTCAAATAAGTGTAAAATCAATCAAAGGATGTTGACATTAATAAAATCAAAACTATTTTATAGAAATGTATCTTTCTATTTTGAAAACATTTAAAGTCACATAATTATAAAAGAAAACCTTTATTTTGTAAATATTCTTATATTATTGTGAGGGAAGCTTCGAAGGTATTATAATGTTATAAAATAGCCACTTTCACCGTATATGTTAAAAAACACACATTCTTTAATTCACCTAAAAGTACCTTGTATAGAAAACTACAGAAAGATTCATTTGAAATTTTTTTATAAAAACTAAAACATATGTATAAATGAAATTAATCCATATTATAGGAAATAGTAAAAATGTTTTGAAATACATTTTTATGAAACACATTTTTTAATGATAAAGTGGTCCCAGTGTATACACATGTATAAAAAACCTCATATAATGATGAGATTGTAGAATTAATGATTACATTGTATATTTTCGTGATCAAGAGTATGCTAACCTCTTGTATAATAGTTAAATAATTTTATTAAATAATACATGAATGACATACTAAAATACTATACCATATATGATCTTCTAATATTTAGTTGTTAATAATAATTCAGCAGTATCATTGTTTTGGGTGTTAACTGATTCAATTCCCATTATATGATTGGTTACATATGCCATGTTTGTTTTGGATAAGATTCATTTGATTCATATATAAAATTATATTAATTTTGTAAATATTATTTTTAATCATAAAATTAAAATTATTCCTGAATGGATATGACGGGGAATGAATTTCATCGCATTTCTGGAGACAGTTATCTTTAATTATGCATGAGCGACAATATCATTTTATTGATTGTGAAATCATATATAATTGGATGGTATATCATATATACAGAATCATTAACATGTTATATTTATTATTTAAATAAATTGTACTCATTATTATACACATCAATATAATAAAGTGTTCGAATAACAAACTACACCAAGACGTGGAGATATTTTTCTATACGTATGCACGTATTGTGACTTTTCATTCATAGTATGGATATTAATAATGAATATGGTTGTAAAATTTTTATAATATCATCAATGTGTGTATAATTTATGGGTTTTATTATTTTTTATGGAAACAACAATGAAATTGTAAGTGGAATAAAAAAATAACTTTGAAAGTTGTGGTGAAATTATTACATCTTCTTCAGGTGTTTCCTTTTGTGTTGATCAAGAGGGCTCCATTGGATGGCATTATGATCAAATTATGTCCACTAGGTCAAAGTGAGGTTTTTTGTTAGGGTATTTGAGCAGGGGTTTCCTAATCCAAATGGTTGTGGAAGTGTTATTTTTATATAATGGGAAGTTCTATTTTATGAGAGAGGTGAGGGTCACTTTAAGAAAAATATTGAAATATTATTTTATTGTACAATAATATTCGATTTATAATGGAAAAAGGGTTTATTTCTATGACATGGTAGTGATATGTCGGAAGGCTCTAAACCAATAGGTATTATATATGTTTAGGTCACCATATTAACCTTATCATTTATTTTTAACACTTAGTTAAATAGTTTATCATTTACGGTGTATTCTTGTATTATTATAATAAATTTTTAATAAACATACAATAAAAAGTCAAGTGAACCCTATGTGTTTTATAATTGATATATCCAACCTTAACTATGTCCTTTGGTTTAACTTTTAATTTTTAGGTATATTATATCAATTAATAATATAGTATTCGTTTTAGAAACTCATTTATGTCAATTTTGACACTATTTGGTATTTTGTTTTTTTGAAAGTCATAAGATATTTATCTCTTAGAATAAAATTTATTTAATCATCCCTATGATGTCATATTAACGTAGAAAATTAGTGGAATTCATCATAAGTCTCAATTTATATTTATTTGGATATTTGTAATATCAATTAATTTAGTCATTCATTAATGTTGTATATAGATCAATAATCATTAGCACAGATGTGGTTTTAGGATCACAGTGTATCTTCCTTTTCCAAACATCCAATGGTGTCTAGTCACGGTATAAGGCCCCAGCCTTAAACCTTACTTAATATTGAATTAAATGAATAATTCACGTTGAGGATCTATTCAGGTTTAGAGTTTTAGAGAATTATAACATAACTATTACATCTCAAAATATTACAAAGTAGTCACTTCTACTAAGTTTCCATAATAAAAAAACTCTTAAAAGAAACATGTCTAGTTCCATGTTTTATATAGCATGACATTCCCTTGATTCCATCCTTGACCTTATTCCAAATTACGTCCTGTGAAAAACATTTCAAAAAAACTTGGGGTGAGTATAAAAAGCTCAGTAAGGGATATAGAAAGAATGAAAACTGTTAGTTTTTCAAACATCAAATAAACCATATATACTCTATCAAAGTAATACCTTCACCTTCATGAAGTAGTAAAAACTCTTCACTGAATAAAGTATCATTACTTACCTTTTTGTAACCAAAGTATTACCATAAAACCCATATAAAGAACACATAACATATATAAATTAACTTGGGACATAAACATACTTAAGTGGAATAAAAATACGGTCGACTTCCACACATATTACAAAATGGAATAGCCATATGGCCAATTTCCATACATACTTAATGGAATAGCCATACGGCCGACTTCCATACCCAATGCATTGGAGATTAAAACGTAACCACCCGTCCAGGTATTCACGGCACCACCCGTCATATGGTTTATAATGTAACCACCCGTTAAAATGTCCATGTACCAGTATAAAATCATAAAACATAAAACCAATATAAAGGAATGATAACATTTCCACATTTCAATCACAATATATCATAAATATATTGACATAATAGAATCTTTTTTCAAAACCATTTTCAATACCAAAATACATAAAAGAGTATATGGTATTTATTTTATTCTAAAAACATTACGGCTTGTTGAGAAAGACAAAGACCAAATAATACTCGCGGCGGCGGAAAAGGTCGTTGTCGCCACGTACGTTAAAAGAAACATTTCTTTTTTTTCGTTTTGTAAAACGCTTGGTAGAAAAAGATTCCTTTTGTATAAAAGTAAAAGTCAAAAGGGGTTTATACACCATATAAAAGAAAGTTGTGTATAAAATGAAATATGCATCAATGAAAGGAGATTGAGATGAAGTCCCTTACCTTGGGTCCGACTTGACTCGATCGTTCTTTAACGTCCTGAATAATAAACTTGAGTTAATTTATACTTGATTAAGAATCGTTTTAAAGTTCATTATTCCTTTTATATCACTTATTGACATGTTATAAACACTATGTAACCATTTAAGTTAATAATGTTTGTTTTGTCAATATTTGGTTCTTATGTCGAAAGTGGACTTCTTACAATTACATGTTGTTCGTATGGTCAATGGTTCTTTATATCTAGAATGAAATTACCGATTTGGATATAATATGTATCATATATATCCATCATATACATGAATTTATAATATTACATAATCATTTAGAGGTAAGAAATGAAATGCACCGTTCATGGAGACGGTAAGCCGTACGTACGCATGAACGCTACATTCATTTCTTTGTCATATTAATGGAATTAAAACTAAATGAGAGGTATGTATATTTTAATTCCAGAATTATATTCATCATTTAGATATATCATTAATTATATATATCCATTATATACATGTACTTTTAATAGTACATTACATTTGGGGATAAGAAATGAAATGCACCGTTCATGGAGACGGTAAGCCGTACGTACGCATGAACGCTACATTCATTTCTATCTCATACATTAATGGAAAGAAATAATAATGATATAGAGGTATATTATAATTCCAGTATAACATCATATATAATAACTTTAAATCCATCCTTTACACGTCCCACATATGGCATTAACGAATCACATCACTTTGAGGGGGCGGTAGTCCGCACTTCCTTAAATGAAGATATCGTGTTTACCCATAATGGAAACCATAAAGGTATGCCCAAAATGAAAAATACAGAAGCTTAAAGAAAAAAATACACATATTTTATATCATATATAAAAATAGTGACATCATAATGGCCACCCTTGAATGTGTTAAATGAGTATTGAACAATCATCGTTTTGGGAGGCAGAATTTCGCCATCCACGGAAACCGTATGTTCTTTAACCATTTGATGTAGTTGTGTGAGAGTGTAGCTCGAATAAATCTTATAACAACATCCTAGCATATTGATGATACTGGTGTTGTTACAAAAGAAATAAATAAAAAGATTTTAGAGGGTTGGAGAAGCAAAATAAAACAAATGAAAAAGAGAGAATGAATTACCTTTAAAAGTGTAACTCCTTTTGATTTGATCATAAAGGCTTCCTTTGAAAGGATTCTGCCCAAAGGGAATCCTCTAGGATGAGTAGAGGGATGTGGAGAGAGTAAATGGGCAGGGGTTGGCCGAGCCAAAGGCTTGAGGAGTGTGTTAAATGAGGTAGAGGTGGGGGCCTTTTATAAGAGGAGAGGAGGGGCTCTTTTGGAAAGTAAAGGAATATTACTTTATTTGAAAAACAATTTCGGTTTTAAAAGGTCCCACATTAATATAATTCGTGGATAAAGTGATAAGGGTTCGAAATACACTCATCCAATTGGTTTTGGACATGTTTAGTTCATATATTTTAGATTATCTTTCCATTTTATTTAAATCGTCAAATAATGATGTCATCGCTGCATAATTATTATGTCATAGATAATTTAATTTATTTAATGTCTAAAAATTATAAAAAAAATACTATGATGTAGAAAATCTTTTTAGATTTCCAATGACTATTTATAATCAAAAATATTATCTTTATAACCCCATGTAACAATTGTTTTCGTAAAACATATTATGTTTGTGTCATTTTTACTTTTACAGTGAATAAAAAGTTATTTATGTCATTTCCCAACCAAATTGTCTCCATGAGGTCCCCAAGTTGACCCATGGCTTTTCTTGGTCGGCCATGACACAACCAATGAAGGTAAGACATGTGTCAAGTTCATTTCATATTATTAAAATATTATTTTTACCTTAAACTACACTAATTACCACTTATCGCGATTAAGAACTTAATATGTTACTATTCACCAAAAAATTATTATAATCTCATTGAACCACATTTTACTTCTTAATGACAACCATGTATGTCGGATTTTTGAAATTCAAAACACAATGATGGAAAAATTTCATTTAAACGGAAAATCAGTCTTTATAAGTACCACTTAGTGGTTTCACTATTCATCAAAAATTGATGTTTTTCAGAAAATTACCAAATATTCCCCCTAAGATATATTTGATATTACGAATTCAAAAATGAAGTCTATTTTGCAAAATTCAAAACATATAAGTCACATTAATTAATTTAATAATTAATTCCCGCTGTCAGAGCAAAAAACGTGTTTTTACAAAACAATAAGTATCAAAAGATTGACACTAGTTTAAGTCCGATTTCAAAGTGAAATTAATTCCAAAGACAACTATTGGATTTAATGGTAAAAATATTTTCTAATTTCACTTTAAAACCAATTCAAAAGATAATATAATCATATAAATAAATTAGATTAAAAAGAGGTTTTGAATTAAAACACAACATTTTACACTATTCATTAAAAAAATGAACTTTATCAAAAAGATACCAAAAATTTACACAAAGTAAATTTTGATGTCCCGATTATAAAGAAGAGTTATATTTGGTCCAATAGAATTTATAAGATCGACCAAAACTATATTTAATGACGGTTCTCCGTCAAAAGGTGATAAGTGGACCTTTCGTGAAAATTAGGGTATAAATGCCTAAAATTGAACTCTTTCCATATTTTAAGCCTTTATCTTTTATTGGGTAAACGTAAAAACATTTAAAAACATAGATAATCATATTTTAGTTATTTCTATCCATTCCCGCCAGTACAACGGCTACTCATTAACTAACATTTAAAATAATATTATTTTATTACTTGTGTGCAACGTATGTTTTCAAAGAAACTCATCGTTGCGTACCGAGTACGCTATCGAACGTAGAAACCCATCTTAATTAAAAATAATATTTAATTCGTAAATATTAATAAATATGAAAATTCGTTATTCTTTATTTACCTGGGATGTTACATCCTTCCCCCCTTTTGGGAATTGCGTCCTCACAATTTTATTCACTAATCAAAAAAAGTGGGGGTATTTATCCCTCATAGCATTTTCAGATTCCCACGTTGCCTCTTCAATCACATGGTTTTTCCACAAAACCTTTACCTGATGAATCACCTTATTCTGTAACACGTGCTCCATGTGGTCAAGAATCTGGACCGGTTGTTCCTCATAAGATAGGTTCTCTTCCAGCTGAACTACCTCTGGACTCAAAACATGAGATGGATCTGGCATATACTTTCTCAACATTGAAACATGAAAAACATTGTGTACCTGAGATAAAATCAGAGGTAAAGCCACCCGGTATGCAACTGATCCAACTCTCTCCAGAATTTCATATGGTCCAATAAACCTTGGACTCAGCTTTCCTTTCTTACCCAATCTCATCACACTTTTCTAAGGAGAAACCTTGAGAAAAACATGATCACCTACCTCGAAAGATAGATCCTTCCTCCGGTTATCCGCATAACTCTTCTGCCTGCTCTGAGCTGTTCTCATGTGTTTCTGAATCAGCTGAACTTTTTCTGCCATCTCTTCTACCAATTCTGGTCCCATCAACTTCCTTTCACCCACTTCATCCCAGAAAGCTGGAGTTCGACACCGCTTCCCATATAATGCCTGAAATGGTGCCATCTGTATACTGGAATGAAAACTGTTATTATAAGAAAACTCAACCAAAGAAAGATGTTGGTCCCAACTTCCCTGATAATCCATCGAACAAGCTCGTAGCATATCCTCCAAGGTCTGAATTGTTCGTTCTGACTACCCATCTGATTGAGGATGAAAAGATGTACTAAAATTTAATTCCGTACCCAACGACTTCTGAAGGCCTTTCCAAAAGTTATATGTGAACCTGGGATCACGATCAGATACAATGGAGAGAGGAACTCCATGTAACCTGACTATCTCTTTAAGATAAAAACGAGGAAAGTTGATCTAGAGAGAAAGAATCTCATATAGAAAGGAAATGAGCAGATTTGGTCAAGTGATCAACAATAACCCAGATTGCATTATTACCTCGAGATGTCCTCGGTAATCCCACAACAAAGTCCATGGATATGTTTTCTCATTTCCACTCTGGCACTGGTAAAGGATGAAGCATCCCTTTCGGTAACTGCCGCTCTACTTTAACCCGTTGACATGTCAAACACTTCACAGTAAAATCAAAAATGTATCTTTTTATTCCATCCCACCAGTAATACTCCCGCAGATCTCTGTACATATTAGTACTGCCAGGATGAACTGAAAACGGGGAACTATGAGCCTCACATAACAACTCATTCTTCAACTGTGAATCACAAGGCACACATAACCTCTTCCCAAACCTCGAAATACAAACACAAAATTATCCAATAACTCATGGAAAATTTTATTCATAAGGTCCATGAATACAGCAGGTGCTTTGGTTAACCCAAAAGGTATAACTACAAATTCATAATAGCCATATCTAGTACGAAACAAAGTCTTCGGAATGTCTGCTTCTTTTACTTTCAACTGATGGTACCCCGACCTCAAGTCAATATTCGAAAAATAATGAGCTCCCTGGAGCTGATACCACTTCATTTGATGGCCCAACATCTTCTGAAGTAGTTGCAAAAAATTTCACCACCCCTTTCTGCTTGTAGTCTAACTGATTCCCATCACTCAAGATCTTTGTCGGACACTCGTTTGCATAGTGACCCATCTCATTGAACTTATAACATTTCACTAACTGTAAATCAAATTTGTTCTTACCTTCACCTTGATCCTTTTCAGTGAAATCACGAACCTTATGTCCCATCTTACCACATCGTTAGCACTTTACAGAATTCAGAAGACATTCCCCAGCATGCCTTTTTCCACATTTATCACAAACTGGAAACTTAGTTCTCTTACCATCGGACTTTTTTGAAGAATTCTTACCTTTCTCCTGCCACCTCGGTCTCTTCTTCTGCTGGTTGTTATAGAACACTTGGTCATCAGCAAACTCCATTTCCACCTTCTCAGCACATCGAACAATCTTTTAATAACTTTTAAACTCACGAGAAGCTAATTCCCTTTGATATTTTGGCTTTAATCCGGAGTAAAAACGATTTATTTTACTATCAAGATCTCGTATGATGTTTGGAGCATACCATGGAAATCGAGTGAACTTTTCTTCATAAGCAGCCACTGAATCATCCTCCTGCCTCAATTCTAGGAACTGTTTTTCCATCCTAAGACGAACCACCTTAGGAAAATATTTCTCAAGAAACATACCATTGAATTCGTCCCAGTGAAGATCCTCAATATCATCACTATCCCTTATATTTTTCACCATCGACCACCACTGATCAGCTTCACCTTCAAAACGGTAAACAACAAGACTAACCTTTTGATGTTCTGAACACCCCATGACATCAAAAATCTTCTCCAGTGCTTTAATCCACCCTTCAGCTTGCACAGGGTCAGATGATCCTCTGAATGATGGAGGATGTTGCCTCATGAAATGTTCCACCACTGACATGTTCCTCTGCGGTTGATCTGGCTGATCTCGTGCATGGATACCACCACCATTTATAGCCCGAGTCAACTGTTCCATCACTGCAACAAACTATTCAGTTCCGATTCCGACCATCTCAGGTTGCTGATTTGGAAGGTTATCTTCTTCCTGATGTCGTCCCAACATAGCTGCTTTGTTTCCTCTGCGGAAAACCATTCGGAACACAGAAATATCATAGGCGAAGCAACATGGTAATCCATAAATGCTATATCATTTCAATCATATTATAATTTAACAATTTTCTAACTCCTAAAGTTGTCTAAACCGACCTCTGATACCAACTATAATCCCCAGCCTTAAACCTTACTTAATATTGAATTAAATGAATAATTCACGTTGAGGATCTTTTCAGGTTTAGAGTTTTAGAGAATTAGAACATAACTATTACATCTCAAAATATTACAAAGTAGTCACTTATACTGTAGAGACCCGTAGCCTGACATACATGGACATTACATTACTTTTGCGGAATACTTAGTACATAACAAAAACACACACACAAGGATCGTAATAGTTTAGTGTCTTTGGAAACTCAGAACGTAATCTTCTAATCGTGGTGAAAGATCTTCAATATCTCCCATAAAGCTCTTCCCTTTTTTTTACCTAAAAACCTTTCTTTATATCCTGGGGAAAAGAAAACATAAAAGGGTGAGCTCAAATGCTCCGCAAGGGCAAATAAAGGAAATAAAAATCATATCATATCTTTTTGAAAATCAAAACCTGCAAAAGAGATCATAATATCTTGACATGGAATAAATCATAGAAGTGAAAATGAGATCCCCATAATCATAACATAAAACTTGAAACTTTGTGGCATGCACACATAATCATGGAAAATCATTTCTTGTTAGTCAAGACTCATTGCCAAGACTATCTTAGTGGACAAAGTCCCTTTCCGAATCGAGTAACCCTCGTTTCAGTCCGGTTTCACTGAACCGGTATAACCTACCGTTCCAGCCATGTCTATCTCATGAGATATAAAATCTTTACCCAATGCATTGGAGGGAGATATAGGTCCCACCCATCTTATAATGAATCCTTTCTTATGTGTGCCACATAATCATAAAACATACATCATCGCATAACACATGTAACAAAAATGGGATTCTTGAAACATCATGTCATCATAAATCAATTCATATAAGATAAAGGAATTCATAAAAATAATTCCATCACAACATGAACAAATCAATTTAATAATAGGGATAAAAACATAACTCTTTATTATCTTAGATGGAAAATAATTTTGATAAAACACTTGAACTCCATTCTTGAGGAAAATATCCTTTCTTCTTCAAAATCAATTTCCTTTCATAACATGTCATACAACTTTAAAATAAAAGAAGTTGATTAAAAAAAAACTTGAAAACCTGTAAAGGAAGCTTCTTGGAAACAATGTTTTAGAAATCCATTCATGCCGTATACGTTAAAAAAAACATTCTTCGTACTTTTTTCGGAAAAGTCAAAAAGTACCTCGTACGAAAAACGACAAAAGATTCCTTTCATACATATTACTAAAAACTCACCGAAGGGTAAAAATGGATTTAAACAATTGTAGGTGGATGGAAATAATATTACATATTTAGTAAACATGGATGTGGATGATAAAATACACCCCAGTAAATACTTACGAATAAACAATCTCGGATAAAAATGAGATTGTGATATTTCCCTTACCTTAGGTCTGACTTGCTTTGTAAGTTTCCGAACCTCCTGTATAATGATTTAAATCATGTTATTGACTTATTACAGAATCATATTAATTGTTATGATATCATATATGGTTCACTTATGACATTATATTATCCGTTCTTTTGTAAATTCCATGTTAAAGAAGCGTTTTGGGTAAAATCGTTTCATTTATCGTAGGTGTTTTGACTTGTTGTTCTTATATCATGATTTACTCACTTCCAGAATATAAAATATGATTTATATATCATATATATTCAGTATATATATATAATAGGTAGATGAAAAACACCGTTCATGGAGACGGTAGTCCGTACGTACGCATGAACGCTGTTTTCCTTTCCTTATTGTCTTGAAATGGAAGTAAGTAGATGACATACATATGTATATATATACATAAATCCAGTAGATTTATAATGTCATATATTTCATTATTATTTCTTATATATACATTTTAATCATTCTTAAATGGTTAACATGGAGAATGAATCTCATCGCGTCATGGAGACGGTAGTCCGTACGTACGCACGAGCGATGATATCATTTCAATAAATATTGAATTGAATTGGAGTGGATAATACAATATATCAGAATCAATATGATGTTGTAATAACTATGTATAGTTATTCTTTACACCATTATACCCATCCATGTAAGGTGGTGGTGGAAAATAGATTACACCACGGCGTGGAGACGGTATTCCGTACGTACGCACGCGCGGTGATTTCTTTTTCCGTAGGATGGATAGATGGTGAAATAGGGTTGTTTCATACATATAATAACATATCAGTATATGAGTGATACTGATGTTATTACTTCATAATGAAACAACCTAAGAAGAAGAAGTGGAAGAAGAAATAAAGATGAATGAATTGGTAACGGTAATTACCTCTTCTTTGAAGTGCCTCTTTGAGACCTCCTCTTAGGGCACTAAAATTGGTCTTTGAGGAAGACCAGAACCTCTAGGATGTTTCTAGGGAAGTGGAGAAGAGATTTTGTCAGGGGTTGGCCGAGCTTGAGTGCTCAAATTGGTGTGAGGAGGAGGGGGAGGAGGTGTCCTTTTATAAGGGAGGAGAGGGGCACCTTAGGAATATCTTAAAATATTATTTTATTTTAAAGTCAAAATCGGTTTATAATGGTTCCAAAGGGTCTTATTTCGAAGCTAAAGTGGGGATGGGTCGAAAGCCTATAAACCAATAAGATTTAGACAAGTTTAGGGTGTTATTTTAACCTTATCAATTAGATTTAACTCTAAGTTAAATAATTTAACTTTTACCGTGTCTTTTTGTTTTCTTTCACTATATGGTAAATACACTTACTATAACATGCCAAACGAACCCCAAATTGTATATTATCAATACATATATCCTTATCTAAGTCATTTGGCCGAACCTTAGATTTTTAGGAATAAAATAACAATTAATAATATAATATTTGATTTAAAAACTATTTTGTGTCAATTTTGACACTATTTGATACATGATTTTTGTGAAAGTCATAACAGAATTATATGTTCAAACCAAGTTTCTTAAATAAACACTAATATATCATAGTAACCTAGAAAATTAGTTTAATTCATAAAAAGTCTCAAATTACATTTATTTTGGTGTTTATAACATCAATTATGTCAATATTTCATTAACAAGATAATTACTGCATCATCTTTGTGTCATAAATAAATTAATTTATTTGATGTCTAAAAATTACAAATAAAATACCATCATGTAGTAAATCTTATTATATTTATAATGAATATTTACAATCGAATTTATCTTATGTATAACCCCATATTAAAAATGATTTACTTATTAAACTTTGATTTTAACTATTTTAACCCTTCTTTAAATAAATTAATAATAAATGTCCTCATCTAATCCAAGTGGGCCTAAATGGTCATATTTTATTCTTAAGTTTGTTTTTGGTCGAATTACACTTGTCCAATAGAATTAGGACATGTGTTAGGGTAATACTAATATCATATTTACCCTTAGTTACCCTATTTACTATTAACCGCGGTAAAAGAAGTAAAAAGTTACTATTCACCAAAAATTATTTTCATCTCATTGAACCACATTTTAGTCCCTGATATTAACCGTGTCTCTCGGATTTTTGAAATTCCATTCACAGAAGCGGTAAAATTAAGTTTTATGAAAAATTCAGTTTTTTAACTACCACTTAGTAGTTTCACTATTCATCAAAAATTGATGTTTTTCAGAACAATGCCAAAATTTTATCCTAAGCTATATTTCATATTCCGAATTCAAAAATGAAGTCTATTTTACCAAATTCATAACATAGAAGTTGCATTAATTAATTTTATAATTAAATCCCGGTGTTAAAACAAATAGCGTGTTTTTAAGAAACAATATCTATCAAAAGATTGACACTTGATTATGTCTGGTTTAAATGTGAAATTACAACCAATGACCAACATTGTATTAAATTGTAAAAATATATTCTAAATATACTTTAAAACCACTCAAATTAATGATTTATCACTATTAATTATTTCCATTAAAAAAGTTGTTTTTAATTATAATTTAGTAATTTTCACTATTCATCAGAATATGAAAGTTATCCGAAAAGTACCAAAATTTCACCTTAGGCTAAATTCGATACTCCGAATCCAAAAATGAAGTCCATTTTGAGAGTTAAAATTTCTAAAATTTAAAAAGTGGTTATTACTATTCATAACGGCTAGTTTTAATAATATTTTAATAGCATATCATTGTCTCGTAAAACTCAGTATTACGTACCACACACGCTATCGAGGAAGGTTGCGATTGCGTGTAACGCAAGGCAAGTCGAGGATGCGTGTTGTGCAAGATCCTTTTGGTGTAGCGTACAACAAAAGACATTAGTGAAATAAAAAAGAATATTTTTCATAAAATCTCGGGCTGTTACATTCTACCCCCCTTAAAATGAATTTCGCCCTCGAAATTCGTCAGGGTTATAAATGGTTTACTATTCGAAAGTTTCTTTAATAGAAACCCACATCGTAAAAAGGAATACCAAAACTTGGCTTTAAAAACTAAAGTATGAAATGTAACGATTACCCAAATAAACTAATCACTGGGTTTCCACATAGGTGAAAATATGGATATGGAAGAGAAATATAACCATCATGTTCTGATGGAGTGTGGTAGAGAACATGGCTATAGAAAAGCCAGTAATCACAAATCCATAAATTTGTGACGATCTAAGGTACCATCTGATTCATCAGGTATAAGAGAACTAGGACAACATTTTTTGGTTTTCAAGATCATTTCCCTAAAGTTAAAGAATTAGAATTAGAATAAATACTTACTTTATTTTGGTACAATCTCACTGTTGTTCGTGCCTTTAACAATTTCCACTTCATCTCTTAAATAAATGAAGTTGAATTTGTTATTCGTGAAGTGTTAGCAGATCATGTGATAGAATGACGGGTCATTCCATCTGTCTCAAAAGGTTAGCAAAATTTATATACATAAGTCGATCTATAGTGGGATTAATCATATATGGTTTCTAAAATGGGCTTATACTTCATATATCATACTGCTTAATATAATAACACTAGTTTCTACTAAACAGGGACTTCCTGTAGGTCAGTGGTAGGCGATAAAGGCCAGTCGCACTTCGGTTGTGGGTTCGATTCCTACAGCCTTGTCCGAAGCGATGGGCTGTCACCCGTCCTGCAGGTTGTCCTTTTTCTAAAACTACGTTACTATAACATCCCATCAATAATATCGAAAATCTTCTATCCTTAAACAATACTAACGTATGTCTAACATAATCCAGTCTAATCTTTAGGCTTATACATAATACTGCAGTCCACTCTCATAATATAGTGACAACGATTACCAGAGATTTAATACTGTCGTTGATCCCCACATATCATAAGATATGTCTTGTTGGTCACATTCCAAACATTCAAAGTCCTTAATCGTGTATTCTCTTGAATACCTTAGTGAAAACATGAGTGCAGTTAAAAGTTAACACTTTCCACATACCAAAATCATCAAAATTCTATATACTCAAACCATGATATCACTTAGTCCTTATATCAATCATGAGCTCATGAATACTATTAAACATTTCATTTTCTCGTCTTCATTATGCGCATATCATCTTATTTCCAAAAAATATCTCAATCACTTTGAATACCACATCAATAAATATTGCAATACTCAATGATACAACATTATTTTGGAATCCCATTACATAAACACTTAATCATTCCACCACATCGTTGCCATATTCAATATTGCCAATAGTGATCGCATGTGATTTCCCTTTGTCCTTTGCCTTCAGTGGTTTCTCATGTTGATCATCACTAACCCTTGGATTAGGGCAATTATTAGCATAATGCCCTATTTCCTTGCACTTGAAGCATTGAAGTGTTGGTGGTGCGTTCTCTGCAGTGTTTGCTTTATTCACATCATTAGAAACCCTTTTTCCATTACTTCGACACTCAGCTGCTCGATGACCTTCTTTTCCACACTTAAAACATTTTCTAGTCCCTTTAAGACAATCTCCACCATGCTTCTTTCCACACTTTGTGCATAAGGAAACATTCATCTTCTTTTCACCATTATTCTGAGATTTCTCCTTGAACTCCATCTTTCGTTTCTTGTCAAAACCATGAGATGGATATGTAACACCAACTTCCATTTCTACCTTCATAGCACAACGCACAATTTCTTCATAGCTACTGAAGTCTCTTATAGCTAATGCCCTTCGAAGACTTGGTTTTAAGCCACTGAAAAATCGATCAACTTTACTTTCAGGTTGGATGATAATACCAGAAGCATACCTTGCAAGTCTTGTAAAATTTGCTTCATAGGTACCAACAGATTCATCGTCCCTTTTCTTTAGTTCAAGAAACTCTTTCTCCATCTTTGTTCGAAGAATACGAGGGAAGTACTTACTGAAAAACAAGTTCTTGAACTCGTCCCATTCCATGGACTCAATTTCATCTCTTGGCCTCGTATTCTTGATAAGATTCCACCATTGATCAGCTTCACCTTCCAAACGATATACTGCTAAGATGACTTTATCATGTTCAGAACATTGAAGAACTGAAAATATCTTTTCAGTAGTACTGATCCATTGTTCAGCCACAAGTGGATCAGAATACCCACTGAAAGAAGGTGGACATTGCCTCATGAAGGACTCAATAGAATATTGTTCCCTTATCTGCTCATTTGAAGTCCAGGATGATTCATAGCTTGTGTAAGTATAGCAATAAGATTTTGCACTCCATCTCCCATAACATTTGTTTGTTCAGGAGGGCAATTATTGCATTGTCCAATGCATTGATCAACACGGTTCCTTCGGGTTCCAGCCATCGTCTAAAACCCAAAAAGAATAGTGTGAGAGGCAAAAATCATGCTAGGGAAAAAAACATAATAAAAGGGGGAGTACCTTCAATATCAAACATCTTAGGTTTAATTCTATGATCGTTAGCGTAATTCTATTACTATAACCTATACGTATACTTATCCCTAGGGACATCCCTAGACATACCTTAGAAATATCTCTAGGGATCTCACTAACGTTTTCGCATCCTAGTTTCCAAAGGTTGACTAAACCTTTCCTCTGATACCAACTGTAGAGACCCGTAACCTGACGTACATGGACATTACATTACTTTTGCGGAATACTTAGTACATAACAAAAACACACACACAAGGATCGTAATAGTTTAGTGTCTTTGGAAACTCAGAACGTAATCTTCTAATCGTGGTGAAAGATCTTCAATATCTCCCATAAAGATCTTCCCTTTTTTTTACCTAAAAACCTTTCTTTATATCCTGGGGAAAAGAAAACATTAAAGGGTGAGCTCAAATGCTCCTCAAGGGCAAATAAAGGAAATAAAAATCATATCATATCTTTTTGAAAATCAAAACATGCAAAAGAGATCATAATATCTTAACATGGAATAAATCATAGAAGTGAAAATGAGATCCCCATAATCATAACATAAAACTTGAAACTTTGTGGCATGCACACATAATCATGGAAAATCATTTCTTGTTAGTCAAGACTCATTGCCAAGACTATATTAGTGGACAAAGTCCCTTTCTGAATCGAGTAACCATCGTTTCAGTCCTGTTTCACTGAACCAGTATAACCTACCGTTCCAGCCCTGTCTATCTCATGAGATATAAAATCTTTACCCAATGCATTGGAGGGAGATATAGGTCCCACCCATCTTATAATGAATCCTTTCTTATGTGTGCCACATAATCATAAAACATACATCATCGCATAACACATGTAACAAAAATGGGATTCTTGAAACATCATGTCATCATAAATCAATTCATATAAGATAAAGGAATTCATAAAAATAATTCCATCACAACATGAACAAATCAATTTAATAATAGGGATAAAAACAGAACTCTTTATTATCTTAGATGGAAAATAATTTTGATAAAACACTTGAACTCCATTCTTGAGGAAAATATCCTTTCTTCTTCAAAATCAATTTCCTTTCATAACATGTCATACAACTTTAAAATAAAAGAAGTTGATTAAAAATAAACTTGAAAACTTTTAAAGGAAGCTTCTTGGAAACAATGTTTTAAAAATCCATTCATGCCGTATAATTTAAAAAAAACATTCTTCGTACTTTTGTCGGAAAAGTCAAAAAGTACCTCGTACGAAAAACGACAAAAGATTCCTTTCATACATATTACTAAAAACTCACCGAAGGGTAAAAATGGATTTAAACAATTGTAGGTGGATGGAAATAATATTACATATTGATTAAACATGGATTTGGATGATAAAATACACCCCAGTAAATACTTACGAATAAACAATCTCGGATAAAAATGAGATTGTGATATTTCCCTTACCTTAGGTCCGACTTGCTTTGTAAGTGTCCGAACCTCCTGTATAATGATTTAAATCATGTTATTGTCTTATTACAGAATCATATTAATTGTTATGATATCATATATGGTTCACTTATGACATTATATTATCCGTTCTTTTGTAAATTCCATGTTAAAGAAGCGTTTTGGGTAAAATCGTTTCATTTATCGTAGGTGTTTTGACTTGTTGTTCTTATATCATGATTTACTCACTTCCAGAATATAAAATATGATTTATATATCATATATATTCAGTATATATATATAATAGGTAGATTAAAAACACCGTTCATGGAGACGGTAGTCCGTACGTACGCATGAACGCTGTTTTCCTTTCCTTATTGTCTTGAAATGGAAGTAAGTTGATAACATTCATATGTATATATATACATAAATCCAGTAGCTTTATAATGTCATATATTTCATTATTATTTCTTATATATACATTATAATCATTCTTAAATGGTTAACATGGAGAATGAATCTCATCGCGTCATGGAGACGGTAGTCCGTACGTACGCACGAGCGATGATATCATTTCTATAAATATTAAATTGAATTGGAGTGGATAATACAATATATCAGAATCAATATGATGTTGTAATAACTATGTATAGTTATTCTTTACACCATTATACCCATCCATGTAAGGTGGTGGTGGAAAATAGATTACACCACGGCGTGGAGACGGTATTCCGTACGTACGCACGCGCGGTGATTTCTTTTTCCGTAGGATGGATAGATGGTGAAATAGGGTTGTTTCATACTTATAATAACATATCAGTATATGAGTGATACTGATGTTATTACTTCATAATGAAACAACCTAATAAGAAGAAGTGTAATAAGAAATAAAGATGAAAGAATTGGTAACGGTAATTACCTCTTCTTTGAAGTGCCTCTTTGAGACCTCCTCTTAGGGCACTAAAATTGGTCTTTGAGGAAGACCAGAACCTCTAGGATGTTTCTAGGGAAGTGGAGAAGAGATTTTGTCAGGGGTTGGCCGAGCTTGAGTGCTCAAATTGGTGTGAGGAGGAGGGGGAGGAGGTGTCCTTTTATAAGGGAGGAGAGGGGCACCTTAGGAATATCTTAAAATATTATTTTATTTTAAAGTCAAAATCGGTTTATAATGGTTCCAAAGGGTCTTATTTCGAATCTAAAGTGGGGATGGGTCGAAATCCTATAAACCAATAAGATTTAGACAAGTTTAGGGTATTATTTTAACCTTATCAATTAGATTTAACTCTAAGTTAAATAATTTAACTTTTACCGTGTCTTTTTGTTTTCTTTCACTATATGGTAAATACACTTACTATAACATGCCAAACGAACCCCAAATTGTATATTATCAATACATATATCCTTATCTAAGTCATTTGGCCGAACCTTAGATTTTTAGGAATAAAATAACAATTAATAATATAATATTTGATTTAAAAACTATTTTGTGTCAATTTTGACACTATTTGATACATGATTTTTGTGAAAGTTATAACAGAATTATATGTTCGAACCAAGTTGCTTAAATCAACACTAATATATCATAGTAACCTAGAAAATTAGTTTAATTCATAAAAAGTCTCAAATTACATTTATTTTGGTGTTTATAACATCAATTATGTCAATATTTCATTAACAAGATAATTACTGCATCATCTTTGTGTCATAAATAAATTAATTTATTTGATGTCTAAAAATTACAAATAAAATACCATCATGTAGTAAATCGTTTTATCTTTCTAATGAATATTTACAATCGAATTTATCTTATGTATAACCCCATATTAAAAATGATTTACTTATTAAACTTTGATTTTAACTATTTTAACCCTTCTTTAAATAAATTAATAATAAATGTCCTAATCTAATCCAAGTGGGCCTAAATGGTCATATTTTATTCTTATGTTTGTTTTTGGTCGAATTACACTTGTCCAATAGAATTAGGACATGTGTTAGGGTAATACTAATATCATATTTACCCTTAGTTACCCTATTTACTATTAACAGCGGTAAAAGAAGTAAAAAGTTACTATTCACCAAAAATTATTTTCATCTCATTGAACCACATTTTAGTCCTTGATATTAACCGTGTCTCTCGGATTTTTGAAATTCCATTCACAGAAGCGGTAAAATTAAGTTTTATGAAAAATTCAGTTTTTTAACTACCACTTAGTAGTTTCACTATTCATTAAAAATTGATGTTTTTCAGAACAATGCCAAAATTTCATCCTAAGCTATATTTCATATTCCGAATTCAAAAATGAAGTCTATTTTACCAAATTCATAACATAGAAGTTGCATTAATTAATTTTATAATTAAATCCCGCTGTTAAAACAAATAGCATGTTTTTAAGAAACAATATCTATCAAAAGATTGACACTTGATTATGTCTGGTTTAAATGTGAAATTACAACCAATGACCAACATTGTATTAAATTGTAAAAATATATTCTAAATATACTTTAAAACCACTCAAATTAATGATTTATCACTATTAATTATTTCGATTAAAAAAGTTGTTTTTAATTATAATTTAGTAATTTTCACTATTCATCAGAATATGAAAGTTATCCGAAAAGTACCAAAATTTCACCTTAGGCTAAATTCGATACTCCGAATCCAAAAATGAAGTCCATTTTGAGAGTTAAAATTTCTAAAATTTAAAAAGTGGTTATTACTATTCATAACGGCTAGTTTTAATAATATTTTAATAGCATATCATTGTTTCGTAAAACTCAGTATTACGTACCACACACGCTATCGAGGAAGGTTGCGATTGCGTGTAACGCAAGGCAAGTCAAGGATGCGTGTTGTGCAAGCTCCTTTTGGTGTAGCGTACAACAAAAGACATTAGTGAAATAAAAAAGAATATTTTTCATAAAATCTCGGGCTGTTACATATACTAAGTTTCCATAATCAAAAAACTCTTAAAAGAAACATGTCTAGTTCCATGTTTTATATAGCATGACATTCCCTTGATTCCATCCTTGACCTTATTCCACATTAAGTCCTGTGAAAAACATTTCAAAAAAACTTGGGGTGAGCATAAAAAGCTCAGTAAGGGATATAGAAAGAATGAAAACTGTTAGTTTTTCAAACATCAAATAAACCATATATACTCTATCAAAGTAATACCTTCACCTTCATGAAGTAGTAAAAACTTTTCACTGAATAAAGTATCATTACTTACCTTTTTGTAACCAAAGTATTACCATAAAACCCATATAAAGAACACATAACATATATAAATAAACTTGGGACATAAACATACTTAAGTGAAATAACCATACGGTCGACTTCCACACATATTACTTAATGGAATAGCCATACGGCCAATTTCCATACATACTTAATGGAATAGCCATACGGCCGACTTCCATACCCAATGCATTGGAGGTTATAACGTAACCACCCGTCCTGGTATTCACGGCACCACCCGTCATATGGTTTATAATGTAACCACCCGTTAAAATGTCCAAGTACCAGTATAAAATCATAAAACATAAAACCAATATAAAGGAATGATAACATTTCCACATTTCAACCACAATATATCATAAATATATTCACATAATAGAATATTTTTTCAAAACCATTTTCAATACCAAAATACATAAAAGAGTATATGGTATTTATTTTATTCTAAAAACATTACGGCTTGTTGAGAAAGCCAAAGACCAAATAATACTCGCGGCGGTAGAAAAGGTCGTTGTCGCCACGTACGTTAAAAGAAACATTTCTTTTTTGTCGTTTTGTAAAACGCTTCGTAGAAAAAGATTCCTTTTGTATAAAAGTAAAATTCAAAAGGGGTTTATACACCGTATAAAAGAAAGTTCTGTATAAAACGAAATATGCCTCAATGAAAGAAGATTGAGACGAAGTCCCTTACCTCAGGTCCGACTTGACTCGATCGTTCTTTAACGTCCTGAATAATAAACTTGAGTTAATTTATACTTGATTAAGAACCGTTTTAAAGTTCATTATTCCTTTTATATCAATTATTTCCATGTTATAAACATTATTTAACCATTTAAGTTAATAATGTTTGTTTTGTCAATATTTGGTTCTTAAGTCGAAAGTGGACTTCTTACAATTACATGTTGTTCGTGTGGTCAATGGTTCTTTATATCTATATTGAAATTCCCGATTTGGATATAATATGTATCATATATATCCATCATATACATGTATTTATAATATTACATAATCATTTAGAGGTAAGAAATGAAATTCACCGTTCATGGAGACAGTAAGCCGTACGTACGCATGAATGCTATTTTCATTTCTTTGTCATATTAATGGAATTAAAACTAAATGAGAGGTATGTATATTTCAATTCCAGAATTATATTCATCATTTAGATATATCATTAATTATATATATCCATTATATACATGTACTATTAATAGTACATTACATTTGGGGATAAGAAATGAAATGCACCGTTCATGGAGACGGTAAGCCGTACGTACGCATGAACGCTACATTCATTTCTATCTCATACTTTAATGGAAAGAAATAATAATGATATAGAGATATATTATAATTCCAGTATAACATCATATATAATAACTTTAAATCCATCCTTTACACGTCCCAAATATGGAATTAACGAATCACATCACTTTGAGGGGGCGGTAGTCCGCACTTCCTTCAATGAAGATATCGTGTTTACCCATTATGGAAACCATAAAGGTATGCCCAAAATTAAAAATACAGAATCTTAAAGAAAAAAATAAACATATTATATATCATATATAAAAATAGTTACATCATAATGGCCACCCTTGAAGGTGTTAAATGAGTATTGAATAATCATCGTTTCGGGAGGCAGAATTTCGCCATCCACGGAAACCGTATGTTCTTTAACCATTTGATGTAGTTGTGAGAGAGTGTAGCTTGAATAAATCTTATAACAACATCCTTTTATATTAATTATACTTGTGTTGTTACAAAAGAAGTAAATAAAAAGAGTTTAGAGGGTTGGAGAAGCAAAATAAAACAAATGAACAAGAGAGAATGAATTACCTTTAAAAGTGTAAATCATTTTGATTTGAGCCTAAAGGCTTCCTTTGAAAGGATTCTGCCCAAAGGGAATCCTATAGGATGAGGAGAGGGATGTGGAGAGAGTAAATGTACAGGGTTTGGCCGTGCCAAAGGCTTGAGGAGTGTGTGAAATGAGGTAGAGGTGGGGGCCTTTTATAAGAGGAGAGGAGGGGCACTTTTGGAAAGTAAAGGAATATTACTTTATTTGAAAATGTTTTTCGGTTTTAAAAGGTCGCACATTGATATAATTCGTGGATAAGGTGATAAGGGTTCGAAATCCACTCATCCAATTGGTTTTGGACATGTGTAGTTCATATATTTACATTATCTTTTCATTTTATTTAAATCGTCAAATAATGATGTCATCGCTGCATAATTATTATGTCATAAATAATTTAATTTATTTAATGTCTAAAAATTATAAAAAAAATAATATGATGTATAAAATCTTTTTAGCTTTCCAATGACTATTTATAATCAAAAATCTGATCTTTAGAACCCCATGTAACAATTGTTTTCGTAAAACATATTATGTTTGTGTCATTTTTACTTTTACATTAAATAAAAAGTTATTTATGTCATTTCCCAAACAAAGTATCTCCATGGGGTCCCCAAGTTGACCCATGGCTTGTCTTGGTCGTTCATGACACAACCAATGAGGGTAGGACATGTGTAAAGTTCATTTCATATTATTAAAACATTATTTTTACCTTAAACTACACTAATTACCACTAATCGCGATTAAGAACTTAATAAGTTACTATTCACCAAAAAATTATTATAATCTCATTGAACCACATTTTAATTCTTAATGACAATCATGTATGTCGGATTTTTGAAATTCAAAACACAATGATGGCAAAATTTCATTTAAACGGAAAATCAGTCTTTATAAGTACCACTTAGTGGTTTCACTATTCATCAAAAATTGATGTTTTTCAGAAAATAACCAAATATTCAACCTAATCTATATTTGATATTACGAATTCAAAAATGAAGTCTATTTTACAAAATTCAAAACATATAAGTCACATTAATTAATTTAATAATTAATTCCCACTGTCAGAGAAAATAGCGTGTTTTTACAAATCAATAAGTATCAAAAGATTGACACTAGTTTAAGTCCGATTTCAAAGTGAAATTAATTCCAACGACCACTATTGGATTTAATGGTAAAAATATTTTCTAATTTCACTTTAAAACCAATTCAAAATATAATCTAATCATATAAATAAATTAGATTAAAAAGAGGTTTTGAATTAAAATACAACATTTTACACTATTCATTAAAAAAATGAACTTTGTCAGAAAGGTACCAAAAATTTACACAAAGTAAATTTTGATGTCCCGATTATAAAGAAGAGTTATATTTGGTCCAATAGAATTTATTAGATCGACCAAAAACTATATTTAATGATGGTTCTCCGTCAAAAGGCTATAAGTGGACCTTTCGTGAAAATTAGGGTATAAATGCCTAAAATTGAACTCTTTCTGTATTTTAAGCCTTTATCATTTATTGGGTAAATGTAAAAACATTTAAAAACATAGATAATCATATTTTAGTTATTTCTATCCATTCCCGCCAGTACAATGGCTACTCGTTAAACTAACATTTAAAATAATATTATTTTATTACTTGTGTGCAACGTAAGTTTTCAAAGAAACTCATCGTTGCGTACCGAGTACGCTATCGAACGTAGAAACCCATTTTAATTAAAATTAATATTAAATTCGTAAATATTAATAAATATGAAAATTCTTTATTCTTTATTTACTGGGATGTTACATCCTTCCCCCTTTTGGGAATTGCGTCCTCGCAATTTTATTCACTTATCAAAATAAGTGGGGGTATTTATCCCTCATAGAATTTTCAGATTCCCACGTTGCCTCTTCAATCACATGGTTTTTCCATAAAACCTTTACCTGATGAATCACCTTATTCCGTAACACCTGCTCCCTGTGGTCAAGAATCTGGACCGGTTGTTCCTCATAAGATAGGTTCTCTTCCAGCTGAACTACCTCTGGACTCAAAACATGAGATGAATCTGACATATACTTTCTCAACATTGAAACATGAAAAACATTGTGTACCTGAGATAAAATAAGAGGTAAAGCCACCCGGTATGCAACTGATCCAACTCTCTCCAGAATTTCATATGGTCTAATAAACCTTGGACTCAGCTTTCCTTTCTTACCCAATCTCATCACACTTTTCTAAGGAGAAACCTTGAGAAAAACATGATCACCTACCTCGAAAGATAGATCCTTCCTCCGGTTATCCGCATAACTCTTCTGCCTGCTCTGAGCTGTTCTCATGTGTTTCTGAATCTGCTGAACTTTTTCTGCCATCTCTTCTACCAATTCTGGTCCCATAAACTTCCTTTCACCCACTTCATCCCAGAAAGCTGGAGTTCGACACCGCTTCCCATATAATGCCTGAAATGGTGCAATCTGTATACTTGAATGAAAACTGTTATTATAATAAAACTCAACCAAAGAAAGATGTTGGTCCCAACTTCCCTGATAATCCATCGAACAAGCTCGTAGCATATCTTCCAAGGTCTGAATTGTTCGTTCTGACTACCCATATGATTGAGGATGAAAAGATGTACTAAAATTTAATTCCGTACCCAACGACTTCTGAAGGCCTTTCCAAAAGTTATATGTGAACCTGGGATCACGATCAAATACAATGGAGAGAGGAACTCCATGTAATCTGACTATCTCTTTAAGATAAAAACGAGGAAAGTTGATCTAGAGAGAAAGTATCTCGTATAGAAAGGAAATGAGAAGATTTGGTCAAGCGATCAACAATAACCCAGATTGCATTATTACCTCGAGATGTCCTCGGTAATCCCACAACAAACTCCATGGATATGTTTTCTCATTTCCACTCTGGCACTGGTAAAGGCTGAAGCATCCCTTTCGGTAACTGCCGCTCTGCTTTAACCTGTTGACATGTCAAACACTTCACAGTAAAATCAGCAATGTATCTTTTCATTCCATCCTACCAGTAATACTCCCGCAGATCTCTGTACATCTTAGTACTGCCAGGATGAACTGAAAACGGGGAACTATGAGTCTCACATAACAACTCATTCTTCAACTGTGAATCACAAGGCACACATAACCTCTTCCCAAACCTCGAAATACAAACACAAAATTATCCAAGAACTCATGGAAAATTTTATTCATAAGGTCCATGAATACAGAAGGTGCTTTGGTTAACCCAAAAGGTATAACTACAAATTCATAATAGCCATATCTAGTACGAAACGCAGTCTTCAGAATGTCTGCTTCTTTTACTTTCAACTGATGGTACCCCGACCTCAAGTCAATCTTCGAAAAATACTGAGCTCCCTGCAGCTGATACCACTTCATTTGATGGCCCGACATCTCCTGAAGTAGTTTCAAAGGATTTCACCACCCCTTTTTGATTGTAGTCTAACTGCTTCCCATCACTAAAGCTCTTTGTCAGACACTCGTTTTCATAGTGACCCATCTCATTGCACTTATAACATTTCACTAACTGTAAATCAAATTTGTTCTTAACTTCACCTTGATCCTTTTCAGTGCAATCACGAGCCTTATGTCCCATCTTACCACATCTGTAGCACTTTCCAGAATTCATAAGACATTCCCCAGCATGCCTTTTGCCACATTTATCACAAACTGGAAACTTAGTTCTCTTACCATCAGACTTTTTTGAAGAATTCTTACCTTTCTCCTGCCACCTCGGTCTCTTCTTCTGCTGGTTGTTATAGAACACTTGGTCATCGGAAAACTCCATTTCCACCTTCTCAGCACATCGAACAAGCTTTTCATAACTTTTAAACTCACGAGAATCTAATTCCCTTTGATATTTTGGCTTTAATCCTGAGTAAAAACGATTTATTTTACTATGAAGATCTCGTATGAAGTTTGGAGCATACCTTGCCAATCGAGTGAACTTTTCTTCATAAGTAGCCACTGAATCATCCTCCTGCCTCAATTCTAGGAACTGTTTTTTCATCCTAAGACGAACCACCTTAGGAAAATATTTCTCAAGAAACATACCTTTGAATTCGTCCCAGTGAAGATCCTCAATCTCATCACTATACCTTATATTTTTCACCATCGACCACCACTGATCAGCTTCACCTTCAAAACGGTAAACATCAAGACTAACCTTTTGATGTTCTGAACACCCCATGACATCAAAAATCTTCTCCAATGCTTTAATCCACCTTTCAGCTTGCACAGGGTCAGATGATCCTCTGAATGATGGGGTATGTTGGCTCATGAAATGTTCCACCACTGACATGTTCCTCTGCGGTTGATCTGGTTGATCTCGTGCATGGATACCACCACCATTTATAGCCTGAGTCAACTATTCCATCACTGCAACAAACTGTTCAGTTCCGATTCTGACCATCTCAGGTTGCTGATTTGGAAGGTCACAGAAATATCATAGGCGAAGCAACATGGTAATCCGTAAATGCTATATCATTTCAATCATATTATAATTTAACACTTTTCTAACTCCTAAAGTTGTGTAAACCGACCTCTGATACCAACTATAAGGCCCCAGCCTTAAACCTTACTTAATATTTAATTAAATGAATAATTCGCGTTGAGGATCTTTTCAGGTTTAGAGTTTTAGATAATTATAACATAACTATTAAATCTCAAAATATTACAAATTAGTCACTTCTACTAAGTTTCCATAATAAAAAAAACTCTTAAAAGAAACATGTCTAGTTCCATGTTTTATATAGCATGACATTCCCTTGATTCCATCCTTGACCTTATTCCACATTAAGTCCTGTGAAAAACATTTCAAAAAAACTTGGGGTGAGCATAAAAAGCTCAGTAAGGGATATAGAAAGAATGAATACTGTTAGTTTTTCAAACATCAAATAAACCATATATACTCTATCAAAGTAATACCTTCACCTTCATGAAGTAGTAAAAACTCTTCACTGAATAAAGTATCATTACATACCTTTTTGTAACCAAAGTATTACCATAAAACCCATATAAAGAACACATAACATATATAAATTAACTTGGGACATAAACATACTTAAGTGGAATAACCATACGGTCGACTTCCACACATATTACTTAATGGAATAGCCATATGGCCAATTTCCATACATACTTAATGGAATAGCCATACGGCCGACTTCCATAACCAATGCATTGGAGGTTATAATGTAACCACCCGTCCTGGTATTCACGGCACCACCCGTCATATGGTTTATAACGTAACCACCCGTTAAAATGTCCAAGTACCAGTATAAAATCATAAAACATAAAACCAATATAAAGGAATGATAACATTTCCACATTTCAATCACAATATATCATAAATATATTGACATAATAGAATCTTTTTTCAAAACCATTTTCAATACAAAAATACATAAAAGAATATATGGTATTTATTTTATTCTAAAAACATTACGGCTTGTTGAGAAATCCAAAGACCAAATAATACTCGCGGCGGCGGAAAAGGTCGTTGTCTCCACGTACGTTAAAAGAAACATTTCTTTTTTTTTCGTTTTGTAAAACGCTTCGTAGAAAAAGATTCCTTTTGTATAAAAGTAAAATTCAAAAGGGGTTTATACACCATATAAAATAAAGTTGTGTATAAAATGAAATATGCCTCAATGAAAGGAGATTGAGACGAAGTCCCTTACCTCGGGTCCGACTTGACTCGATCATTATTTAACGTCCTGAATAATAAACTTGAGTTAATTTATACTTGATTAAGAATCGTTTTAAAGTTCATTCTTCCTTTTATATCACTTATTTCCATGTTATAAACATTATGTAACCATTTAAGTTAATAATGTTTGTTTTGTCAATATTTGGTTCTTAAGTCGAAAGTGGACTTCTTACAATTACAAGTTGTTCGTGTGGTCAATGGTTCATTATATCTAGAATGAAATTCACGATTTGGATATAATATGTATCATATATATCCATCATATACATGTATTTATAATATTACATAATCATTTAGAGGTAAGAAATGAAATTCACCGTTCATGGAGACCGTAAGCCGTACGTACGCATGAACGCTACTTTCATTTCTTTGTCATATTAATGGAATTAAAAATAAATGAGAGGTATGTATATTTTAATTCCAGAATTATATTCATCATTTAGATATATCATTAATTATATATATCCATTATATACATGTACTTTTAATAGTACATTACATTTGGGGATAAGAAATGAAATGCACCGTTCATGGAGACGGTAAGCCGTACGTACGCATGAACGCTACATTCATTTCTATCTCATACATTAATGGAAAGAAATAATAATGATATAGAGGTATATTATAATTCCAGTATAACATCATATATAATAACTTTAAATCCATCCTTTACACGTCCCACATATGGCATTAACGAATCACATCACTTTGAGGGGGCGGTAGTCCGCACTTCCTTAAATGAAGATATCGTGTTTACCCATAATGGAAACTATAAAGTTATGCCAAAAATGAAAAATAAAGAAGCTTAAAGAAAAAAATAAACCTATTATATATCATATATAAAAATAGTGACATCATAATGGCCACCCTCGAAGGTGTTAAATGAGTATTGAACAATCATCGTTTCGGGAGGCAGAATTTCGCCATCCACGGAAACCGTATGTTCTTTAACCATTTGATGTAGTTGTGTGAGAGTGTTGCTCGAATAAATCTTATAAAAACATCCTAGTATATTGATGATACTGGTGTTGTTACAAAAGAAGTAAATAAAAAGAGTTTAGAGGGTTGGAGAAGCAAAATAAAACAAATGAACAAGAGAGAATGAATTACCTTTAAAAGTGTAACTCCTTTTGATTTGAGCCTAAAGCTTCCTTTGAAAGGATTCTTCCCAAAGGGAATCCTCTAGGATGAGGAGAGGGATGTGGAGAGAGTAAATGGGCAGGGGTTGGACGAGCCAAAGGCTTGAGTAGTGTGTTAAATGAGGTAGAGGTGGGGGCCTTTTATAAGAGGAGAGGAGGGGCACTTTTGGAAAGTAAAGGAATATTACTTTATTTGAAAATGTTTTTCGGTTTTAAAAGGACCCAAATTGATATAATTCGTGGATAAGGTGATAAGGGTTCGAAATCCACTCATCCAATTGGTTTTTGACATGTGTAGTTCATAGATTTAAATTATCATTCAATTTTATTTAAATCGTCAAATAATGATGTCATCGCTGCATAATTATTATGTCATAAATAATTTAATTTATTTAATGTATAAAAATTATAAAAAAAATACTATGATGTAGAAAATCTTTTTATATTTCCAATGACTATTTATAATCAAAAATCTGATCTTTATAACCCCATGTAACAATTGTTTTCGTAAAACATATTATGTTTGTGCCATTTTTACTTTTACATTAAATAAAAAGTTATTTATGTCATTTCCCAACCAAAGTGTCTCCATGGTGTCCCCAAGATGACCCATGGATTGTATTGGTCGGCCATGACAAAACCAATGAGGGTAGGACATGTTTCAAGTTCATTTCATATTATTAAAACATTATTTTTACCTTAAACTACACTAATTACCACTAAACGCGATTAAGAACTTAATAAGTTACTATTCAACAAAAAATTATTATAATCTCATTGAACCACATTTTACTTCTTAATGACAACCATGTATGTCGGATTTCTGAAATTCAAAACACAATGATGGAAAAATTTCATTTAAACGGAAAATCAGTCTTTATAAGTACCACTTAGTGGTTTCACTATTCATCAAAAATTGATGTTTTTCAAAAAATTACCAAATATTCACCCTAAGCTATATTTGATATTACGAATTCAAAAATGAAGTCTATTTTACAAAATTCAAAACATATAAGTCACATTAATTAATTTAATAATTAATCCCACTGTCAGAGCAAATAGTGTGTTTTTACAAAATAATAAGTATCAAAAGATTGACACTAGTTTAAGTCCGATTTCAAAGTGAAATTAATTCCAACGACCACTATTGGATTTAATGGTAAAAATATTTTCTAATTTCACTTTAAAACCAATTCAAAAGTTAATCTAATCATATAAATAAATTAGATTAAAAAGGGGTTTTCAATTAAATTACAACATTTTACACTATTCATTAAAAAATTGAACTTTATCAGAAAGGTACCAAAAATTTACACAAAGTAAATTTTGATGTCCCAATTATAAAGAAGAGTTATATTTGGTCCAATAGAATTTATAAGTTCGACTAAAACTATATTTAATGACGGTTCTCCGTCAAAAGGTGATAAGTGGACCTTTCGTGAAAATTAGGGTATAAATTCCTAAAATTGAACTCTTTCCGTATTTTAAGCCTTTATCTTTTATTGGGTAAATGTAAAAACATTTAAAAACATAGATAATCATATTTTAGTTATTTCTATCCATTCCCGCTAGTACAACGGCTACTCAGTAACTAACATTTAAAATAATATTATTTTATTACTTGTGTGCAACGTAAGTTTTCAAAGAAACTCATCGTTGCGTACCGAGTACGCTATCGAACGTAGAAACCCATTTTAATTAAAATTAATATTTAATTCGTAAATATTAATAAATATGAAAATTCTTTATTCTTTATTTACCTGGGATGTTACATCCTTCCCCCCTTTTGGGAATTGCGTCCTCGCAATTTTATTCACTTATCAAAATAAGTGGGGGTATTTATCCCTCATATAATTTTCAGATTCCCACATTACTTCTTCAATCACATGGTTTTTCCACCAAACCTTTACCTGATGAATCACCTTATTCCGTAACACATGCTCCCTGTGGTCAAGAATCTGGACCGGTTGTTCCTCATAAGATAGGTTCTCTTCCAGCTGAACTACCTCTGGACTCAAAACACGAGATGGATCTGGCATATACTTTCTCAACATTGAAACATGAAAAACATTGTGTACCTGAGATAAAATCAGAGGTAAAGCCACCCGGTATGCAACTGATCCAACTCTCACCAGAATTTCATATGGTCCAATAAACCTTGGACTCAGCTTTCCTTTCTTACCCAATCTCATCACACTTTTCTAAGGAGAAACCTTGAGAAAAACATGATCACCTACCTCGAAAGATAGATCCTTCCTCCGGTTATCCGCATAACTCTTCTGCCTGCTCTGAGCTGTTCTCATGTGTTTCTGAATCAGCTGAACTTTTTCTGCCATCTCTTCTACCAATTCTGGTCCCATCAACTTCCTTTCACCCACTTCATCCCAGAAAGCTGGAGTTCGACACCGCTTCCCATATAATGCCTGAAATGGTGCCATCTGTATACTGGAATGAAAACTGTTATTATAAGAAAACTCAACCAATGAAAGATGTTGGTCCCAACTTCCCTGATAATCCATCGAACAAGCTCGTAGCATATCCTTCAAGGTCTGAATTGTTCGTTCTGACTACCCATCTGATTGAGGATGAAAATATGTACTAAAATTTAATTCCGTACCCAACGACTTCTGAAGGCCTTTCCAAAAGTTATATGTGAACCTGGGATCACGATCAGATACAATGGAGAGAGGAACTCCATGTAACCTGACTATCTCTTTAAGATAAAAACGAGGAAAGTTGATCTAGAGAGAAAGTATCTCGTATAGAAAGGAAATGAGCAGATTTGGTCAGGCGATCAACAATAACCCAGATTGCATTATTTCCTCGAGATGTCCTCGGTAATCCCACAACAAAGTCCTTGGATATGTTTTCTCATTTCCACTCTGGCACTAGTAAAGGCTGAAGCATCCCTTTCGGTAACTACTGCTCTGCTTTAACCTGTTGACATGTCAAACACTTCACAGTAAAATCAGCAATGTATCTTTTCATTCCATCCCACCAGTAATACTCCTGCAGATATCTGTACATCTTAGTACTGCCAGGATGAACTGAAAACGGGGAACTATGATCCTCACATAACAACTCATTCTTCAACTGTGAATCACAAGGCACACATAACCTCTTCCCAAACCTCGAAATACAAACACAAACTTATCCAAGAACTCATGGAAAATTTTATTCATAAGGTCCATGGATATAGCAGGTGCTTTGGTTAACCCAAAAGGTATAACTACAAATTCATAATGGCCATATCTAGTACGAAACGCAGTCTTCAGAATGTCTTCTTCTTTTACTTTCAACTGATGGTACCCCGACCTCAAGTCAATCTTCGAAAAATACTGAGCTCCCTGGAGCTGATACCACTTCATTTGATGGCCCGACATCTCCGGAAGTAGTTGCAAAGGATTTCACCACCCCTTTCTGCTTGTAGTCTAACTGCTTCCCATCACTCAAGCTCTTTGTCGGACACTCGTTTGCATAGTGACCCATCTCATTGCACTTATAACATTTCACAAACTGTAAATAAAATTTGTTCTTACCTTCACCTTGATCCTTTTCAGTGCAATCATGAGCCTTATGTCCCATCTTACCACATCAGTATCACTTTCCAGAATTCAGAAGACATTCCCCAGCATGCCTTTTTCCACATTTATCACAAACTGGAAACTTAGTTCTCTTACCATCATACTTTTTTGAAGAATTCTTACCTTTCTCCTGCCACCTCGGTCTCTTCTTCTGCTGGTTGTTATAGAACACTTGGTCATCGGAAAACTCCATTTACACCTTCTCAGCACATCGAACAAGCTTTTCATAACTTTTAAACTCACGAGAAGCTAATTCCCTTTGATATTTTGGCATTAATCCTGAGTAAAAATGATTTATTTTACTATCAAGATCTCGTATGATGTTTGGAGCATACCTTGCCAATCGAGTGAACTTTTCTTAATAAGCAGCCACTGAATCATCCTCCTGCCTCAATTCTAGGAACTGTTTTTCCATCCTAAGACGAACCACCTTAGGAAAATATTTCTCAAGAAACATACCTTTGAATTCATCCCAATGAAGATCCTCAATCTCATCACTATCCCTTATATTTTTCACCATCGACCACCACTGATCAGCTTCACCTTCAAAACGGTAAACAGCAAGACTAACCTTTTGATGTTCTGAACACCCAATGACATCAAAAATCTTCTCCAATTCTTTAATCCACCCTTCAGCTGGCACATGGTCAGATGATACTCTGAATGATGGGGGAAGTTGCCTCATGAAATGTTCCACCACTGACATGTTCCTCTGCGGTTGATCTGGCTGATCTCGTGCATGGATACCACCACCATTTATAGCCTGAGTCAACTGTGCCATCACTGCAACAAACTGTTCAGTTCCGATTCCGACCATCTCAGGTTGCTGATTTGGAAGGTTATATTCCTCCTGATGTCGTCCCAACATAGCTGCTTTGTTTCCTCTACGGAAAACCATTCTGAACACAAAAATATCATAGGCGAAGCAACATGGTAATCCGTAAATGCTATATCATTTCAATCATATTATAATTTAACACTTTTCTAACTCCTAAAGTTGTCTAAACCGACCTCTGATACCAACTATAAGGCCCCAGCCTTAAACCTTACTTAATATTGAATTAAATGAATAATTCACGTTGAGGATCTTTTCAGGTTTAGAGTTTTAGAGAATTATAACATAACTATTACATCTCAAAATATTACAATGTAGTCACTTCTACTAAGTTTCCATAATAAAAAAAACTTTTAAAAGAAACATGTCTAGTTCCATGTTTTATATAGCATGACATTCCCTTGATTCCATCCTTGACCTTATTCCACATTAATTCCTGTGAAAAACATTTCAAAAAAACTTGGGGTGAGCATAAAAATCTTAGTAAGGGATACAGAAAGAATGAAAACTGTTAGTTTTTCAAACATCAAATAAACCATATATACTCTATCAAAGTAATACCTTCACCATCATGAAGTAGTAAAAACTCTTCACTGAATAAAGTATCATTACTTACCTTTTTGTAACCAAAGTATTACCATAAAACCCATATAAAGAACACATAACATATATAAATTAACTTGGGACATAAGCATACTTAAGTTGAATAACCATACGGTCGACTTCAACACATATTACTTAATAGAATAGCCATACGGCCAATTTCCATACATACTTAATGGAATAGCCATACGGCCGACTTCTGTACCCAATGCATTGGAGGTTATAAAGTAACCACCCGTCCTGGTATTCACGGCACCACCCATCATATGGTTTATAACGTAACCACCCGTTAAAATGTCCAAGTACCAGTATAAAATCATAAAACATAAAACCAATATATAGGAATGATAACATTTCCACATTTCAATCACAATATATCATAAATATATTGACATAATAGAATATTTTTTAAAAACCATTTTCAATAAAAAAAATACATAAAAGAGTATATGGTATTTATTTTATTCTAAAAACATTGCGGCTTGTTGAGAAAGCCAAAGACCAAATAATACTCGCGGCGGCGGAAAAGGTCGTTGTCGCCACGTACGTTAAAAGAAACATTTCTTTTTTGTCGTTTTGTAAAACGCTTCATAGAAAAATATTCCTTTTGTATAAAAGTAAAAGTAAAAAGGGGTTTATACACCGTATCAAAGAAAGTTGTGTATAAAACGAAATGTGCCTCAATGAAAGGAGATTGAGACGAAGTCCCTTACCTCGGGTCCGACTTGACTTGATCGTTCTTTAACGTCCTGAATAATAAACTTGAGTTAATTTATACTTGATTAAGAACCGTTTTAAAGTTCATTATTCCTTTTATATCACTTATTTCCACGTTATAAACATTATTTAACCATTTACATTAATAATGTTTGTTTTGTCAATATTTGGTTCTTAAGTCGAAAGTGGACTTCTTACAATTACATGTTGTTCGTGTGGTCAATGGTTCTTTATATCTAGAATGAAATTCCAGATTTGGATATAATATGTATCATATATATCCATCATATACATGTATTTATAATATTACATAATCATTTAGAGGTAATAAATGAAATGCACCGTTCATGGAGACGGTAAGCCGTACGTACGCATGAACGCTACTTTCATTTCTTTGTCATATTAATGGAATTAAAACTAAATGAGAGGTATGTATATTTTAATTCCAGAATTATATTCATTATTTAGATATATCATTAATTATATATATCCATTATATACATGTACTTTTAATAGTACATTACATTTGGGGATAAGAAATGAAATGCACCGTTCATGGAGACGGTAAGCCGTACGTACGCATGAACACTACATTCATTTCTATCTCATACTTTAATGGAAAGAAATAATAATGATATAGAGGTATATTATAATTCCAGTATAACATCATATATAATAACTTTAAATCCATCCTTTACATGTCTCACATATGGCATTAACGAATCACATCACTTTGAGGGGGCGGTAGTCCGCACTTCCTTAAATGAAGATATCGTGTTTACCCATAATGGAAACCATAAAGGTATGCCCAAAATGAAAAATACAGAAGCTTAAAGGAAAAAATAAACATATTATATATCATATATAAAAATAGTGACCTCATAATGGCCACCCTTGAAGGTGTTAAATGAGTATTGAACAATCATCGTTTCGGGAGGCAGAATTTCGCCATCCACGGAAACCGTATGTTCTTTAACCATTTGATGTAGTTGTGTGAGAGTGCAGATCGAATAAATCTTATAATAACATCCTAGTATATTGATTATACTGGTTTTGTTACAAAAGAAGTAAATAAAAAGAGTTTAGAGGGTTGGAGAAGCAAAATAAAACAAATGAACAAGAGAGAATGAATTACCTTTAAAAGTGTAACTCCTTTTGATTTGAGCCTAAAGGCTTCCTTTGAAAGGATTCTGCCCAAAGGGAATCCTCTAGGATGAGTAGAGGGATGTGTAGAGAGTAAATGGGCCGGGTTTGGCCGAGCCAAAGTCTTGAGGAGTGTGTGAAATGAGGTAGAGGTGGGGGACTTTTATAAGAGTAGAGGAGGGGCACTTTTGGAAAGTAAAGGAATATTACTTTATTTGAAAATGTTTTTCGGTTTTAAAATGTCCCACATTGATATAATTCGTGGATAAGGTGATAAGGGTTTGAAATCCACTCATCCAATTAGTTTTGGACATGTTTAGTTCATAGATTTTATATTATCTTTCCATTTTATTTAAATCGTCAAATAATGATGTCATCGCTGCATAATTATTATGTCATAAATAATTTAATTTATTTAATGTCTAAAAATTATAAAAAAAATACTATGATGTAGAAAATCTTTTTATATTTCCAATGACTATTTATAATCAAAAATATGATCTTTATAACCCCATGTAACAATTGTTTTCGTAAAACATATTATGTTTGTGTCATTTTTACTTTTACATTAAATAAAAAGTTATTTATGTCATTTCCCAACCAAAGTGTCTCCATGGGGTCCCCAAGTTGACCCATGGATTGTCTTGGTCTTCCATGACACAACCAATGAGGGTAGGACATTTGTCAAGTTCATTTAATATTATTAAAACATTATTTTTACCTTAAACTACACTAATTACCACTAATCTCGATTAAGAACTTAATAAGTTACTATTCACCAAAAAATTATTATAATCTCATTGAACCACATTTTACTTCTTAATGAAAACCATGTATGTCGGATTTTTGAAATTCAAAACACAATGATGGCAAAATTTCATTTAAACGGAAAATCAGGCTTTATAAGTACCACTTAGTGGTTTCCCTATTCATCAAAAATTGATGTTTTTCAGAAAATTACCAAATATTCACCCTAAGATATATTTGAAATTACGAATTCAAAAATGAAGTCTATTTTACAAAATTCAAAACATATAAGTCACATTAATTAATTTAATAATTAATTCCCGCTGTCAGAGCAAATAGCGTGTTTTTACAAAACAATAAGTATCAAAAGATTGACACTAGTTTAAGTCCGATTTCAAAGTGAAATTAATTCCAATGAGCACTATTGGATTTAATGGTAAAAATATTTTATAATTTCACTTTAAAACCAATTAAAAAGATAATCTAAATCATATAAATAAATTAGATTGAAAAGAGGTTTTGAATTAAAATACAACATTTTACACTATTCATTAAAAAAATGAACTTTATCAGAAAGGTACCAAAAATTTACACAAAGTAAATTTTGATGTCCCGATTATAAAGAAGAGTTATATTTGGTCCAATAGAATTTATAAGATCGAACAAAACTATATTTAATGACGGGTCTCCGTCAAAAGGTGATAAGTGGACCTTTCGTGAAAATTAGGGTATAAATGCCTAAAATTGAACTCCTTCCGTATTTTAAGACTTTATCTTTTATTGGGTAAATGTAAAAACATTTAAAAAATAGATAATCATATTTAAGTTATTTCTATCCATTCCCGCCATTACAATGACTACTCGTTAACTAACATTTAAAATAATATTATTTTATTACTTTTGTGCAACGTAAGTTTTCAAAGAAACCTATCGTTGCGTACCGAGTACGCTATCGAACGTAGAAACCCATTTTAATTAAAATTAATATTTAATTCGTAAATATTAATAAATATGAAAATTCTTTATTCTTTATTTACCTGGGATGTTACACACGGTGTCTGGTCATGGTGTCTTGTCACGGAGTATGGGTCACGATGTCTAGGTCACAGTGTCTAGTCACTTTGTCTGGTAAGGGTGTCTGGTTCATAGTGTCTGGGACATAGTGTATATTTATGGTGTCTGTTCATTTGCCAGAAAACTAGAACTATGGGTAGACTGACAGTTTCTAAAACTTATCCAAATATATGTATACAAACATAAGCAGTAATAATCACATATTAAATTATACATAATCATTCATAAACTAAATCATTATAGGCCAAAGATAAATGTAGTTTAAAATTATCAAACATTATTTATATCAATTAATATCTTGATAATATTTAGGTAAAGAATAAATAAATCATACATCTTTACACATGACTTGAAATAGGATAAACATGATATATAATACTGGTGATCATTGAAACATGATTAAAACACGAGGAGTACTAAAAATAAATATAAAAAATCATTCAAACCTATATGATGGATTAATAGAATCTATAATGAATAAAATTATTTTATTTTCCATAAAATTTAAACAAATTAATATATCAAATGGAACGTGTTTTATTTCTGGGTCAACACTATTATTGGATTACATATCCAAGAAAATATCCCCGAAAGGAACCAGTAAAATACAACCATCCAAAGAAAACTATAGTTCAATATTACTATTCATTTATCCATGTATTTGGCCAACATGATTTTTCATCGATGGGTCTATCAATATTCATTCCTATTTGATTATATAAAATATTAATGAAAAATTGTTAATTTATAATTTTTACATTTAAAAGAAAATATTCAATTTATCATTCCACTAGGTCTTTAAAAAATCCTAAATGATTTTCAATTTTCAATATTTCACTTCAATAATATAATTGAACATATTCTAAAATGAATATGAAAAAATAATTATGATAATCAAAAAGTATTATATTAACATAATTAATTAATATATCTATATAAATGGTACATCTAAATCGAATCACTATAAATTCGTGATGACCATGCATCACATGGAATGTTTTTTTTTGGTTTATCTCCTTCTTGACACCCAATTGTTTTTATAGGGATCAAATAAAAATATGGTTTGAAAAATTATCTACACATAATTCATTAAATGGATCGTTATTGTGGTGTAATTATATAATATATTTTTTAGTGTTAATGTTATGATAATTATAATGAATGAAAATATTCACTAACCATTAATCTTAAATAACATAAATAATTTGTTCTCTACATAGTGATACAATGTGGTGTATGAATCCCTTATAATGATACAGTTGGAGTTTCATAATTATTTCATACAAATCAAACAAAAAAATTCTATATGGAGTCTACGAAAATTCCATAAAACAAGTTATATGTTCTATTAAAAACACTACATAATGATTTAGTAGAAGACTATGATTGTAATCAGAAACCATCTCATTCTAATCAGGAAATGATAATATATCATCAACGTTGAATTTATCTATAATTTTTACATAAATATACATCATAAATAGTCAGTAATAACCATAAAGTTTATGGAAATTTTATTTTAGATTATTATTCATCCTCACATCAAATGATGATCATGGGTGAATTAGAAATATCATATACGACATCCCATCAATGATAATTGATATGTGTTCTATATAGAGATTTTTAATCCCTTCCCAAAAAAATTCAAATTCAAATAGAGGGATAATCACATGAAATATATGATTCTAATTAAGAAATAATTTTAATAGAGAGGAGTTATAAATTTTATATGTGATTTTAGTACCATTATGTTTTCATTAAAACATAATCAAAATCTACTAATGTTTTCATTAATGTGATACCATTGAAAAAATATTAAATTATGAAATTATATATTGATATATTATCAAATTATACATAATCAGTTTTAACATGAGTGATATGTTTTTAATTCACCACTCTGTTATCAGAAACCGTAAAAATATATATTATTAAAAGAGATTTCCTTTTAACTCATTGAATAATAGGTCAATGATGTTGACTTTTTTAATTAACCCTTCAATTCATGGAATTATTTGTCAAATTTATCAATTCCAATTTTTATATAATTTGGTTATTTTTGAACATTTGGTTGATAATTTTCATTATACAATTCATTTATAGACCTCTTCATATCACATCAGTATTATTTTTCAGGATATCCTTCTATTCCAGAAGGAATACATTTAATAAAATTTATAATGAAAATTTCTTAATATTTAAAATAATAAAAAAATTAAGGATTAATTATTTTATATCCTCTATGGGGTTTCTTAAATTAAATTCATTAAATTTCCTACCATCCATGATTGCAAAAAAATAGAAAATATCAATTAGAGTGTCCAGTTTTCATTTTTAGTTTGACATAAAATCAAAATATTTATTTAAATATATCAATGTAAAATATTTACAATGACTTTTAGATTTTTTATATCATGATATTAATGAATAATTCTAGTTTTAATTCTTTAATAATTATAAAAAAACCATAAAATTCTTTCCTCTGGAATCATTCCTCACACTTGCTATTAAATAGGTGATAATTCATCTAATGTTTATGTGATAAACATTATATTTTTTATGATGATTTTGGTTAAAATAAATTCTTATAAATAACTTCGTAATCTCATCCCATTTAATGGAGTTAATATAATTCTAATTACTAATATTCTAGATAAGATTCCACCATCAATTTATTCTGATTCCAATTAGAATAATTTTAGAAAAATTATTTCATGTTTGAATAAAAGAGAATAGAAAAAATATTTTTAGTGGTACTAATTAATTGCACATAAAATAGTGAATTAGAGAAACTATATCTGTAATGTTTATGTTGCTAGATAAAATTTTAAATAGTGTGTTTTCCTGAATTTAGACTTCTATAAGTCCACCACAATTAATGTTACTATTCATAAATTGTCATATTTTTGTAAGCATAGAAGAAATATTTCACATCCTATCTCACAATTAATTTAGTTTGTAATGAGGATGGTAATATCATTTTATATATCATTTATCATAACAATATTTAATACATGTCCATCTATAGGAATAGAAAAAAAAGAATAATGAAATAAACAAATAATAGATTGAAAATCTAGGCAATTATGTGAAATCATTAATAAGATGTCTAAATCATTAAAAAATAATAACTAATTAAAACCTAGTTTTAACCATTTTCTTTTAATGTTATTATCTATTAAGGTCCTCCAAAATATTTCATAATGAAAATATTAATTAAAAAAATAATATCTCATGGGAATTTGTTTCCTCACGTGCATCCTTAGGCCCCGTCATTATGCACTCAGAATGATTATATTGATATCCAATCTTTCTCATTCAGAGTTATTAACCATAGTTTCTCCATTAATGTAGTTGTATCTACTTTTTAGAATCCCAAAATCAAAATATATTCATGGAAAACTAAAAAATGTCTAACATAATTTTAATTATAAAAGTTATATTATACATATAATTATCTCCTCGGGTTTTAACAGATTTCCCTATTAAAAATATATAAATACAACTAAATCTTACTTTGATAAAAATTTAGGCCACCAAACTATATTATAAATTTATTTTACATCATTATTTTATGAATAATCAATATATTAAAAAATAATTACATACTTGTGTAAAATATAGTATTAGTGTTTTTAAAATTATATAAATTATCTAATTATATCTTGAAAATTCTTTGACATATCTCACAATGATCTTATCACATAGTACACCTCATAGACATACACTACAAAAATGAATTATCAATAAAACAAGGAAAAGACACATTTAGACGAGTGTGATTAGATTCCTATTATGGATAAACAATGATTATATCAATATATGATCAAAAGTGAAAACAATCTGATCATATGGGTACGAAAACATAATCATAACATGAAATAATCATGTATAATCTATCCATGATCTCTAATCATGAATCATGGAATAATGTTTTTTCTATCAAAATACATTATAAATAATTGTTTGAAATAATCATTATTAAATCATACTACATTGCAACATATTATATTTATATTTTATAATTTATTGGATTATATATTTCATATGAGTCATGGTTCACTAACATGACAATCTGGAAAATTTACAATATATGAAATGACTACCAATTAATTTCTAATGTTATTTATGCGAAAAATTACAACTACTTTCCACAAAAAAATTTATAAAATAATTAAATAATGCACATCATAGTATTTTCTAAACATCATCATCATTACCAAACTCTTTATAGGGAAATTTAAATTTGGATCCTCCAGTCATATTGTCAAAACAATACATTTGTGTTCCAAAATATCAAAAAAATAATCAAATCATTACATCACAACCAAGGGAATGAATGAGAATTATTAACATTTTACAATTCTATAATAGGATATCCAATGGAAAATAAAGGGTTTCATAAGGGATTCATCATTGATTTATTAGCTTGTATAAAAAACAATTAGCATACAAAAAACATCAAGACATTATTTTCATAAGCCATCGGGATAATGAATCTGGATTGTATCATAAGGATATATGTCTAGTGATTCATAAATATCCATAAATTATTTTTACATAGGAATAAAAATTTTTAATATATCATTTGATCATTCATTTTAATTATGAGAGAAAATACTTTCTCTTTTAATAACATTTTAACCAAAAAATGAGAAAATATTTTAATATATAATTTTTATTATAATTACGAAATAATACATTTAAAGGAAACAACATGTAAATGAATGGATATTATAGATAAAAAATGTTCCATTATTGTATACCTAAAAAAATTCTTTCAACACATTTTGAGGAATAAAAAAATAAATTTTTTAAAAAAAATTTCATTAAAATGTTTTTTTATAAATAAATTCAATGTGTTTTAAAATAATATTTTTATAAATTCCAATTCTTAATAAGAGATAGAATAATTTATTTTTGGATTATGGATATGTAATAAAATGTTCACTAACATAACATTAAATAATTTTACCTTTTATTTAAAACATTTACAAAAAAAAATGTTAGTACCAAAATGATGAAATTGGTTTTAATATATTAAAACTCTAAAAAATAACTAGACAATAAGTAAATAGATGGGTATTATTTGATACAAAATATATAATTTAACTCAATTGAAATTAATTATAGAATATCAGAAAAATAATGTATATTATAACACAAAATCTGTACCGCAGTTCCTCTATATCTTCACACGCGTTCAAATTTTTACTTCATTGAAAATGATCTTATGGATTACACCCAAATACTTTAATGTGTGGAATTATAATAAATCATTAAATGACATGAAATGGTGATTTATTTTATAAAATTATTTTGGGAGGTCTTATCCAAATAAGACTCTAATGAATCCTTTGGAAGTCATTTGATGTGGTGTCCTTTTATATGGGATGAAGATGACACAATTTGAATTTTAAAAAATAATAAATTATATCAATGTTTTATTCAGTTCAGTTGTATCAATATTTATAATGAATTGAATATAATAATATTATTTTCGATGAAACATCATCAAATGAAATTATAGGATTTTTGTTGTCATTTTAAACCATATCTATTCAGTTACCCCAACTAGTAAACCCATTTTAACATTAAAAAAAGTAAAAATGTTTTTATATTTTTAAAATTTCCATTAAAAAATATTTATATTAAAAAAATGAATATTAATACACTTAATTAAATTATTTATTAAATATAATTTAATATGATTATACTCTAGATATCAATATGTATAGTTTCATTAGGAATTGGGTATATTATATTACAATTAAAAACTGTAAAAACAATATATTTATTGAAAACTGCCACAATATGTTCCCTTTTAAAACACCATGGGTTATCCTGGGGACATACTTAAGAAATGTGTGAGATATATAGAACAGTATGCAAGTAAAATGAAATTTCAGGGATGATATAATAAATGTTATAAAATAGGCATATCAATGGGGAATAAAAGGTTTGATAATCATAAACATGAACAATGATTCATGATATATAATGATAACAGTAAATCAGCATGATAAATGTGGTGTCAAAATAAAATATTACGTAATAAACATAGTTCAAGAATAACTTCAAATATATCATGAGGTAAAATGACCCATAAACAACTGATTTTTACTCCCTATACCAAAATTATGAATCATAATACTAAACAATAACACATGGATTAGAGTGCGATATAATTTGGGGGCACCTATCACATTCATTTCATTCTCATTCTTATGCATGACACATAGATCATAAAACACAGAATAATATATCATTGAATTTTATTACATGATCATATTTTCAGAAATGAATAGTTGTAATTCCATGATCTATAAGTATAATTACATAAAAGTTAACACCTTTGATAGAAAATGGGTACAGGTATTCAAAATAAATTTTTCTGACATGTAGAGTCATAGTTAAATTTCAAAATCATTAAGACATATCATAAAAATTCAATAACAGGTTTTATGATAGATAATTGGGTATATATTAATTAAAATTTAAAATGGATAGTAATAGGTACATTCTAAAACATATCCCAGCTATTGGAATTGGAAATGAGGGAATAATATAATAAATAAGCATTAATCAATAAGAGATGAAAAATTTTCTCTTACATGAAGAGTCAAAATTCAAATCCATAGGAGGATTATCTTAACATCTTGGGTCACATTGGGAGGACTATAGAGACTGTAGGTAATTTTATGTATTTAATCAATTATTTTTATTGAATATAAGTGTGATATTGGGATGGATTATATAGGAAATTATTGTGTCTTATTTTCATTTCTCTAATACTGGTTTTGGACTCTATATAATTGAATAAAAAAAACTAGAATCCTTACCACAATTTTTTCCATTGGTTTATCCAAAATGGGAGGGGGGTTCATTATTTTATAAAACCAAGGTCTAAATATAGTAAAAAAATACCATCTCTCATGTTCATGTGAGTCATACTCTTCGAAAACCATAAAATATAATAATTTTTTTGGGGGATTATTAATGTATTTGTAAAATTAATAAAACAAACAGAAAATCTCATTATTTTAAAGGTATATTGCACATTTGTTAATGAATTCCCTTTATTAAATTTATTACATAACTTTTTGGTCTTTATGATTTCATAATACAATATATATTTATATGATATTTAATTTTTTACCTGAAAAATCAACTGTCTAATAAAATTATATAAATTTATTTTAATTTTGAAAATCTAATTCCACAAAAAATTCATTTTAAAAAATTTCTAAATATTTTTATTTTTAAATTTAAATTATGAATAATCAAATGTTAATAAATAATCAGTTTTTGAAAATAATAGTTTTAAAACACTAATAAAAATTACATTAAACTTCATAGAAATTTTGTGATCAGTTATATTTAATATAAATTATTTAATAATAATATATTATTAAAATAAAATTTATTTCTAAAATAAATTAATTCATAAAAATAAACATGTTAATTGAATATGAATACTAATTAAAAATAAAACATGTGCATTATTGGATAGAAATCAAAATCATTTATAAAGTAATGACAATGAAGAAAATCTGAACATTACTCTATTGAACATAAATATTCATATTATTATGGTCTTTATATGTATCCCTATAACACAACAGAAAGCACTATAAGGGTAATATTCATGATAGTGAGACATTAATGGGGTGTTTAGGTATACATGGATTTCGTTGTGATTGTGATGAGCATTAAATTCATTTCAAAAAAAATTTATATCGTGCATAAGTTATTTGATATCAGCTTTATCTTGGTCAAGGTAATATCCAATTGATCTTATATCCCTTAAATTATTTGAAACATTGAGTTCATAAGGTATTATTATACTACTTCAGGTTATCACTTACTTAATATGTGTTAATTTGATTTTTAAAAACCCAATATTTATACAAATATCATGACAAAGGTTCAAAAAACATATTATAGAGGGTAATTATGTGTAATGTTTTTTACACCTGATAAGATATAACAAAAAAAATAAGTGCATGTTTTTTAAATATCCATAATATATAATAATACATTTCATCAAAATTTAAATGGAATTTCAATTATAATGGTTTTGGTCATTAATATATTACTTCTTTAAGATAGTACGCCCTAAAAATATTAATTTCCAATAGTAAATAGATTAGGGTAATTTTTCCGCATCCCATCTACTTCCCACATCACTTATTCAAACATTACATTTTTATACAACAGTTTGACTAGGCACATAGTATTATTCTAAAGAACATCAACCCTTTTACATAAGAACTTCACTGACTTCTCCTCGTAAGAGAGGTCATTCATCAACAATGAATTCATTGGAATGAAAACGTTTTTGGGGTATGATATGTTCATCCAAAAAATGTATACAATAAATACATCATATAATTTTGTTCGGTTAGGTGGGATTTCTAATCGACATGACACCACTGTAATGAAATCCACGAACCCAAAGTGGATGATGTATTGTGGATTAATCATTATCTTCATCCAAAATCTCATGAAATACTTACATATAAATATATTTATCAATCCTACGCTTCAAACATCAATATTTGTCTCTCATTGATGACTTTGAAAATTGATCATTTTCTAAATGTAAACATCCTTTATGTGATGTTGAATTGTTTTAGCCTTTTTTACCATTTCCTCAAGCATTTACTGACCTATCGATTTTCATTCCCCTTATTTATCCAATCATGGTGGTGTACCTCACCTCTTGCTGAATGTGGATTCATTGTGTTTCACTAGGATTCTAGAGTGGAAACCTTTATTATAAGATAACATTACCAGAGGAAGACTTTTTCTTATCCACATTTGATGTAAATTGATCATGCACTAAACAAGATATATAGGGTGTAGATAGTATTCTTATGTTGGCCACTATTTTGAGGGTGATAATACATGATTAAGTTCAAATTAGTATTTATATCAAGATGTAAACTCTTCCAAAACCATGAGATAAATCTTGGGTATCAATCAAACATAAATGATAGTTGTTTATAATCTAGCCTCTCAATTTCTCTAATTTATATCCTCTAAATTTAATTGAGTGATATGTCCTCTTGTATCATAATGATTTATAAAGTCTTTGAAAAATTATCCACCACATCCTTGATTGTATTATTCTTCATTATTTCTTTAGAAGTCTAGTGAAAGCGTCCGTGGTGATTTTTCTCATTTCTATGTTTTTATTGGTAATTGTTCTATAATCCCTTTTCATATTCCCCTTTTATCCTTTACTTCCTAACATCGAATACATTTTTATGTACATGAAGTGATCTTATTCAATATTTTGTCCTACCAATTAGGTATTTAGAGATCTCCATAAATCATTTTTTTCTGGGATAGATAGAGAAGGTCAAACTATTTCAATCACACAACAAAGCATTTTATGAAATAGTATTTTATGGTATAGATAACTACAATCCAAATCATACAACTCCTTCATTAACATTTTGCTCCCTGTTTTTCCATGTTATTATAGTTTCCAGTTTCTTGTTAACTCCTACATCAGTTCTTTGAGTATCCTTTTTATTCTCCGAAAAGTATATTTGATAAATAATATGTGAATGGACTAATTTTTTTACTTCCATTGTGAATCCCATACCATATTTATCAAATATAATATGTTTGGATCCTTCTCAATTCTCAATAATGATAGTATTTTTAGATCATTTATACATAAATAATATGTCAAATTTTTTCATATTCAAAATATAGTGTTAAATAAATCATTCTTAGTCATTGATAATGTACAATAATATTTTATGGCACATATTACAATCCTTTTCTATGAATATATTTTTATGGATTTTATAAAGCGTATATATATCACAATTCTCCCCAAAGAAGTTAATTCCTTTATATATTTTAATCTTGGATCATTGAAGGAAAATAAAAATAATTTATTGTGTAGTTCTTTTAGTGAAGTTTCAAATACTATGAAGAGTATTCTTTCACTTCTCAATTTTTCTCTAACACATAGCCAAATCCTTTCTTTGAAGCATCTTTGAATACCACAAAGTATTCGACAATTTTTGGTTATGTGAGTTAAGGATAGGGGATGAGACCATTTTTTAATCCTTTAATTTCTCATAACATTCATCATTTTTCACGACCCGTCGGGACCCATGCCGTGACTACCCCAAGCCCTCCATCCAAAGGCCAGAGGTTGGCGACTAGCACCAAAGGCGTAAATCTCGATAAAAGGGAAGCCATTTCCTTTAATAAGTAAACAAATACAATAGAGTACGTAGTTGGAAGTAAACACTAAGTAAATAATTTATAAAAAAGAAAGTGATGAATGTAAAGGGGAAGGAAATACAAGCCCAATAGTAAAGTACATGAAAAATGGAAAGCAAGTACAACTGAAAAAGGTAAAACAGCTAAAAATGGTAGCTCCTGGAATATCTAGTGAGTATCCAACCTGAAGGGTATGTACAAATGTCCACCTCAGCACTCCATGTCTATCGGTCTGTTCTATGTACCGTCTTTCCGTGTGGTCCACCTCCGAGTAATGTCCGGTCCTGGATCGCTCTCTGCCTCCGTCAACAATATCTGTCGTCTACATCCAACACAATGAGGTGCATGCATAGCCCGTGCAGGGGTGAGAATAACTATACTCATTATGTACCCCGAGACCCCAAATGGTCTCCCAGAATCCACAATGGATAAACCACAGAAGAAAGATACAACCAAAAAGTATAAACCAACCCTACTTTGTTATATGCCCTTACATATACCTAAGTTATCAATCTCAGTTCGGCTCAAACTCTCGAGATCAAGCACAACCCAATCCACACATCAAGTAAAGTCAATCACATCGATGAAAATGATTGAAAGTAAAGTCTCAGCTCACATAGGTACACAACTTTCGTATAGTGATAGAGATGATTAGATGTAGTCACTAATTTATCTATGCTGTCGGACCCACACAGGATACAAGACCAGCTATGCTGTCGGACCCACACAGGATACAAGACCAGCCACACTGTCAGACCCACACAGGATACAAGTACAGAGGTCAACACTGTCGAACCCACACAAGATATAAGAACAACATTCATCTTCGTTGACCTCACGGAGGATCCCAGTATGGTAGTCATCGCTAACGAACCCACGGAGGATGCTAGTATAGCAGTCGTCACAATCACAACCAGCTCTGGGGTTTCCGCACACAGCACGCTCATTTTCAGGAGGGTCCGATCCTCGAGTAAAGGGTTCGATAAAACAACTATCACAAAGTCCAATGTCTATGTATTCCGATGTTCCGTCTCATCAAAAGAAACCCAACGCGATAGATTGTGCGTCAATCGGACACACGGTCTGAGAGTTATTGGATTTTCTGTTCCAAGGACCCGGTTGGATTTACATTCATTCCAAACCCGGAAATTTTCCAAATTTATCCAAAAATTACTTATAGTATCGCAAAAGGACTGTCTAATCGTGAGGATCCCAGTGTCGTAGACGGCGTGTTGATCGGACACGCGATCTAGAAGATATTAATGTTTAAGAGAAACGGGCCTCGCCCGTCAAGCCCAGTGGGCTGGCGGGTCGTCTCGTTCTGGCTCGGCTGGTCCGACTCAACAGGTTGGTCAGCCTAGTTCAGCCCATTGGGGCACTTCCTGGCCCGACTTTGTGGCCCAGCCCGTGCGAGGGCGGCCTGGCCCACGGGAGGGTTTCCCGACCCACGCGGCTGGTAGCCCTGCCCACGGTTGGCCACTACTCTTCTAGCCGTCCGAGCAGAGCAAGGGGCACGGCCCCCCGAATTCTTGAAATGATGCGCCCCCTCTCATGTTTGGTCAGCTGAAGCCGGCCGGCTTTTTAGGTGCGAGTGGCCTGCTCTGCGGGCCGCTAAACCTCCACACGTGACACCCTTATGTGCCCCAGATTCTTCCCCCCGGCCGCCAGGAGGCCGGCCGGTTAACCCGCCGAAGATGCCCACTCAGTGCGAGCTGGGCCCCTCTACAGCATGGCACCACAAGGCACCGCAGTCCTCCATCCCAGCTGTCTACGACCGACCGGTTTACTTCGTTCGAGCGGCCGGCACCGCGTGCCGCGGTTTCTTCCACGCGGTCGGTGCGCGGTCGTTCCTTGCGGTCGTCGTCGCCACCAGATTCTACCTTCTCTGGTTGCCACATCCAAAATATTCAAGAACCAATGGAGGGTCATCGGGTGCTATTCGTTCAGCCCGCACCCTCCATGTTTGGTGATAATTATAGGCCAAAGACAATCCAAGATTTTTAACGAAGAATAAGGTTCAATTTTATTCAATTAAAAATTTATCAAAACCCCCTACCTCGATTCAAGGTGTGTTGTCATTATCACATAAATCGGCATCGCGTATGACGGTGATGTTCTATAAACATCAGAGAAAGAGGAAGGTAGGTAGCGTTCTATGTGGTATCTCTTTCTTTATTACCCCGGTTAATGATGTGGAGGAAGAAGATCGAGTTCCCCATGTTCTTCGCTGGAGAGGGTGAATTCTCCCAAAGCCTTTCCACTGAAAATTTTCCAAGGAAAATGAAATAATAGGCTCATAATAACATAATAATTCTATAAAATTAAAAACAATTCAATAGAATTGTTAACACCACAAATTAATTAAAGAATATTTTAATTAATTGTGTTGGCACAATTAATGGGAGGGAGGTGGAGAGGCTCCACAATTATGTGGAAGTTCAAAGGTTAAGAGAGGGGTTTAAGGGAGTTTAAGAGGGAGTTGAAGGGTTAGGGGACCATGTGGGCCCCACAATTAGTTATATCCACCCAAGGGATGTTATGTGGGGTGTGGGCCCCACCTCCAACTTCCCTTTCGAGGAAATAACCACCACATCAAATAAATTGTATAACACCCCAATTTATTTTATTTATTATGAATTCCCAAAAGAAAATTAACTCCCGCTCTCGACCAAACGCAATTTTCATAAAGGTACCCTTAGGAAAATAATTACATTGTGATTTCATCGGTTTCATCAGATTTTAATTCTTAACATCGTTTCAAAAGATAGAAAAACACACACGTACTTTTACTGAACGTACCTGAACAAAACATCAAAAAATGATTCAGGGCACACCGGGCCTCAGAATCAGGAATCGTTAGAAACTACAGACCTATAAAATTACAATGTATTTAGGAAAACATTTTCCTTGAAATTTACAGTTCTTTACATTACCCCCACCTCATGGATTTATGTCCCCGTAAAGCTACAACACACACTAGGCGAAAAAAGTGGATACTGAGCACACATCTGAGCCTCTCACTCCCATGTGCTCTCATGGAGGTTCTCGTGCTACCAGTGAACACACACCAGAGTAATCGTCCATCCACGTAGGACCTGTTCCTTTCGATACTCGATCTACACCAGGACCTCTATGAATGTCTCCGCAACATCTATTTCCAACTCTCGTTGGTTGATGATGTGTGATGGGTCGTGCACATATCTCATTAGCTGAGATACGTGAAAGATTTCGTGCACCCGGTGCAACTTAGGTTGAAGGGCCAGGCGGTAACCCACCTCTACTACTCTGTTGAGGACCTGGACTGGCCCAATAAATCATAGAGATAACTTGCTGAATTGGCCAAATATCTATACACCCCATCGAGGTGAGACCCGTAAGAAGATGTGGTCGCCATCCTCGAACTCCAGTGGTCTCTATCTCCTATCGGCATAGGACTTCTGTCTACTCTGTGCAGTCTTCATCTCCTCCTGGATGATCAACAACTTCTCTGTCATAACCTGAACCATCTCTAGTTCTACAAGTGTTGACTACCCTGGGTCAGTCCATCACATAGGTGATCTGTAAGGTCGGCTGTATAGTGCCTTGTAAGGTTCTATCCCGATGGTGGAGTGATAGATGTTGTTTTACGCAAACTCTACCAATGGTAAGTGATCCTTCTAGCTGTGACCAAAGTCAAGCACACATGCATAGAGCATTTCCTCGAGAGTATGAATGTTCCTCTCAGTCTGACCATCTATCTGAGGATGGAAGGCAGTGTTTAGATGTAGATGTGTCCCAACTGCCTCCTATAACCCCTTCCATAGTCGGGAAGTAAAGCATGTGTCCCAGTCGGAAACAATCATCGATGGAACACCATGAAGCCGTACGATCTCACGTATATAGAGGCACCCCATGTTCTCTACTGAGCCCTTCTCTCAAATCTATATGAAGTGGGATGACTTGGTGAGTCAGTCGACGATCACCTAGATAGATTTTTGTCCTCTGGATGTATGTAGAAGCCCCGTCATTAAATCCATGGACATCCCGTCCCACTTCAACTCAAGGACCTCTTAGGGTTGTACCAATCCTGCTGGTACCTGGTGCTCTTCCTTCACCTGCTGACATGTGGGGCATCACGAGACAAACACTGCTACTGCATTCTTCATACCTGGCCACCAGAGCTGTCCTCTGAGGTCCTAATACATCTTCGCCAATCCTGGATGTACCACTTGAGGGGAATTGTGAAACTCCCTCAACACTTCCTCCTATAGTGAAAATGGTACAATGGTACATCCCCTAAAGAGGATGAAGTTCTCCCCTACATCAGAAAATCCATCAGGAGCCTGCCCTATTGATATCTGAGCACATCACGTCTCACAGTCAAAATCCCCATGTTGTGCCTCTCTGACTCGCTGAAGAAGTGGAGAAGTGACTGTGAGAGACTGAAGAAAGGTTACTTCATCTCTATCCACAAAGGATACCAGCAACACGAATAACTGCTATATCACCTATCCCAGCATCTGAATGCCCGATGTCCTGCTGAGATCATCTTCTACAATGCGCCCCTTCCCAAGAAAATAGACTATCTTGAAGTCGTAGTCCTGGAGGAACTCGAGTCATCGCCGCTATCTCAAGTTCAGGTCCTTTTTCCAGAATATTTACTTGATACTCTGGTGGTCAGAGTAGACTATAAAGTGCCCTCCCATTAGATAGTTCTGCCACAACTTCAAGGAGAACACCATTACTCCTATCTCCAGGTCATGAGTAGCGTAGTTCTGCTAATATTATCTCAACTTTCGTGAACCATACGTGATCACTACTCGATCCTGCATCAGAACACACCTGAGTCATGTCCCTGATGTGTCATATAAACTATGTACCCAATTACCTCCTCCAGTAGCCTCAAGATGGCTGCATAGGTCAATCTCTACCTCAACTCCTGAAAGCTCTGCTGGCATCTCTTTGACTGCATGATGATTTACCCCTTCTTTGTCAAAGATGAAAGAAGTGCTGCAACTCTGGAGAAGTCTGGCACAAATCTCCGGTAGTACCTAGCCAATCCTAGAAATCTCCGAACCTCCATCACACTCCTGGGTGCCTGCCAAGAATGTACTGCCTCTATCATCACTGGATCCACTGCAACTGTAGCCTCCGAGATAACATGTCCCAAGAAGTGAACCTCTCGAATCCAGAACTGGAACTTTGAGAGATTATCATAAATCTGGTGTTGTTAGAGTGTATCCAGTACTACCTACAAATGGTAGACATGATCCTACTCAGTAGTCGAGTAAATTAGTATGTCGTCGATGAAGACTACGACAAAACGATTGAGGTATGGCTTGAAGATCATGTTCACGAGACATGAACACTACTGGAGAATTGGTTACATCGAAGGCGTAAAAAAGAACTCATAATGGCCATATCAAAACTTGAAGGTCGTCTTCTGCCCATCCTCATCTTGAAATCTGAGCTTGTCATAGCCTGATCATAGGTCTATCTTCGAGAACCATCATTCTCCCTTTAGCTGATCAATGAGGTCGTCAATCCTCAAGAGTGGGTACATGTTCTTTACGGTCACCTAATTCAGGTGATGATATTCGACACACAGTCGCAAGCTCCCATATCCCTTTTTGGAGAACAATATTGGAGATGCCCAGGGTGAAACACCGGGTCGGATAAATCCATTCCCCTATAAGTCCTCTAGCTATACCCTCATCTCACGAAACTCGGTGGGAGCGATCCGATATGCTGGTGTAGATATCAGTGCTATCCTGGGGTATAAATCAAGGTATAAGTCTACCTCTCTATGAGGAGGTAGTCCTGGAACATCGTCAAGGAAAACATCCACGTACTGATCCATCACAACAGGAAAAATCGGACTCCGCACATCAACCACTCTGAAGAGGAGACTAGCCAACTGATGTGTGATCGGATTCCCCCTCCTCTGCGTAAGTCCATCATGTGATGCGAACGCTCCCCTCTCACTGGTGAAGGTGAACCTAGTCCCATCCATTCAGAAACACTACACCTTGCTCCTAATAAAGTAAATATGAGAATGAATTGTGGATAACCAATCCATACCCAAGATGACATCGTAAGTCCTCGAGGCTGCTACAAGAAGATACCAGCCGAAACTGTCGCCTCCTAGAGTAAGCTCACACTGCAGGCACCAGTGCGTAATCGTTGAGTCTGATCCCGTAGAAGTCTCTAGCCACAAGGATCGAGCCAACAACTCCATCAGAATCTCCGAGCTCTGAACAAGGGCAGCAGCAATAAAAGAATGACTCACACCTTTTTCTATAAGTACTATAGTAAGGGTATATTAGACACAGATTGTACATCTAATCTACTTTGGTGTTCCATGATCGTTAGCCTCGACTATCTAAAGCTGATCCCACCTTTATCCACCAACTCCCTTTGGTCGGGGTGGACCTCTTGTGGTGGTGGTGGTGGTGCCTCAAAACGTCGTCCACCAACTGCTACTCGGCCAACTCCTATGCCATGTCCGCCTACTCCTGGCAGACCACCATGGTCAAACCTCTTCCTATTCTTGGGAGGTACCTCTACTGTCTTCTGCTCATCTTCATGGCAGTTCAGGTAGTCATGACCCATGTTGCCTTGCCCGCGGCATGCATAGCACTACCTTCTCCTCGTATGGCTTGCTCTATTTCATGTGCCCCGCACAACCGAACCTGTATCCTAAGGTCTCCCACCGAATGGCTAGGTCCGCATGGAACTCTGTGTCGACTGTCTACTGCTGGCTGCAGAAGACTTTGTTATGTGTCATTCTACAGGAGGTCTCACTGCTGGTGACTGCGCATCGAGAAAACTCTCCACTAGAAGGGCTCTCTCCTGCACCCCCGCCTGCGTCGGGATGCTGAGAGGAATCGTCGAAGCCCTGATCTCATGCCTGAGTCCCTGACCAAAGTTCTAGGCCCTAAAGAATCAGTCATGTACCATATCTGTGGAGTAGCGTGAGAGGGAGGTAAACCTCACTGGGTACGGATATATTGTCATGCTTCCCTGCTGTAGCTGAAGTAACTCCTGAATCCTCACCACACGAAGGGTGGCTGAAACAAAATCTGAGTGGAAGAGACTCTCGAAGTTCGTCCAGAGTAAAGTTGCCTCGTCCAGCACCTGGAGCACCAGGATCCACCATCTACCTGCTGCTGCATGTTGGAGACTTGCGGTAAGGATCACCGTAAGGTCGGATGGTGTCCCTACCAATCTGAAAACTCTCACAACAACCTCCAGCCAATCCTCAGCTACTTGTGGGTCCGTCTCTCTATGGAACCTGGGCGGCCTCTGTCACTGGAACTTGTGCAAGACACTCATGTGGCATGCACTCTATGCTGCAAGGTCTGGTGGTATTGGTGGCCCAGCAAGTAGTGGTACCGTAGGTGGCTCCACTGTGATGGGTCCATGCACCGAGGCCTAACCGCTCAGTGGGCTACCATCTCAAATGTAACTCGGAACCCTAGCTGGTTGTCTTCGTGGGGACATCATGAAAAAAAAACAGGTGCACCACTGTTAACACTGTATACCTGGTGAGCTAACACAAAGTAATCACGAAGAAAACTTTTCAAAGGAAACACACAGGCAATCAGCGCTTTCATACACTAAGGAGAAAATCAGAGGTCATGGTCCTAGTGTATGGAAACGTCAGCCGCCGCACCAACACCAGTTTCCCTAAACTGATATCCACCCACAAAACACTTAACCCTATTACTTCATAGAAAATAATGATCAGTGTTCTGAGTTCTGTTGTAGAACCGACTCCTCTGATACCAATTTTTCAGGACCCATCCTTGGGACCCGTGTCGTGACTACCACAAGCCCGCTTTCCATTGGCCAGGGGCTGGGGACTAGCACCAAAGGCATAAATCTTGATAAAAGAGAAGGAACCTACATTAATACGTAATCAAATATAACAGATTACGCAGCTGGAAGTAAACAGTAAGTAAATACTATATACAATAGAAATTACTGAAAGTAAAGGGTCCGGAAATACAAGCCCAATAGTAATGTATAGGTACAACAGAAAGCAAGTACAACTTAAAAAATGACAACATATAAAAAGGTAATCTCTTGGAATGTCCACTGAGTATCCTACATCAAGGGTAGGTATATATGTCTACCTCAACACTCCACATCTGTCGGTCCGTTCTGTGTACTGTCTCTCCGTGTGGTCCACCTCCGGGTACCGTTCGGTCCTGGCTTGCTCTCTGCCTCCATCAACGTTGTCCATCATCTGCATCCAACACAACGAGGTGCGGGCATAGCCCATGCAGGGGTGAGTATAACGATACTCATTAGGGACCCCGAAACACCAAAAGGTCTCCCAAAATCTAGAACTGATAAACCACAGAACAAAGATACAACTACGAAGTATCAACTAACCCTACTTAGTTATATTCCCATACATATACCTAAGTTATCAATCTTAGTTCGGCTCCAACTCTCGATCTCAAGAACAACCCAATCCACACAAGAATTAAAGTCAATCACATCGATGATAATGATTGAAATTCAAGACTCAGCTCACGTAGGTACACATAATTCATATAGAGATAGAGTTGAACAGATATAGTCACTGATTCACATAAGCTGTTGGACCCACAAAGGATACAAGACCAGCAAAGCTGTCAAACCCATACAGGATAAAAGACCAGCTGCTCTGTCAGACCCACACAGGATACAAGTACATAGGTCAAAACTATCGAACCCGCAAAGGATACAAGAATAGTAGTCATCGACGTCGAACCCATGGAAGATCCCAGTATGGTAGTCATCATTGTCGAAACCACATAGGATCTCAGTACTGTAGTCGTCGCAGTCACAGCCTGATCTAGGGTTCCTGCACACAACATGCTTGATTCCAGGAGGGTCCGATCCTCAAGCAATGGGGTCGATACATCAACTATCATAAAGTCCAGAGTTGATGTATCCTGAAGTTCTGTCTCATCAAAAAAAAAACCCAACGCGATAGATGGTGCATCAATCGGATGCCCGGTCTGAGAGTTATTGGCTTTTTCATTCCAGCGGCCCAGTTGGATTTACACTCATTCCAAAACCGGCCGTTTTTCAAAGTTATACAAATCTCACATAGAGTATCGCAAAAGGACCATCTCATTTTGAGGCTCCCAGTATCGTAGACAGTTCTTCGATCAGACGTGCAATGTAAAAGATATTCGTGTTTAAGCGAAATGGGCTCGGCCCGTCAAGCACAGTGGGCTGGCGGGTTGGACTGTTCTGGCTCGGCGGGTCCGACCCGACTGGGGGGTCAGTCCGGCCTGGGCCAGCGGGGCATGGACCAGCCCCGCGCTATGAGCCAGCCCACGTTAGGGCGTCCCGGCCTCTGCGAGGGTGGCCCAGCCTGCGCAAGGATGGACCAGCCCGCGGTTGGCCGCGGCTCGGCCAGATGGCCCAGTGGGGCGGGGGGGCGCAGCCCCCTGCTTCATGAAATGGCGGTGCTGAGCGACCCACTGTGCGGGCCGCTGATCCTCTACACGTGGCGGCCTTAGGCACTACAGTTTCTCCAGCCTAGCTGGTAGGCAGCCGACCAGTTCACCCGCCAAAGTGGCCCACCCATCATGGGTTGTGATCCCTCTGAAGCACGACGCCTCATGGTGCCGCGGTCTTCCGCCCGGTTCATCCGGCAAGAGGACCGCATAGCAGGCCGCGGTCTTCTCGCAGCGTGTTGCCAAGGTGGCTCCACAGTCCTCCAACCTGACCAGCTACTAATACCCGGTTCAGTTCGTCCGAGTGGCCCACACCGTTATTCGTGATTTCCTCTACGCTGCTGGTGCGCGTTTGTTTCTTCTGGTCGTTGTTTCCCATGGAGGCCACCGCCTCAGGTCTCCACCTTCAAAATATTCAAGAACCAATAGAGGGTCTTTGGGCCATGTTCGGTCAACCCATGACCTCCACGCTAGGTGATAACAATAGGCCAAAGACAATCCAAGATTTTCAATGAATAACGAGGTTCAATTTTATTCAATTAAAAAATGATCATAACCCCCTACCTCGATTCAATGTGCGTTGTCGTTGTAGCAGAAATCAGCATCGCGAATGAAGGTGTTGTTCCGTCAACATCACATAAAGAGGAATGTTGGGAGAATTCTTTGTTGTGTCGCCTTCTTTCTTACCCCAGTTGAAGAAGTGGAGGATGAAGATCGAGTTCCATGTGCTCTTTGCTGGAGATGGTGAATTTTCCCAAAGCCTTTCCTCCAAAATTTTTCCAATGAAAATAAAATAATAGGCTCCCAATAATATAAAAATTCCATGCAATTAAAAAAAATTCTAAAGAGTTTTTGACACGACAAATTAATTAAATAATATTTTAATTAATTATGTTGTCACAATTAATGTGAGGGAGGTGGAGAGGCTCCACCATTATGGGCATGTTCAAAGGTTATGAGGGGGGTTTGAGGGAGTTAAAGGGGGAGTTGAAGGGTTAGGGGATTATGTGGGCCCCACATGTAGTTATATCCTCCAATGGGATGTTATGTGGTCTGTGGAACACACATCCAACTTCCATTTGGAGGAAAAACCCACCACTAAAAATTAATTGTGTAACACAATAATTTATTTAATTTATTATGAATTCCCAAAAAAAATTAACTCCCTCTATCGACCAAACGAAACTGCGGTAAAGATCCCCTTAAGAGAATACTGGTGCTGCGAGTCCATCGGAGTCCTGGATTTCAATTCGGAGCATCAGTTCATAAGATAGAAAAACCCGCATGTTTGTTTACTGAACGTGCCTGAACAAAACATCAAAAAATGATTCCAGGCACACAGGGCCCCAGAATCAGGCGCTGTCAGAAACTATGGACTTATAAAATTCAAAAGTATTTAAGAAAAAAAATTACTTGAAATTTTAGGGTCTTTACATCGATAAAAATACATGATTCCCTTTTTGGTAATCTTTGTTAATGGGTTTAAAAATATGCATTAAATTTAACAAAATTCGATAAAATAACCTAGATCATCCATAGAATATGTGGATATTTTTCATAGATGTTGTCCTCAACCATACTTGAATTGATTCTATTTTTTATGGGTGTATAGATATACAATTTAATGTTATGATATTTCCTAGTAACATTAATTCCTTCAACTAGAACACAGATTTTCTATACGCTGCATAAAGCATCACATTTCTCAAGGTCGTTAGCATCATGATTTGATGATCATTCTCCTCATTAGTTTTATTTATTGTTATAAAACTATATATAAATAATAACAAATATTTTTAATGGTAATATCTAGAGAGACTACTTGTCTCTTCAATATATATTATTAGAGTATTATAGTGTACAAATGGAGCTTCATTGAATTCATAGTGATTCTACCTTTTTCCAAAAGTATTATTGGGGATATCCTTGTTACTCAAATTTACATGATAATATCCCAACCATAGATCCACATAATAGATGTATTGTCCTCCACATTTCTAATGAAATAGTCTTAAATACATGTATGTGTATAATTATTCTTTATGGTGGCCATGTTTCAGTCATGATAATCATTGAAACAACATATTGAACCTTCCTTTTTCTTGATGAGGTGGAATATTTCAGCTCGAGGTGAAGCACATGGGCATATGACCAATTTATCAAAATTTTCTTGTAGTATTTTTCACATGAACTCAAGATACAAAATATTAATTATATTTTAATTCATGGATAACAAAAACACCCTGAGTATAATTATGGTACAAAATATTTCCTCTCAACTATGAGAAAGGTTAGGTAAATCAACCTGAAACACATCATCATATTTCTTCACAATTAGAATGTCTTAATTAATGATTCCTGCCTTAGAATATTCTATTTAAGTGAGATATATTTTTTCATATGTAAATAAAATACATGACAGATATGTGTTTACAAAATAATATTCATACATCTCCTTGAATTTGTAAATATTCAATGGATGATTTGAGATATAGAGATTGATTTCCTTATGATAGATATTTATGTTTTATATACATAGGGGAATAGAATCCACACTTAGAATTTATTTCCATTCCACCAACGAGAGTATGTCATGGTTCAATAGGATTTTCATCCAAAAACAACTATAGGAGAGGATTTATATACTTGGGATGAAATAATTACCCCATTTTCTATTTCATTGATACCTCTACATTGATGCTTTGTTTTGGTGCTTTAATAGTACTACTAATAGTTCTTGATTTAACTAAATTTCATGAATTAGAATGAAAAATTATATTCAATATTCATGATTTTATATCTAGTGTACCATTCACTACATAATTGTTAGGATGTCCCTCAAAGGTTATGATGGGAAGTGATTGACGTTGTTTCCATTGAGTTTATTTAATGTCTCTAAAAACACATATATTTGTGCATTGGTTGGAAAAGTGATCTAGTTACTTAGATTTGGTGAAATAAACAATGGGTTGATTCTGGAATAGAGAATCCTTTCTTTCACCACATTGGTGTGTTTTTCTAATTGGAAATCACAATATTGTTTCTTTTCCTACCTATACAAAAATAATTTCCACTACGCCCATATTAAATTTATGTTGCGCATTTTTTCACACATTTGACAAGTGGGATGTTATATTTTTTCACTTATAGATTTATTCAATATAACACCAAAATTAGAATCCAATTTCATCTTCTTATCTCATTGATACACTTGAGATTCACGGGTATCCATTTAAAATTTTAGGGAACATTAAAAAAATATTTTTAATAGTTGTAAAAGTCTCAGAACAATGGGGATTTTGATAGACTATGTTTTATTCCATTAGGGAACTGGAAAAGAAATCAATTGGCAGAAACAAAAAAACCACTGGTGTATTGTGAATGATTTTTTATTTTTTCTGCATACAACCCAATAAAATTGTAATATATTTTCTTTAGGGAAATTAAATTCCTTTACATATTATGTTGGAGTTTGTTAAGTAAATATGTTTCGGAAAACATTTTCTAGAAGTTCTTCATCCCCAATTATTTGATCTTTTCCCCATGATTCATTTTTTTGATGAATGATAACACTAATATGATTATCTATAAATATGATAAAAACCCAAAATAACCATCTATATCACATATCATTGAAGTATGGAGATAATATTCTAAATTGAGTGGATCCCCATTTCCACAATTAATGGATCATATAATCCATTTAATGTAAGATGCCTTGTTATTAAAGATTATTAATGTGAAATATTTTACATAATAAAAGGATTTGGGTTCTCCTCTTAGAATATGATTCCGTTTATAAATAGACTCATCTATGATAGTATATTTAAAATGTATTTGAGTCCCACAACTATCTTGTTGTTCATCTCTTTGGGTTAGCCATCACATTTCCCATTGCATTGATTATTTACCCGCTCAAATCATGTAATCTGATGAGACTAAACAATACACAATGTAATGGAACAATATACAATTCCAAGAACACCTATCACATTCATTCCATTCTCATTATTAAGTAAGCCACTGACATCATTAACCATAGAATTATTTATCATCTCAATTTATTACATGATCCTAGAGTGTGGAATAAATACATTTATGTCCATAATTATATGTATAAGATCATATAGGTGAAAACCCTTGATAGAAAATGGGTAATGGAATTCGATAAAAAGTTTTCAGCATTGAAAATCATTGTGGAATTTTAGTAGCATAACAACGTCAGATAAATATAGAAAAATAGTTTGACATGGGAAAAAGGGGTATATCATCATTTGGAATGAATATGTATAGTAATAGGGGAATGGAAAAATTACCATAATAACAGGAATTGAAAATATATGGCATACGATAATCAAGAAGCATGAATAAAATGGATAAGGGAAGGATCCATTACCTTGAGAGTGTGTCTTCAAATGCTTTATAGGCATTTTTTGAGATATTTGGGGAACCATGGAATGATTATATATAATGAATTAAAAGGTAAGGTTGTTTTACAATTATTTTTATTTCTGGGAAGTGGGGTATTTTTTTTGATTTGTATCAATAATGAATGGGTAATTCTTTTTCATTTCTGAAACTCAGGTTTTGGAATCCAAAAAATAATGTAACAAAAACCACAAACATCCCATGGTTTCCCCATAGATTCTTATAAAGGGGGTATTTATCATTATATTATATCTCCAAGGGTTGAATATAATAATATAATTCCCTTGAAGATATGCAATGATTCATACTGTTTAAAAAATTATTTCAATACCATAAAATATATTACGGGTTTTGGGGGCTTCTTAAAGGCATAATGAAAATAATCAAATAGGTATATAATAAAATTTATATAAAGGGATAAATATATATTTGGGAATTTATATCATTTATAGTATTTATTTAATATATTTTTGTTCATTATTATTTCATGATACACACCGTATTTTTATAAGGTATTTAATTTTTACATGACAATTAAAAATTCCTAGAAAATTATGTTAAATTCACCATTGGAAATTGAATACTAATTGAAAATAAAATTTTTATTTTATTAGAAAAAAATAAAAAATATATAATGATATAATAAGAAGAAAATGTGGAAATTATTATATTCAAAATAAAAATTCATTTTATTATTTTTTTATACATATCCATTTAATACACTCGAATTCACCATATGGGTAAAGTGTATGACAAAATAATTTTCCTTGGGGGGTTAACCATACATGATTGGGATTTGATATCGATGATCTAGAAATTATTCCATAAATAATTATTTCATTATAATGTTGTTTTATCTCATATTAGTCATTGTTTTGGTAAATATCTAGAGATTATATCTATATGGGATGATCTAATAAATGGGATTCAAAGGGTCTGATTCTACTATTTGAGTCAATCACATAAGTTGTCAATGACTATTGGATTTTTTAAAACCATATATTTAGATTAATCATGTTACTACTTTTCAATGACTATATTATCAAGGTTAATAATTCATAATAGTTTTTTGTATTTGATCGTATTTAATAAAACTAAATATGTGCACGTGTTTTATATATCTATAATATATAATAAGACATTTGATTAAACAAAAAATTGTATTGTATTGTATTGTATTTATATTATTTCATGTTGTTACATAATTTTACCATGTTAAATAAAATTTGTTATAATGATTATTAGTATAGAATATATATTAGAAATACTCAATTCTTAATTTGGATGACATTCATTTAAAAATTAGTATAGAAATCATATTAAAAACTTTTTTAGCTAAATGAATTTTTATGAATAGAAGTTATTTTTCCATAATTACATTCCATGTAAAAAAAAATAAATGAAAATTAAAATATTTTATTGAATTCATTTTTATGTCATTTAATTAGCATCTTTCATCAATATATATTATTATATTTATTTGTGACTAAAACACATTATTTACATTAAAAATGTTTCCTTGAAAATAATTAATTCTGCAATGACATTGCTTTTACTTATTTAAAACGTGAATAATAACTTGTTAATTAATATTTTATTTATATATAAAATAATTATGCCAAAATATATTTTTTTCTATTCATACTCATCATTCAAACTGCTAAAAAATTACTATAACATTAAATAATGATATTTAAATATTATATCATGGTTCATAAAATCATTATGTTATGAGTAAATAAATATTTCAATGCAATTTTGTTTATATAAATGAAAATATTGCCTAAAATAATGTTGGTTTTCATTATGTTCCCCAAGAATTTATAATTCATGATTAGATACCCCCTCTCTTTTATTTTAAATTTTAATAAATGCTATATTCTTTTAGGAATATACACATTGAAAATCCATAATTGATCTTAAATAATTATTAGAAAAAAATTTGTTGAGATACATCTAGTTATTACATGATACATCCTATGATAAGGAGAGAATAAGGGTGTCACCAGTTTTAATTTTTGTTACATTATCCATGTCCCATTAGAAGGTATTCCCATGTTATAAGGAACACTCTTAGATCATTCTCTCTATCAACTACACCGACCGCAAGTATGATGCACATGTGTAATAATTAAAGAGTACATGTATTCATAGATCCTATTTGTTTAACTTTAACAGAGATACATTCATAGAGAGTATTCATACCATTGTTCTAGTGTACTAAAAACCCATAATAAGGAAAAAAAATCTTGATAAAATATTTCTGTGAGGTCACTCTTTTTTATGGATATATTCCTACACAAACAAATTTTGAGATAATCAATAATAGTAAATGGACACTCACTTATCCCCCATTGGGAACATATCTAGAAGATATCAATTTAGAGACCCATTTGTCTTTTTTTAGTTTACATACATCATGGTTGAAATATGGTCAACATATGGAAATGACATCATAATTCTATATGTGATGATTGAATATACGACATATTCATATCCCAATTACACAAAAAAATAAAATTATCAATTTATGAGAAGAGATGAATCTATAATATTTAAAACACAATATCTTGATTAAATAATTGTAGCATGCTAATTGTCTTCAATCCATTTAGTCTTATTTACTCTAACAGTATTGATATATAGTGGATATTACAAAAACAAAACTTATAATTCTATTCCAATATATGGATCAATAATATAATATTAATTAATAATAAATATATAATATTTAATTAATTATTCATTAATCAACATTCTTGGAATCCACATATTTACATATATTTCTCCAACCATGGGATTATCAACTATGTTCCCCTATATTTTCTATCATATCTATTACATATATAATTAATATTTCATTATCATTTAATCTAGTTATATCATTTTATATACTTATTTTAGAGTTTAATTTCAAAATAAAATTCATACAGTGTTAGTAACATCATGTTTCTACAAATTCATCAAAAATCATATTATTATAGATCCCCATCATATATATTATAATATATGGATATGGTCCTCCCAATGAACACTAATATATTTTTAAATACCAATGTCATAAAAAATGAATGTAATTTATAGATTTCAGAAATTAGGGAATGAAAACATTCATCATATCCTAATTTATTTAGTTTCTCACATGTCTTTCCTTTAATATGTAGTGATATAAGGCATGATAATGATATTCTGGGTGCATCATTGATATATGTTGAAAAATATCCCAGACAATAACTATAATCACCAAAATTCTATCATAATGGGTTAACCATCAAAAAAATAAATATTCATTGTGGTCTTACCACTATATCACGATGTGATCAAATTTAATATCTTCCTGAACTTCAAAACCATTTCATCATGAATTTCACCATTGGATTGTAAATTTACAATTAAATACAAGATTTATAAATTTCCCATCTCCTTTTCATAGCGTGACAATAAATTTCATGGATTTATCAATATTACACCTCAAATAGTGAATGATAAATCCTTATGTATGTGTTATCCTTTGTGAAACATTATTTTTAAGAGATAAACTATTTTTTATATTACATTTCTGTTTTCATATAACTACACCCACTACATGAAAATTTTGATCAAATTGTAATTTTCACCTAATTAAACCCTTGTATATACTATTGTTTAGTGTTCTTCAACTATACATTAACAAGGAATAATACTTATTTGTTCTAGTATATTTCAACAATTTATCAAATTCATATTAAACAATAGGTTCGTATAAATCTTGGTTATTATGTCCATTACATTACATGTTCTAAAATATAATATTATATATAAATTGACATTAAAATAATTATATAAATAACAATTCATAAGATATTAATTATTATTTTGAAACTATTTTTTCCCAAAACATCAAAAAAATCAATATTTCATAATTAATCTCAAATTGTTTCAAACATCTTCTACACTAGTCTCACATTAAAAAACTTTTTTGAACACTTACTCAATTTAATTAGTTTATGATCAACTCTTATTATCAAAACCATATTTACTTCTCAAATAAATATTGTTTGATTCATGATCCAATAGTTTTCTTATAGAAAATTTCAGCATATTGTTCTCTAAATATTTACATCAATAATACTAATTCAAAAATCATAAAAACATGTGATTGTTAACAACCCATTGGGAATACATATTACAAACGCACCACCCTCATTCACCTAATGTTATTCTCAATATCTATAACACATAAGTTTTAATGTAAAAAATGTAAGAACATATATGGATGATAATTAATTAATGGAAAACTATTACTATATATGTATATTGATGAATTATTTATTTTTTAGAATTCCCAAAGATTATTAATATACTATTGTCTAAAAATGACGCTTATATTAATATTTCAAAACGGTGTTCACATGTTTAAATTATAGATTGATAATATAGGTAGAATGGTATTCATTTTAAATAATCCAAAGAAAAAATTATTAGAAATGGTATTTTATTCTAGTATACTTGTTATATAAAAAATATTTTTTTAGAATAATAATTTTTTTACTAAATAGAATAATCTATTAATTTTGGATAGATCATGTATGGGAATGTTGGAAGATATTTTTGGGAAATTTTACTAGGACATTATTTGTGATACCCTAAACATATTTATATTAGAAAAAATAATATTTTTTTATTTAATAGTATTATTATTATTTTGTTTTGTATAATTATGGTGACCTTAGAAATAAATAATTTTAGAATAAAAATAATACATATAGAATTCAATAGAAATTATGAGACTATACATTCCCATAAGGCCAAAATACCCTTACTAACATAGAACACCTACTAGGTGACCCATTAGGATCATAGAGAGACCAACAATAACAAAAAAAGACCATGAAAATACTAAATTTCATTTACGTAACTCACAATGAAAAATATTATGGAATGAACAATGGAAACCATATAAGAATCAAGGGGATGTAGAGAACCATCTTCACCAAATTGGATTCTTATCTTTGGGGAACTCTAAACATGTATTTTTATGGTCTTGACGTTAAATATGGTCATTTTTTCCCTTGACATCTTTAGATGACAGATGGTTTTTAAAAAAGTTATAAAATTTTATAACCATTAGGTATTATATGTATTTTGAATATTTTATGTATACTAAGTATTTAATAATATTAATAATTTCAAATGATTTTAAATGATTTAAATTTATTAAAGTGTTATTTTTAATTGATGAAAATATAGTTTCAAATTTAAGATGTATTCATATTTTCATTTTAAAAATATCACAGTAATAATCATGTTGTTTCTTTTAGAGTGGGATAAAATGAATATTAATTTATGAAACATTTTAATATAGGATAAATTTTTTATTTAGATGTCAAACATGATATGTTTTAATACTAAAATGTGTAATTTCTTTTGAAAAAATGGTATTTAGTGTTTTTTAAACATAATAACGAATATATATATATATATATATAAATTATTATGTTCATATGTTTGATAAAAATTATATTTTTTTATTGAAAAATTTTGGGTGAGTAACCACCCAACCGAGTGTAGCCGTGAAGGCCAAGCCATTATGGTCTAGCGGGCAACTCACGTTGAACCCCAATGACAGAGAAACCTTACTTAGTGCATGCATGGTTCATGTCGATTTGGATATAGGTCATGCATGGTGAGGACTAAGCGCACAAAGAGACTTATTTATATGTCCTAGTCAACCGCATGCATGGGGTGAGGCAGGTTGCGCATCAGGTCGTGTGTGTATTGGACAAGGTCCACAGAGGTGGGGGCCCGGCGTTTAAGGACCCCACAACATGTTCTTTTATTACTAGAATATTAATGGTACATTGAATATTATATTGAGGTCCCAAATCACTCCCAATTTTGAAGTGGGATGTCGTTTTTTAAGGAAATATAATCTGAGCCATTGAATCGAGTCACAATTGATCTCAACCGGTCATCCTTTTTAAAACACATTGTTTCCCTGCAACCGTCTGATCAATACATGATATAATCTCGACTGGTAATATATTTTAAAAACCACATAAATATCCTATGCTATTTGATCAGCTTTGGTCGATCATGGACGTCCGTTTGTTTTCGTCACTTCTCCCTTTCCTCTTCTTCTTCCCCATGATGCAGTAATAGTCATCACCATCTTCTCCACTAGTTCTCCATCGGTCTGTGAGACCTCTTATCGATCTTCATGGACCAGCCATCCAACATTATTTTTTACACAAGTAATCAAGGGTATTTTATTTTTATACTGACTAGAACTATTTCAATGAAATATTTCTATAATATATAGATATATATATATATATTATTTGATAATAAATCTATTTGAGATTTTGGTTAATCATAGTTTTTGTTTTCTATCAGAATAGTAAGATTATAATTAGATTAGGATTCACAATTTTTATAATCATGATTGAAATAATGCTTTATATTATTATATATATACATTGTTTATACAAACTGATTATAATAACCTTATTTTTCACCTTAACCATGTGGGTTTTTCTCTTATCAAACACTCTCCAACATCTTCTTGGCTACACTATAAATTTGATGTCCAGTAAGGGATTTTTTTTGGGTATGAGTAAACCATATATACACATATACATATAAATATATATATATATATATATATACAAATATATATATATATATACGTTCAATTGTATAAAAATATAATTTGGTTTTTATGATCTTAGTATGATGAATAGTTGTTTTAAAATGATGTTCTTAATGTATGTAAAAAAAGTAGAAGTTTTTATTTAGTTTTCTATTTGGTTTGACTATTTTTTTTATTAAATGTGTATATATGTTTATATATATAAAAAACCTATTCTATTATATAATTTTTGAATGTTGAGTAAGAGCATGATGTTCCTTACCCATGTATTACATGTAAGAGTAATTTTAGATTTAGATTTGATATGTAAATACCATATATACAGTTTTTGTATATACGGTTATACATATTTATATATATATTTTTTAATTATAAATTTATTTATGTTTTCATAAAATAGAATTTAGAGATTAAATAATATTTTTTATGTGTATGAATTTTTTTTGAAATAGTGTTTTGATAATGAAAATTCCATGTATATACTTTGTGTATATATGGTTTTATACAATTTTCAATCCCACATGTATATATATATGAACCAAAAGTAAACATATAAATGCCTTGATATATTCGAAGACATATGATAGTATTAACCTGGTGATGACTTTAATTTTTTATTTGTTCGAAATGTTTTATACAATAATTATGATACAATTTTATAAAGGTAATGAATAAAAATACCTTTTTTAATTGTGTTCCTAAAATTGTTAAGAAGTAATCACCTTGATATAACATGCATGCATCTCCAATTTATATATTTTAGGACAGAATGTTGGGATAATCTTTTGATCCTTAGACATAAATATATATATGCATGCATAATCACATGTAGTGAAATGTGTTTAATTATTTACTCATGTATGAATACCTCACATGAAATAAATGTTTTACATTTATTTTTATTATATGTCAATTAATGATTAATCTACCACCATGAATGATATTAGTTTTTAAAGGTTACTATTTAATCTTTTTATTTGTACTATTTATCAGTGTGTGTAAAATATGAATGATATTTATCATAAATTCAAAACATGTATTATTGTATTTAAATTGTATAATTTCTAGAAAAAATGGTTTTGATTTTATGTTTTATTATTTTATGTGACACACCCAAACAAGCTATTATTTTATGTGTTGTAGTTATCACCAAATGTACAAATGTATGTTTATGATTCCATGTAGACAGTAGGTTAATGTTTATAGTTAATTCATGATTCATTTATGGATATAGACATAATTGGAAAATGGAATTTACCTCTAATAATATCTTATGGATTAAAAATTTAATAATTATATGTGGTATGTGACACTTCTAATAAAAGAAATAGATTATATTCGGTTTGGTATGAGACACATCAAATAAAAGACATAATTTAAAAAATCAATGTGGTATGGGACACTTTTATTTATGAAATATAGACATATAAGGAATTGAATAGACTTATTATGTGATGGGTGAGGCCCAATATGTCCTCTCGATACATCTGATTCTCTCATGACTCACTCTAAGTCATAGCACGGGGCCTTGACATAATGACTACGTACGGTATTGGCATGATGCCTCAATAGAATGTTTTGATTGTCCCTCATAATGCATTTCACCAATATGTGATAAATATTTACCCAAACATGGGATTTTTTTACTAGAAGTGAACCCCTGGTTAATAATCATTTACATTTAACAATGGTAGTAAATGAACATGGAACAATGAAGTATGTACTTGGGAAGTAATTTATAAAGAATGTTTAGCACCTATTTTCAGAACAATGATACATAAATTAATATTACCTCTATCATTTCATGAGTTTCATTTTATGATATAATTGAATCATGATATTGTTACTTATTTAATTATTGGAATGTATCAGTGCATGTGATAATTTTTTACTTACAACACTGCATGTAACGCTTAATTTAGTTTGATAAATTTCTTGATTATATGCTGAATTACATTCATTTTTCAACAATTATGTGTACTATAATATATATTCTATATTTTAAATAAATATATTGATACTAGTGTATGAATTTTTCCATAAAATAATTTCATGAATCCATTGAAAAATAATAATTAAATACTACTAGAAATGATATATACTTTTTATAAAATGTATTATAATTATTTTCAGAGGTTTTTTTAAAATTTAATTTCATTACATGGTTTTTAAAACCCATTTATGGGAATTCCTGTGCTCATGATACATTTTAATTTATTTTTATTGGGATAGTTTACATTTCGATCATTCAGTACTCTTATGTGATTGCAACGTTATAAATGTTTTACAATTCATTTTTGAGGAAAAATATCAGTTGTATCGGGTTTTCCCTTATGTAGACTTGGAAGATTCTATGTGATGGAATGTGATATGTAATTTAATCAAATTTTTTTGAGAAAATAAATTACACAACATATCTTAGGAAGAAACTCTAGGCTTCTAGGGAGGGTGTCATCAATGTTCGTATCATACAAATGGTTTAGATATTACTGGAAAATTAGAATAGAAAAAAACTATTATGTTTGACTGAGTAAAACCTTTTCATTAAATTTTTTATGGAAGACAATGGTTCACCCAAAAAACAGATGTCTATCCCTGCAAATTACATGAGAACATAAATTTAAAGTTTTGTTTAAAAACACACTATCCTTTTTTGAACATGGGAATAAACTACAAAAACATCTACCGGGTTTCAGACAACCAAAATATCCATTGACATTACAAAGGACTGAGTCATGTCTACTAACTTATGTTTCAAGAGAAACATTCATTTTATGAAAATAAAGGGCGGTACTATGAAGGAGTCTTCATGTGTTTCACCCTATATGTGGTTTATCTATCCCTGGAAAATTTCTGAGAAGCTTCAAAGGTGGGAGACCAACATGCAACCTATATGGTCCATGTTTTATGATTCAGATGGTATGAAAGACATTATAATATCTCTTTTTTTAAACGAAGTTATATGACTGGTCTATCAAAACTGATTTCATTTTGATATATAGGATGTCAACACCTCCTACACCACCCTCTTGAGGACCTACTGCTACCCAAACAAGTTTGACTAATGTAGTGCGAGGTGTATCTGGGAAAATGAAATTGAAGAGTTTAAAAAAATTAAGGATCAACCTAACTAGATGAACATAATAGAAATTTCTATGCTAGTGGTGGACATGGTATAGGTATAAATTTAATATTTTTCAATAAAATTTTGTTAATATTTAATAATTAAAATAGACTATTGAGACATTAAATTTAATGTCATAATTTGGTGTTGAATAATTATATGAGTACAATGGAATTGCGAGGATGCAATTATTTTGAGGGGAGAATAAAGTGATTCCCCAAAAAAATTAATTTTAGTAATAATAATATTTGGTTAATTATTGTTATTATTCATTTGTTTAACAATGGTTCCATAATAAATAAATACCTAAAGAATAAAATTAAGACATATTTTCTTCAATTGAAATGTTGAAATCATTCATTTTCATATAACAAAATGGACCTTACAAACCATGAATACCTACAAAGATACCCATTAAGATCAATGGGAGAACACCCCACATAATAAAAATAGAATGAAAATAGTTAATGTCCTTTAGTTCTGTCAGAACAAAAAACATTATAGAAAGAAAAATGAAAAAATACTAAGCATAAACGGAATATAGAGAACTATCTTTACCGAATTGGTTTTTGATATTTGGAACTCTATGAACAAGTATTTATAAGTACTTTATGTTAAATGTGAATTTTTGATGTTGACGGACATATAAAACAATTGGGTTTTTAAAGATCATAATATTTTTTACAGTTTTGTTATTTTTGTAATTTTAATTATTTTAATTATACAAAGTATTTAATTATATTAAAAGTATCAAATGTTTTTAAATAATTTAAATTTATTAAAGTTTTATCATTATTTGAATGATGATATGTTTTTAAATTGAAGATATATTAATTTTTGAATTTTAAAAGTATAACAATAATATCCATTGTGTTTCCACTAGAATGAGTTAAAATGAATATAAATTTATGACATGTTTTAATGGATGTTAAAATTTCTATTTCTATTTCGAGCATTAAATGTGTTGACACTAAAATGTGTAAAAACCTATGAATGTAATGGAATTTAGAGATCTTTTTCAAATAAAATATATATATATATATATATATATATTCTATTTTTAAATTAGTATTATGTTCTTATGTTTAAAAAATGATTTTTTTTGAATAATTTTGGATTTGTACCCTCCCAACCAAGGGCAGCCTTGATGTCCAATCCTCAAGTACTAGTGGTAATATCACATAGAACATTGAGGTTAGAGGACCCTCAGGCAGCACATGCATGGTGCATGCTGGTCTCCCTCTTTTCATGCACGGTGAGGCCAAAGAGTGTGCACATACTCGTGTACATTTCCTAGTCGGGCACATTTAGGGGATAACACGGGTCATGCACTGACACTCATGTTGGTGGTCCAAGGCCCGTGTGGGGTCCCTTTTGTATGTACCTTGATGTATGTGTGTGTGTTATTGGAATAAAAAAGGAACAATTAATATTACAAGGTCGTCCCAAATTTCTTTCTTTTTTGAAGTGGGATGGGTTTTTAATGGAACTCTATTCTGAGAAGTTAAATCGAGTCAGGGTTGATCTCGACCGCTCATCCTTTTTGAAAATAGTTGTTTCCTCATAGATGTCCTATCATGCCAAGATATAATCTTGATATCTCATCTGTATTAAAAACTAAAAATATCATTTTTGTCATCCCATCAACTTTGGTCGATCATGGATGCCCTTTCTTTTTCCTCACATCTCCATTTCTTCCTATTCTTCATCACACATCACCAGTAACCATCACCATCTTTACCGATATTCTTCCCTCGAACCATGATTCCTCTTATTCCTCTCTATATCCCGGTCATCATCCTTTATTCTTTCTACAAGCCCTAAAGGGTGTTTTTTAATACTAATACAAACATTTTCCATGAATTATTTCCATAATATATATATATATATATATAATTATACAAATGATCCATTCGATATTTGGGTTAATAACATCTTTTTTCTATTAGAATTTGATTTTATTTTATTTCATTGTTTATATGTTTATGATTTAACTATCGTATATAAAATTATATATATATATATATATTATAAACCGATTATATAAACCTCTTATTTCACCTTAACCCTACTGGTTTTTCTATTGTCAAACTATCTCTAAATTTTTCTCGTCTCCACCCTACCTTTGAAGACATTTAAGGGATTATTTTTTCTTTGTGTTTAATTAAACCATATATATATATATATAAATATATATATTAATTTTTTTATAAGACAAACATTTTCTGGGTTTTATGATATTCTAATGATGAAATTTTTTTATATTATGCTCTTGATGCATGTAAAACAAGTAAGGGTTTTTATTAATATAGTTTTTTGATTTATTTACCCTTGTATACATATATGTGTATATAGCCTTATATACATAACAAACCTATTATATTTCATATTTATTGAATTATGAGTATTAGTATGATGTTCATTACAAATTAAGTACATGTAAGTGTTATTTTATCTTTATATTTGACATGTAAAACCCATATATACACTATGAGTATAAATAGTTATATGTGTGTGTATATATATATATATATTCAAAACTGATTTATGATTTCATAAAACCAATTTAAGTGATTAAATAATATTTTTATATGTATGAAACATTTTTTATCAAACCATATCTTGTTAATTCTAATTCAATGCTTTATTTTTTTCATATATGTTTTTATACAATTTTGAAACCAATGTGAATATATATATATGAACCACAATTACACATATTCATGGCCTTATTTATTCTAAGATGTATGCTGTTATTAACCTGGTGATGATTATGTGATTGGATTTGTTGAAAATGTTTTCTCTAATAAACATGATACATTTTTAAATTGGCAAAGAATAACAAAACCTTGTTTTTTTATTTTGTGAATAAATGTTTTAAGAAGTCATCACCATGATATTACATGCATCCATCCCTAATTTATTAATTTTTGCATAAAATATCATAATAATAATTTTTTTATTATACATATATATATATATGTATATAAATAAATACCTAAGAACATGTAGTGAAATGGGATTAATACTTTTTATATGAATGAATACCTCACAAGAAATAATTTTTTTACATTATACTTATTATATTTCAATTCATGATGAATTTTCCAAAATGAATACAATTATTTTTTAATGTTTACGATTTTATCTTTTTAGTTGATCTACCAATCGGTGTATAGAAAATATGAATGATATATATCGTAAATTCAATACATATATTTCTATATATAAAATGTAAAATATCATGAAATTGGGGTTTTGAATTTAATTGTAATTATTATATGTAAAAAACCCAAGAAAACTATTATTTTATGTTAACCATTTATCATCACTTGTACAAATGTATGTCTCTATGTCCATTCCAACATTAGTTTAATGTTTAATTTTGATTCATGATTTATTTGTGGATATGGAAGTAATTGAAAAATTGAAGTTATCTCTTAAAATATATTATGGATTAAAAAATTAATTTTTCGAAGTGGTATGAGACTCTTCAAATAAAATACATAAATAAGTGTTCAATGTGGTATGTGACACCTAAAATAAAGGACACAATTTAATAAATAAATATGGTGTGGGACACAATGATTTATGACATTTTGACCTATGAAGAATGCATTAGACTAATATGTGACTGGTGAGGCCCACTATATCCTTTTGATTCATTTACATGTCTCATGAGTCAAACTAAGTCATGGCATGATGCCTTGATAGAATTATTATGTATCATCTCAGCTCGAGGCCTCATCAAAATGTTACGATTGTATGACATTATGGATATCCTCAATATGTGATTAATATTAAACCAAGAATGGGATTATTATTCAAGTAGAATACCCTTTGTTAATAATCATTTACATATGAAAATGTTATTAAATTAACATGGCATAATGAAGTATGTACTTAGCATGCCACTAATATAGGAATTGTATCACCTATTTTTATAACATTGTTACAGAAATTAATATTACCTCTGTCATTTCATGAATTGAATTTTAACTCGTAAGTGAATCATGAAAATTTTACTTATGAAATACTATGAATGTATTATTAAAAGTGCTAGTTATGTTCTGGTACCCTTTCATGTCACCCTTAATTTAGTTTGATCAATTTCTGTCTTATGGGCCACATTCTATGAATTTTTGTACAAGTATTCAAACTCTGATATATTAATTAGATTTTAAATAAATATATAAATACTTGGGTATGAGTTTTTCCTTAAAATTATTTAAATTATCTTTTCAAAACTTTTAATGATGTGATTCCATAATGTTTTCTTTTTAGAAAATTTTTTATAATAATTTTGATATAATTTTTTTAAAAAAAAAATTTCCTAAATTTCTTTTTATTACCCCTTAATAAGAATTCTTGTTCTCATCTTACATTTTAGTTTTTTTACATTGTTAGTAGACATGTCAATATTTGAGTACCCCTATGTTATAGAAACATTATGGTTCTTATATTATATAGTTAGGAAGAAACACATCAGTTGTATCTGGTTTTCTAGAATCTAGACTAGAAATATTCTCTATATTGGAATGTGATGATTAATTTAATCACTATTTTTTTATAAAGATAATAATACACCATGTTTTAGAAACTGAATACGAATTTATGGGGACAATTGTTTTCATATTATTTACATAAACATATATGCATACCATGATCTCCATGTTAATTTTAATTATAGGATATGAAAAATGAGAGGGTTTCCAAATTAATGATAAAATATAGGAGTTGTTATCACTATTAGAAAAACAGGTATTTGCGACGGGATCCCGTCGTAAATAGCCCGTTGCTGAAAACGCCGTCGCAACTACACTTATTTGCGACGGGCCCGTCGCTAAAGACTGTTTTTGCGACGGGCATTCTCCCCGTCGCAAATAGTATTCCGTATTTTTGTAAAAAACTTTTAAAACAGTTTTTGCGACGGGACCCGTCGCAAATTCCTTTTGTGACGGGACCCGTCGCAAATAGCTTTAGCGACGGTTCCGTCGCAAAAACTATTTTTTAAAAAAATAAAAAAAATTTATAATAATAGTATTTGCGACGGGAGTCGGGACCCGTCGCAAATACTTTTTTAAAAAAAAATAAAAAACTATTAATAATACTAGTATTTGCGACGGGCATAGTATCCCGTCGCAAATACTATAAAAAAAATAAAAATAATAAATTATTAATAAATTATTTTAATTAATATAATAATAGAATTATAATTTATAAATGAAAATAATAAATTATTTTAATTACTATAATAATAGTAGAATTATAATTCAAAAATAAAAATAATAGAATATTAATAAATAATTTAATTAATATAATAATATTACAATTATAATTCATAAATAAAAAAAATATTAATAAGTTATTTTAATTAATATAAAAATAATAGAATTATTTTACATTCAAATATTAAAATAATTCAAGTATTACAAAAAAAAATAATTAAATTATAATATTATAAAATTTTAATATATATATAAAATTTTAATATATATATAATTTTAATATATATATATAATTTAATATTATAAAATTTTAATATATATATATAATTTAATATTATTAGTAATTATTGATAATTATTGGTAATTATTACTAATTATTGTTAATTATTGGAAATTATTGTTAATTATTACTAAATTATTGCTAATTATTGGTAATTATTACTAATTATTGTTAATTATTGGCAATTATTGTTAATTATTACTAAATATTGGTAATTATTACTAAATATTGGTAATTAATACTAAATATTGGTAATTAAAACTAATTATTGATAATTAATACTAATTATTGGTAATTAATACTAATTATTGGTAATTAATACTAATTATTGGTAATTAATACTAATTATTGGTAATTAATAATCATTATTACTAATTATTGGTAATTATTACTAATTATTCCTAATTAATACTAATTATTCCTAATTATTCCTAATTATTACTAATTATTGTTAATTATTACTAATTATTGCTAATTATTACTAATTATTTCTAATTATTACTAATAATTTCTAATTATTACTAATTATTTCTAATTATTACTAATTATTGCTAATTATTAATAATTATTGCTAATTATTAGTAATTATTGCTAATTATTATTAATTATTGCAAATTATTATTAATTATTGCTAATTATTATTAATTATTGATAATTATTAGTAATTATTGATAATTATTAGTAATTATTGATAATTATTGGTAATTATTACTAATTATTGTTAATTATTGGCAATTTTTGTTAATTATTACTAAACCTTTTTAATTATTACTAAACATTAGTAATTAATACTAATTTACTAATTATTGGTAATTAATACTAATTATTGGTAATTAATACTAATTATTGGTAATTAATACTAATTATTGGTAATTAATACTAATTATTGGTAATTAATAATCATTATTACTAATTATTGGTAATTATTACTAATTATTCCTAATTAATACTAATTATTCCTAATTAATCCTAATTATTCCTAATTAATTCTAATTATTCCTAATTATTCCTAATTATTACTAATTATTGTTAATTATTACTAATTTTTGTTAATTATTACTAATTATTACTAATTATTTCTAATTATTACTAATTATTTCTAATTATTACTAATTATTGCTAATTATTAGTAATTATTACTAATTATTACTAATTATTGCTAATTATTATTAATTATTGATAATTATTAGTAATTATTGATAATTATTGGTAATTATTACTAATTATTGGTAATTATTGGCAATTATTGTTAATTATTACTAAATAGTGATAATTATTGGTAATTATTAATAATTAATACTAATTATTGGTAATTAATACTAATTATTGGTAATTAATACTAATTATTGGTAATTAATACTAATTATTGGTAATAAATACTAATTATTGGTAATTAATACTAATTATTGGTAATTAATACTAATTATTGGTAATAAATACTAATTATTGGTAATTAATACTAATTATTGGTAATTAATACTAATTATTGTTAATTAATACTAATTATTGGTAATTAATACTAATTATTGGTAATTATTACTAATTATTCCTAATTAATACTAATTATTCCTAATTATTACTAATTATTACTAATTATTGGTAATTATTACTAATTATTGTTAATTATTGGCAATTATTGTTAATTATTACTAAATATTGGTAATTATTACTAAATATTGGTAATTAATACTAATTATTGGTAATTAATACTAATTATTGATAATTAATACTAATTATTGGTAATTAATACTAATTATTGGTAATTAATACTAATTATTGGTAATTAATACTAATTATTGGTAATTAATAATCATTATTACTAATTATTGGTAATTATTACTAATTATTCCTAATTAATACTAATTATTCCTAATTATTCCTAATTATTACTAATTATTGTTAATTATTACTAATTATTGCTAATTATTACTAATTATTTCTAATTATTACTAATTATTTCTAATTATTACTAATTATTTCTAATTATTACTAATTATTGCTAATTATTAGTAATTATTGCTAATTATTAGTAATTATTGCTAATTATTGTGAATTATTCCTAATTATTATTAATTATTGCTAATTATTATTAATTATTGATAATTATTAGTAATTATTGATAATTATTAGTAATTATTGGTAATTATTGGTAATTATTACTAATTATTGTTAATTATTGGCAATTATTGTTAATTATTACTAAACAATGGTAATTATTACTAAATATTGGTAATTAATAATAAATATTGGTAATTACTACTAATTATTGGTAATTAATACTAATTATTGGTAATTAATACTAATTATTGGTAATTAATACTAATTATTGGTAATTAATACTAATTATTGGTAATTAATACTAATTATTGGTAATTAATACTAATTATTGGTAATTAATAATCATTATTACTAATTATTGGTAATTATTACTAATTATTCCTAATTAATACTAATTATTCCTAATTAATCCTAATTATTCCTAACTAATTCTAATTATTCCTAATTATTCCTAATTATTACTAATTATTGTTAATTATTACTAATTATTGTTAATTATTACTAATTATTACTAATTATTTCTAATTATTACTAATTATTTCTAATTGTTACTAATTATTTCTAATTATTACTAATTATTGCTAATTATTAGTAATTATTACTAATTATTACTAATTATTGCTAATTATTATTAATTATTGATAATTATTAGTAATTATTGATAATTATTGGTAATTATTACTAATTATTGGTAATTATTGGCAATTATTGTTAATTATTACTAAATAGTGATAATTATTGGTAATTATTAATAATTAATACTAATTATTGGTAATTAATACTAATTATTGGTAATTAATACTAATTATTGGTAATTAATACTAATTATTGATAATTAATACTAATTATTGGTAATTAATACTAATTATTGTTAATTAATACTAATTATTGGTAATTAATACTAATTATTGGTAATTAATACTAATTATTGGTAATTATTACTAATTATTCCTAATTAATACTAATTATTCCTAATTATTACTAATTATTACTAATTATTGTTAATTATTCCTAATTATTACTAATTATTGGTAATTAATACCAATTATTTGTAATTAATACTAATTATAGGTAATTATTACTAATTATTGTTAATTATTGTTAATTATTACTAATTATTGTTAATTATTCCTAATTATTACTAATTATTGGTAATTAATACTAATTATTGGTAATTAATACTAATTATAGGTAATTAATACTAATTATTGGTAATTATTACTAATTATTACTAATTATTCTTAATTATTGATAATTATTGATAATTGTTCCTAATTATTAGTAATTATATGAATAATTATCAATAATTAGAAATAATTACCAATAATTACAAATAATAACATTATTAATATATTTTATTATTAATATTAAAATAATATAATTTTCTAATTTATATACAATTCTTCTTTGATCTGTGCGTTTTCTATCTCCACATACAAATAATACATGTGAAGACAGCAAACACACAGATCAAAAAAGAATTGTATATATATATAAAATTATAGTATTTTAATATTAATAATAAAATAAACTAATAATGTAATAATGTTCTTATTCCTAATTATTGGTATTTATTACTAATTATTAATATTTATTCTTAATTATTAAAAATTATTACTAATTATTCCTAATTACCATTAACTATAAACAATACTAATAATTTAAATTTATTAAGTAATAAAACAATGTAAACATAATTAAATTACAACTAATCAATAATAATTGAAACTAATAAAAAATTAAAAATAAATAAAAAATTAAAATGAAGATAAATACCTTGAAAATTGATCTGTTCTGATCGTTCTTCAAAACTTTAATATCAGCTCCGGAGAAAAAAATTAAACTGGAGAAAAACTCAACTCTAGAAATATAATTTTGAGAGAAGGAGAAGATAAGGAATGAGAATGAAATGAAAAAAACGGATGGGGGTATTTATAGGTTATATTATTTGCGACGGGAATCCCGTCGCAAATAGTATTATTTGCGACGGTACCCGTCGCAAATACCTTAGCCAACATTTATTACGGTCAACCGGTAAATAGTTATTTGCGATGGGTCCCGTCGCAAATAACCCCTGCCGACATAGTATTTGCGACGGGGGAATATTCCCGTCGCAACTACCTTTTACCGCCGCCGGTTATTTGCGACGAGAATATTCCCCCATCGCAAAATCCTCCTTATTTGCGACGGGGAAATACCCCCATCGCAAATAAGTTTTTAACATGACTATTTGCGACGGGATTTATTCCCGTCGCAAATAACCCGTCGCAATTGCTCATTTTTCCCGTAGTGTATGGAAGATTTACAATTAATTGTAATTAAAAATTTAAAAATTTGATTAATAATATCCATATTATTCTTATCCTTAATCTATATCAATATTTCAAATATTGGATACTTTTTTAAATGTTGTCAATGAATTCCCCCAAAATCGGTTTTATCGCATGATAGTAATTTACATATACTAGTGATCGAGGGGTGAGCGTAGGGCCATATAATTAATTTTCACTAGTAATCTATTTAATAATTGATATAAGTGTAATAAACCAAGTAAAAATAATAATTTTTTTTTATTTTTTTTATTTGTTAGATATATATGTTATATCTCTATTATGATATTTTATTAATTAAAAAATTACTTTTATTTATCTCTATTCAAATAAAATTATATTTCAAAGAGAAATTTTTAAAATATAATATTTTAGTTAGAGAGACTTAATTTAATTTTCTAATTCATTATATAGACATTATCTTATGAAAAAATTATACTATTTTTTAAAAAATGTGGATTATTCATGGAATAGAAATAATTACCAATTTTTTAAATTATGTCAAATATTTTAAATAAAATATGTAATTTTAAAGTCCCATTTTGAGGAAAATTTCATTTATTGTAAAATATTTATTTTTTATATAAATTTAATCAAACTTATTTCTTTTCTATTAGCTTCACATCGGATTTTAGTATAAATATATATTTTTATATTAAATTGGGATTTTTCTAAATATTATTATATAGTGCATAATATGTTTTAATTTTAATGTATTATAAAACCTCAAATAGGAATAATATAAATAGGTTTTAAATTTTTATGTCAATAATAATTAACATAAATATATATAATGACTATTATTATTCACACTTTAAATATAAAATAATCATTTTCTTGAAAATTACACTTTTTGAAACCTCACTTTTTCATCATGTCTGTGGGTTTAATTTTATATTGATTTTCCAAATTTTTTTAAATTTAATTTTGTTAAATAGATTAAATATTATGAATAATGATAAATTATATTATCTAATTAGTTCAACATAATGATTTAAAAAAATGTATAATTAATATAGTAAAAATTAATTACAAGGTAATGGCTAAAATAAATTTACAATGCGGTAACATGAAAATGATTATGGTAAAAAATACTTATATCAAGTATGAAAACTATTGGACGGACTTATATTTAACTTATATTATATAATTATCAAAAGGGTATATTTTGGATTCTTTTTAATGATTAAAAATGTGGGTACTATATTCTAATAAATTAATACAAGTTTTCCACTCACCACTCTTTTAAAAGTTCACCCCTGTCCTCTCATATCAAGAAATTCAATGCCCTTTGGATCATAAAATATATGGGAAAATACATTCATTTATTACTTTACCACATACTTCAATCCTTTTTCAATCATAATTCCATCCTATGAAGTATTATTTTCTTGCATGATGTGGTTTATTGAAGAAGACGTACCATGCATAACTGATCATTTATACTTTATTTCATATTCCACCCCCGTAAAATATTATAAATATATTATTTTATATAAATTACAGTATCACACACAAATCAATATATTTTTATGTTATAATTATAAGTAATTTCCATCTCCCCTTCCAAAAAATGTGAAAAAAATCATCATTCTTGTGTATGGTGGACTACTACCTCTCAAACCCATGTCATTCATTTTCCATAATCACATCTAATAACATGTAGTAAAGATGGATGTTATGTATAAAATGATATTTGTAACATATTTTAATTATCAATTTATGATTGAATAAATACTATCAGACTTTTCTTTCTTTTTTGTATATGATGATCTTTCTCATGTTTATGCGGGTCTACCATCTCATGAAGCAATTATATTCATTATTATCTAACACATTATGTGGATCGTAATAAAAATGGTATTTAACATATAAAATATATGTAAAATAAATATTATTCATTATCATTGATCATTATTTTTAAATTTACATTTTATTTATAAAAATGATTTTTATTTTATAATAATTATTCTAGATATTATGATAAATGAACAGTTTGAGAATAATCAACCTACCAAAACATTTTAGACATGTATGATAAATATAATCTAAATATACGATGTAAATAAACTATTTTTGTAGTTGTACATTACATTTTAATAAGTGAAATAAATGGAATAATAAAAATAAAAAAGTATATTAATAAATGAAATAATTATCATAGATTTTGTATATTGGTTGATAAAGAATTTATGTGATGAGTTATATTCATATTAAGGGACATCGTCACCATTTTTTTCATTTATAATTATGTTGATGCTATCCACCAAAATTATATTATTGAATCAATAAAATAACTGTTAACATGTTACATCTTGAATTAATATATTTTATTGATATTTAGTTTCATTACGCTATTCATTCATGGCGATAACAATTAAAATATTTTCTATGTGGTAAGTGAAATTTCATTAAAAATATCCTGTTTTATATTTTTCGTATTAATTATATTTCTATTACAATTCATATTTTTTAATATTATTTTAAAAAATATAGTATATTCTCATGAGGGTCTTATGAATGATTTTTTTTTCTTTTCTTCAAATTTTCATCAAAAAAAGGAATCTTGTTATCATATTTACAACATTCAAAAAAATGAAAAAATGAATGTTCGATTTTGATATATATAAAGACAAGGAATTTCAACAGCACAATAACAAATATTTTGTATTTTTTATCATTGAGAGGAAATCTTGTTTTCGTAATGGAAATACCTACTTTTTATTTTTCTATATATTTTGGTATTGAAAATAAGTTTTTAATAATATTGGTTATTCTTTAATTGAAAATGTGTATTCACAAGAAATGGGTAATTTTTTATTATAAGATCCCGGCCCTTTCTAGAGTTATCTCAGGCACATTTTCAGTTATTGTTTGATGATTTTATGTACCTTCAACATGATTTAGTGTATTGGGGTGAGTTTGGTTGAATTATTAAAAAAATGTAATGGAGAGTGGGTTTTTCATGGATTATTAATGATTTGACAAACTTTGTGACCAAACCAGGCCAAGCGTAAAAAATTGGACAGAGGGGTCTTCATGGTTTGAGCATGGTTTTAAAATCCATGCAGAAAAACTATTCCAACTGTACAAAACTGGATAGAGAGGTCTCCACGGTTGGTGCACTTTTTTCCTAACTGTGTTTCTTTTCCCAAGAAAACGTGCATGCGTGATTTTAATTCCAAAAATTATTAAAACCACCCGACGCTCCATAACTCCCATAATTTGACCAACGATCAGGATTGAAAAATTCAAGGAGTGACCAAAGACCTATGAAGGGATTCCAAGGAGATAAGAACACCATTATTTGAGATTGAATGCTCGGATTGATGATCTGTTATCCTCTCGGTAAGTGGATTTCATCCTAGTGGTTATCTTGTTTTCCCTCAATATTTCCATGATATTTTCATAGAGGATCTTCACCATTTCCATAGATCTAATCCTATGAGATAAGATCTAGAATGTGGATAGTATATCTAGATTTAGTTTAACAATATCCTGATTCCTTGGATGTTAATTTTGGTTTAATGGATTTAGATCTAGAGCTTGATCGATGATGTTGTGCTGATTGGATTTTGTGGATTTTCATTGGGCTTACATCTGTCAATAAACTGTGTACGTTTTCCTAAATATAACTCCAATATTCATGATTTTGGAAATGTGTATGAGTTTATGAATTTTCTACAATCCCATGATAATTGAATTTTTTAATTTCGATTAATTAGGTATATCGATGTAAGAATCTGGTTCTTATTCTTTAGGTACGGGTTTCTACATTTCCTTTTTCCTTATGTGGTTTTGAGAAAATAAGGAATATAGGGAAAATCCCAAAATTCATGTGTAACCGCCGTGTACTTTTCTACACATTTTGTACTTTTTTCGTGTGGGATGAGAATACACAATGCGTAGGATTTTCGGTGATTCAGGGTGTAAGAACTAACTACACTCCGTGTACTAAGTAATACACACCATGTAATCAGTCGGAAAGTGAATAGTAAGGTAGTGGGGAGCATCCACCAGAAGAAATAGTAAAACAGATAGTACATATCGTGTACTTAGTATTACACACAGTGTAATTAGTCAGCTGATGAACAATAAGGTGGTGGAGAGTTTCCAACAGTGAATAGTTAAAAAGAAAGTATATGTTGTGTACTTGACAGTACACAACCTATAATAATTTTTTTCACTTAAGATAGGTAGTATCCTCCTATTTCGATGGAGGAATCTTAGACCACCTGAGAGACGCGAGAGAGAAGGTCAGATCTTTGAAGAGCTCCCAACCTTACATCGAGGCTCTGATTCCTTCAACGACGAACTCGTTTAAACTGTGAGGATGATTTCTTCTCTCTTATTGAGTGTTTCATTAAAATTATTTCCCAAGGTTATGTTATTTACATTTGAATGGGTGAACATTTATCCCAGATCTACGCAGTACTTGGTTTAATTGGGAGGCATCGTTCGCGTATATCGATCAGAGGAGATCGAGGTCGGTGGTCTATTGTTTATTTTGAACTGTTGAGTTGATTATGCATACCGTTGTGCTACGCTCCCATGTTTGGGGTGTCGTATGGCTGAGGACATAGTTGTTAACATATCAAGAATTTCATAGTCAATCTAATGATAAATATAAAATGATGTTTGGAATCATTGCTTTGATCCAGGGCCACCCATGGGTGTCTCTCCCTTGTTTATCCATTTGGTCAGGATACCTGTGGGTATGCCATGATGACTAATTTTTTTGAGATTTATTGAGAGGAAACATATTTAATACTTGCTTATGCATTGGGTTCGGCACAGTTACTTGCTTAGCCTGATGGCAGTGTTTTCTTATCCTGAGGGTAGTGTTTTGTTTAGCCATAGGGAAATGTTTCTTATGTCTGAGGAAAATATCTTATATGCCATAGGGAAACATCTCGTATTCTTGAGGGAAATATCCGTTATGCCTGTGGGAAATCACCTTAAGGTTTTGATTCTGTTTACCTGTGGGTATGAAGTTGCATGTCAGAGGACAATGTTTACATTGAATAGTCACTATGGTGATTTCTTACGCTGTACCTGTAAAGCTAAATAACAAGCTTGGAATTGTTAAATATTTACCAAAAAGGAAATATAACTAGTTGGAATGTATACTTTTGAGTACTTCCTAGTTTACTACATTTCATTATTGTGTACTGTTGTTGCACATTTTCACTGATAGTTGGCCACTGGCCTTTGGTGGTTGCCTTCTGGGATTTATTTCTCTTACCCTATTTGGGTCATGTCTTGGGCCAAAATAGACTATTTTTCTTCAGGTTTTGATAAGGGAAAGAGTCCCTATACTGGTATTTTATTTTTTCATAGGAGTTGGAGAGCATGGGACCGATCATAGGCTTGCGAAGGTACTATGTTCCTACTGCACTATTTTGATTTAACTTACTGTACTTATACCTTGTACTGTATTGTTTTAGATTGCAGTGTATCGTATTCTGGCTGGTTTCTTAGACTTATGGACATCTTTCATCCTTATATATATGACTGTTGGTTATCATTTATTTTAGTTTTTCTATCCATTCCAGGTTTATATTGTTTACTATTTTTTCTTTCATTATTATATATTTTATTCCGCTACTCTACACTTCGAAAAATGAGGGCATAGTTTCCCCACTATCAGTCCATGGCCCTTGCTGCTAGTCGGTAGCCTCTACCATTTGGGGAAATTCTCTTGAGGTCATGTGACCAACCGGGTTCGGGGCACCGGTTGAGTGGCAACCAGATCCTTGACATTACAAAGTGGTATCAATGGGATTTCTTTTCTTTGACTTACTATTTAGATCCTATAGTCAGAGATAGGATGTAATTGATATTTGGTAATAAGATTTTTCTGGAAGTAGCTAACCCAAGTACAAGGAAAATCCAATCTACCTCGTTTAATTGCGATTTATCTGGTTTTTCAATTTTACAGTTGATTTTATTTTCACCATTGGGAGACACACTTGTGGTGTGCTGTTTATATTGTATACATGGGTTCTATTTAGTTTCAACCCGATGAGATGAGGGTATTCCATCTCATGCATCATTAGGCATATGTTAGAATCACATGCCATGCATAGTTTACAAGACATGTAAGTGCATTAGAAATTGTATGTTGATGTGACAAATGATGTGCTAGAAAATTCATGCGAGTGTGATTGGTACCTTGATAGATACGCCTACTATTGATAGGGCATTGGTACATGTTACGGTTGTGTTTATGGATGTTACACTTTTGTTCCTAAGAAGTATGGTCTCTCTTGGATATGAATTTAACAGATCAAGATCCATCCTTCTTTTGTGTATTGTACTATAATCTGAATGGTCGGGTGATAAACCTGGATTCACGGGGAGTATGGGCCCCCACGGATCGGAATTTGGCATACCGACGCTTGAAATTTTAAAAAAGGGGCTCTAGAGTAGTTTTTGAGTTTTACTATCTAGAAACCCAGACAACACGACATGTGGTTCTATGAACACTTGCCATGTACTCTTCTTTTTGGGAAGAAATGAAAAAAATTTAAGTACATGCCATTTACCTTATGTACACTCCATGTAGTTTCTAGCCTTTTCATAGGTCATGTAGATACAAACACGTGAGGGGAAAAATCTAGAGGGAACATGATGTGTACCAGTTGTACACACCGTGTCATGTGGACCCTGTGTCTACCCGTGTGACTAAAAACACGGATGGACAAATCTTTGATTAAACCCACCGTGACCCTTCTGAACATGCAGTGTAGTGTAATTTGGGAATATGATCGTGTAACTAACAACACGAGTCACTGTTATCCTTTCTAGTACACACTATGTCTATATCTAACACGTTGGGTAGTGTGATCTATGTATCTGGCCATGTATCAAACAACACAGGTCGTAGAAACACTTTTAGTACACATCGTGTACCTGTGGGACATGCCGTGTTGTCTTGACCAGTAGCAGACTGTGTAGACTTGGTTCGTGTGGCTGGAGAGATGGAGTTGTGTACACACTGTGTACGGGTGGAACACGCCATAAATCGAGAGCTGAGATGCACCCAGGCTATCATCAGAACACGACCATGTAAAGGCTTAAGGGTACACGCCGTTTAGGCCTTATACATGCCATGTAGTCTCTTTTTGATAGTATTTGTTGGTTTTGTTTTCCTTTTCATTGTCACTCTTAAACGGAAAAAAGAACCTTGATAGTAAATTAAACTAGGGCTGTGTTCGGCTGTGTAGAGACATGTCGTCGAGACGACCACTAACTATTCACCAAGGGATCATCAACGAATATACTCTAGAGATGGTAGGCCATGGGCTACCAGTTCTTCCTCCAGAAATTCAAGATGCAGCACTAGACGTTATACTGGATGTAGGTGCGAATGCACAGTTCTGTGAAGGTTTCATGTGGTACATGCAGACCTTCCAGGGAGCACCGTCGGTTGCCACATCTAACACATAGCTGAAACGTATATTCTAACAGCAACATCCACCTAATTTTTTGGGGATTGAGAACCACAGGATGTGGAGTCATGGTTGGATTCATTAGAGACTATTTTCAAGAATCTTGAGATGCCTCTAGGGAGGAGGGTCAATCTTTCTACATACATACTGTGTGATTCAACCAAGAGGTGTTGGGACGTTACCACCTAGACCAAGCATCACTATGACATGGCGTGGGAATATTTGTAGGCAATATTATTTGATTTTTTCTTTCTTGAGATTCTAAGGGTAGATTGAGCTCAAGAGTTCATGAATCTCTAGCAGGGTTCCATGTTAGTGATGGATTATTCTACCTGCTTCACCGAGCTACATCGTTTTTCACCTGTTCTTGTGGGTGATGAGATATTGAGGGATAGATAATTCTAGGATGGTCTTCAATATGTCATATGAGCTCTGGTGAATGTTTTTAGGTTGCCTATATTGCATGCTATTATGAATCAGGAATTGATTACTGAGCGGAATCTGAGGAAAGCAAGTGGTGCAGGACAGGGCGGTTCGACACTAGTTTCTAGTACTATTTCAACCGGGAAGAGGAAGAGTTAGATGGATTTCTCTCACAGTGGCAGCACTAGCCAGAAGAATTATTCAGGAGGCCAGGTCATGTGGTACCGGTGTGGTATAGAGGGGCACAAGAGACCTCAGTGTCCCCGTGACCCAATGGAGTGCTGAGCATGCAACAAGATGGGTCATCATCAACATTTTTGTAGGGGGTTTCCACCTATGACTAGTGAGAGGGGTTCTTTGTAGACTCCACATGTAGGAGTAGGGCCAACAGCTTCTTAACAATCAAGGAATTGGAATACTTCAGGACGTTCAGGGGGAGGTGGTGGTCGTGCCCATGGTAGCCAGACACCAGAATCTCAATGATCGCAGTGCAGGTCAGCTCAGGGTATCCAGGTTGTGTCATTGGGCCGTAGCACTGGGCATGTATATGCAGTGTAACAAACCTAACTGGAGTAGGATCCCGGACCTTCCACTGTTGTAGGAAGTATTCTTGTTTCTTCTATTTTGTATTTATTAATTTTTGATAATAGTGCTACAGATAGAATTATATTTGTGCCCATTGTGGAGAGCCTCGGGCTCTGTGTTTCTTCTTCTTCTTCTGATATTATGATTAAGGAAACTATGTTGGGGATTAGAATGTCATGTGTGCATCAGTGAAAGGAGTTCCCCCTAGAGGATGGTGGGTGTCACTTTCTATGGGACCTCTATTTCTTAGAGTTGATGAGCTCAGGAAGTTGTATATCCGAGAGGTACTTTGTCTTCATGGGGTCCCTCATTCTATCATTTCAGAGAGGGACACCCATTTTATGTCTTGTTTATGGAAGATTTTTCAGAGGGAATTGGGTACATAGGTGCATTTGAGTATAGATTACCACCCTCAAACCAATGGCCAGTCAGAGCATACAATATAGATGCTAGAGGACATTCTTCGTGCATGCGTCCTAGACTTTTGGGGCTCTTGGGAGAAGCACATACCCCTGGTCGTGTTTTCCTACAACAATAGTTTTCAGAAAACCATTGAGATGGAACCTTAAAAGGCTTTATATGGTAGGTCATTCTGATAACCATTGTTCTGGTTGGAGGTAGGTGAGGCTATTTCACTAGGACTACATCTCGTGTAGGAGACTTCAAAGCTGGTCCAGTTGATTTAAAATCTGATGGATATTGCACAATCTCGTCGGAAATCTTATACTGATCACCATAGATGACCCTAGGAGTTTGTGGTTGGGGATCAGGTTTTCTTGCGTGTTTCAATAAGGTTGGGACACAGGCGGATCAGGATACAGGTTAAACTTTCAATGAGGTATGTAGGCCCATTTGAGATACTAGAGTGAGTTGGTCCGGTTGCATATCAGTTGTAGTTAACACAGATGTACCAGGCCATGCATGACATCTTCCACGTATCTCTGCTACGCCGTTATCACTCAGACCTATCTGATGATTTTTAACATGAGGAGGATTCACTTCTGGTCGATGCATCATTTGAGTAGGATTTGATTCTTATTATTGATAGGTTCATGAAGGTTCTTCGAGGATAGTCAATTCCTCTCGTATGGGTGCTACGTCAGCATGGCCAGGTGCAAGATGAAACTTGGGAGTAGGAGACCGACGTACATGCTTAGTGAATAGAGTTGTTCTCAATATTATCTTTACCACCATTGTAAGGGATATTTGGGGATGAATTGATTTATGGGGGAATTTTATAATAACCCGATTTTTATTTTGGAGGTATGGGTTTCTTTTTTTATGTATTACTTAAGTGTTTTTGAGATAATAGGGAAAAATGGGGAAAATCCAAAAATTTATGGGTATACACCTTGTACATTTCTACACGCCGGGTACTGTGGCTATGTGGGATAAGAATATAGGGTGTGTAGGCTTGTCGGTGATTCAGGGTGTAAAAACTAACTACACACCGTCTATTTAGTAATACAAATCGTGTAATCTATCAGCAAGTGAATAGTAAGGTTGAGGGGAGTAGCCCCCAGATGAACAGTAAAACTAATAGTACATGTCGGGTACTTAATAATACTCACCGTGTAATTAGTTGATAGATGAATAGTATGTTGTTGGAGAGTTTCCACCAATGAATAGTTAAAATGAAAGTATAGGCCTTGTACATGAGAGTACACGCCGTGTAGTTATGTTTTTTTGGTTAAAACAGGTAGTAGCCTCCTCTTTCGACAGAGGAATCTTATACTGCTAGAGAGCCATGGGAGAGAAGGCTGGATGTTGGAAGAGCTCCTGACTGCACACTGGGGCTCTGATTCCTTCGCTAACAATCTTGTTTGAACCGTTCAAGTGAGTTCTTATCTCTTATTGAGTGTTTCCTTCCAATTATTTCCTGATGGGAAGTTATTTACATTCGAATGGGTGGAAGTTTATCCCAGATCTACGCAGTTCTTGGTTAAATTGGGAGGCTTCATTCAAGTATATTGATCAGAATAGATTGAGGTAGGTGGTCTAGTTTTTATTTCCATCTATTGAGTTGATTTTGTGTGTCATTGTGCTACGCTCCCATGTTTAGGGTGGTGTATGGATGAGGCCTTAGCAGTTAAGATATCTAGAATTGACTAGATAATCTAATGATAAATATAAAATGATGTTTGGGATTGTGGCTTTGATCCAGGGCCACCCGTGGGTGAATTTCCCCTGTTTAGACATTTGGCCAGGATACCCATGGGTATGCCATGATGATAGCATGTTTTGAGTTTTCTTTAGAGGAAACATATTTAATTCTTTCTTATACATTGGGCTCGGCCTGCTTACTTGCTTAACATGAGGGAATTATTTTCTTAGCCTGAGGGTAGTGTTTTTTTATCCTGAGGGAAATGTTAATTCTGTCTCCAGACAATATCTTTCATGTTTAAGAGAAACATCTCGTATGCCTGAGGGAAATATTCATTATGCCTATGGGCAATAACCAGTGGGTTTTGATTCTGTTTACCATAGGGTAAAAACTTGCATGTCTAAGGACAATTTTTACATTGAATATTAATCAGTGTGATATCTTACATTGTAACTCCCAAAATAAAGCAGAAGCTTGGAATTTTTAAATATTTATCAAAAAGGAAATATAAATTGTAGAAATGTTTACTTTGTATTACATCTAAGATTACTGTATTTCTTTATTGTGCACTGATGTTGGACATTTTCACTGACAGTTGGGCACAGTCCTTTGGTGGTTTCCTACTAGGATTTATTTCACATACCTTGTTTGGGTCATATCTTGGGCCCAAATAGACTAAATTACTGTAGGTGTTGATAAGGGAAAGAGTCCCTATATAGGAACTTGATTTCTTCAGAGAAGTAAGATAGCATGAGACTGAGCTTAGGCTTGCGATGCTGTTGAGGTCCTGCTTCACTTTTTTTTACCTTACTGTACTTGTACCTTGTACTGTATTTTTTTAGATTACAGTGTATCCTGTTTTTTCTACTTTCATAGACTTAGGGAAAAGTTGCATCATTATATATATTACTATTGGTTATCTTTTTTTTTCAGTTTCGTAATCCATTTAAATTTTATATTGTTTACTATTTCCACTTTCATGCTTATATATCTTATTCCACTATGTTGTAATTCAACAAATGAGGGCATAGTTTCCCCACTATCAGTCCTTGGCCCTCGCTGCTAGTCGGCAGACTCTGGCGTTTGGGGAAATGCACTTGAGGTCATGTTACCAATCGGGTTCGGGGCACCCATTGAATTTCAACTGGATCTAGGATGTTACAATGGAATTGAATTGAATTTCCTTGGTAATTTAATTGATGATTGAATAATGGAACAAATTATGGGGGGTTTCCCAAATAGTTCTCTTGTAGATTTGGGATTGAGATATTTTGTTGAATGTGAAAGTATAATTAATTGTGAGAATTAGTTTCGTTCAATGATGTTGAAAAAAGATATTAAATTGGGAGATTTAGTAATATGTCATGATATTGATCAAAGATAATAAATTTTTAATATTAATTATGGAACGATGCAATTTGAAATGGATAATTAATTGTGATGAATTAATTATGGAATATAAATGGCATTGATTGATTAATTAATTGATTAATTAATTAATTGGTTATGTCCTTAGATAACTATTGAATTAAATAATGGAATTTGAAATTTTTAACTAATCATTGAAATAGTAATTGGATATTGTGGAAAATTATTAAGATTTAAATAATGATAAAATTGATGAAATTTTGTGTTGCAAGGCATGACATCCTAGACTAACTAGAAGTTGGTACTTGGACATGGCGTTCCACCAAAATAATTTTCTAAGCTCAAGATTATGGGGTGATGGGCATGATAACCTACACCGAATGAGAATTAGAGTCCAATGAATGATGACCCACACTCAACAAGATTCATGGGGCTACTCATAACAACCTATACAAAAAGATTAATTATAATAATGAATGATAATTCAATGATATTTGTGGTTCTAGGCATGACGACGTACACCAAATGATTAACAGTATTAATGAATGAAGATTTAATTGAGAATTGGGGTCCTTGGCATGGAGACCAACACAAAATTATTAATGATAGTGTGTGCTGATTCAAATGGAAAACATTTGTTGAATTTTCCTAATGTGATGATTAATGATTAAATGAAATTTTGATAACCGTTTCAATTATGCATTGTACGAATTGCTTCATAAAACTGCACGCACTCACTTTTGACTGGACTCATTTTAGACACCATTGGTAAAGTCCTAATGAGTTTAACTCAAACACTCTTTGTACTGCATGCTCAGTACCTCAGATGATTTTTTATTTGAATACATGATAAGGGAATGGCTCTGGGATAGGTTGTAATTTGGTATTGTATCATGGGATAGGGAACCATAAGTGGTTTGGGGCCCGCTAGGGAGTCGTTATGTCTTTACATTTAGATTAATTGTAGGCATATTACATTAGAATTGTCATAGAATGATTTTCCTTTCAGATCTATATTTTATTTTTTATTTTGGTCATCATATGACATGGATTTGTTCTATTTATTTATATATGCTTTTGTACTTTGTTATTTTTAGTTTCATTCAATGGTGTTTTATTATCACAAAAAAGTTATAGTCTCCCCAAAGATGACTTAATAGACCCTTGATGTTAGTCAGTACCCACTGGCGTACTTAGTGGAGCGCTTGAGGTAATGTGTCCAAAGGTCTCTGGGAACCATTCAGTGTCTCCCAGTTTAGGATGTCACAAAGTGGAATCCAATGAGTTTTTTATTTTTTTATTTTTTTGTCATACTATTTTGGGAAATGGTAGAAAGGAGAATAGAACGATTATAGGCTAGGTTATGAGATCATTCATGGAAGCCACAAACCCATGAATATATGAAAATCTATGTACATAGGGTGGGATTGTTGTGATTGTAGTTTTTTGTAAAAATTGCATATTATTTCGCATTGGGTGACATACTTGTGGTGTGATGTGAAATTTGTTTTGAAAATTGTTGAATTTGATTCAGGGCCTAAAGTGGAATATTAGTATTCTCTACATGTGTCATTCTAGGCACTCTGGGTTGTTATGAAATGCATTATTCTAGGAACTTATGGTAAAATGGGTCAGGGTATATTTTTCAACATGAACTATTTTACCTTGAGGTGAGATTCAAATAATGATGAAAATGAGAATAAATGGGTGTCTAATGAGAACCTTGATTTTTGAACTGAGTATGACAAATTAATTAATTTTTGAATTAATTAATTTAATATAATGTGATTAATTAATGGATTAATTAACTAATGAGAATGTATATAACATTTCCAACCAAGAACTAGGAGTATGATGGTTAAGGGTAGTGATAAGGCTTCAGTGTTGACCGTGTGGTAAGAAAATGGTGGAAAAGACGTATAATAAATTATTATGTTAGTTTCTCCTCTTATGTAAATTTCTTAAGGTCATGTTATGGAAAATTTGACGTGGTTTTGTATATTTAGAAGTGTGACTCCATGATGCGTGTTGAGGGAGATAATGAGTGGTGAGTGGTAAGGCCCAGAATGATCATCCAAATAAGGAGCAAGATGAACCATTGAAGGATGCTAAGGAAAAATGTGAATAGTTCCAAGATAACATTTATCATTTCATGAAATTCAAGGAGAGACACCCAGGGTAGGTTTAGAAAAGTCTGAATGAAATGAAAAAAAAGATTTAGCTGCTAAAACCACATACTTTAACTGTAGACGGTGAATATGATGGTGCTGAATAATGGATTGAATCCATAGAGGTTATAATTTACTATTTTGGGACTCCGACTAAGAGGAGGTTCAAGTTATATTCCTATATGTTGTGGGTTTTAGAAAATTATGGTTGGACATTCTATTATGATTTGGACATATTGATGATATTTTATGGAAGGTCTTTTTGGAGAATCTTGTGGAACACTTCTATCCAGACCCACTGAGACAAGAGAAGGATTTAGAGTTTATGCATCTGACAGAAGGAAGAATGTCCACAGTGGTGTGTGCTGAATGTTTCATTGATTTATAGCATTTGGCTCAATGTTTGGTGGATTATTGGTAATTATTTACCAAATGATTTCATGACAGACTTACGTGTGAAATTAAGTCCTAGGTGAATTTCTTTAGGCAAAATAAATTCTCAAAACTAGTTAATCAAGATCAAATTTCAGAGGGGAACATGAATCAGGCTTCCAGTACTAGACAGGTAGTTGAACGATCTGGGGGTGTGCCTTCTGAGAGAAGGAAACATCATCATGAGAATATTAGTCAGGAAAGTGGAAAGTAAGGTTAAAAATAAGGAGAAACAGTTAAACATGATATTTGTATTGTGATTTTCAACCACTGCATTAAGACGGGACACTATCATACACATTTTCCTCAACAACTGGTGGAGTGCAGGTTCTATAGAAATATGGGATAGCTACAGATGTTCAGAAGGAAGCTGTAGCATGCTAGTGCTCAGAGAGATTCTCCACAGTGTCAGAGTGTGGGGAGAGGCTCTTCTACAACATATAGTTCTGGAATATGTATTTCTACTGGTAGAGGCAGTAGAGGTATAGCACATGGTGCTTCATGCTATGAGTGCACGTAACAGAAGAGTGGTGATACTCAAGAGAGTCAGTTAGTACTACATGAAAGAGGGGAAAAAGTTACATGCATTGAAACCCACACTTGTGGAGAGTGAGGCTAGCCTATTGACAGTGAGAGGTACAATTCTAGTTTCTTTTATATTAACAATTACTTTTTTTGATATGGGTGCCTTTCATTGTATTATATATGAAAATGTTTTAAATATATTGATCTTGGAGGGGGATATCATAAATGGGATGAGGACCATCGATACACCATTGCAACCATGATGTAAGGATATCTGTTTATGCATGGTTTCTTCACTAGATATTAGAGAGTATCGTTTCTTTGGATATATCAATGTATTTGATATAATAGGCTTCAATATAATTATCATTATGGGCTGGTGAGTCTCATACTGATCCCACATAGATTGTTATCATATGAGGGTGAACTTTGTATCACTTGAGAGTGAAAAATATGCCTTACATGGACAATGGGATATCCATGCAGGAAGAGCTGGTCTAATTACTCAGCAACTGGGAGATCTCAAGATGCATTATCCACGTATTTTGCAGGATGATTGGGGTAGTTGGAAAGATATACATCCAATAGTAGTAGAACTATTTTAGGATGTCTTTCCTGAAATTGTTTTAGTGTTACCACATAAGAATGATTTGGAAATTCACTATTGAGCTTATGTTGGGGGCTGATCTGGTATCCATTACACCTTATAGAATGACACCAAATGTGCTTAAAGAGAAAAAACACAGTAGGATGAGTTACAAGATAATGGGTTTACCCATCCATGTACATCACCTTGGGGATAACCTGTTTTGTTTGCAGTGAAGGCATATGAGAGTTTACGCTTGTGTGTCAATTACTAGAAGTTGAATAAAATGACTGTGAAGAACCAATATCCTCTTGGGTGTATCGATGATCTTTTTTACAAGATGAAGTGGGACGTTGTGTTCTCAAATATCAATCTGAGATAAGGGTATCATCATGTGAGAGTTTGGACTTTTTATATACCAATAACTTCCCTCAGAAAAATTTATGTCCATTATGAGTGTTTTGTAGTGATGTTTGGGTTAAAAAACCTTCATCAGTGTTTATAGACTTGATCAACATGATCATTCATCCATACATAGATCTGTTTGTTGTGTTTTTCATGGAATACATCTTATTATACTCTATGACTCATGAATATCATGACTAACATGTTGACATCGGCCTAGGTACAATAGGATAGCATAATCTATATGCCAAGAATTATAAATTTCTATTTTGGATTTACAGGGTACACTTTTGGGACATAAAAACTGATAAGAAGGTGTGGTTGTTTACATGGGGAATGTGAAGGTAGTAATTTAAAGGGAGAATTCCAAGAATGTTTTTGATATTCAATGTTTTTTATGATTAACTGGTTATTATAGGAGGTTTTTCCTAGACATTTTCCATGTGGAAGCACCACATCCTGGTTTGAAAAAGAAACGGATTCTGTGTTTTTGGAGATAATAATGTGAGAATTCATTCCAAGTGTAGAAGATACTCTTGCCATCGACACCATTTTTAATCTTACCTAATTCAGTTGAAGTGTACACGGTGTATTGTGATGCTTCTGTTGTCGGACTCGGAGCTATGTTAATTCAAGGGGGGTAGATTCCTTGCGTATGGGTCTAAATAGATAACTATACATGAATGGAATTACCTTACTCATTACCTCAACATGTATGAAGTGGTTTAGGATTTTATGTATTGGGACACTATATTTTTGGGTAAAAATTTAACAGTTCTTACAGATCACAAAATCCTAAAGTATATCTTTTCACAGTGCGACTTGAATCATTGATAGTGAAGATTGGTAGAGTATATACAGCCATTTGAGTATGAAATGGTATATACATCTTCAAAGGAGAATAGTGTGGGTGATTCCTTGACTATAAAAACATAGACTCCATTGGTACATGAGTCGAGTGCATAGTGGAAGGTGATGAATCTTTTTGAATAAATGGATGTAGTAGTTCAGGATAGTTAGGAGAGGATGACTTTGGATTATATATTAGTGAAGTATATACTCTTGATAAATATTAGGGATTTGAAATATGATTCCATGGAGTGTTTAGCCTTGAGGGAAAGCCTTGAAGGCGGGGATACACCATCATATTGGATAATAGATGAGGATGAGATCATATATGTGAAATATCGGGTGGTTGTGCCTACGAGTATGCTAAAGGAACTCATACGAGAATTTCATGCATTAAGGTGGGCAGTATATCATGGTAGAAAAAAATTTTGTGTCAAATTAAATGACAGTTTTGGCGGCCATGCATGAAAAATGAGATATTAGTGTTCGTAAGAACATGTTTCACCTGTCAATTAGTGAAAGTAGAGGATCCATGACCAGGAGGCCTATTGCAGCTGCTAACTATTACAGAATGAAAGTGGGATGGTGTGACTACAGATTTTGTGTATGGACATCCAATGACACATAAAATGAATTATGCTATTTGGGTCACTGTGGATCGACTAACAATGGCAGGAATATTCTTTCCTATTACGGAAAACATCATTGTAGAGTAGTGGGGGGGCTGTATGTGAATGATATAGTTTGTTTTCATGAGTTTCCATAGACTATAATTTCATATAATGATTCACACTGTAATTCAATCTTCTGGTAGTGATTATAGAATGCACTTGCCACATAGGTTCTGTTAAGTACGACCTTCCACCCAAAGATAGATAGGCAGTTAGAACAGACCATACTGGTGTTAGAGGATATGATGCGAGCATGTGTGTATGACTTTTGTGGTTCTTGGGAAAATCAATTGGATTTTGTGGAGTTCTTCTATAAAAAAAGTTATCAAGAAACTATATAGATGACAATATATGAAGAACTTTATGGGAGACATTGTATGAAAATCTAATGTTTGTTAGAGGTTGATGAGTCAGAGTTGTTGGGACTAAGTCTCATTCATGAGATATTAGAGTGGGTACAATTGATTCAAAAAGGTATTTCTATGACCTAGAGTAGACATAAGTCGTATTCTAATTGACAAAGATGAATCCTAGAGTTTACAATGGGTGATGATGCATTCATTTAGGTGTCTCCAGGATTGGCTCACCACAGGATATAGAGTAAGGTAATGTTAGCGCCCACATTTGAGACACTATTTGAGGTGATGGAGTGAATTGGGCTAGTGGCATACCGATTAGCACATTCATATTAATTCATTTATATGCATGATGATTTTTGTGTGTCACAAAAATAGAGTTATCACTCTAAACCTTCTCACGTGATTGATGTGTCGAGACTGATACATCCATTGATTATCATATGATACATGTGTCGGGGGAGAGTGAGAATGTGTTACGAAAAGACACTGTCTTTAGTTCATGTATTATGGAAACATGGAAATGATCAAGAGGGAACCTAGGAACGCGAATCAGACGTAAGGGCTCAATGGCCTAGTTTTTTTGGATTGTAATCTTATAGAATTTTGGGACTGAAGCTCAAGGATGAGCTGTTATAAGGTGGGGATACTATAAGATCCCGAACTTTTTTGGAGTCATCTTGAAAACATTCCATGGTATTTTCTGAATATTTTATGTACCTTTAATGTATAATAGTGTATTGGGGTGTGTTTGGATGAAATTTTAAAGAAAAATAATGGATATGGGGTTGTGCACGGTTTGACAAACCGTATGGCCAAACTGTGTTAAGCATGCCAAACTAGATAGAGACTTCCACAAAGACTGCACGTGGATTGAAAAAAAATGCTTCCAAACCATTCCAACCATGGATAATTTTATAGAGAGTTTTAAACATTTGGTGAACAGTTTTCCTAACTGTGCACCTCTACCTATGAAATTATGACCACATGATTTTAATTATGAAACTCATTTTTAAAACCACCTGAAACCTCTGGGACTTCTATATATCTACATTGGATTGGTTTGGACAATTCTATTGTTCCTAAATCCTTATGGATGAATTCCAAGGTGATCCAAACACCATTAATTAATATTTAAATATCATATTAAATATCATTTATTATCTCTCTGAGTGTATTTCATCTCAATGAAACTTCTGTTGTTCCCTAGATCTTTCCATAAACTATTCATGGATGATCATCATTATTTCAATATATTTATACCAAATAGTTGAGATCTATATGAAGCATTGTTGATCTATATCTAGTTTTAAAAGATCTTGATGCCATTCATCATAATTCTGGTTTAAGGATTTATATTTATAGATTGATCAATGATGTTGTGCCACTCAGATTTTTGGGATTCTTGTTGGGATAACAGCTGTCAATAAGATGAGGTAGGTGGTCTAAATCAGTCTCCCATAGTCATGATTTATGATATGTGTATGAGTTAATGAATTTTCTAGATTCCATTGATAATTAAATTTCGTCATTTCGAGGAATTAGGAATATGGAATTGAATATAGATGCCTTAGTTATTTAATTTATGATTGAATCATGGACCAAATTATGGGGGTTTCAATAATAAAAATATTGTAGATTTTATTTTCAGATATTTAACTGAATGTAAAAATATAATTAATTGTGAGAATTAATAATCTTATATGATGTTGACAAAAGATAAATAATTTTGATTATTAGTTATATGTCATGATTTTGATCAAGGATATTTAATTGTGAGAATTAATTATTTCAAGATGATATTTGAAATATATAATTAATTTTGAATAATTAATTATGGAATTAGAATGGTATTGATTTAATAATTAATTTATATATTAATTAATGGGTTATGTTCTTAGATAATTGTTGATTTAACTAATGGACATTGAAATGTTTAACTAAAAATTAGATTAGTAAATCAATAATGTGGGAAATTATAATTATTTAAAGATGGATTAAATGGATGAGTGTTTTTCGTAATAGGAATGGTGTCCTAGATGGATTATAATTTGGGACATGGACATGGTTTTCCACCCCAATTATTATACATGGTTTTGACTATGGGGTGCTAGGCCAGACGACCAACACCTAATGAGAATTGGAGGCCTAGGCATGAGGACCTACACTCAAAGAGATTTTTTGTGCTAGGAATAAGGACACACACCAAAATTATTAATAGTAATAATGAATAATGTTTAAATCAGATTTTTGGTTCTAGGAATGATGACCTACACAAATGATTAATTGTAATAAATAATGATGATTCAAATAAGAATTTGGGTGCTAGGCGTAATGACCTACACCAAATGATTAATGATAATGAATGATTATTCAAATGGGAAACATGAATTGATTTTTTCTAATGTGATGATTAATGATTTAATGAAAATGTGATAATTGTTTTAATTATGAATTTTACTTATTGCTTCATAAAACATCATTCATTGTCTTTTGACTAGACATGTTTTAGAAATTATTATTTGAAAGAACCCGGACTTTCTTTTTAAGGTATGTTTTCCTTTTCTGGCTGTTTTTGAGAAAAAGAGGAGAATCTGGAAATTTTGTAAGTACACGCCATGTAATTTTCTTCCGCTCGAGGCCATGTGATGGCCGTGTATGGGCCAGTCACACGGGGTGTAGTGATGAGGTGGAGTCCGATTAATACGTAGTATGGAAAGGGTGAGTACACGCTGTGTACTTTCTTTTATTTAATTAATCAGACCGAGGTCACGCCTAATACCCATTTTCTTCTTCTTATCTGCCTAATTACATCCAGTGCGACCTATAGGGATGATTCTTCTCTGAGCCACCGATCCTTCACCGATTTTCAGAATCAAATGTCGTCAGGTACAATAGAATCGCAGTGGTGAGTTCTCGGTTCTTCTATGGCCATGTTTCATGATTCCTCCTCTTGTGAGAGTTATTTGTGGTTGAGATTTTTAGATTTTCTTGCAGATTTACTCCGTTCTAGGCCGATTCATAGGCCGAGGTTCAGTAATATCAATCTCCTAGGATTTAGGTATGTGGTTTGTTTCCCTACGTTGAATGTCCTTAAGTTTTGGTGCAAAAGTGTCGGATACCCATGTATCGGGTATCTCGGTTTAGGGTTTTGATATTGTATCATTATCTGCCATAGATATCTTGTATGATTGAGGTTATTAGATGATTATAATTGCATGTAAGTATGTTTGAGGATCACCCCATGCGTGTTTCCCCTGTTTTGGCTGTTGATTTCCGTTTGGCACGGTTTGCCAATGAGGAAACCCTATTGCACATTGCTAGTATTCCTGTTGACTTGATTTCATGTATTTCCTGTTGTTTATATGATCACGGATGTATTGTAGCTATTATCCAAGTTGTTGCTGAACTTACTTAGGCTGAAAATAGTCGATTATGCACGACTAAACTGCTCAGGGCTGAGTGAACCTGATGTGGTAGACTAAAGGGGGAATTGACGATTATGGATTCCCTATAGAGTCTGTTATATTTAGTATCAATTATAGGACCTAAGAGAATGGAACATTATGCTTCCTCAGTGTGTCCTTATTTATGTAGCGAGACTATAGGGGGAATTAGACGTAAGTGCTTCCTCAAAGATCCTTTATCATTAGTTGCAAGACCACATGGGAATTGATGGTGAGTGCTTCCCAGAGTGATTATGCCTTTTTAAGTCTACATGACTAGAGGGGATTTCTAGTAAGATCCACCCAGAGAGTCAGTGCTTTATTTGTTGGTTGGATGTGACGATTCTACCAAGCTAAAGAACAAGCTTGGGATAGTACTACTTGTTGTTTAGGTAGACTGCCGAGTTACGTGCTGTGATTACTTGCTTGCCTTGGGAGTATAGAGATATTTCTAGGTTCCATGGTTGATAGCTAAATGATTGTACTAAACTGACAAATAACTATCAATAGAGTTTGGTAGGATTGCTTAATTTAGTGTACATATGCTTTTCTGTTGCATTTATTTCCTTTACTTTTTCTATATTACTCACTAACAGTAGGGCATGGATGTTGTGGTGATTTCCTACTGGGATTAGTATCACACCCTATTTCGGTCCTGCTTTTCGGCCCAAACAGGTTATATGGTTGCAGGTGTGGACAGGGATTGTGGCCCTTCTACTTCAGGTACATGATTGCTGGTTGGAGCTGGAGAGCATATGACCATGCTTAGGCTTGCGATGCTGCTGGAGTTGCTTTTTACATTTGTACTTTGTTTTCAGTTTTATTTCAGCACGTTGTTGTGTTTGATGCTATCCTTAGATACTTGTACTTTCTGCATCATTATCATTAACATTATATGTTCATTTCTTCCGCTGTTTAGTTTCAGTGTTTGTATGATGTTTAGTGCTTCAACAATTGACTGTGTTTTTCGTGCCTTGTATACCTTACGAAATGAGGGCATAGTTTCCCAATAACTTACTAAGGACCTCGATACTAGTCGGAAACCTCTAGTGTTTGGGGAATTCACTTGAGGTCATGTGGCGAACCAGGTACGGTGCACCAGTGGAAGGGCTCTAGATTCCGGTCGTTACAAAGTGGTATCACAGGTGTTCTTTCCTCTTTATATTGACTTACTGTTTGGCGACATTTTACAGGGATAAGACGGAATAGGTAAATGGTAAATAGTTATGCCTGGGCGTCCTAGAACCTGTGTAAAGGTAAAAAGCTATATTACCTCGAATATTGAAAATTTTGAGTTTTGCGAATGTTACAGTTTAATTGATTTCACCATTGGGTGATGCACTTGTTTTGTGATGTTAATATTTATATGATTGCAGCTCTATTTTGTTGTAACCCGATGAGATGAGGGTATTCCATCTCATGCATCATATAGGTACATGTTAGAAGATCACATGCTATGAATTTTGCCAGGCTATCTAGGTTACATTAGAGATTACATGCTGTTGTGATAGGATTTGTGATAGACAATGCATGTTGTTCTGATAGCTGCTGTGATAGAATACCTGCTATGTTGATAGGGTATCGTTGTTTGGAGCTTTCTTTTCACGGATTCCAAACATTGATCTTAGAGGTGTTATGGGCCCTCAAGTATTAGAATTTGGTGGCTCGTGAGTTGTTATACTGTGTCTTCTTCTATGCATCGTTATGATGCAAAGCACTGATTTGCGGGGAGTATGGGCCCCCACAGATTGGAATTTGGCACTTTAAACCTTGTTTTTCTGTGTTTTCTGGGCTACAGTGCTGTTCTGAGGCTACTGTTCAGAAAAACCCATAATACACAGCGTGTAATTTATAGATACACATCGTGTAGTTTTTGTTCGTGTCACTGACCATGGGGATATGGACACAGAGATGTAAATGGTTTTTAGGAACACGCCGTGTACGGTAGGTACACGTCGTGTAGAGGTTAACTAAGAGCCCGACCGTGTAACTACAAATACGGGCTAGTTAATGCATGTTTAGGACACGCCATGTTCGGTATGCACACATCGTGTATCCTTTCCCAGGTACCAGGACATGTCTTGAAAAACACGGGTCGATGTTATCTTCTCCTATACACGCCGTGTTAGTTAGGAACACGCCGTGTAAGGATCAGCCGAGTACCCGACCGTGTCATGAACAACACGGGCCGAGGATTCCCTTCAAGTGCACGCCTTGTCTCTCAGGAACACGCCATGTAGTGTCAACCGTGTGTCAGGCCATATCGCTAACAACATGGACCTGGTAAGGCATGTTCAGTACATGTCGTGTCTGCCTTAAAAACGTCGTCTAGTATTTGGCTGGGACAGTCCGTGTGACTTAGTCATGTAGGAGTAACCGGGAAGGGAAAAGAAAAGGGTCAGTACATGTCGTGTAGTTTAAGTAAACTCCGTGTATCCGGGTAGTTTACACAGCAAGGTATGGCCAATGTACATGTCCTGGGTAAACTTTTATGAAACACACCGTGTAGTTGTACTACAGGCCGTGTAGTCATGTTATTCCAAGATTTAATGGTTTTTCCCTCCTGTTCCATTTTACTCTCCTATGTTGCAACTGTGTTCATATTTAATGAAGGTGTATTTTGCCTTTCAGTGCTATGGCACCGAGACTTCCTCATGTTGCATGCCAAGAACCAGGAAGTGATCGTACGCCTGGTACGACCGATCAAGGACTGCCAGTAGTTCCTCCCATCATTCCAGACATGGATCCTACAACGATTCTAGACACTGGAGCTGACGCTTAGTTTGTATAGGGTTTCATGAGATTCATACAGACCTTCCAGGGAGTTTAACATCCTGCACCGACTATGGCAGAGTTGACGCGAGTCTTCCAGCATCAGCATCCTCCCACTTTCCCAAGGGATAGAGGACCTCAGGCCGCAGATTCATGGATGGAAGCCATTCTGTCCATCATCGAGAATCTGGAGACACCTCCATAGAGGAGGGTGAAGCTCGTGATTTATAAGATGAGAGATTCCTCCAAGAGATGGTGGGACGTAGTCTCTCAGACAGGGCGCCAGCAGGTTATGGCTTGGGAGGATTTTCAGCATACGTTTTATGACTACTTCTACACAACGACGCTAAGTGCTGACAGAGGCATAGTGTTCATGAACATCCATCAGATTACTCTCTCAGTTATGGAGTATTCCTCCCGCTTCACTAAGTTATAGCGATTCACTCCCATTCTGGGGAATAGCGAGCTGTTTCTAGCGAGGAAGTTTGAGGAAGGCCTCAGATCGGAGATCAGATCATAGGTGAATGTCGTTCAGTTGACTTATATTACTCTGATAGTCAACAAGGCACTGATCACAGAGAGGAACCTGAGGGATACTGGAGATATGGACTAGGGTGGTACAACATCCAAGGCTAGTTCCCTCCAGACAGATAGTAGGAAGCGCCACTGAGAGTCTACCCGAAGCGACCCGAGGAAGTGAGGTATTCCATCTGGTAGACAAGATGCCCCTTATGGAACCCAAGTGGTGTGTTATCAGTGTGGGAGGAGTGGGAATAAGAAGCCCCAGTGTTCGAGGGACCCAGTGTAGTTCCGATCCTATGGTAAGATGGGTCACCTGCAGCGTTTCTGCAGGGTTCCCCTTCCAGTGGCTAGTGAAGGAGGATCAGTTTCGACCCCGCATTTAGGAGTAGGATTACCAGCTCCGCAGCAGACTGGGGGATGGAGTTCTGCAGAACGTTCTGGTCAGGGTAGAGGTTGTGGATGTAGTGTTCAGGCTCAGGGAGGAGCAGCTCAGGGTTTTCAGGCTGCTACACTGGGCCGCGGTACATGCCACACTTTTGATGTAGATCAGATTCATCAGGAGCAGGATCTCGGACCCTCTATAGTTCAAGGTATGGTCTTAGTAGCCTCAGTTTTATCTTCATCCCTTTTTAATACAGGTGCTTCACATTGATTTATCTCTGTTGCTGTCATGGAAATCCTGGAGCTCTCTGTCTTTTCGTCTGTTGATATGTTGACTCTCGACAGGCCCTTGGAAATGAGGACATCTGGCATACATCGGTGCATGAAGTTCCCTCTCGAGGTTGTAGGGAATCATTTCTTATAGGTCCTCTATGTCCTACAATGAAGGGATATGAAATCATTCTCGGTATGGACTGGTTGGTTCCCTTCCAGGCAGTCGTCGATTCCTATCGCCGTAGGGTGAGTTTCGTATCACCAGAGGGTGAATATTTCCTTCATAAGGGAGAGTGGAATGTTCAGGCGAGTCGATCCGGACTCGAGCATCATGGGATAGGAGGAGTTATAGCCCAGATTGCTAGTCTTTATTTGGATGACCAGGGGACTTCACAGTTAGATTTTCCTCTAGTGGTTTATCTCTTTCCAGATGTCTTTCCAGAAGAATTTTCCGGTTTCCCTCCAAAGCGTGAGGTATAATTCTCTATTGAGCTCGTGCAAGGAGAAACACCAGTGTCCATTACTCCTTATATGATTACTACACCTATGTTGCAGGAGCTTAAGAAGCAGTTTGAGTAGTTGTAGGCAAAGGGTATCATCCGACCCAGTACTTCTCCTAGGGGTTCGCCTGTCTTTTTCGTGAAGAAGGAATACGGTACCCATAGGCTTTGCGTGGATTATCGGAAGTTGATCCAGTTGATGGTCAAGAACCGATATCCCTTTACGAGGATTGATGATCTCTTCTATCAGCTTCGAGGACCTTGGGTGTTCTCGATGATCGATTTGAGGTTTGATTATCATCAACTACGCGTTAGACCTTCAGATATACCTCTGACATCCTTCAGGAGCAGGTATGGCCTCTACAAGAATATGGTTATGCCCCTCAGTCTTATGCACATGCCAGCAGTTTTCATGGCACTGACGAACCGAGTGTTTCATCATTACTTGGATTCCTTGGTCGTGGTCTTCGTGGATGATATCTTGGTGTACTCTCACACTCGACACAACCATGCAACGCATATTGAGATCGTTTTGAGTACACTGAGGGAGCATCAGATTTATGCTAAACTCTCAAAGTGCCACTTCTGGATGGATGAGATTCAGTTTCTGGGTCATGTCATCTCAGAGACAAGAGTATCAGTAGACCCAGATAAGGTGAGTGTAGTAGTTACCTGGGAGCATCCAAAGAACGTCTTCGAGGTATGAAGCTTCTTGGGGCTTGATGGTTACTACAAATAGTTTACATATGACTTCTCATGCCTAGAAGCACCGCTGATAGGATTGAATAAGAAGGGGTTGAAGTTTTTTTGGTTAGAAGCCTATGACTCAGCCTTATAGGAGTTGAAGGGGAGATTGACTTCAGCACTGATCCTAGTTTTGCCGAAGTCAGGCAAGATCTATACTGTTTTCTGTGATGCATCAAGCATCGGGCTTGGAGCAGTGCTTATGTAGGAAGATCTAGTGGTTGCGTATGGATCTCGACAGCTGAGGCCTCATGAGAGGATTTATCCTATGCATGACTTGGAGCTGTCCGCGGTCATTCAGGCATTACGTTGTTATAGACTCTACCTTCTGGGAGAACATATTGTTGTATACACTTTCCACAAGAGTCTCAAGTACATATTCACGCAGCGTGACCTGAATCTGAGACAGTGGAGGTGGGTTGAGTATCTTTAGTCCTTCGATTTCGAGCTTTCCTATACTCCTGGGAAAACTAACGCAGTGGATGATGCACTGAGCAGAAGAACTCAGATACAGGAAGTTCAGGAGGCTAGCAGTGAGTGGAAACTGATGGCTCTGTTCTCAAAGATGCATTTGGAGGTGCATGACAGGCAGGGGAAGACTTTTTTATCTTCTATGGTTGTTACCTCTGCACTTTTAGACCGAGTACGAATGAGGCCGCTGGAAGATTCAGAAGGGCTAGTCCTACGGGAATGCATGTCAGGAGAGGACCCTCTTCCTGGGTGGACCTTTGGCGAGGATGAGATCTTTTGTTTCCAAGGATGCATATGGGTGCCAACAGATATATGTGAGGAGATGATGCAAGACATCCATTCCTCAGTTTGGGCAGTTCATCCTGGCATCACCAAGATGTACTGTGATTTACACCACAAGTACTGGTGGCCATGTATGAAGAGAGATGCGGTTGGATTTTTCATGAGATGTTCCATTTGTCAGCAGGTGAAGTCGGAGCACCAGCGACCGGTAGGGCTTTTACAGTAGCTACCCATTCCAGATTCGAAGTGGAACAATATCATGATGGACTTCGTGACAGGTTTACCGAGATCGTCAATAGGAAATGAAGCAGTGTGGGTTATCATTGACATGCTCACGAAGGTTTCTCACTTCTTGACGATAAAGGAGACCTTCGATGTCGATGAGCTTGGGCGGTTGTACGTCTGTGAGATTGTGTTCTTGCATGGGGTTCTGAGTTCTATCGTTTTATATAGGGATGCCCACTTTACTTTTCATTTCAGGTAGGGGCTACCGAAAGCTTTGGATACACAGGTGCTTCTGAGTACAGCTTATCACCCTCAGACAGATGGTCAGTAGGAGTGCATGATCAAGGTGCTTGAGGATATGCTCCGAGATCTCATTCCAGAATTTGGTGGTTCTTGGAAAAGCATATACCTCTCATGGAGTTTTCCTATAAGAACAATTTCCAGGCAACGATTCAGATGGAACCTTACTAGGATTTGTACGGTTGGCTATGCCAATCACCTTTGTGTTGGAAAGAGGCAGGAGAGGCAGCTTTGCTGGGATCTCATCTCATCCAGGAGACCTCAGAGAAGATAGAGTTGATTCAGAAGAGGATAGCCACTGCATAGTCTCATTAGAAATCTTATGTTGAGCAGCGGAGGTGACCTCTATAGTTCGGGGTCAGAGACCAGGTTTTCCTACGTGTTACCCCGATGTTGGGACACAAGAGGATCAGGAGATATGGTAATATTTCACCGAGATACGTCGGGCTGTTCGAGGTTCTGGAGACAGTCAGGCTGGTTGCTTATAGGTTGTAGTTTCCTAAGAGATATTAGGCTATACACGACGTCTTCCATGTTTCTGAGCTTAGACTCTATTTCTCAGACCCGTCTCATGTTTTTCGACCCGAGGAGGTTGAGCTGGAGTATGATACATCGTTCAAGGAGCATCCTATCAGGATTGTTGATCGTAGTGAAAAAGTACTCCGTGTCCAGTCTGTTCCTCTAGTACGGGTGCTATGGCAGCACAGCCGTGTGCAGGACAAGACTTGGGAGCGAGAGGCTGATATGCGATCCCAGTGGCCAGAGTTGTTCGAGGTTTCTTCTTCACCACCTTGATAGGGATATTCAGGGACAAATTTTTTTAAAGGGGGAAGTTTGTAAGAACCCAGACCTTCTTTTTGAAGTATGTTTTCCTTTTCTTGCCATTTTTTAGAAAAAGTGGAGAATAAAAAAATTTTGTATTTACACGTCATGTACATTAAAAGTACATGCCGTGTACTTTTCATCCCCTTGAGGCCGTGTGCTGCCCGTGTCCGGGCCAGTCACACATAGTGTAGCGATTAGGTGGAGTCTGATTAATTTGACGTATGGAAAGGGTGAGTACATGTCAGGTACTCAAGAAGTACATGCTCTGTACTTTTCTTTTTTATTTCATTAATCGAACCAGGGTCGCGCCTAATCCCTGTTTTCATCTTGTTCTCTGCCTAATTACGTCCAGAGCGACCTAAAGGGCCGATTCTTCTCCGAGCCATCGATCCTTCATCGGTTGTGTGAATCGAACATCGTCGGGTGCAATAGAATCATAGCGGTGAGTTCTTGGTTCTTATTTGTCCATGTTTCCTGATTCCTCCTCTTGTGAGAGTTATCTTAGGTTGAGAGTTTTTGACTTTTTTGAAGATTTACTCCCTTCTAGGCCAATTCACTGGACGAGGTTCATTAATATCAATCTCCTAGGATTGAGGCAGGTGGTTTGTTTCCCTACGTTGAATGTCCTTGAGTTTTGCTGCAAAAGTGTCGGATACCAATGTATCAGGTATCTCGGGTTAGGTTTTTCATCCTGTATAGTTATCTTCCTTAGATATTATGTATGATAGAGGTTATTATATGATTAATAATTTCTTGTTAGTATGTTTGAGGATCATCCCAAGGGTGTTTCCCCTTGTTTTGGCTGTTGATTGCCGTTTGGAACGGTTTTCCTACTAGGAAAGCCTATTGCACATTGAAGGAATGCATGTTGACTTGATTGCATGTATTTCCTGCTGTTTATATGCTTGTGTATGTATTGTAGCTATTATCCAAGTAGTTTCTGAACTTACTTAGGCTGCTAATAGTCGATTACGCACGACTAAACTTCTCAGGGATAAGTGAACCTGGTGTGGTACACTAAAGGAGGAATTGATGATTAGGGCTTTCCTAGAGAGTCTGTTATAATTAGTATCGATCACATGACCTAATAGAATAGGACTTTGTGCTTCCTCAGAGTGTCCTTAGTTATGTAGTGAGACTATAGGGGGAATTAGATGTAAGGTATTCCTTATAGAGTCTTTATCTATATTTGCAAGACCACATGGGAATTGACGGTGTAAGATTCCTAGAGTGTATGTGCCTTTTTATATCTACTTGAATAGAGGGGTTTTCTAGGAGGATCCACACATAGAGTTAGTGATTTATTTGTTGGTTGGTTGTGATGAGTCCTCCAAGCCAAAGAACAAGCTTGGTTTTGAACTGCTTGCTATTTAGGTAGACTGTGGAGTTACCTGTTGTGATTACTTACAGGCCTTGGGAGTATAGAGCTGTTGCTAGGTTCCATGGTTGATATCTAAATGATTTTACTTAAATAATAAATAACTATGAATGGAGTTTGGTAGGATTTCTTACATTAGTGTACATCTGATTCCCTGCTGCATTTATTTCCATTACTTTTTCTATATTACTCACTGATAGTAGGGCACAGATCTCGCGGTGATTGCCTATTGGGATTAGTCTCACACCCTATTTGGGTCCTTCTTTTCAGTCCAAATAGGTTATATGGTTGTAGGTGTGGACATGGATTGTGTCCCTTCTACATCAGGTACATGATTGCTGGTTGGACCTGGAGAGCATTGGACCAAGCTTAGGTTTGCGATGCTGCTGGAGTTTCTGTTTACTTCCGTACTCTGTTTTCAGCCATATTTCAGCACGTTGTTTTGTTTTTTGCTTTCCTTGGATACTTGTACTTACTGCATCATTATCATTATCATTATATGTTCATTACATCCCCTATTTAGTTTCAGTTTTTGTATGTTGTTTACTACTTCCTCTATTGACTTTGTTTTTCTTGCCTTGTATACCTTACCAAATGAGGTCATAGTTTCCCCAATAACTTACCAAGGCCCTCGCTGCTAGTCGGCAGCCTATGGAATTTGGGGATATGCGCTTGAGGTCATGTGGCGAACTGGGTACGGGGCACCAGTGGAAGGGCTCCGGATTCAGGTCGTTACATTGTTGGTATCCAAATGAGTGGTACTCACACCCTATTTGGACCGCTTAATCGTCACCCAAGAAGATTTTTTTATTTTAGGACATCATAAGAGAAGTGTTGTGGTATAGGTTGTTTTTTGGGATTGTAGTATGGGAGAGGTAACAAGAAGTGGTTTGGGACCTACTTGGGAGACATTTTGTCATTACATTTAGTTCCATTGTAGGAACTTGACATTTTCATTGTCATAATGTCACGACCCCCTCCCCACAAATTGTACCCATCTTAGGTCGTCAATGTGATAAGGGAGATAATGACCCCCGAGTCCGACCATTAGTAGGCCCCGGGATGGCGACTAGCATCGAGGGTATAGTAAACACCAAAATGGGAGGCATTAACCACGAAGAGAACAAATGCATAAGAGAGAGATAGGATAGACACCAAACAACTCAAACTCAGAACTAAAATACAAAAGAAAAAAACTGAACATATCTAATGTCATGCCAAAGTACTACAACTAAAAGGAGAAAACAACTTTTACCCAAAAGAAAGTAAAAACAGTAGCATCCAGAAGCTCAAATTGCTCCCGCAACCACAAACTAGTTGTAACCAGCCTGATCTCCAACAATCTCCATGTTACATAAAAACAGTTTATATATACATAGGGTGAGTATAACAGTATACTCAGTAGGATCAACCCTGAATCCTCTAATTCCAAAGTAAAAAAATGATAAAGCACATTGAAAAACAAGTGAAACTAACCCATAACCTAAAGATATATACTATGTTCCTAACCTCACCAAGTCCACTCTCACCAAGTAATGCATACAAGAATATATCATATTATAAAGAATATCAAGGTGACCCCACTAAAACTTCCCCAATGGTTTTCCACTTTGCCCCATGTTCACACATCCTACGCATCTCTCTCCTAAAAGGCTTTCCCGCAGACACCTAGGCGAAGCACCACAACATGAAACTCGTGCAACAAAACCACCATGTCCACATAAGCAAACTAACCAGTTAGTTTCTGGGAGCCACCATAGCTCACATAACATGTATCGTACATCAGTTATTATACCTCAAGCTATTACACACCACACACTAAGTAAGGATACTCAATCCATCATAGACTATACATGTTACAACTATAGTATTCCATAGAAGACTATATCCAGAATATATGTTTGTTAATAACCACAAGACATTACAACACACTACCCACATATATGGGGAAAACTAAACAATTTGTCTGTCAACACAAGTAACTACCAAGAGAAAAGTGTGGGGAAAAAGGGGGTAGACAGTTATTCATACTCCCATTAGAATGTTGGGGAAACACCCCTAGGGCTCATAATCCCTGAGTTGTCAGTTTGACTTACTGATAGGGTGGAGTATCATATAGAAACAAAAAAATACAGGATATACTGTATATCACAACCACACTATGTGCATAACCTAGTCTTAGACTCAACTGTAGCTACTGTCTCTCGGTCTCGGGGGGGGGGGTGTTATATCTAAGATTATGTATCATATAAGCACACAACCATTTAAATACCTTTAAAAAATTATTTCATTCTATTTTTATCAGTTCCAATTTACATTAATTAATTCTTTAAACCTTAATTAACTATTTTTAATTCCACATTTAACATATTTAGAATCACACACAACGTCCATTGTCACTTTATAATTACAACCTCATGATTATGTTCCAGCAACTCTTATCCCAAGGGTTGACATCATTTATTCAATTATTCATTACTGAATTACTTTCCCATTTTTTTAGGCATTCTAGAAAAACATTCTATGCTACAAAACACAAAGGGTATCAACATGATGAGTAGATGAACTACTCGTCAAGTCTTTTACTTATATAGCACGAGTGTAGACCCATCCTCCCCTATGAAGCTAAACATGGAAAGCGTGTGGCATACCCCGCACGTCTTCGCCTCTTTCAGAAGAAGGGTACAGATGACCAGAAGCCTTGAGAAGTGAGGAAAAGTAAAATATATATTCATCCAATAAGAATAAGAAAGAATAAAATAATCACAACCATATAATTCCATCATCCCAGGTGTCCTCCCTGACACCCACATTCATAAACCGATGCATATCGCCACTCTAGCGGTGATCTGCTTCCACAACCAAAAGGCCCCCATTCCCCCAAATATCACAATAGCCACCCAGGATCACATCACAACACGAGCGGCATGATAACAAACATCGTAACAATTGGATCTTGGCCCATAAATATGATAGACGGTAACTCGGAACCCATCAAGGATTTATCAAACAAACAATTCTTTAATCCATATTGAATTAACCGATCTTTTATTTATAGTTTCCAAATTTGAAAAAAATAATCAGTAAGCTATCAAAAATTATTAAAACATGCTTAGTACGCTAATTTGATTAACATCAAATTACAACAAGGAGAACCATACTCATTTACATGCCTATTTATCTTTTAACCAAAAAATTAACAATTAATTGATGTTTATGTTCATTACCAGTTTCCATCAAGAATGAATAGCTAACCAAAGAAAGCATAGAAATCACACTATCTACAAAAACAAGAGGCAATAACATATGATTGATATCAATTTATTTATTTAGTTAAAATTTTCATTATGTTAATTACATTGCTATCCAGTGGGATTAAACATGTTAACGATACAGTTGTACATAAAATAAGAGAGAAGAAATGAATCCCCGACCTTAAACAGTTCTTGACATTTTTTATACGATAATTGTCCATGCAACAGGTCATGATCCTCCTCTCGCGTCAACTTCATCCACCCAAGGATGCCACGGTACGACCGCACCATCCAAACCCCAAGAAGACTCCATTAGAATTATGATGATTACATGTATAAAATGGAAAGGAGAAACAAGAGAAAATGAACCCCAAAATAATGACGATATAAAATACCTTATAACAAAGATTGATTGATACAACTTGGTTGAATCAAAATAAAGTGGAACCAATATAAGGAGGAAAGTTTGATTATTAAACTCCGATAGAATAGAATGAATGGTTCTAGCATCTCATAGAAAATAACAAAGAGGAAGAATTAGAGAGGAAGATATCCCATCCCTTTAGAAGATTTAATGGAGCAGCAGTTTATGATATGCTTGATTTCCCATTAAAAGAGGATCACATTAAACCATACTAGTTTACCAAGTAAAAACAACCCTATCCTTATGAATAATTAATATTGGAGTTATGGCATTTGAATCAGCCTTAGAGTCCTTAAAACAAGTATTTTAATGCATTTTACAAGAAAGAAATATGCTGAAGGGGGGAAACTGTAGGAAGCTGGTAACACTATTAAAGAACTCAAAATTTGGAAATGGAAAAACACTGTTCATGAACCTTACTGATAGAACATTTTTCATGAACCTCACCGATAGAACACTGTTCATGAACCTCACCGTTAGAACCTCACCGATAGAATACTGTTCATGAACCTCATCAATAGAACACTGTTCATGAACCACCCCATTAGAACCTCACCAATATAAAACTGTTCCTAAAACTCACTGATAGAACAATGGTCATGAGCTTAACCGTTAGATCCTCACCAATAAAACACTGTACATTGACCGTTCTAGAAACACAGTTCACAGAACTCAAAATTTGGCAATGGAAAAAGAGGTTACCGTTAGGGGTTACTGATAGAACTGTTAATGGATAGAACTGTTCATAGTATTGGAATTTTGGAAAAGGAAATAGAGGTTACCGTTTGAGGTTACCAATAGAACTGTTCATACAATTGGAATTTTTTCAAAGTAAATAGAGGTTACTGTTAGATGTTACTGATAGAACTGTTCATCGATTGAACTAATCATAGAATTGGAAAATTGGATAAGGAAATAGAGGTTACCATGAGAGGTTACTGATATAACTATTCACCAATGGAACTATTCACAGAACTGAATATTTTGAAATGGAAAGAGATGTTACCATTAAAGGTTACCAATAGGACTGTTCATAGTTGTCTAACCATTGGAACTATTCACCGAGGGTCACTGATGCTACTGTTCATAGAATGGAAAATTGAAAAAGTGTTCGAGATAAGTCACATTAACCTCCCGTAACACCTCAAACACCATATTTTTACAACGTAATGGACCATAGAGGTCTGTACCATTACACATAACTATATTTACCTTTTAGTTGGTTTTTTTATTTAATTTTTTGGTCACTATATGACATGAATTTGTTTTGGTTATTAATATACACTTCTGCACTTTGTTATTAATGTTTTCTTTCTATGGTGTTTTATTCTGACAATAGAGGACATAGTCTCCCCAAAACTAACTTTCCAGACCCTCTCTTCTAGTCAGATCCCTTTGGAGAATTGGGAGGAACACTTGAGGGAATGTGGCCAACCAGCTTGGGGAACCATTCAGTGGATGTCGAGTTAAGATGTCACATTTATTGAAAATGCGGCTTTAAATATTTTTTATGACATAACTATGTAACCTTAAAATGATTTTAAATGGGGTTTTAAGATATATTATGATTTAAAAGTAAAATAATAAATTTTTTTATTCTTGATATTGTACGTGAGAAATATTTTTTTAAAGTTTTGATCCTGATACATATTATATGATGGGTTTTCCTATATAGCTAAGGTTGAGCCTGATATAAATTATTATAAAGGTTCTCTCAGAAAGAGTAAGGTAAGCCTGATTAATGTATAATATGGATGAGACCATAATTTTATCCAATAAACTATGTCATTTTCATTTTAATAAAAGGTAAGAAGGACTGAGTTACCACATGGTTTCTCACATGGATTAATCTGGGATATATTTACTATTAACATAGTTCACAAATGTATTATTAATTTATTTATTGATGTTTATAAAATGAGTATTGTTTTCAGTCCATTGGTTTTATTGATTTTTATTTAAAGTCAAAGAGGTTATTTGTTATTCTTGTTAAAATCATTACTTAATTTTTATAAAATTTATACAATGGTACAAAGATTCATGTGTTTTCATATTTTCACTAGGCTGATGTGTTTTATTTAATATTAATTTCCCTTATTGAATTTTTTTTCATCCCATATTTATAAATATTTTCAATGGGATTAAGAATCACTATATTAATGGAATATGACAAGCTTAAAGTGCTTATGATTTTCCATTAAAATAAGACATGTTTTATTTAAAAAAACATATTGTGTGAAAAATGGGTACTTATTTGATGTTTCCACTTTATATATATATATATTGGGTTTTATTCAATATTTATGTCATATATCTATAATAAGATATACATAAACGATCATTGGGAATATGAGATTGTGAATTATAGTTCAACGTATCATGAATCTATAATTTTTAGGATGTGTTATTAATATTGGTATTAGATAATGTATAAAAGAACATTTAAAGTTATGAAAAATTAAATATAATACCCATAAAATATTTTACATTATGGTTATGTAGAAATGATATAGAATTTTATTGTTACGATATATTATTGCAGACAATTTTCATTTAGAATGACTTACTGTAGAAGAAATTGAGAAGTCATAGTAAGAAGGAACTGGGAGGAAGAAATCCTTCCAAATCAGTATATGGAAATTGTTGTAATTAGAATAGACTATATTTTTATAGTGATGGATCAGTTATCATAATCTATAAATAGTCGTGGTATCCATTGTAAAAAGATATCAAATATTTCACATAGGATAGTGGTAGTAATATTGTATTTCTTGAGATTACATCCCAATTCACTCACTAGACAATCTAATCCTTTGGTAGCTAATGGATGGATCAATACAATTTACATGAAATTTTATGTCATGGAAAGTTTAGAATATCAAATGGTAGCCCTTTCCATTTATCATTTTATGGATAATTTTATCAATGATAGTCCTTAGTTTAAAATATCAATGAGAACATTTAACTCAATTTCATAGAATGGGACATATTTATGAATCTTTGGTTGGAGAAATATACATCCAATGTTGTTCATATATGTGTTGAGAAGAAATTTTTGGAATTTAGGAAAAACGATTATGATTATGTGGAAATATATGATGAAATAATATAATTAATGGCAATGTGTGATCCATATTTTACTAATTCAATGATATTAAAATTAATATAACTCACTCATGGTTGAAACTAATTTTATGAATACCTATATCCCTATTTGAATTTAGATGTTATGAGAAATTGGTTTTTTGTGATGAGAACTTTGGGATGATGGTTTTTAAATTGTATGTTCCATTATATTAGAACATTAAAAAATGGTATACATATAAGAAATATTGAGGAAAATAGTTCTACAATCTAGTTATATACCCTTAAATTGTTTCGTATGTTGTAAAATTAATTTCCATCAATGATTGGAAGGATTTGTATAGTAATTATTGTGTGGTCAATATCGTCACCGAGCTCATCATTACAAATAATGGTTTCCTGATCAAAAAATGAATACAGTAACAAATAACAATACATTTGTTGGGTGATTGATTTGCAATTTATTTTTTGATTATGGTAACATCTATCTGAATATTATTTCATAAAATGGAAATCATTATGAGAAGATATTGAATGATGCAGCAGTGCAATTTTATTCTACAATAGTTAACGATGGACCATAAAATAAAATTTTAAATTGTATGATGCTTTATTATTCAAATTCATTTAATTCCCTGTTGATTCGACATTTATCATTTTATAATTTCAGAGAAATTTTCATTTATAATATGAATATCACATGATGAAAAAAATATATATCTTTTTCTAAATACTCAATATGGATATATTATGTGAAACCAAATTTGTTGGAATCATCATGATGATATTACATGAATTTCATTTCCTAGATTATATTTTAACTACTAGAAGAATATTTTTATATTATTATTAGTAGGCATTGGATTTCATGTACTCAAAATAATTTAGTCTGTAGATAAATAATTTATTTAATCAATGATTTCATACCGTTTACAACCTACCTAGAAGATGAAAAAATGTTAGATATCATATTGAAAGATACCGAACTCATATTTTTGAAAGGAATGAAACAATTAAAATTAGTGATGTACTAATAGTGAATAATTAAATGGATATATTTCAATATGAATTTTCAATAAATATATATGAATGGAAATTTTAGTTTAATATATATTTATAACGTGATGATAAATCAATTTATAAACCCCCTTATCAAATTTATTATTAGGAATTTTTTAATAAAAAATAATCATAAAAAATTTCATTCATTAACATTATATTAAACCTCAAACATCGCCATTAGGTTATACAATTTTATTTCTTAAAGATGAATATTTTTCGATGAAAATTTTCATGGATTAATGATCCTAGATTAACATAATTGTTTCCTCGTATCATTAATCCGATTGATTAGCTCTTAAAACCACAATATTTTTCATTGGTTTATCTGACGTACATGTACCATATGGTCAAGGTTCAGAAGACAGATTTTTAGAATAAATTGATTCAGGTGAGATATCAAAATAATGAGTTTATCATTATGCCCCATTTGTTTCCTAATGCACCTACAAGATTTATAGAATTAATAATTATTTTTTTCTAGGATTTATTCAACAATTTTTTGGTAGTGTTTCCTAATGATAATTTTTTACGTTTGTAAAATTATTTAATAACTTGAAAGAAAAATAAATATTTTTTTCAAAACATAAATGAAAATAAAATATATTTAAAATTTAGTAATTGAAAATTTCTGTTTTCTAAAATTTATTTACATTGTCAAATTATTTTAAATGATAGAATAATATTATATCTGGTATTTTTTTGATTATTGGAAAAGACAAGAAAATTTCAAATAAATTTTTAGTTTTTATGGTTAAATGGGTCACTACTTAATTTTTTTTTGAAAATTAATAATGGTAATATATTCTTCTAATGATGTTAACTTTAAACAGAGTTAAATTCATCTCAAAAAAAATTTGATGATTGTTTTCATGAATTGAAAAGTTGATTTCATTGTCATACAATTTTGGCCATGGATTTCAAAAATTATAAAATTGTTATCACATATTATTTTTTTAACGTACATGGTTATGTAATGATTTATAATGTTCGGGTAATTGACTATACACCACATAGTTTGAAACCTCATGAGCAGAATTACCCTATATAATATCAGGAATTAAAAGATACAATTATTTCATTAGTAATTTTTTTGGAATCATTAATGTGTAGTCAAATGCAAAATATATATAGGTCAAAAAAATTATATTCCCTCATAAATAATTAAACATGCTAACAAGAAGACAATTTAATTTCTTAAATACTTGGATTACATGATTCATTACGATCATGGAAGTGAAAACAATTTTAATGATTATTTTAGTTAAAAAAAATAATTATAAAAAAACTATGTTAAATTTGGATCATATCGAGTAATTTAATGAATTCATGAATTTTGGCATCAATGTTCTAGATACACAGATACCGCATTGTTTTTTTTTCAGGTTTTATTAAAGATGAAATTTTTTAGTAAGTGTTAGTCATGCTAAGAATGAAGATCATTCTTTACTGGAAAAGGTTGAATTAGTTAAAAAGGGTATTTTACCTGAGAATAATATTTATGAATAATGTTTTATTATATATTTGAAATTATTATTCCGGCCGTTGTGTTTCTATGTTGAAGAGTGTGTTGTTGAGTAATATTCGATGTTCCATTTTTTATTATTTAGGAAACACTCAGGTGTACATACGATTTATAATATTAGTTCTAAATGGTATTAAAAAATACTTTTAATAATTCTCCTTGATTTATTATACATATAATCACATTATAAGATAATGAAAAATATTTTTGGGAATTTTTCTATAATTTGTAATTCCTGTTTGGATATATATATATAATATATCAACTTATTTCAGAGTTGGATTTCAAAATTCATCTATATGAAATTATGAAATTTGGGTTATTAATGATATATTAAAAGAAAGGTAACATTTTCCTTCCCATTTTAAATAATATGTATTTAGATGGACATTTACGACTATGTATCAAGGAGATACTATTAATTCTATGAGTTTCTATCCTCATTGAATCGAAATTTGATCATATGCTACTATTTTATTTTTAAGAATGAAATTAGAATAATTGGGTACTGATATTTATTTTAGTGTAACTTTTCCTCATCAACATTTAAGAATTTATAATATAAAATTACATTACATATAAGAAATGATACGTTAATGTTCATTATACTACTATGGAATTTGGAATCATCATGTTTCTTTGGAAGTATTTTTCTATAACAATAGTTTTCATTCCAAAATACATATGGTACCATTTTAGGTATTATATGGAAAGTGATGTTGGAATCCATATTATTTGAATGAATTAGGATAAAATAATTCTATGGGATAAGCATTTTTTGATGAAATGTCTGAAAGGATAAATTTATTCAGAAACAAATTATTAGAACTTAGAGGAGGAAGAAATGTTATATAGATAATGAGTGGAATTATCTTTCATTCATAGTAGGTTTTCATGTTTTTTTTCAATGTGTCTCTATGAATAATTATATGTATTTTTGTAAAAGGGTAGGGTTTTACCATGTTTGATTATACCATATGATATCCTAGAGAATGTTTGTTGAGTTTCATATTTACTGGCCTTATATTTGAGCATATCTCAAAAACACAAACATTTTCCTGTTTTAATGTTAAGGAAGAATGTTCTAGATTCATTTCATGTTTATTCCATAAATTATTGAAATTAGAAAAAACTAAATAATATAAAGTATGAACTTTCCATATTCATGACCACATGGATAATTTGTTGTGGAATGTATTGATTTATGAGGTTATTGTTTTCCAGAAACCCGTATTGTTAAAGAATCAACATGAGATTCTATAAATGCTATAAGGTATTTATTTCCAGGATTGATTAATAAAAATATAAATTTTAAGGACTCCCTTTCTAAATCGGTGGAGAATGTAATATACTGGGTAATGACATAATAAATCATTCAATATTTTCTTAATATGAAATAGAAAATGTTTTTCATTATAAAGAAATAACTAAAAATATTTAAATCAAAAACGAAGTTGAGATAATTAAAAAAAATCTTATATTTTATATTGAGAATATTAATTTCTATATTATAGAACATAAAACATAAAAATTTAATTAAATTTATTTAAATTAGAATATAAATATTATTTCTAATGGAATTATTTTTATTTTTAAGAAAATATTTATTTTTAGTGAATAGTGTAAAATACTATTTTTTGTAAAAATATAACTACATTTCAAAAAAGTATAGAATTTTAAAGAATAATTATTTTTTAAATATGATTTAATTGAAAATAATTATTTATTTTTTACACTTAGTTTGTATAATCTGTTTTTATGAATCGTTTGATTTTATTTTAGAATATGTTTATATTTTGGTTTAAAAGGTTTTTCTGAACACTGTTATATTGTGCATAATGATTTGATATTTTAATGAATAAACACCCCTAATGAGGATGTATTTAAAAAAAATTATATATTATATGTCATTTAATATTAATTTAATTCCATATAATTAATATTTGTATTTATTTTTGTAATATAAAATAGTCTTTTTTATATGAAATAGAATTCCTGATAACCTTCTTTTTAATTAATTTTATTGGTTTGGTTTTAAATTTAATATTTATTATTTTATGATTTTTTTGGTAAACAGACAATATATTTGAAAAAAATATATTTTATGTTATGTAATATGGATAATTATTTTTATCCTAACAAATAATAAAAATTATAAAAATTAATTACAATATCTAATATAAAAACACATTTAACATGGTTTAAACTAATCTTATAACAATTCAAATCACCTAGAAAATTATAATTTTTTTATTTAATTATATATAAATTATATTGTTTAAGGCTATATAATGGTCCATTTGGGTGCTATTTTATATGTAAAAACATGGGTATAATGTTTTTTAAAAATTACAAGGCTTCCACTCACCTAACTTATAAAAGTATATACCCTCTTTTCTCCTCATTACACATTCAAGGACAGTTTGTTGAGATTGGAACTCCTATAATCATATCCTTAATTCAAAATCCAAATCCTATATTCCTTTTTATGATTATTAATCTATCATATGAATTACATTGGTTCTAATGTAAGGAGGATATCCAAAAAAAGAGGTATCAGTCTTAACCAAGAGTTTTTATATTCTTTATACTTACACCTTCATCAAATTATATTCAATTATTAAAATAGTAAAATAGAAGTATCTAACATAAATATTTATTTTAGAATGTCTATAAAATAACCTAAATCCATATCCTCACCCATAAAATTGGATATAAAGTCATATTTTTTGTGTGCGTTGAACTGCCACCTCACAAACAGATGTCTTTAATTTTCCAAAATTATGTCTTATGAGATGATTTAATATTTGATTTAAAGTATATAAATATATATAATATTTTTAACATATGTATACTTATATATTTATTATATCATGTACACGTTCTTATATACCATCTTTTTGTTGATACGATAATGTCAATCATGTGTACAACGAACAAACATCTCACGAATCGATGTGTTTTTTTCAATTACACTTTAAATGGAAATTTATAAGGACAATGATGATGAATATATGGGATATAAATAATAAATTTATTACATTTATGATATATTTATGACTCTAAAAGTAAAATATATCATTATCATTCCTACAGAAATGAAAATTCCATTCTTTCATACGTGTGGACTACCACCACTACAATGCAATGTGATTCATTTTTCACCACCAAAATACATTGATGATATATATAATTATATTTATTAAATAATTTGGTTTTAATGATATTATTAATATGTTTGTATAATATATAATATACATACTTTTTGTATTGATATTTGAATAACAAAATCTTTAATCATGCGTATGTATAGTGTATCATCTCTAAGATGAAAACATTATTTATTTTAATAAACATAATTTATGAATGGTATAAATTTATAATTGATGTAGGAAATATTAATATATTATGATTATTGTTTTTTTATATGTTTAATATTTTTATCCTCGACCATTGTCAACCAACAAAAGTTTTATTGGGAATATTATCCAATATCATCCAAATATCCGAGGTAAACATAATTAATTCAGTAGTTATACAGATGGAGGTAAAAAGTAAAAAAAGAAATTAAAAAGAATAATTTTTTATTAATATATTTTATTATTAACATAAATTTATTATTTTTGATGATTAATGATGTACATGTTGTGTCCAACCTATGTTTTGGGGATTCATATCAATTTTATTTCATTGAGGCATATTTATTTTTATGAGGTTTATATAAATACCTTGAAATTTTATATCATTAACATCTTTATTATCATGATATTTAATGTTTTTTTAACGTTATTAATTATTAGAGATTCTTATTCATATATTTATAAAGTGATAAGGTAAATTTCATTAAAAATCATATTTTATTATTTTCCATCAACCTCTATTACCATTCAATGTCCATTTTCTAAATTGATTTCATGATTGTAATTATATGTACATGTGTGTTTTATATGGGAGTTCTTTTCTTTCGATTTTTTTTAAAATAATATTGTTTCAGATTTTTTGGGTTTTTAAAAAATTATAAAATAATGATCATTTTTATCCATTATAGCGGTAAATAATTTTTACACCTCCTTAAATAATATTTAATGGTTTGATTAATTTACACGAATTTTTTTTATTCAATTAGAAACCAGATTTTTGGGTATATTTCTATGGAAAATAGATATTTAAATAAATATTGTATTTTGGTTCTAAAAATAATTTTTACGAAAGGGTATTTTGGTTTTAAAAATTTGGAACAAAAAATAGAAAGTGTATATTGGTACTAATATGATATTTTTAGTGATATTAAATTATTTTTTAAAAAATGATAAAATTTAATGAATAAATCATTTAATATAAGATATAGTATTTTAGAATTATATATAAAATGATTGATCAAGATATAACTTGTATTATTGGTTCACCCAGATAGAACCTCGTCATCCTTATATAACGTATAATATTGGTACACCTAGGTAGATATCACATGTATTTTGTAACATTTCATGTCTTAATATTCCAGATAATGGGAGTTACTAGAGGGTTTCTGTTATTTATTTTACTATAGACCAATAATTTCTCACATAGGATTATAATATGTTATAACTATGAATATCTATGTTACTAAAAAAGGTTTATATTTTCCTTATATTTTTTTAATTATTTATCCTTTCTAAAAAAGTGTGTTTGTTTTTATGTTATAAATATTTATTTATTTTGAGATTATTCTATTATTGGTAAAAACATTCATTGGATTAAATGATTTTCAATTGAGGAATGGGTTGTATTTATTTTTATTTCACATAATGATATTTTTAATCATCCCATGAAATAAAAAAATTTCAATGAGTTTAAGGATTTGTAGGGTAATTGAATAAGTCTAGTTAATTTCATTAAGAATATATTTTAATTAAATTCAGGATTTATATTAAACAATTTATATTTTGGGGTAAATGCATTTCCAATATATATTCCCCATTTAATAATAAATATGAATGTTATATTGAAATTATAAAATCTCACTCTAAAAATATTATAAAAAAAAGGAACATTGGGAATGCAAGAATGACAACTCTAGTTCATAGTCACATGAATATGAACTCTTCAAAACCATATTGTTATAATAGGGAAATTATAAAAAAATTCATAGATATTATATATTTATGTATCATAAATTATATATTAGGAATGGATATATGATATTGGGAGAATGTTATATGAATATAAAATTAACACAAGTTTATTTATAATATAAGAAATAATTTAGGATGTTTTTTTTACAGAAATTGATTAAATTAATTTATTAGGGTAAAATGTTTTGTGCTATATTGTTGTATGGAACTATGATTGGATGAAATAGGTAGCGTGTTAATGAACCATTATTAAAATAGATACATATGATATTCTAAATAAAGATATTTAATAATTACATCATTATTATTTTTTATTATGGTAGTGGTATAATGTAAATATTGATTATGATATTCACTTGGAAAACATTTTTTTGAATGTAATTAATGAAACCATATTTTATCAATGTTTTATGGATAAATTTAATTTATATTGGAATAAATAAATTTATCAAAATGTGAAACATGAATATATAATTGGAATTTGTATGCTTCTATGTGATATAATTTCATTTTTGGAATTGATTTACTTTTCATGATTACATTCTTGTTGGAAATAATTATTTTTTAAAATTATATAAATTTTTATTTCTTACCATAATTGGATAAAAATATCATAATTTTATTTAGAACATATCATAGAATAAAGGGTATTCCACATGGATCTTAAAATCATATGATTATTCTCTATATAAGATTAGAAGGGTGGTGAAAAGGGATAGACTATGAGATGGACCAAGCCTTAGAGAACGAAAAAAGAATATATATATGAGGAAATGTGATGTTGTAATTTTAAAAATATAATGGATGTATGGATATAATAAAATTAATTATTGGCTTCTATATATCATTAATGTTACACCTTGACCAGTGCGACTCTTATTTTATTATTTTTCGGCCTTAAAATATTTTTGGTTGGGGATTTCGGTTCAGCCGCAGATTAATTTATCTGGGTTATATTAAATTTATTATTTTTGGTGTTTATGTCGTCAAGCATGTAGGAAGTGTGTGAATTTGGAAGTAGCGCGGCTTCTCCCATGCCAAAAACAAGACTACCCATCCCCGGAAAATTAAAATAAATAGATTTTGTAATTAGAACGCGTATTGTTATTTAAAATTTTTAATGTGTAAATAATTTTTTTAGTTTTTAGATAATATGAATACTTTTATTGTTGTCATTATTATTATTATTTTATTATTATTATTTATATGTGTATTATTTTTATCATAGATTAATGTTTCTTTTTATTTTATTTATTCGTTTTTGTTTATCTTTATTTTTATGTTAATATTTATTTTTTTTCTTTTTTCTACTAACTCTAATTCATTCTTTTTTTCAGTATTCCATTCCATGCTACTCTCGGTTTCTATGTGCTCCTCAACGCCCCTTCTACTATAACTCACCTAGCACCCGCTACTCGGTTTCCCTCCATAATTCACTCGAGAATCCCACCACCGACCTCCCTTCCTATGTCTGTCATCGACCTTCCTCTCCACTACAAATGGCCCTCCTTCAATGCAGCACCTACCCCGCCCTCCTATTTCTTCTGCCAAACCCAGCCATCGTAGGATCCCCGCTCGGACTGGGCTCCCTTGCTAACCAGTGGCACACCCCTCCTCTCCTTCCCATATCACCCCAGCACACTCCCTCGACTCCATTCCAGCACAACATTTGTGGTCCCCCATTTTCCATGGAAGGATGCCCCAAAATCCCTTACACTCGACCTCCTCATGCCTCTCATACGTAGCCTACTCTCCTTCCCCCTATTCTCATGAGACCCCCCTCTCAGATCTTGGCATCTCCCTCATGCACGAGCACCGCCTCCAGCGCTTCCCCCCAGCCGCCTAATTCAAGTAGTGAGGACCCTCATACCCCCTTCTCAGTGTGCAAAACCCGCAACCGATGATCCCACATCAGCAGAGGCCTCCCGGTGGTGATGGACCACCCTCTTTAAGTGGTCACAACCTTTCTAGCCAACCGAAAGCCTTTTCGGCCGACCCGTATCCTTTCTGGTTGTCCTGTAGCCCCTCTGGCTAACCTGCAACACCATTGATGCCCTCTGCTCAACCTATTTTCCAGTCTCTCACATGACTCTTATCTTTAATGGATCTTCCCCTACCAGCACTCTCCCTTCCAACGTCATTACAGCCTACCTACACCCTAACAATGTCGTTCCGACTAGCACGCCACCACTGTTCCGGTGGGACTTCCCTTAGGTATACCCATTTGTTTCTATTTCAAACACACACACAAAACGATATATATTTATATATATATATATTACTTCGGTTTTTTAGCTGTTTCATTTAATAAATGTTTTTATGGGTCGGTTTGAATTTTAGGACCCGCAGAGAGAATTTTAGAGTGAGCATTGTCATGGCGTCGTGGTTCTGAGGTTGTGATGTCATAATGCTTTGATCATGAGGCAGGTTCCCATTGAACTGCCTTTTAATATTTACGTTTCATTATTTCCTACTATTTTTTCCCAATATATATATATATGTGCTAAATATTATTTTTCAACTTGTTATTAATTTATCTATTATGAAAATTTATAAAACAATTATTGTGGTGTGAGAAATATTGTCATTTTGTTATGTTTGCGCACGCTAATTGTTCAATTAAATGTTTTATTAATTTCACACCTAGATTATCAATTTAAATAAGTTTTCTTTTGATATTAGTGTTTTAAACTGTTTGTTTATTAAATGGAAATTGTTTTATTAAATATTTCTTGTGTTGCTAATAAATTTCCTGATTGGCACTAATAGTTTATTTGGAAAAATAAAATGATTTGGTTTGGTTATATAAAAATATTGGCAGCATGTTAAGCAGTATTTTGGGGCTCCTTAAATGGTTTCCAACAGGTTCTAGTCTTATAAAAAAGTTTTATTTATTTTAAATAGTTGTGAAAGAACATGTGGGGGTATTTAACCCTTCTTGGAAAAAGAATTTAGTTCTCTTTAAAGTGGTGATTTTGAAATGTGTTTAATGACTGTTTGGAACTTTATGGAAAATGATGAATTTTTTTTATAAAAACCCTCATAGGATAACACTCTTACCTTGTTTCGACTAATTTTTTGGGAGGCCCATCCTTAGAAGCTAATGGGTTCTCTAATGGTATAAAGGCAATAGGATGTCCCATGGAGTGTCTTGGGGTGATTCCAGTTGTGAATTATATATATATATAAATCTCTCTGTGTGTGTGTGTGTGTGTGATTGGGTTCTCGACTGACATCGGTTAGATCACTCCCGTTCCAAATACTTGAGACATGAGAATCTAGTATATTGAGAGAATATTCAAAAAATTATTGTTGCACTGGTAGGTTATGGTACGGACCTGTGGCCCATAATAGGTGGGTTTATTGGGTTTATTAATATGGGATTTCCCCTTGTCCTTCCTTAGAAAAGATGGTTGAGGATACTGGGCGTTTTGATTTCATCATGTGTGACATGTTAATGGGGACGATGTCTCTTGTATTGGTGTCTTCTGGTTTATTCGTGATCTCCTAGGTTCACCCATGACTATTCGTCTATTGTTGCTCACAGTTGTGATTATGATGCTTATATGTATACCTGAATTAAAATTATTGTATGATTTATTTTGTACATATTTTATTATTGTTTTCCTAGGAAAATGAAAAAATGGTTTTGACTAGGTTTTGAAAAATTGTTTTCAAATAAAAGTGTTTTATCCACTTTTGTACAAACATGAAAAATATAAATAGCACTTTCCATTTCTTGGAAGACATTAAGACAAATTAAATGAATATATATTGAAAATAGTTAAGGTAAATGGTTCGTACATTACTTTTAAGTAAAATAATAAGAAAAACAAACTTTTATAAATTGTAGTTCAAAGATGAAATGATGTTTCTTTTATTTTAAAGGTAGTGCATTGGGAATAGATATCGGGCTAGTATACTGAGTTTTAATACTCATTCCCATAATTCTTTTCTATTTTTATGGTTTGTTCAGGCTACATATTTAGTGTGCTCTCCTTGGGCGATGCATGATCGTTGAGTCGTAGAGTGACCTGTGAGGTCACACAGTGTTAGTTCAGATATTTAGTTTGGTTATTTTTAGTTTCATTTGGACCTATTTAGTCATTTTATTTGGTTTATTTATTCTTCACTAATCTGAATTATTTCTACTGCATTACTTATTTTTAATGCACAAAATCATTCCAGTAGTCTGTATTGATGCCCTGGCACTGGTATAAAGCCCGAGAGGAACGGGAACGCCTCTTCGGCCCTTTCGCGGGCTGGATCGGATGACCAGTTCAGGGTCGACCCAAGTTGGATTGTGACAAAATGGTATCATAGGAGGTCAGCTCTTAGAATACCTCACTTTTCATAGTTCCGATTGTTGTTTGGGATGTCAAGGTAGATGGAGTAGGATTATCGGGACTTCAGGGGTAGGTGTGGGAAGAACGTCACAAACTCTTGCTCGTTCAGATCCTTGGGTTCTGTGGGATGTCTACTTTAATTAGTTTCATTGGATTTTTATGTAAATTTTTTTAGATTGGGATACAAAAAAGGTAGTTGGGATAATATTCCTCCCATGATGCATGGCCTGGAAAGCCTTGTGGAGCTAGGGGAATTGTCCAATAAGTCTCTCTGAGTTGGTGACATGTTTGGAATATGGATGCCAACCATATTGTTTGGTCACACACAAACACAATTTCTCTATTTGAGTGGTTTTTGGCCACTTTTGACTTCTAAAAGTTTTTTTATCAGAAAAATTTGTTTTGAAACATGGTTGCTTGAATTGACATATTTAATTTGAGGATTTTTTTAAAGTAAGTGATATAATTGATTTGTTTTTTGGAAAATGAAGTTTCATTGTTTTGTCCATGGGGTTCAGATGGGTGCTCACACGTAGAGTGGTATGTTGGAATATGAATGGATTTCTAGTATGGTGGATGTATACTTTGGGTGGCACAAATACATAAATGTGAGTGAGACTCTAATGAAAACCCTTATTCAGGGTTTAACCCAAAAAGCTTGTCTTAAAATTTATATTGTTTCAAAAGAAATATTTTGATATTTTGATGGATCATTTTCTTGTGTTTATAGATTATCATATATACATTGTTTGACATTGAGGGTTTTTATTTATTTAGTTGGACTTGATTGGGTTCTTGACTCTTCTTTTCTTGCGGTTATTCCCTGAAGCGTTAATGGGTTATCATAATACTGTTTATCAACCTAAGGATTTTGTTCTTGAGTTTCGGAAGCTAGATCCACCTATTTTTTATGGTCAAGCAGACCCTTCCATAGTGGAGGTGTGGATGTGGAATATTGAAAGGGAATTTAACCTTGTTGAGTTTCCTCAGTCATTGATGGTTGAGAAAGAAACCTTCCTGCTCGAGGGTTCACCATGGATGCGGTGGAAGTCAGTGTCTCGGAACGAGCCTCATCAAGAGCTTACCTGGGAGATTTTCAAGGCTTCGTTCATTCGTCAGTATTTCTCTAATGAATAAACTGTGAGAAAGGGAAAGGAGATGTGTTATCTACTGCAGGTAAATAGATCCATGTTGAAATATTTCCAGCACTTTGGGGAGGTAATCCCCTATGATTCAGGGTATGCCACATATGACCCCCTGAAAGCTCGACTTTTCGAGGCAGGTCTCCTCCCTGATTTACATTCAAAGGTGTCAGAGTGAGACATAAATCCTTTTGTTGATGTGGAGAGAAATGAATTTCATGTCGAAGTCAAGATGGCAGGAGTGCCCAGAGTAGTCCTCCCTTCTTCAATCCCTATACATAATGGTAAATATTCTATAAAGGATATGAGTAATAAATTGAGAGTGGATGGATTATGTCATGGAATAAAAAGCCATAGGTATCTTTCATCAACCACTTCGAAGCGAGAGATACTCATTTGTCATCAGTGTGGAAATCTGGGTCATAAGAATCTGTTGTGCCCAAGTGCTCTGAAACCCTACCAGGCATGTGGACACATGGGTTATTTGCGATGACTCTATCGGGGCATTTCTAGAAAGTGTTGTGGAGGAAGTTCTTAGAAGAGTCATGTTTTTGGGATTTTTATCAATTTTTCTTGTGTATTTTTTCTTTTCAGTGTAAGATATCCTTTCTCATTGAATTTTTTATGGTGTTTTAGGATTTGACATGTATAGGATTTTGTGGGTCTTCTGATGAACTCCAGTCATCAACGCTAGTATTTTTTTCATTCTAAAATATTGTATTTATTTTGTCAAATCAAAATGTGTATGTTTGTTATTTGGATTATTAGAAGCTGTGTTTGAGGCAAGAGATTCTTCATCCATCAGATCTCACGCCAGAAGGATTCAATGTGAAGCCGACACGTAGTTAGGAACCCAATGGAATTTTAGAGAGTTTTGTTATGTTTGTTCCACTATCATCGCGATGAGACAATTTTCTCATTTCTGCTATAGTTTCTCGGTGGTTGAAAATTATTTCCCATCGAAAAAGGGTGAAATAGACTTATCCCCCATGAAATGTAAGTAATTGTTCATTTTAGGATGCAAGTTGTAGATCACTGAAATTGAACGGACCACCCATGCGAATCACTCGCGACTTTGGTTTGTGTCCATCCCGAAGTGATGGGTCGTGAGTAGTTTTCTATCATAATATAATTTATCCAATCCTTGGGCCCTCCCTCCCTACCCAAGGGGTTGGGGTTTCTAGTTTCTATGGAATTTTCAATTCAACTCTTATGACTTTTGGACAAGATTGAATGGTTTAAATGTTCTTTCTGTGTTATTTCTAGCCTGAGTAATTCCTGGTTCCAGCTGAAGTTGGTTTCTCCATTAGGTTGTGTATAGGTTGTTTTTTATGGTGGGGTGACCCACCGTGAGTCTCTTTGGGTTTTCCCTTAAGTCATTATCATATTCTAGTTGAAGTCTTATAGCGAGAAGTCCGTTTAGGTCTCCCCTCTTCCGGTGACCTATTTCCGGCAATGAGGTTGAGTACAATTAGTGGTCAATAGAATATCATGGGGATAAGAGGTTGGATTGTGTTTATGTGAAATACTTAGGTTTTGATCGATCAACTAGATGGTTTTGTGGATTTTTGAGGGCGGAAAGCATTATGGTGGGGAGAATTGTCACACATCGACATGTGTGGCTCTTATTTTATTATATTTCTACCTTAAAAGATTTTTGTTGGGGATTTGGGTTCAGCCTCACATTAATTTATTTGGGTTATATTAAATTCCTCTATTTCGGTGCTAATGTCATTGGGCTTGTGGGAGGACCACGAATTTGGAAGAAGCCTGTATTCGCTATGGAAACTGTGTGACTTCCCATCCTCATAAGATTATAATAAATAAAATTTTTGTTAATAATTTTATTAATATTGAGATAATATGAATACATTTGTTATTATTATTATTATTATTATTATTATTATTAATTTTATGTGCATTATTTTTATCATGGATTAATGTTTCATTTTATATTATTTATTTGTTTTTTTATCATTTTATTTATTTATTTTTTCCTTTTTTCCCCTAACCTTAATTCATGTTTTTTTACTTTCCCTTTCATTATTCTTTCCGTTTCTCTGCATGCCTCCAACCCCCTTCAATTATAACTCTCCCAACACCGATTACCCAGTCGCCCTCCTTGCTACACTTGAGCAGCCCGCGACAAACCTCCCATCCTATGTCTGCCATCAGCCCCCCTCTCCCCCTGCATGCATCCCCCCTTCAGCAAAGATCCCATCCTGTCATCCACTTTCTTCCACCTCACCTAGCCTGTGTAGGACCCCCCGATCAGCCTCGACTCCCCTGATAAATCCCGACACACCCCTCATATTCTTGCCATAACACCCCAGAACACTGCCTAGGCTCCCTTCCAAGCATCTGTCGGGGCTCAACTTTTTCCCTTGCAGTAAGCCCCAACAACCCTCAGACCCTGCATCCTCCTGCCTCATGGGCGCGGCCTGCTCTCCTCCTCCCAAATCTGGCACGACCCCCTTCCATATCTCGGCCTCTCCTTCTTACATTAGTGCCACATCCAGCGCTTCCCCTTGGAGTCTTGCTTCTAGTGGCGATGCCCCTCAGACCCCCTTTTTTGTGAACAAAACCCCTTACCGATGATCCCACCATTGATCAGGCCTCTCGCTAGCGATGGACCACCCTACTTCAGTGGTCTCTACCTTTCTGGCTAACCCATTGCCTTTCCGGCAGAGCTGTAGCATTTCTGGCCATCCCGTAGCACCTCCGGCTGACCCACAACCCCCTTGACGCCCTTTGATCATCCTCTTGGTCAGTCTCCCACATGACTCTTTCTTTGACAACACTTCCCCTACCGGTGTGTGCCCTACCAACCTCATTACGGCCTTCCCACACCTTGATGGTATCTTTCTGACTAGCACACTGTAACCCTTCCAGTGTGACTTCACTTTTGTATTCCCATTTGTTTCTATTTGTCACACACACACACATGCGCTCACACACACACACATGCACACACACACACACACACAGATATATATATCTATATATATATATATATATATATTTCCATAGTTTGATTTGGGTTTTTATTAATTAAATGTAGTTTTCTGTTGTTTTGACTTTTAGGTCCCGTGCGGGGCATTTCTGAGCGAGCATTGTCGTCGCACCTTGGTTACGAGGTTGTGTTGTCTTCGCGCTTTGATATTGAGGTAGGTTCCCATTGCACTTCCTTTTAAAATTTAAGTTTCTTTATTTCCTACTATTTTCAACTTATATATATGTGAAGAATATTATTTTGCAACATGTGATTAATTTATCTATTATGAAAATTTATAATTCAGTTATTATGATGTTGAAAACACTGTTATTTTGTTATATTTGCACACACTAATTGTTCAATTAAATGTTTTATTAATTTTGCACTTGGATTATGAATTTAAATAAGTTTTCACCATGAAATTGTTGTTTTTAACTAGTTCAGTCTTAAATGGAAATTGTTTTATTAAATATTTCTTGTGTTGCTGATAAATTACTCCATTGGCTCTTACAGTTAATTAAGAAAAATAATTTTTTTTTTGAGATTTATAAAAACATTGGAAACTTGGGAAGTAGTATTTTCTGGATCCTTAAATTGTTTTAAACTTATTTTGGTCTTATAATGATTTTTAATTTCCTTTAAATGGGTGTGAAAAAGAAAGTGTTGGTATTTCCCCCTTCTAGGGAAAAATATTTGGTTCTTTTTAAAGTGATGATTGTGAAATGTGTTTAATGCCTATTTAGAAATTTATTGAAAATGAAAAAAAAAATTATCAAAACCATCCTATGATAACTCTCATACCTTATTTTGACTTATTGTATGGGAGGCCCATGCTTAAGAGATCCTGAGTGCTCGAATGGTTTAAAGGAAATAGGTTGTCCCATGGAGTGGCTCTGGGTGATGCCTATTGTGCATTATATGTATATATATATATATCTCTTGTGTGTGATTGTATGCTCAGCTTGCATCAGTTGTCTCACCCTTTTTCCAAATACACGAGACATGGGAGTCTGTAATATTAAGCGAATATTCTATGTATGATTTCTGCACTGGTATGTTATGTTACTGACCATTGGGCCATAGTAAGTGGATATATAGGGTTTATTACTATGGGATTTTCCCTCAGCCTTCCTGGGAATGGATGGTTGAGCATACTAGGTGTTTTGATTTCATGATTTGTGACATGTTAATGTTGATTGTGTCTCATATATTTGTGTCTTCTAGTTTATTCTTGATCTCCTTGGTTCACCCATGTCTATTCAGCTTTTGTTTCTTATAGTAGTGATTATGATGCTTATATGTATACCTGAATTTCCCTTGCTGTATGATTTCTTTTAAGCATTTTTAAATATTTCTTTCGTTGGAAAATGAAAAAATGGTTTTATTATGTTTTAAAAATGGTTTTAAATGAACGTGCTTAATCCAATTTGTATAAACATGAAAAATCTAAAGATCAGTTTCTGTTTCAAAAAATCCATTGACATTAATTAAATGATTCTAGATTTGAAAATGGTTAAGGGAAGTGGTTCATAGTTTTATTTTATGTAAAATATTTATAAAAACGTACTTTTATAAATTTTAATTCGAAATTTAAATGGTGTTTATTTTATTTTAATGGTATTGCATTAGGAATAGATATCGGGCTAGCCTACTGAGTTTTAATACTCATGAAAATAGTGATTTTTTATTTTTAGTGTTTGTGCATACTACATCTTGAGGGTGCTCACCATGGGAAATGGTTGATCGTTGAGTTAGAGAGTGACTTGTGAGGTCCCACGGATTTATTTTGGATGTCGATTTTGGTTATTTTTAGACTCTTTTATTCTTGTTTAGTCGTTTAATTTGGTTTATTTGTTCTGCAATGCTTCGTATTATTTCTACTACATTACTTATTTGTAATGTGTGAAATCATTCCCACTGTCTCTGTTGATGCCCTGGTTCTTGTCGCCAGCCCCGGAGGATTGGGAACACCTATAGGACCATGTTGCTGATAGAATTAGGTGATTAGTTCAAGGTCTACCAAGGTTTTTTCGTGACTTTTAAGCATTTAAATGTGTATTTTTATAATAAAAATTCAATGGAATTAAATTTAATTGGGCGACGATGATGACAGAGAAAAATTTATATATGGTTTGATAATTGGACTAATTTATGAAACAATTATATTTATATATTCCCCAATAATTGTTAAATATAATAAAATCCTAATAAATTACAATTATAAAACATGGAATCATAATATTAGTGGAGTGTACAATAGAAAATTTTGTTTATTTTTCATCAGAAGATCTAGAAAGTAATTATAATATTAAATATAGATATTTGATCCATTACATTGATAGGAGATGTATTTAATATTTGTTCCAAGATAATATTATGTAGTTAATATATATTTTATAGAGTATGGGATCATTATAGAGGATTATAATGTGAACTTGTTTCATACCTAATTAGATAGTGGAAAGAATATATCTTATTGATAAATGATGAATTATGAAACACTTCAGAATAAGAGGTTTTCATAAGAAAAAATAGTGTATTTTTTCATAGAATATATGAAAATAAAGTAGATATTATAAATTTAAAATATAATATACTAAAGGAATGTATATAAAGAAAATTTTAATGTTTTTCAATAGTATAGATGGCCCATGAACTGAAATGATTTTTGGAAAATTTTCTCATGAGGATAGAGTATTAAGGGTTATAAAGAAACAAAAATACTTTGTATACTGCTCATTAACTATTATATACTGGGTTAAAGAAATTAGAAAAGAAATTTTTTTAATTTTTTTTAAATTCTTATAATGATAATTGATAATTATTTTCTATGGATCACGTGTTAATGTAGTTCATGGTAAAACCATTGAATGTATTAAAGACTGATTTTATGGAATCAATATCCAATTTTTATTGCTTTTTATATGTACACATCTTGTTTATTGATATCTAAATTATTATAATATCAATTTGGTTTTTATATGTCTTTAATATCATATTCCGTAAATATTTTAATAAAAATAGAAGAATTTGTGGACATGGGAATGAATTGACTATCTCAGTTCATTACGATATGTAATATGTATATATTTTTTGAATTTAATGACCTCATGATGAGAATATTTCCCATCATAATTAGGATGGGATATTTAGTGACATTTTTTTTAATATATTGGTTATTATATTTCCATAGACACTTTTGTACCATGATATTGGAGTGTCTAAATTTTTCTTGGAAACTGGAATATCATGGAAAGTCTAGTGTTATTATTATTTATTCGCCAAGGGAATCTAATATTCAATTTAATTTGATGTTTTTTCTGTTAAAATAAAAATGAGGTAAACAATTTTTTCATATATGATTTGGAAGAATATAGAAACATGTTCATTAAAAAATTTCATATTCAACTATCAATATTGGATATAGATTTTTTTCATGTGTTGTTACCTGAATTGTGTAGGATTTATTTATCATATTATAATAGGAATATTAATGTGTTATTCAAGATTAATCAAAAAAGAATTATTAAAAAATGTATTTTTTTTATATATTCTAATAATAGTATGTAAGTTCACATATATTTTCATTTAATGTATATAGAATAGTAATATTATGAAATAACATTCATAGATAAATATAGTAAATTGGAAAAATAAATATCTTATAGATTTCATTGATGATTTATATTATAAGATTAATGAGAATAATTGGTTTTCAAATTTCGATTTATTATGGAGGTATCAACATCTAATATTTATAATGTACAAAAAATTAGTGATTTGGATTCTAATGTTGGTATGCACAATAAGGGATTGGTGAAACTATTTTTGATGTTATTAATGGTCCAAAAATATTCAAAGATATGATCAATTTTTTCATCCATTGATATATGATATAATATTTTTTTTCATTTTTTGTGACTAAAACATCATTGATTCAAGATAAAAAATATAACATGGGAGTCATATAGACATAATATTAAAAAAATATATAATAAAATTCGTGTGTGATGTTTTAAATTATCCATTTTTTCATCCATAATGTGAAGTTCATAAGTTATGTTGTTTCAATATATGTAATCAAAATTTTTATTTAATGGATAGGTATGTGATATCATGGATTTGACAGTGAATATATTTATGAAAAAAAATTCTTAGATTATTCCGATAATATTTATTTTTGTTTAGTATTGATTTTATGATCTTTAAGAATTTACTATTTCAATTTAGAAAACATAATTTTAGGGTTTCTTATAGTTTTTCAATTTATAATTGTTACTAATTTTTCAAACATTGATTTTGTAAATGTTATGAATTAGTGTTTAGGTAAATGATTCATGTTTTTAAATACAGTTAATTTATCCAAAGATTGTTTACCAAATTTTTTCAATACATGAAATGTTTTAAACAGTTTTTTTTTAAAAAATACCTAATAATTCTATTATAATAAAATCCACACATAATTTTCCAATATTGAATTCCTTGTCACTCGTGCTACGCCCATATACACATGCATGACACCCCAAGTTCACCAAATTTTTCTGATAACCCCATTCAAACCACTAAAATAGAAACCATATAGAATTAAAAACATATAACCCTGAATGATACCAAAACCTTATTACAAAATGTTGACCGAAATTGTTTTATCATCTTTCTGTAAAAACCCATGATTTTTTGATATATTTTTCAAAATAAATTTATGTTTGTTAAAAACATAGATAAATGAAACATAAAGGCTAGATGAAATATAATATTGGATAATGTTATAACCAATCCATTAAATTAGAGGTGTTAATATGAATAATCAAATTTCAAAAATATTTTTAAGGGGTTTTGATAAATAAATTACACAGGTAATTTTTTTTAATATAATGATTTTATGTTTAAACAATACATTTTTCTTCATAAACCATATTTATTGATTTATCTGATCAAATATTTTATTAATTGTAATTATTTATAGTTACTATATTTAAAAAATTTAACTTCCCTTCATAAATAAAAAATAATTTTTTTTAGATATATTTAATGAGATTTTTCAAAAAAGATTTATTTATTGATGAATAGTAAACACTATATATTTTTATTAAAATCATACATATTTTTTCAAAGAGTTTACAAATAATTATATCAATTTGAAAAGTGTAAAAATGTTTTATTAGTTATTTTATATTATTAATAATAAAATTATTATTTTTTATTTAATTTTATTTGGATTGTGGTATAAAAACAGTATATACATAGTAAATGTACTTTTTCTCAAAAACTATTCTTCATCTTCTATTGAAATTTTATGATAATATTTTTATAAGAATTTAAATAAGTTAATTTCATAAAATGAAATAAATAATTTTAATTATAATTCATTATATTTTAAAGGATTCATATATTATATTTTGTAATAATTAATAGTAAGCAATATAAAATGGGTCATCCTGATTAGGGTTTGAATGAGATTACTGAAGGTTTAAATTAAATTTTCTACTTATGTTTTCAAATTAAATGTATAAATAATTTATGATTTCTATTTATTAACCTATTACTATACCAAAATAAAAAATCATTCCATTTGGAATAAATTCCATTTTTATTGACATTATTATATATTAATCTTTTTATAAATACCATGTGTCCAATATCCCCATCTAATAAAAGGACATCCAACCTTTATCATCATTACACAACATTGAGAATTATATAACCACCAAGTAATTCTAAAATATCATAAAAAAATCCCTATAAATGGAGTGGTGTTTCTAGTATCCATTAAAGGCAATTACAAATATCATTAATAATGTATCTAATAAAGGCTAACTGAAGCAGTGGTAATCCTATTACATTACCTCTGTAGATTACATTATTTTTATACCAAATTTAAATCAATGATATTCACCATAAAATAACAATTTCAGCATCCTATATATAATGAATTGTTTTCATGATCGTGAAAGCTTCATTATTCACCATATTATGCATTAAATTTGACAGAAAATTATCACTCATGCATATTTGCGGTCAAACACCTCCACATAGCAATACAATATATTTATATCACCATATATAAATGATGGTGAGTATGATCAGTTAGATGATTCTATATGTTTTTTATTATTAAATTATTAATTAAGAATAATGATACTTATCTAAATTATTACCTTTTAATTTGTTGGTAAATGATAACATCGCTAGTGTCTACAGGTGGAATACCACCTCCATTACGGAATGTGATACATTATTAAATTCAACTTAACATGAATTTTTAAAAGGATATATTTCTATAAAATATATTTACTATATTATATCATTTGTATTATATATATTTGAATAAATATTTACAATTCATTGTTTCCATCTGTAAAAAATTAAAAACGTGTTGGTTTATGAATATTTCTTACCATCACCTTGAACTACAAAATATTCTTTTCTAACTCCAAATTTTATGGTTAAAAAGTACTATTTTTATAATAAATATAATGGTATTCAATACATGACTAATTATTTGTTTAAATCATAGTACCACGGTAAATCTAAATGGATGTTATGTATAAAACCAAATTTAACATTAAAATAAACAAATTAACACATGAAAACAATGATTTCAGTAATTATTTATGAATAAAAGAGTATTTAAATGTTACAAAGTGAGCATATATGATATTTAAATAAATTTAATAAATTTAATAAATATGGAATATAATTTTTAAAAATTTTATTTTTTTTATATAGGATGTTAGATTTCATACGATGTAAGAGGATCTTGAGGTATGTTATTTTATGTTACAATCTCACTATTTATTATGGTTGTTTATGATTAGGAATATAATGATTAAATTTATTGAAATATATGTAAATGTTTTCATGAAATTTATATTACATTATTTCATCCTTTATAATAAATTATTTCCATTAATTTATTCAATTAATGTACTCATAAGATATAAAGAACTTGTTAAGGAAAAATGACATTATTTTTCTCTTTAGTCTAAAATATTTTATCTTACATGAATATGATTCCATAAAAAATCTGTAATTTCTTCAATATTATCCTATGGTTAGTTTATGTTATTGACTCCTTTATTTATACTTTTTAACAATAAAATAATGTAATCATCATCTAATTGTTTTGAATGAGTCACTTTTGAATTTATATTTGAATTTGAAATGAATCTATTTTTAATGTATGTTGGGTGAATAGAATTTACCATCTTCATGAATACCCAAGTATCTATGTCATCCTCTATATGTTTCCCAGGTTCTTTTAAAATAATTTTGTAAGAATATTTTAGAATATATTTTATTTCAATGAATTTCCATCCAAAAGAAAATGGTATTATCATCAAGAAATATTACTAGTGATCCTTTAAAAAAAATTTCCATCTATTTATAAATATTTGTATGTTAATTATTTTTTACAGAGAATATGATACAATGAGACCATATTTATTAATTACATGGATGTATTATAATGATAATTAAATAATTATTTTATGAACCACATTTACATTCAAATGGGTAATTTTGTTATCAAAACCAGATTATTTCCCTGAGTTATTTAATGATGCAATGATAAAAATATCTGTAAACATCAATTAATTTTCATGGTTTTTAATATTTTGAATAATTAAATTCAATATGAAATAAATAAATTTTATTTTTATTATGTGATGGTTTTTCCAAAAAATATATAGGACTCCAATGTATTGGGTATAGATGGATTTATCATTATATAATCAAAACAATAATGGATAGTGAAACCAATTTAGTATAAATAAATATCCTTTATGACAGTCTCTATAGTAATACATGACTAATAAGATGGTTTGGGGAGTAAAACTATTCCTGTATTATAGTTTTGGATGCGACCCTCTAATACAACGTAAATTATTTTCTATGAAGATGTGTATTCTACAAACATATATCTTATGCCAATGGTATTACCTTCTGGATCAAGTTCGTTGATACCTCTATGGTTCATGTATAATTTAATTCCATTCATTATTTCATATCTAAATATTATGAACAATGATACGAAGGGCGTTGATTCTACAAGATTTTTCTTTGTTCTCATACCTTTATGACCATGTTACACATAATTGATCATTGATATCTTCCGTGACTACCAATAATAACCAAGAAATCTCTCAATTTGTTATTATTCAATTACCTAGGGTATGAAGAATGATATAATGAATTATATATCTAAAAGAGTTATAGTTTTTAAGAACATAATTAGTGATTATGTAATGTACTAATGAAGTTGTTTATTATGAATAGAATATTATAATTATAAAAGACCCATATGATTATAGTGTGTATCTTAATATTTTGTATTGAATCTTCATATAATGTGATGTAAAATTATATATGAATAGTATTCCTCCCTAATGATGATAAATTAAAGAAAATGGGTTTCTTAGAAAAATATCTATGTCTACATATATTGATCCCAAGTAATTAATTTTTTGTGTAAGATGTATTATTAAATATTTTTAAAATTTAGAATATAGTGGTGATGATTTTATAATTTTTTTGGATTCATTTTGTGTAATTTAATGTTATTATTGGAAATTTATCATTGTAATTGTGATAATTTTTGTTTCATTCGTCACGTGAAATACATTTGTCAATGGTGACACAGTGTTCATAAAAATTGATACTCTAGTAATGATCATGAATTTTTTTCATCATTAAATAATATATGTCCCTATGAATATATTTATATTTTACCTAAAGAGTATTTGAGCAGGATGAGGATATAGAAAATAAGAACGAGTTTTTCCTTGTAACATTATATGTGATATTAGCCAACTATTTTTAATGTATTATATTAAAATGATATAGACACAAATAGTAAGATATATATATAGAACATGATTTATGGGACCATTTCTCAACCACACATGGGAACTATAAAGGACCATATTTCACGAATGTGGGTTATTGGGCTATAATATAGCCCATTGGTGTTTTTAGGTGATAACCTATGTGAATAAGTACAATTATTATGTGGGATAACATAGTTCTTTTGAGGCCCCTGAAAATCATGTGTTTAATGTTATGTGTGGTGTCAAAACCCTCTTATTTATCAAAGGTTATGTGGAATGATAATTCTAATAAAGTAGAGACAAGGAAAACATAAGGATAATGTGGGAAATGAGAGGTGTGGCGTACTATATATATAATCTTAAAATAAAACTGAAACATGTATTATATTATATCTCAACATGGGTTCTCTAATATTCTAGGAAAACCAAATATAAATGAACAAATCATCTTTAACCACCTTTGAATAGATGATCACTATAGAAAACTTAATGTCACATAATCGCCTATCTCCAGTGATGAATAATCATATTTAATCGAACCTAGGACATGATTGTCATCAATGTCTTCTATACAAAAAATATATTTGATTTTGTGAATGAGTATGGAATCTAGCGTCAGATGAAATCCCTGATCATACAATCTTTTATCATGAAGACATAAAAATGGAATCTAGCGTCAGATGAAATCCCCGATCATAGAATCTTTTATCCTGAAGACATAAAATTAATGATGAAAATTGTTACTCACATTGTTTGGTCACATAGAAATAGAGTGATGCTATTTGGTAAAGAATAACATTACATCGAAGGTAGGATAATTCCATTATTTACTATAATGAACCAGGTATTTATAGAATAATATATTTTAATCTCTACTAATATTTATGAATAAGATATAAATTTTATAATAAAGTGGAAGCTTTGTTTGATATCATACCCAACACACAGCAATAGGTTTCTCCAATTTCCTATGTTGCATACAAATTTGAGCTATTCTGAAAAATAATATAATGATAATATTGTTATTTTAAATGGTACATAATTCCAAGTAATTATATTGAAGAAAATACAAAAAAAGTTAACATATTATTATAAATGTTCGTTAATTTTTTTAACATTTATCCAATGAATTTTAGAGGCTTAAAATAATAAATAATCCCAATTTATACATAAAATACTCTAAAATTTTTAAAATGTTGTTTTACCAACTTTGATGGAGAAATCATTTTAAATACAGTTCTTATTATATTAATATATTCTATTTTGTAAAATAAACTTCTTCTTTTGAAGAGGGAAATACATATTTACTTTGTCCGAAATTTTGGAATTTTTATGAAAAAATATTGTATTTTAATGAATAGCTAAAAATATGGCATTTTAATTCTGAATTTCATTTTTATAAAATGTTTTTCTATAATTATGTTTTAATTTTAATTGGTTTTAAGGTGTAATTAGATTACTTTATTATAAATTAATACAATATTTTTTAATTTGAGGTAATTTCTCTTTAAAAGTTGTCATAATAACATGTTCATATTTTGATAATTTTTACTTCTCAAAAACCGACTTTATAGTTTTGACATCAGAAATTAATTCTATAATAAATTTTGAAAATCATATGTTTTGAATTTGGAAAAATCGATTTCATATTTAGAATCTGAAGGTCCAATTTTTTTTAAATATATACCCTTTATTTTTTGACATTATAAATAGTAACTTCAATAGTTATTGTTATTTACCTTGTTAAATGGGTAAATATTGAAAATATGGGTAAAAATTATTATTATTATAATATTAAACAACCCCAACACATTTTATATTCCTCTTGGATGTGATATTTTTAAGCACTGGAATCCTTGGGTCGATTTTAGGACCCCATGGGGCCACATGGGTGTGATGATGACAGGTTATAGGAATTAAGTTAATGTTAAGTAAAATATTGCGTAAACATATATCATTTACAAAAATAATTTTAATATATTTTATTATTACAGATATATTGGACTACTAATAGTCATTGAATAATATAAAAAAATTTACGACATCATGGTATTTTATTTTTTATTTTTAGACATTAAATTAATAAATTTATTTATGAAACAATGATGATGTAGTGATTATCTATTTAATGAAATATTAAAAATAATGATATTATAAATTTTAAAGAATTTTAATTTTAACATTTTGACATCGTCCAAAAAATTCTTGAATGATATTAAAATATATTCATTGAGTTGATTTATTTTGTTTGAATGAATCAATTTGTAATGTATTTAACAAAAAACAATGTATAAATAATGTCAAAATTGCATAAATGAGTTTTTAAAACAAATACTATTTCATTAAATGATATAATAGTCCAAAAAATACAAGATTCCACCAAATTACTTATATAATGTTAAAAATTTAATTAATTATCCACTTTTAGTTCTATTGTAATTTTTTATTAACTATATTAAACATATATTATAGAAATACAAGAAGACACGGTATGAGATAATTTTTCTACTAAAGGTTAAATAAAAAATATAAGGTTAATTTTGTTACCTAAAAACATATAAAACATACTGTTTTATAGTATTTATATCCATAATCTTCTTATCCTAAAAATATATGACTTTTCAATTATTATAATTAGATATTAATTTTATAATAAAAAAATATTTCAAGACATTGCTTAAGTGCCCCTCCCCCTCTTATAAAAGGATACCACCTCCACCCACATACAAATACAACTCATGCCTCCTAACCTATAAACCTTCTACTCAAATAATATCCTCAAATACTCAATTTTCTCATGGAATACTTAACATGGGAGAAGATAATTCAACAAATATTTTTGTCTCAAATCAAAATAAGTTACCTGATTTAGAGGTAACGTTTTCTCTAAAGTTCATTTCCCTTATAATTCTTCTACACTCCATATCTTATTCTTATTCATTGATCACATAACAACACATGTATCATAAATATACTAGTATTTTTATGATATTTATTCTATGTACAATTAAACACACCATTGTCTAATTGATAAGATCATATTATTTCTACGTACGATGATCTATTGCCTCACTAAACGATGATTATTAACTTTTCTCCAACCACCTCTCATGGTGGCCATTATGATGGAACTCTATTTATAGATGATATGTATTATATATCAATTTTATATATTTATCTATAGTTTTTATTTACAACATACCTATATTCTTTACACAATGTGTAAATATGATAATTTAATTTGAGGGAGTGTGGACTACCACCCCCTCAAACTAATATGAATCATTTATTTCATACATGGAACATATAAAGGATAATGTTAATGAACGTATATAACATATATAACATAGATACTATAATGTAATGAAAAAATACGGATATATCATTTAGTTTTAATTCCATTAATATGACAATGAAATGAAAGCATTGTTCATGCATACCAATGACCTATAGTCTCCATGAATGGTGTATTTTATTTATTATATCAAAATGATATGGACTATTATATATACATATATACTGGGAATATATTATATTTAAATCATTAATATCATTCTCTAGATTATGTACTTTTTTAATAAATGGGAAATTTACCACAAAATTCATTCATTATCGACTCACGTACCGAATATCGACAAAAAGACCAATATTAACATAAAATAATTATGTAATTGTTATAACATGGTAATTAGTGATATAAAATGACTAATAAACATGAAAAAAATCTCCATCACAAGTATACATTATATTTAATTTATTATTCTGAAAAAACAAGGATCATATGTGATGATTTGAAATTAAGGTAAGGGACATCATCTCAATCACCCTTGATTTGGGCATATTTTGATTTGTGTACAACCTTAATTTAAATAGTATATAATAAAATCCTTTGACATTTAATTTCATTAAAAGGGGGTAATTTTTAATGAATTTTTTTACAAAACTAAAAACGTGAATGTTTTTAATGTATGCGGATGCTCTGACTCCACTGCCATAACCATTATTTGATATTTGGATTCCTCTATATGTCATAATGTTTTAAAAAAAAAAAATCCATTATTCCCTTTTTTAGTGTTTTCATATTAAATTTTGATATTTAAATTGAATTAATATTTCAATATCTTGAATTAGTTTATTGTGATTACAAATGAATTTTTTTTTGTGAAATGTTTATATTTCAAATATTTTATGTGTTAAGGTTATATAATTGTACTTTTACATTTGACGGGTGGTTACATGATAAAAAGAAGATAGTTGGTTACGTGATAAACCAAATATGGGTGGTTTCGTGATAAACCAATAATGGGTGGTTATGATATATCTTCTACTACGTTGGGTATGGATGTGGGCCGTATGGAAATTCTATTTAGTGATATGTGTGGAAGTCGACCGTATGGTTATTCCATTTACTTGTGTTTATATACCAAGTTACCCATATATGTAATTTGTTTATTTCTATGGGTTTATGTTAATAAATCGGTTAAGAAGGTTATGAAATGAGCTTCTATTTAGTGAAATATATTCACTTCTTCATAAAGGTGAATGTTATTACATTATGATAATGTATCCATGGTTTTCATGTTTTACTAAGATTAATGGCTTTATTTTGTGTATCCCTTACTATGATTTTTTCCCATCCCATGTTTTGAATTCTTTTTTACATGACATAATTATTAATGGAGTCATGTATGGGATCAAGGAAAAGTTATTCCATTAAAATAGGAATTGATACTATAATTCCTTTTAAGGTTATTTTCTTTTATGAAAAATGGAAAGTGAGTAGAAGTGTATACTTGTAATATTTACGTTTCTATGTATAATTTATGACCTAATTATCTAATTCCCTAAACATGAAAATATCTAAAATGTGAATAAAATTCAAATTAATGTCTTATCTCAACATTATGTAACATTTAAAAGAAATTCACTATAGTTGGTATCAGAGGAACGACTTTGAAGACATTAGTGATTTGAATTTTTGGATCCCAACATGGAAAGTCTCTATGTATATTAATTTTTTTAAATATTTTTTTATAATAAATTTAGATCATGGAATTTAGGTTGCAAACGGAATGGGGAGGATCAAAAACAACATTCTTATCTCTTTATAATGACATTCCTGCTATCATTTTTTAGAAGTCTTTTTCAGATGATTTTGAAACTTTTTTTAGCATAAAACTCACTTTCATGCAGTTTTTTTGATATATCAAACACATCCAATATACCATGATACCATCTGGGTTCATGGGTTGTATTTAATGAAATCATAATTTTCATTAATGGTAAATATTATCAAGTAATTTTTAAACAGTTTCTTTATCATATGAATTTTTAGCATATTTTGATTTTGAAAATGGTACTGAAGAAGGAGAACATTGTGAAACACACACACACACACACATATATATATTTGAATTTAAAATATATCCTTTCACCTTATAAATAAGGTATTTAAAAAGGACCATTGATTGAATGTTTCAACTCAAACTCGATCCTACTATTTTATAAAAATCATTTTTTACCAAGTGTTTTGAAATTATATGTCATGCTTGATTATATTCCAAAAATATTTTTATGCGAACACTCATATAACCAATGTTGATAATGGTGTATTTGGATAAAGGAATATATTGTTTATAAATGATCTAAATATCATTAATTCAATGCATGGATCTTTTATTTACGTGAACAAGATGATGATGAAACTTGGTGGATGCCATGATCAAGGTTTGATGTTATTTCTATTGGTAATAGTATTATTTTACCATATAGAGGCTAAAAATGAAATACTTCCTAAAGAATAAAATTGAGATATTTATGAATTTGGATGAAAATGATAGGAATAAAAAACCTATTGAGGTTAAAACATGTTATGGTTTTTTTTTCAGTTTTATAATAATAGAGAACATGCAAGATGGGTGATAAACTGACGCGCCCAGAAAGGCTTCATTAATCAGACCCACGACCAATGGGTGACAAGTGTTCATCACCTACCTCCGGCCTACATGAATTTCATAGTTAGTATGAATTAATATTTTAAGATAAATAATTTTATGGATTAAAAATATATTTTCTGGCGAACTTATGTTTCATCAAATGAATAACTTTAGTATAAGAAATTTTCTTGTTATTAATTTACAAATTTTATTTTGGATAGTGTTTTCTATTTTGGAAACAAAATATGCCTAATAAAAATAGTATACTATGTGATTTCATTTGATGAGTAATGATTGAATTTTATATTAGAACAATCTTCATTTTTATTTTGTACAAATGGCGATATTGGTTGTTTATGGAAATGATTAACCACTCATTGAGAAAATGTGATTAGGTTAATTAAATGTTAGTATGAGACTTTATGAATTTTTGATGTTATTTGGAGATAAATGGGATGAATTATCATGGGATAATATAGGTTCAAATCTTTAAAGACACAGAAATCACGTGGAAATGTTTTTTCTGAAATTCATGGTAATTTTTTACGAGTCAGCAAAAATTTACGGCGCTTCATTCCATGGCCCGATGTGCCCAAAATCAATTTCTGAATTTTTTTAGGTACGTTTAGTAAATGTACGAGCAGGAGTTTGTAACATTTGAACTAGTGATCAGAATTGAAATTTTTGGGCACCATTGAACTCGTAGCGTCAGTGAATTCTTAGAGAGACCTTCCCCGCAGTTGTGTTCTAACGAGAATGGAAGATAGTTTATGTTTTTTTTAAGAATTAAGTTAAATAAAAATAAGTGAATCTTATTCTTATTTAAGTGGTGGTTAAAACCTTGAAGAGGAGATTAGAGGTGGGGGCCGCCACACCATACCTCCCATGAGAGGTTTAGTGATGGGGCCCACCAGCTCATAACATCCCTTGGGAGGATATTCAAGGTGGGGCCCACATAGTTTATAAACCCCCTTTAACCCCCATTTAAGTTGGATGAAACCCTTGAACTTTCCCCACTAATTAATTGAGCTTCCACCCTCATTAATTAAATGTGTAAACTCTTTTAATTAACCAAAAATTTTTGAATTGTGGTGCCAAAAAATAATAGACCTAATTTCCATATATTATTTTGATGGCATGCTTATTGTTTGGTTATTTAAAGAGAGGAAGAGCTTTTGGAGAACATCATCCTCTCAATGAAGAACACGAACAATGCCTCTTCATCATTCACTGAAGATTACCAAACTCCTTCATCGATCTTCAACCTAGCCAATAGAGAATGAGCCGACCATGAAGAATGCCGATGGTGCATCTTCTGCAGTCTCCTTCCCCGGATGTTTCCCGACATCAATGAATCGATGTCCACCATTCCACTTCTTCCAATGTCAGCGAACGGCAAGCGAGGTAGGGGAATTGTAAGATTGAATTTGTCCCGTTTTATGTTTTTTAATCTGGGATAATAATTATCTGAATGATATCAATGAAACGAGGAGGGATCAGACCACACAAACATGGGCCATCCCTAACTATTTGATTGCACTTGATTTTTGACAGTGACGATTGCGCAACTGCGCCGCCGGAAGGAAGGAACGTGGTGGAGCAATAGGCATGGCCGGGCCAGGCTACGGGTCAGGCCCCACCCCCAGGCCGGGACACCTACGGGTCAGGATGCACAATCAGTTCGGGAAAACCACTCAGGTCAGGACGCTCCCTCGGATCGGGTCGGGCCGGGTCCGTCCGACTTGGTCAGACCAGACCCGGACCCGTTTGGCCAGTTTACACCTTTTTTCCCGTATCTTGGGCTACAGGTGTCCGATCGATGAACCGTCTGCAGTGACAGAAAGCATAGAGTGACATGGTACTTTTTTCATGTCCCAATTGAGTTTTAGACAGAGTTAGCGTATAGTGGGATTGGTTTGAACCTAAAAAACAACTGGGACCCTGGAACTGAAATGCCAATAACTCACAGACCGGGCGTCTGACTGACGCTCCGTCTATTGCGTTGAGACCCCTATGATGAGGTGGACCTTTGAGAAACATCTATGTGGGACTTCTTGTCAGTCGTATTGTCTACCAGAATCTTGTGGATTGGATCTTCCAGATATGAGCATGATTTTTTGTGGGAACCTAGTAGCTAGCTGAGGCTTGACGACTGCTGATCGATTCCACTCGGAGTGATTCTACTAGCCCAGTTGGGAGAACCTCTATGTGACCATGAACGACCCATGGTGGGGAGCACCATTATGTGAGTACGGAAGACCCACAGTACTCGAAACATGGAGTACCTCAGTAGGATTCTAGGGGGAGCACCTATGTGTGAGCGCAGCAGACCCACGGTGTGTAGCGCCTCTGTGTGAGTGCGGAAGACCCACGGTACTCGACAGGATGAGTACCTCAGCAGTCCGAGTTAGTGGTAAGGACCTTTGTGTGATGCTACATGGACACTGTACTCTATAGATAAGGATTTCCCCAGCAGCCGACGGTTCAGATTGATACTATCCCAAGATTAAAATCTTGGTTGAGCTAAGTCAATTACTATCGTGTTTTCCTCCTAATTGAGATGAGTTACATGATAACATAGGTATATGTATGGGAATATACCTATGTAATGGTTATCTATTGAATTCATACTTTGTGGTTATCCTTGATAGATTTTTGGAGACCTTGAGGGTCTTGGGGTCTCTACTAAATATCGTTATACTCACCCCTGCATGGGCTATACCTACACCTCGTTGTGTTGGTTGCAGACGACAGACAACACTGATCTGGCTAAAGATTAGGAGAACTGGATAGTACCTAGAGGTGTACCACTCGACAGGACGTACATGGAGAAAATGGATGGACGAGGAGTGCTGAAGAGGCCATCAGTACCTACCCTTCAGGTAGGAACCTTGGAGGATGACCCAGTAGCTGCTTTACTTGCTTTTAGTTGAATTTTTCCATTTCCTTATACTTTATTATTGGGCTTCTATTTCTGACTCCCTTTACTTTTATCACACTCTTTTGTATACAGTTTTCTTAGTGTTTTATTCCCTGTTCCATACTCTGTTCTGTGTGTTTTATTTTAGAATGGAAATGCCTTCCCAGTTTAGTGATTTATGCCTTTGGTGCTAGTCCCATCCCCTGGCCTATGGAAGGCGGGCTTGGGGTAGTCACAGAACGGGCCCCAAGGATGGGTCATGAAAATATCCTTCTAGATTTTGGGATTAAATCATAGTTTGGATTTTCTTGAAGGCTTTTATGAACAATTGTTTATTTTAAGGTCTTTATTGAACATTGGGTATTTTTTGTTGAATTTAAGAGATTAAGAATAGTTTTTATTTGTACACAAGATTGCTTTTTGGTGGGATTATCTTACCATGTACTAAATATTTTGGATTTTATTAATTTAAAAATATAAGGGAAATATATGGTTCGTATTTTGTGGATTATGTGACTCTCAAGAAGTTGATTGTAGTGATTCAGTTATGACCATGTCATCTTGAATTCTCATAGTTTTTGATAAATGATGTGTTTTTGGTAGATATTTATTAAAATATGAAACTATAAATGACTATTAATTATTTTTCCTTATGTACTTACTCAATCTTGTTATTAAATTATTCATCATTATGAAATGAACTTGAAACTAAAAATGTTGTATGTTTACATTTCCTACTGAGGTATCAGAGACCATTTAACACTTCACTTGTTTCCTACATGGAATCCTAAAATGTGTTTTCTCATGTGACAATTTTACTTATATTCCATTTTTTTAAAGTGATAAAATTATTCACTTTTTCTTAATGTGGGGTTTTCAATGGAGTTTCCGAGCCCATTTAAAAATTAAGAGGACGCAATTTCCAAAAGGGAGAATGATGTAATGACCGAGGTATTTATATGATAATTGTTTTTCAAATATGTTAATATTTATGGATATGATATGGATTTTAGGTAAAAGTGGACACTATTTTTGATATCATACCTGAAACAGAACAAAAGGTTTCTCTGAAATATTATCTAGCAAACAACATTGAGTTATACCGAAAAATAATAATATAATAATATTAATATTTAAAATTATATTTAATGCCTAGACATTGTATTTTAAAAAATGAACTGAACGATTTAAATTATGGTTATATAGGTATGTTTACTATTTTTTCATTTATCAAAAATAATTTGTGGCTTAAAATGAGAAAGAATCCAAATTTAAGTATAAAATACTCTAATATTTTTAAAAGGTCATTTTACCACCTTTGATAAAGATCCCTTTTTTAATCTAGTTTTTGTCACATTTATATGTTGTATATAATAAAATTAAATTATTATTTATAAGTGGGATATCATAAATTATTTTGGATTAAATTTTAATACTTTCTGAAAAAATACATATTCTAATAAATAGTGAATAATGTTTCATTTTAATTCAATACTATCTTTTTATCTATTTTATTTATACAAATAGACTGTCAAATTAACTAGTATAAAAAATAAAATGGAATTTTATTCATTTAATACAATTTTTTGATTTAATATAATTTTTTTCATTAGAATTAATTTCACTTTCAAATTGGACATAATAACTTGTCAATCTTTTGATATTTTTTACTTCTAAAAATAATGTTTTCATTTTTTAAGAACGGAAATTTATATTTAATTAATTTAATCCAATTATCTATTTTTAATTAGTATAAATGAATTAATTATTTTTAATAATGAGGTCCAAATTGTGTCAATATGTTCCTTTTATTTTTGGACATTTTGAACAATAACATTAATAATTATTTTTATTTACAATGGTTGAAGTGTAAATATGGTCAATGTTGTTAAAAATAATATTATAATAATTTTGAACTACCCTAAAACAAGTCTCAATCCTATTGTATAACATATTTATGACCGTTTAAATCTTTTTGATTATTATGGGACCCGATGGAGCCACATGGGTGTGATAATGACATGTTATAATAATTAATTTAGAGAAAATAAAACTATAACATAAACATGAATCAATTATTAGTTGAATTTTAATATAGGGTTATATAAGAGAAATATTTGATTATAAATAGAAATTATAATGATAAAAATATTTAACAAATCATTGTATTTTATTTATAATTTTTAGAAATTATATAAATTAATTTATTTATGACACAATGATGATGCACTGATTACTATACTAATGAATTATTCAACTAAAAGGTTTTACAAATACTAAAATAAATGTAATTTTCACATTTTGATTATAGGGAAGATTTTTTGGATGATATTTTAATATTATTTTTATGTTAATTACTTTTTATCTATGTAATAAAGTTTTTATGACCTGATCAAAAATCAATTACTAAATAATGTCAGAATTGACATTAATGATTTTTTAAACAAATACTATTTCATTTAATGATATAATAGTCATAAAAATCTATTATTTTTCCAACTGAATTATATAATGTTAAAATTATAATTAATGATACACTTTTTTTCTCTTGTAATTTTATAGTATCGATAGTAACCATATATTATAAAAATACAAAAAAACTTGGTAAGAGATTATTTTTCGACTAAGGGTTAAATCTTAAATATAAGGTTGATTTTGTGACCTAAAAATATTTAAAACCTATTGGATTAGAGTTTATATACCATATTTCATATTAATCTTGTATAATATTACCTTTTCACTTTTATAATTCGAATATAATTTTTTAATAAAATCATATTTCAAAATATTCATTATGTGCCTCTTCTTCCTCTTATAGATGGCCACCCCACAACCCAATTAATCATACCTCTAATGCCTCATAAAACATCAAAAATATTCTCAAACACTATCTCAACATCACTTATTTACTTCTATAATCCATAAATTGGGTCTATTTCAATTCAATAAATCATTTAGGTCCAAATCAAAACATGTTACCCGATTTAGAGGTAACATCTTCTCTCAAGTTATTTTGATTTATTTTCCTTCTCCACTCTATAGGCACTAATTATTATTTAATTAAGAAAACACAAGTATAAAAAATATAATAGGATATTTCTATGATAAGGATTAAAACTACACTTACACAAACCTCCATCTAATGTATATGAACATACTATTTCTGTGTATGACGAGCTACTGCCTCACAAAACAATGATTGTTCAATTTTCTCATACAACCTCTCATGGTATCCATTATGATGGAACATTATTTATATATGACAAATATTATATTTATATAGTATCTATTATAATTAAATTTTTATTTACAACATACAATTATGCTTTCCATAATGTGAAAATGCAATTCTTTCATTTGAGGAAGTATGGACAACTGCCCAATCAAAATGATATGAATTGATCATTCCGTACATGGAATGAATAAAGGTTATAGTTAATGAACTAATTTATCATATATAAAATAGATACTCTATTGGAACTATAAAATTCATATATATCATTCAGGTTTAATTCCATTAAGATGACAATGAATGGAAAGTATTGTTTATACCAATGTATGGCATACCGTCTTAATGAATGGTGTATTTAATTTCCTATCTCAATATATTATGGAATATTATAAATATATATGTAATAGGTATATATGATATTTAAAGCATGAATATCATTCTACAGATGATGTAATTTTTATTATATAGACAATTTACATCAAAACATGTTCATTCTCGACTCAATTACCGAATATTGACAAAACAACAGATATTATCATAAATAATAATTTAATTGTGATAACATTGTAACAAGTTATATAAAATGAATACTAAACTAGAAAAATGTTCTCAAATAAGTATAAATTAACTAATGTTTATTATTTAGGAACAACAAGAAACATACCTGATAATATGTACTTAATGTAAGGTACTTCATCTCAGTATCTATTAATTGAGGCATATTTTGACTTATATTCAACATTATTTTATATGGTGTATAATAGACACCTTTAAAATTTAATTTCATTCAAAGAAAATATTTTTTACGAATCCTTTTATTAAATATCTAAAAGTAATGTTTTTAGTGTATGCAGCAACAACAACTCCACCGTTTTAATCATTATTTTATATTTGGATTCCACTATAAGCCTTCCAAATTTGAAAAGGAAAGGAAATCCCTTATTCTACTGTTGGGTGTTTTTGGTATTGAAAATCATTTTTTTAATTGATTGAATATTCTATTATCATGAAATGATTTGTTTTTATTAGAAATGAAATTTTAATATTGAAATGTTTTTATTATCAATATTTTATGTGTTATGATTATATAATGGTACTTAGACATTTGAAAAGTCTCTATGTGATAACCCAAAGACAGGTGGTTACCTAAGAAACCAAATATGGGTGGTTCCTTGATAAACTAAGGGAGGGCGGTTACATTATAACCTCTAATGCATTGGGTATGGAAGTCGGCCATATGGTTATTCCATTTACCGATATGTGTGGAAGTCATCCATAAGGTTATTCCATTTTAGTATTTTTATGTCTCATGTTACCAATATATGTCATATGTTCTTTTCTATGTACTGGTCGTAATATTTTGGTTACAAAAGGGTAATAAATGAGCTTATATTCATTTAAATATATTCATGACTTCTTAATGTTGAAAATTATTACATAATGATAAAGTATTCATGGTTTCCATGATTTCCAAAGACTAACTGTTTTACTTTGTTGTGTATCCCTTACTGAGCTTTATATTCTTATCCCAGGTTTTGAAATTTTTTTCACATGGCTTGAAGATGAATAGAGTCATGGGTGGGGTCAAAGAAAAGTTTTTCCGTTAATACATGAAACAATAAAAATGTACTTTTTAAATAGTTTCTTTTTTTGGATAAAATGGATAGAGAGTAGAAGTGCATACATGTAATATTTTTTTTGTTACGTATGAGTTGTGAAAGAATCACCAATGTCACTAAAGTTAAAATGATAATCAATGTTAATTAAATTCAAATTGATGACTTATATCAACATTATATAATGTTTAAAGATGGGGCCTTATTTTCATAGCTTCTCTTATTTGACGATTTTGGTGGTTTTCCATTTATTATCCACTACGATAACACATATAAAATATGTTATTAACAAAAATAAATCAGGGGGTCTTTATTAGGAAAAATTATCATGCGATCACAAGATCACCTCTATTCCATATGATGATACAGAGAGTGTTGACATATCAAATTGAGTGAAATCCGTTGTAAATATGGTGTAGAAGTGGGTTTGAAATTATATCAAAATTAGACACAAGATGTTGTGATTGTGTCTATAAATAAAGAGTAAGGGGAAACATGTAGTTTTCCTTTTATATGATATCTTGAGAGATATTGAGATAGCATTATAAATTCTGAAAATACAGATTCTCTGTGAAATCCTCACATTAAAAAACTGATATTCTGTGGGATATAATGATATATTGTAGAAGGGGATCACAATATTAATAAAAATGAAGGAGGAATTTTTTAAAACCATTATCATGATAAGGATCTCAAGGATGACCCGCGTCATGTAATAAAGGAATAGATGGTTCAATTTTTCCACCATATAAATCCGAAACAAGAATGTAGGATATAAACTCAGTAGAATTACCTAGGATTCGAAATGGAATTATTGTTAAAGGAAGAATGACAAAGGGAGTCTTACTTTGTCACAAAAAAAATAAATAGTGGATGAGGTTTTCATGAAATACATATATTATGTTAATCCTATGTCACACCCTTGAAAAAAAATGATTTGAGAAGTAAGATACAAGAATAATATTTAATGTGTTCATGATATATTTTATGATAAAAAAGTTCATTTTATATGGAAAATAAAATAATGGGAATGATTAATATTTATGTCAAATGGTCTCATGCTATGAATTATTTCATGTATGTATTAATATAATTTAAAATTCATAAATAATTTAACTTGAAATTATTGGATATCATTATAATGTTAAAAATCGTTAAATAATTTTTCTACACTACTATCACAAATTTTATTTAGAATATACTTCATCAAAAATAATGTAGAATTTTTTTCAATTCATTTCGATTTATTAAGTAAGAACAGTCCGTCTACTAAATATTAGAAAAAATGAATCATGTCTTGAATACCTGATCGCTAGCATCATAGTCTACTTAATTGTATACTGATTTACTATTTTGAAAATCAATATTGCGTATGAGGGTCAATAACCATTTTGAAGAAGAAAATACAAAACGATTATAATTATTTCAAAGAATCAAAGATAAAAAGATAAAGTAGATTGTGACTAGGTTGTACAAACAGTCATTAAATAGTCACAAGGAGAAATGATGAATGATGGGGATTAAAAGTCAATGTTAGAATAGTTGGATTGTTTGGGGTATAAAAAATATTAACTACATGATATACTATTGGGGGTTTATGTACATATTTCATAATAAATTTTATATTCTGAGAAAATTATATTAGTGAATCCATACTTATGGAAATAAATAATATTTAAAATATTATGTATTTGTACCAAACCATTTAAATACCATGTGTTTTGACCACCCTTATTATTTATATACATGATGTGATACTAATATATTTAATTGAGTTTAATGAAAAACATAATAATTTTAATTGGTTAAATTCAAAATAGACCATTTTAAAATGTAATTCACCGATTCACAACCCCATGTAGATAATCTTTCCTAGAGCTCTAAAATTTGAATCATAGGTAGGATAAAAAAATAATACCAATAGATCCTTGATCAAGATAAAATTTCAGGAAATGTGTAATCTACCATATATAAAGTGAAATTACATTACTCGTGAGGATATTGATCTAGTTATTTCTACAAAAAAAATAAAAATAACTTAAAAAATTTATATGAATAGAAGGTGAAGATTATTTTTATAGTAATAGCATAAATTCCTCAAAATGAATGTTTTCAATGTAATATATGAGGAAACATTTCATTGCATATTGATTATTCTAAAATATCTTCTTCATGAATTGATCGTGACATCTCACTTAGGGGTAGTCATTTTTAATTTAAAAAATAAATCTGTAAAAATAATAAAACTGTTTTTTTAAGATTTCAAGGGAATTTAGAAAGAAAAATTAATGCTTTAATTATGTTATAATTTTAAAGAAGAGGAATTCTATGAAATGTATTGCATATCCTAAATAGTCATTATGATAAAGAAACAAAATGATGAAAAAATATCTCAATTCAACATATAATGTGAGAAATGTAAAAAATAATTGTTAAAACTATTTGAAAGAAATATTACATTGAGGATGCTTTTGTAAAAAACTTCTACACACTTGAAAAATTACACATATTCTCTTTGGATTTCCATGATAATCATGAAGTGGGTGAATAATAAAATATAATTGATCTTGATAATTATATAAAATAATCAGGAAGAATTAGTGAATTAAAGATAAAACTAATGAAAAAGGAATTTAATGAAATTATGAGAAATGAAAATAACTCTTCCAATAAGTAGTGTTTAGAGATGGATCTATGATTCATGAATCCAGAATAAAAATGACGTATAACATCACAAATATATATAAAAAAAATTCCACGTAGTTTTTTAAAAAGTAACCAGATTCTATAAAAAATTATATTACCTATTAATAAAATGGAAACATTCTGAAAGAGGAATGTATCCCATAAACCATACATTTTCTTACATAATAATGAATTTTTATTTACTGCTAAAATATTTAAAAACAATTATAGGATATAATTGATGGGAAAACACTAAAAAATCCACCACATCATGGGTGGATGAGAAATTTTGTATGATGAAATCATCCCCATGAAGATTTCCGCAGAGTGGTGGATACAATAAAAATGTAAAATCTTATAATCAGTGTAATATAGAAAAATTACATGAGAATGAAATATAAGAATATTCACAATACATTGTTAGTTTTACTGGATGATTAGGCACATAACATTGGAATGCTTAAAAAACTATGAAAACTTGTCAAAATAATACAAGTCCATTATTAATAGGGAGATAATATGTAATAATATAATGAATTTATTATAAATGAAAACTCGATGGAAAATAAAATAGTCTACATAGAACAACTTCGAATACCATGATGATTTTTAAATTTATTGAAATAATTATCATCATTGTTATGATGAATTATGTTATGTACTAACCATGCACAAATAATCAGATAATGTGAAATGAATATTGGAACAAAAATTATGATATATATGAAAAGAAGGTAACAATTCAGCCCTTGTACATGAAAATAATGTAAATAAATTAAAAAAAAATTACTAAGAAGGTAAGTGAGAAATCATATCATACAATAGTTTGAAAGGAAATATGTCTAGATAAAATTTCCCCCTATGGAAAATAAATCTATATATTAATAAGTAAAAAAATTATATGTTTAATATATATCTATTTGAAATACATAGGTTCATTAATTTTTCGTAGGTTTAATGAATGATATGTGCATAAAGGTGACACTTTTTTATATAACATGTCATTTATCAAAAATAGGAATTAATTAAGAGTAATTCAAATGAATTTATGAAAATATAATAATATATAAATAATTTTGTTGGAAATAATTTATCCTAGTTAGAAATTCATAACAAATACAAACTGTTATCATAATTTTGGGGAAGGTGTGATAATAAGGGTCACTATAATATTAAATGAATAGAAATAACACTAGGATATATTCCACATGTTTTAAAATAAAATATTATTCATTAGAAAAAATAAATTTTATCAAGTAAAGTCGTTGATAATACTGATAATATAAATAAATAGTTCCTAGTTGTTTTTTCATATAAATTTAATTTGGATATTCAATTGAAGGAATCAAATAACATGATAATTTAATAGGAAATATATATTATTTAATAGACGAAGTAAACCCTTAAAAAAATTAATATAAAATTAAAATAATAAACAAATAAATTATCTTCTATTAAATGTGTAATAATTCTAGATATATCATTGAAAAATGCAACACAATCCTTCTAGGATAGTTTGATATGATTAAAAATAAATTAAAAGAACATAAAGATTCATGTTCTAAAATTAATAGAATAGATACATTTATTTGAAAAAGTATAATATCAAATAAATAAGTAATATAATAAATAATATGAAACTAAAAATTAAATAATGATTACATCAAGATATTTTCATTTTGAGATTATGATAATATAATGAACCAAGATGAGAAGAAACTCATTGAGGTAGTTTTACTCCTGAAGATGAATATAGTCCCTCCTTATTCATTTATATATTCATTCATTTTATACATCCATATAGTAAATTGAAATATATGGATGTATCCCTTAAGGGGTAGTATTGATAATATGAAGCTGTAAATATTCACTACATTGTGAATGAAGATCATTTTAATAGTATAGAATAAATATAAAGTAGTGGATAAAAAATCCACATTAAATCCCAAAATTAAATTAATTTTTAGGCATCACCACATGGGAGTAGATATTTTACCATTTCTGGGGATCTATACCATTTTCATATGAAATTTATTATTGTTTTGTTGATGTGTGTGATGCATTTAGTGGTTCATTGATAAATATGACTATTTCAAACCAGTAAGAGAACAATTGATAATTTATGATAATATTTCATATGAATGCTATATTATAGATTACATAGAAAATCTATATTTTATCATTCTTTTTTTCTAACCAATAAAATTGGAAGTAGATATGTATATGATTCACTAAATCTCATTTTCTATGAAAACCATATGATATCATCCTTATCTCAGAAGTAAACATGAAATTATCATCCATAGGAGAATAACATATTTTTGGAAATTGAAGAGATGAGAAGTCCCCCACCTACACATTTCAAGTAATTATTAATAGGTTTTATATTTTAGAAAATATATTTTATTTTTTAATTGGAATAGATATTTAAAAAATGTCTGATTGTTAAGAAAATGATTTTTTTATATTAATGAATTTTCAATATATGTTTGTGGAATTAAGGATAAAATGGTGATTCTTATAGAATAGTTATGGAATTGTTTAATGGAATTGGATATTAGGATTAGACAATCATCAATATAATCCTTATGATTATTGAAATTTTATTCATTGTTATGGATTTTTTCAATGGTGAAACATTATTCACAACAATATAGAATTATGTAACGACCATGAAAATCATTACTTATGTAATGAATTAAATGATTAAGATTTATTTTTAAAAAAATTGGATGAATATTCGAGGAGTAATAATATATTAATAAGGTTATTTATTTTTTGATATCAATATTATATAGGTTATTGGAATGTGTTTTTTGATTGGAAATATTAATATGTGTCCAAAAAATAAACCCATGATATCCCAATATGTTCACTCATTTGTGGGATCATTCACAATTGATCATAGGAAAATGATAGGTAAAATTATCCTCAATGATGGATATAAGGATATTATAGAGTCCACTAGGATCCTATGGTGAGAATATAAGGGTACAATATGAATTTTAACTAGTCTAGAGCTGGTGATCCGTAACATGTTAATCTTATCATTGTAATCTATTTTGGGTATCAAAATTTGCTATTATATTAAATGATAAATGGCACTAGAATTATTATTAAGTTCATCCTAGAGAAATATATGTTTGTTGTGGGATATGGGAGAAATCAAACATATTGTCTACATTATTAAAAGATATAGATAAAACATGCATCATCTAATCACATGATCTTTGTTTCATAATCTCTTACACCATGCGGGTTTAAATAATCTGAGCACATACAACCTCATAACTAATTATGACCAAATATTTTTCCTCCAAATTACTAGAATTATAAAAATATGTAATCTCTAGTGATGAATATTCATTCATGAACAAAAAAAATCAATTTATGTCTTCAATTCATACAATTAGTTGAACATGTCAATGATTATGAAAGGGGTTGTTACATCATAGACCTTATAACATAATATCATTTCATGATACATTCTATGAAAAAATGTCATTCCCCAACAACATCACAATAAACCTAAGTGATCATATGATATCATCGCATTATAAAGAACATAACTTTAATCAAATTAATCTTACACAATTTACATCATATATAGATTGAATATTTTGATGGTATTCCATAAACAAACAAAAAATATGTTTCATGGAGAATAATATGATAATATAAAGCACTATGGTGTTCATTAATAATTGTATGTGATCATGTGATTTCAAGACAAAATTAGTATCACATGATGTTACAAATAGTTTCATTATATCAAATTGAATGACATCACAAGATCAATTAGAATTTATATTTCCCTTAATTACATTAAAATAAAACTAAGTTTGGGATATTCTATATATAAATAATGATTAAAGGGAAATGACTAATTTTTATTCTATATGTGATGTTATAGGATATAGATAACTAATTTTAAATGATATAGTATTTTTTGAACTCTTAACATTAAAGTTATAAACATATATATGATATATTCAAATGAAGGACGATGCTCACATGACTCATTCAATTGAATAAGATCACTTAGAAACCCTGTTTGAAATTATGGAACCTATAGAAACACTTATATCATGATGGATGTAGAGTAATTTTATATGATTATATCATGAAAACCCTATAAATGAATGAAGTATATGGGATACTGAAAATTAATTGGATTTAATAAAGATAATGCTATATAAGGATGATAGATGTAATGAACCATATATATATATGAGTGAAACAAAATCTAATGTTTTCATGAAATACATGTATTCATTAAACCCCACATAACCCCATTGAAAACATCATGAGTTGGAAGGAAAAGATAAGAGGAATATTAAATTGGACCTTGAGATATGTTATGTTAAATAATTTATTTGATAAGTCAAATAAAACAAGGATAATGGTTAAGGGTAATGTTAAATGGTTATGAAATATGAATTATCACATGCATGTATATATTTAATATGAAATTCAATAAAACATTGAGTTGACACAATGAAAGATAACTCTTTCAAAAGCTATTATTAAATAATAGGTGTCCACAACATTAAAAAATATGACTGACAACATGATTTAATTAGGGAGAGTTTATATTTATTTATAGATCAGTTATATTGAATCGGTAATGCCTAATTATTTTTTATAGATCAGGAGAACAGTATGAAGACCAAAATATATGATCATAAGCTACTGAATCTCTTGAAAATTTAATGGGTTGGCCAGTTGAAGGAAAAATAAATTGGTGGACAATTAGAATGAAATTTTGTTGAAGAACCCATGAGTAGAAGATTCATATTTGAATGAATAGAAGATAATTTGAAGAATGAGACTCTGACTAGAGGTAAAACTAGTTTCTAAACACACTCAATATTAGAGAATATGGTTGGAGGTATAAACAACCAACTCAAAATAGGTAGATTAATGGGGGGTAAAACTTGTTCATTTTGAGGATCTACAAATATGGTGTATAACCAATTTCCTATTAAGACTTACAATTGATGATATTATTACATATAATAATCCTTGATGGGGTTGGTTAACAACCTACAAATATGTAGGTCTTCATACAAAAAATATCAATACACCATGCACTAATCTCATATATTTTTTAATCATACAAAATGATTCTATAAGGTATAATTGTGTGTATCAAGAACCATAACAATTTAAAGTGTTTTATTTAAATATTATTTTTAATATGAATAGCTCCAAATCTATATCCCTCACATTTTTCAATCTAGTGAAGTGTTCAATTGGATACTACATGTGTACATGATGTTGGTATAGATGGATCAAGGTATGGTAACCTTGAAAATACATCGAACAACTTTATATCAACCATCATTCTCTTGCACATGTATTATTATGTTACTATGAACATTATTTAACACTCTATATGGATATGAATCAATATATAAAATTTCCGAGCTTCCATTCTTATGGATTTGAATATTTGATAACCATTAATGACCTACATAATGAATAAGGTGTAATTTAATTAAAAGAACTTTTCTTGATTTATAATTACAATAAATTAATTACTATGATCACTTACTTAAAAACAATAATTATCACCTCTGACAATATGATTTCTGGTATTACATTATTGTATAAACCTATATAAATTAGGTCAATGAATATTGTAGTGAACAACGAATTGATTTTAATCTATAAAGAACCAATTTTATTGAAGGGACAACCCAAAATCATGTTTATATGATTTAAAAACATTATCAATCTCTGATTAATTCTATTAATACTAGAGAGATATCGGGGAACAACATTCTATCACATATTTCATGAGGAAACATCCAATTTTAGTTACATGGTCAATTGTTCCACAAGTTGTTTAGAAATGGACTAGTACCACTAGAATGATATTTTTCATTATCCTATTTTCTAAAAATTAAATGTTATTTTCTTATTTATAATATATAAGTAGGTTCGAATACTTTTTTGAATATTATATAGATTTTTATGAAATGAGAACGGATTATCTTAATGTACTGGGATGTGTTTGGGATCTTATTTTCCAATATGTACTTTTCTCATAAACATTCTAAAAAAGGATTCTTTGTTCACCAAGCTAATTTATAAGGATTATGATTCCATTAGTACCTATGTGGAAAATTTTACTAAACATATGATGTATGCTTTAGGAATTATCATCCAAAATTAATTTAGGGTTTATGAATTCTTCAGTTTTTTAAATTCATATCTCATAAGGTTATTCTCTATAATGGACATCTTTATATATGAATAAATCAAATAAAGTGTATGTAATGAATAAATTTGATTTTAGTTTAATATAAAATCATATGAATATGATAAAAAATATTCAATTCAATGGAATTTATAAATATAAATGAGAGAAGATTATTTTATTAACATTATTCTCTAGGTATAGAATGGAACATGGAGGATATTGTCTTATGAGGATTGGTAATTTTTTATTAGTGGAAATAAGGGATATGAAAATTTTAATTCCAATTTCATGGGAATAAGTTATATAATGATACAAAATATAGAAACATACATAGAATGCACAAACCACACCACTATGTTTCAATTACACATATTATGGGAATTTTAAAATAAGTGTGGAAATACGAAGGTTAAGAATGTATATTGATTTCATAAAACTCTTAATACTAGAGATAAAATGTAAATATATTATAATCCATATTACTAATGAGTGTTAAGATAATAATTTGGTGAAAATAACACTAATGATAAACTCTAAAACATCTAATGTCTTATTTTATTATTAATCGACCCACTCTATTATATATTATAAATTTATATAGGATCTCACAATACTAGAGTAGTAATTAGATGTTGAATTAATAGTGAAAACCAATGATTTTACAATGATTGATATTATGTCTATGATTCTACATCTATATAATTATTTGGAAATGTTCTTACAATAATTATCATAATTCTTCCTCTAAATGTTTTTGATGTTATCATTGGAATGCATTGTAATTTTCAACATAAATCTGAAATCAATTAATGAGGAATGTAAGAAATGTTATTTATTTTTTCCCAACCCATTATCATTTATCCGTGTGATGACATAGATTACCAAGGATGGGAAACAAATCTATTATATGGTCATTGATGATAATTCAATATCAGTGGTTATATCAAACGGTTGAGAAAAAACTTAACACGAATGATATTCCTGCAATTTTTTTGTTTTTTGATAAATTCTAAAAGTGAATCTTATACACATATCATATCATTAATTGGAGTTTTCAATATAACTTATACATAGTGTTACAAACAATTTCGAAGGATCAATATAGAATTTCTCCAATAGAGTTGTAGGAAATAAATATGTGACTCTAGGATAATAAAAGATATGATTTAATTTAGATATGTTATCACTAGGGGAGAACCTATTCATTTCAATAATATGTAATATCTATCAATGATACTCTTCATATACTATCATGAATAAAAACAACTTCAAAATGAAGAATATGTATCTTCTTCCCTATATTAATGATTTATTTGATCAACTGTGTCGATATCAATAAATTTATGATATTTTCCACAATTTTGGTTATGTTAATCTAATTATTAAAAGAAGGATATATAGAAAGAAACACGTGGTATATGGGTTGGAAAATTTTAATTTATAGTGATGTGTTTTGTTATTAATGATACAACAACTATCATCTTGTTTTTAATGAATTGAGTGTTTACAGATTACAATAACCATTTTAGGATAGTATTTCTATATGATGTTATTGTATATTCAAAGATAAAGAAGAAAATGATAATCACATATGGATTTTATGGAAGTCTCTAAGGGTTGAAAATTTTAAAGTGAAATTTAACCATGTATAATTTTGTCTATTGAATGGTCTAATTTTTGGAAATATAATTTCCTCTGATGATATATCGGTTGATCACTAATACATAAACGTTTTAGACTATTTTCCCAAAACCACTGTGGAAATATTGATCTAGTGTTTTTTTAGTTAAATTGATATTATATATTATTATTTTTTAATTCTCCTTGTCTTACTAATACATTGTCCATATTTACATAGAAATGATCCATATTTCATTACATAAATGATAATGAATTATAATTTAATGAACTAAAAAGATGGTTATTAAGATAACCATTTCATTTATTATCCTATAGTAGATATGGGTATGTGATCTACAATGATGAATAAATTAATGGATTTGGATGAGCCTTCATGAATGATGATATGTTGATAATTTATGCTTCATGAAAATTGATAATTCAAGAGTAAAATTACCCCAACACATTAAAATGAGTTACATACCATATTTTTTTGTTTTAATTTTATGGATGTATTATAATAGTAGATAAATATGTGATATATATTTTGTTCCTAATAAGATAATGGTATCTATTAACTCTAAATGATTGAATATTCACCATAAAATATTGTTGTAGTTGAATAATGATTATGAATGATTAATAGACTTCCACCCTAAGAAAGATAAAAAGAAGGAACATGCATTAATTTGAAAGGATCATGATTAACTAACTATGTTGAGTATATAAATGATGAAATATAAAAAAAATTAATGGATGGATATAGAAATAATATAGGAAGGTGGAAAATTTATTAGATATAATGTAATTTTTCAACAATAAGTCCATGTGAGGATTTAAGATGTGCATAAAATGTTGAGGAAATGTAGAATAAGTCTTAAATGTTAATGAGATAAATCTTTGTAATGATAGAATAATAATTTTTAGAAACCGTTTATGTGCCTCGTAAATGTCAGACATAAATAAAGAACTATTTGATGATTCTCATAGGTCATTCTTATATATACATCTAAGATGCATAATGGTATACATGTATCCGAAATAGTATTCCCTATTTAGATTAAAATAAGATAGTTATTTCAATCTACCTAACTTTTTTAATTCTATGACAGTAATTTAAGGAAATTAGATAGATATTTATGGGTATATTACAACTATTACACATAACTAAATAGAAATGGGAAATCATCACTATGTATTTTTCCTATAATCCCCAGATTTTATATGGGACATAATCATATATGTGATGTAGTATATCTACATGTGATGTTAGTAAATATCATTTATATCAAATAATATTACAATTATATGTTAGTTAAATTAATATACCTAAACTAAGAATAATATTATAAATGATTAACATATTTAACTATTTCTAAACATGATATGAGGACTTCCTAGAATCTCTATAGATGTCCTTATGAGACAGTAGTTATAGAGATCAGATTAAATTGATTTGTTTATCAGCATCATAAATATAGTATATCTAATATAATAGTTCAAAACATAGAGGTTATGATAGTATGTTTTTCAATGGATTACAATGTTCGTCCAGATTATAACAATCATCCATTTAAGTTTTACTATAAAAACAACTTCAACATGGGAATTGAGATGAATCATTTTGAATATATATATTAAAAGAAGTTTAGAACTACAAATATTTGTGATAATGAAAGATAAATAAATCTATTGGGAAAATATAAAGAGAATTAATGGGAGTAAAATTTATATCCATTCAATAACACATAAAGAAATCACAGATTTTATAGATTTTTTTAGTGAAAATAGATGGTCAAATTTTAAATGAAATTTTTTTAATAATTTGTAAGTGTTCAATAATAGTCTTAGATTTATAGTCCCATTCATGATTTTTTATTGAATAAGTGTCATATCCTATCACATGCTGCATCCATTATACTTATCTCATGTTAATTATGAATTCCATTCATCTCCCCAATTTTTGTAAATTAAAGATCCTCATTATTAACTAAACTAATAGGGAATACCATTGTATCACTATCTTCCACATGAATAAAAACTACTATAAATCCATGATCATAGAGATAAAATGCAACATAAAAAAATACACTTATGATTAATATTCTCTATAGCAATAAGAAATTCAAAGATGTTACATGGGAGAGTGAATATAACACGAAATATAGGAATACTAATTTGGTGGTATAATTGTAGTATATTTATTTTTGTGAAATTAATATTAAGTGGTATAGAATATAACACCCCAATACTTTAATATATAATTTTTAATATGAATTTAGTTTCTTGTTAAATTTTTATACAGATAAACCCATGTTTAAATGAACATTAATATGGTATAAATTTGTATCCAAGCCTATAAATCGGTTTTATGTAGGGGAATAACCATATTTTTTAAATATCAATAATATTTTTAGTAAAATGAAATTGACAAGTTTCTATTTTCTAATAAATAAATTATATGTTACAAAAATAAAATTGTCATAAAAAATTGGCCTTTTTGATTTTTATCTTTAAATAATGTGAAATATTTATTTTATAACATTATAAACAATATTTTAGAAAAAAAATACTTCCAAATGAAAATTTCTATATTATCTTATTGTTATGGGTTTGGGAATTTCATAAATGATTTGTTATGTATAGGGTAATATATGGGCAGTAATTGAAAACAATATTTTTGTATAAATATTTTAAAAAGATAAATTTGATTGAAAATGGTTTTAAAAGTAAAAAGTTTTCCTTTATATTATTAATAATCCTATTTTTTCAGTGGAATTAATTTAATGCTAATTTTAGAATTAAAACATTGTATTCTTTGGAAAACACTTTTTTCATGAAAATTCAATTTTATCACATTATTTGATATTATTTTAAAAATAATTTACTCCAAATATTAAACATCTCTTAATAATATTGCATTGATATATTTTGAGTTCATCCTATCCCACCATACAATATATGGAAATTTTATATTATTCGAGATTTTAATTTCATAGTTATGTTTTATTATTATAAAAAATTCAAAGTGCCTACTCTCCCACACATAAAAATGGTGACCCCAACATTCTATCATTTACACAACATTATGTCTTGTAGAACAAAAAAACTCATATAAAACTATTATAAACATCAAAATACACTAATTTTAAGATATTTGGTTCTAAAAAGTTCATTATAATTATTTTTAATTAATGATTTTTGGGAGGCAAACCGAAGGATATGTGCTCATCATGCCTGACCATAATCAATTTAATTATTCTTATAAAGCCACTAAATAGTTAGAATTCATCATTTTATAAAATAATTTACATAATCAATAAACTATTATTTTAATACAATCATGAAACCTCTATTAAAAAAATGCCAATTTCATCATGTAGGAAGTGAATGTATCAGTCATGCATAAGTATGGACCACCCCCACATGGTAGCTATAAAATTAATTTTCCACCATTATCATTAAAAGACTATAAATATGGTTGATTTATTTTTTTACATATGATGTTTATCATATAAATGTTCCTCTATAATTTTAATATCTTATCTTCCTTTATTCCTTCTTATCTATTGGAAAACAATTATGTTTCTCAGGCATACTGGTCCTACCACCTCCACGAAGCAAAGTGAATCGCTTTTTTATTCAACATTACATGGATGGAAACAACTTAAGATTTAATGAATATATTTTTTTATTATATAATAATAATTATAGAAATTTAAAATAATAATTAACATTATATTTTTCTATTCGTTTAAATCTGAAATAAATAGTTTTGTGTATGTATTTCTTACCATTTTCATAAATGAAGTAATTATTTTTTTGGGTATACCTTTTATGGATATATCTAAAAATGTACAAAAGAAATATATATATATATATATATATTATTAATATTATTAATATCATTATGAATTTGATTCAACCATGAACATTGTTCTATAAAAGTAATTACAGAAACAAAATTCTCAAAAAATAAATAAAAAAACACCATCTAGAAAATATGATATCCATAAATAATATTTAAGAAATTGTTGTTGAAATTGTAATAAAAGGGTCATATATGTTATTTTATTTATTTAAATAACTCTATTTAATGAATTTGAATAAATATTTAATTTATTATATAGAAGGTTATAGTGATTTTGATGAAAGTTGATGTTGAGGTAATGTATTTTATTTTACAGTCTAACTGTTTATCAAGATTCATTATGAATAATTTTTTGAAATTGAAAATTAATGATCACTTTTCCAATTAACTTATTAATGTATTTATCTTATTTAAAATAATTTGTAAAAAATCCATTTCATTTTTATCACATTAAAAAATCCAGATACGAATAGTTTTTTAGTTATGAATTTATTTTTCTCTTCAGTCACGATTTATTTCACTTCCATGTACATGTTTCATAAAAATGTGTTCTATTATTTATTCAATATTATTTGATAATTTTTTAAATCCATTTTACACACTTTTTAATTAATTTTTTTAAAGAATACTCAATTCATTTTTTCGAACAATTTACTTTTGACTATTTACAGAAAATGTTAATGGAATATTTGTTATCATGTTATAGAAATGAATAAAATTTCATATTTCCACAAACCCTAAATTATTTTTAGATTCATTTGATGAATTAAAATTAAACATTAAATTATTATGTATTCAATAATATATTGGATATTATTTATCTTTGAATAATTGATTTCAATGTGAATATGGTATTTTCCTCATGATATTTTCCTAGAAATCAAATAATTTCATTTTTTCAAGGATAATATATTTTGATGTTACATATAATTTAAAGGGGATATGAAATAAATATATTATAAACATCATGATATATTATTTTACTAAAAACATTAGTGAGAGAGGTAAGAAAACAACAAGGAGAGATGGGATATAAGGGAAAATGTAATATAGTCCAAGGACATCACTACAAACAATACTCACTCCATCATGGATTATGAAATAAAATATGATGAAGTTGGAGAAAATAGTACCATGGACTGGTAAATATGCAAGATGATCAGCTACCAGATTGACCTCTGGCCACGTGTGCTTCAAGAAGGTGTTGTAAATTAGGCCTCAACACTTTTTGATGATGTAAGAGATCGAACATGGATAAGGTATGGAATAACTAATTGCATTGTGGAGGACCATGTATTCTTTTTCAGCCTCCAAGAAATCAATACCTCTACCAAAAGATGGATAGACTGTTGGGAAAATCCATATCCTTCACGTAAAGTGAAGATCTGGTGTCGATGTGTGCATTGAATGCGCAATTAACTGAACCCATGGGAAACCGAACCACCCAACCACTACCCATGACACCCAAGAGACTGGAATCGTCTGTTTTGAGTTTAAAGGCCATAATTGGGGGTCACCTGTGAAACCATAGCCCTCCTACGATGGACCATGAATAGAATGCATTTGAGTTTAGATTCCTAAGGGGGTATAAGGGAGTGTCATGCTAGTTTTCCCTGAGCCTGAACAAATTAAGGAGGAGGAACTTTGTTCTGGAAATAATGGCCCTCTTAGAAGAAATAATCCCCTCTCTATGCCTTTATTAATGGCTTTCCAATGACCCCAAAATCCTATATGCAGAAAAAGCACCTGTTCTATTCTCTTGACACCTTTATCACCCTAAACATGATTCCAATGGTATAGAAAAGGGGTATTTGGGGGAGACTATAAGGAAAAGGTTGTATGACCACCAAAGAAGGTTCATATTCCCTTATCCCATTGGCCTTTATAGAAAATATGATCTACACTCTCTTATTTATGTGAAGTGAAACATGAGAATTTTTAGACCAGCGAGATGCCACATTTTATAACCTCCGATCTGTTTGGTAAATATTGTGATGAAGCAATAAAGAAAGGAAATTATACAAAGTTGCGATGTTCTTTACCCATGTTCCTTTATTCCAAATATTCCCACTATGATTGAGAATGAAGCGTCCACTGAAACACCATGGAGGAGAATGTTACAGAGCGTGCTGGAGTGAACATGAACATGTACATGTCAGTATTAGTCTCGATAAGATGAAACAAGAAATGTTTATTTTTTTCTATTATCTACTTGATGAAATCAGGGAATCATGATTCATCTCTTATTTTAATTTTATAATTTGGGTAGCTCAGAAAACCCAGGATAGATCCCAACCAAGTTGTAATGCTAGAAGGACACTTTACCATCCACGATCATCTAGTGGATGTTTGAATTCAAGGAAAAGATAATGGGGGAGGATCATGGAATTAAAAGGAGACATGTTCTTGGACATCATTACTGAGTTACCCTCAAATTTTAGTTAATGGTTTCTACCCATAAGGTATGTCTATCATAAATGTCCCTAGCCAATTTATCATGCATGTAGTGAAGTGTGTCCTCCAAGGTGCCTACATTAAACCTGGCTTCCCAGATGGGCTTCTCCATCTTCTCCCAAGACACCTAGTGATGTTTCCTTCATCCCTATAAACCCAAAACAACTGGTCTAGAATATTTTCAATGATAATAACAACACTCTTTGAGAATTTTATTGACGATAGTCCATGAACATGAGTTGATAGAATGAAACTATTTAACATTTTAATACAACCCCTAATGGTCACTTATCAATTATTCAAGTTGAGGAATATGTTCATGATCTAGGTAACTATATAGTCAATGTCTCAAAATCGAAGCTTTCTCAAGGAGATGAGGGGTCTTAGAAAAATCATCTACCAATCACCAGTTTTCATGTCCAGGGTATTACATACGAAAAAAACTTGGCGGGAGGCACAACTCTTTGAAATAAATAATTTTCTTTTGAGCATATTGATGACATAAACAATCTAGCTAAAATAAATATCCCACACCCTGGCAAGGGCGTAGATCCACCTCACATGGGAATTAAATAAATTATGGTATCATCTGCAAACACGATATGGGAAATGTGTGTGTCTGGGGTGGGGGGGGGGGGGAGTTCTACCTCCTTTGGTATGAGATAATATCCCCATTCGTCTTTCTTTTGTGGATAAGGCGGATAAAATATCATGGGAGATAAAAACGAGTCTTATGGAGATTGGTTCACACTATCGTAACCAATGAGTCACTTTGAAAAATCCATGAGACATAGCCATGAAGTTAACAGCCAACCAGGAGAATCTAAAACATATGAAAATGAGGTCAGCCAATGTGGGGGAGAATCCCATACCTCTAAACACTTTTTTGATAATGATTCATTCAACCTGGTCATAAGCCTTGTCCATATCCAATTTGATGGACATGTTGGATACATAGGTCTAGGTGTTGATGTCTCGTACCATCCCTTGCGCAAGTGCATTGGATCCCTAGATAGAGTGCCCCTTCACAAACATGTGTGTGTTTCCCTATATTTTTTAATCATATATACATTAAATTTATTTATTCTTTATTATTATTATTGTTTTTGTTTGTCAATATATATATATATGTGTGTGTGTGTGTGTTTAAATTTTATAAGAATTACAATTATTTTTAATGTTATGTGAAACTATTATAAATATATATATATATATATATAAACTTTAAATTTATTATTTAATATTTAGATATTAAAAAAACATTAATCAAAATGTAATTATAGAGTTAAAAAGTCCTCCCTATGTAAAAAGTTAGCAACATTTTAAAAATTACTACATTATGTAACATTATAAAATCATTTAAGATAAAAATAATATACAATACATCTAAATTAGATATGATTTTAAATTTGATTACATATAAGTGTTTTAAATGAAATAAGAATATGGTAAAAGTTTTCTAATTTTTTAGAAAACACATAAAAATTAAAGATGTAAATAAAAAATCACCAATTATTTTAGAAATCATGGAAAAAAATTAATACTACATTCATATTTCATGATAGTGTTACTAAGAAATTAATTGTGAATTTTTTATCAATGATTGAATAGTATTCTGTAATAGTGGATGTCAGACATTAAGTAAGAAAGGTATATTAAATGCCAAAATGCATTTAACATTGAATTTTCATATACATTGTAATATGGTAATGTTTTATTATTTGAATTTATTTAATACTCTCAAAATAAAAAAATAAAGGATGAGAAAATAAAATGGTATTTCATTTATTGTCATAATATTATCATTGTGATATATGTGATGAGGGATACAATTTTTTTATCTTTGATTTCCTTCACTTTTTTATATTAGGTACTGTTGGGATGATAAACTACATTTAAGAATAAAATTGATATATCATTCTATAAATATGTAGATGTTCCTTGATAGTGGTTTTCTAGAAGATAAATAACAAAATTTATTTTTTGTAAAACATAGTTGATACTATTTGATTTAAAGAAGATATTATGAATTTTATTAATTCATATATTAGGAAATTCATCACGAAGTAACTCTCATTTTTCATGATGGGAACAAATAATTCCATATCTATGAATAATGATGAGGTTATCTATAGTTATCCAAGATAAATAAATACTAATTTCTTAATCTTTTTCATATTTTGAACATTATATAACAAATATAATTTTCAAAATCCTAGGAATAGAATGTTTATTTTCCTTGAAGAAAATTTAACTAGGGAACTTATTATATATAACTTGTGAAAATTGTTTCATAATAAAAATATCATATGCTCCCTCTAGGATTCTCATATTTTATAGTTATCTTCATAACCCTCAGAAGTGAAACATAATACTAGGTGATGTCAAACTATATAAGTAAGAATAAGAAAAATATTTAAAGATAAAAATTTATTATATGATAATCAATTGGTAATAATAATGTATGTGAGGAATGTGAACATAAATTATAGAATTAATTCCCAATAAAATAACGAGTATGATCACTGGAATATAAACAAGGAGAAGGAAACTAAATCATTAGATAATACAATCATGGAATATGTGGAAATAGTACAAGGCATGCATTATAAACATAATTTGGGGGATAATTAAATGTTTATAGTAATAAAATGGGGAAATTAATATGGTTGATTGGTTTCACTCCCCATTCCCAAAAAAATAGTAGGAAATGTCCCATGGTCGATTAGGCACTCTTTTTCTTTAAAGACACAACCCAAAACATTACATATTCTAATGAATTTAATATTGGATTACTGTTATTATATTCCAAAAAATATTTTTTGTTTAATTTTTTATATAATTGGGATAATAACTTATATATTAATTCATTATATAAAAATTGGACACTTATTAACAGTATCCCTCTCAACTACAATTCAAAAATCACAAAAATAAAAAAAGACTGCTTTTCATAATCAATAATAATAATTTCAGCTTATTCTCATACATATCTCAATTATCCAAGAAATCATATAAAACACAATTTAAATCATATGATGAGGAAAAAAATTTATGGGACATAAAATAAGTTATTATGTATGTCTATAGAAAATCCATAAATACCTAAATATTTATCCACTTCTAGGAATAATATTATCAAAACGATTAATATATTATCTCTTTAAAATAAATAAATTTTCATGATTTTTCACGATAAATCATCTAAAATATATGTAATTAACTTTGGATATAATTTTACATCTCTCTCACATATTTTTAAAAACTAATATTTCAATCCTTCATCTTAGGAAAACCCAATGCATTGGAGGCTAAATAATAAGCACATGCCCTTTATGTATCATAGACATAGACATCATTTGTTTATCCCATGACCACCATAATTTTTTTATCACATAAATACATATCCCTGTAAAAAAAATAACTATATCATAAACATAAATATTAAATATTGCATCCTAAAAATATCCTTTTAATAAAATGAACATTTCATTTTGATATTCAACATATTAAAGAATATACCAAGTACAACAGAATAATATTTCATTCATATCAACCACATAGAAATGTAATGTTTTCTCCTAGATATTAATGATACAAGAACTATGGAATATCTATTACATTTATATTATGTATTAAAAAATTACGTTGTGTAAAAATGAACTTTAACAGATCATTTTGATAATAAATTCCTTTAAAAATACCATATCATTGATGTGAAATTTAATATAATTAATTGATTATGTTTACTCACAATATATCCATAAAAATAATATATAATTAGAAAATAATATATTGAAATATCATTTCACACATAATCATAGCATTACATAATCAAAAAGTATAGGATTAACGTAATGAATGTATATTGGGTTAAGAATTTCCTTACACTTTGTATTAAGTCAAATCTCATATACCAAAAAATGTTATCCAAATATGAATTTAATTTCATAAATATAATTAGAATAAGGATATGATATATGAAATTGTATTATATACACCCCAAAAAAATTAGTGGTTAATAATGAATAAATCTCACAAAAGATAAAATTGATATGAGAAACCCTTAGATAATTTTTCAATATAGTTATTCATTTTTTAACCTCAAGAATCATTTTTTAAATAATTATATCAACTCATTACCAATCTATAATCATAATTTTAATACCTAATTTGATGAATTTATAGAATATTGTGGACCATACATAAACAAAATATAATCATTTTGATGCATTTCCGTGCGTTATTTCAATGGTAACATGATCAGTTCATTTGTGTATAATAATCTATGTTTATGATAAATGGGATTAATTTTTTTGAAGTGGAATGAAAATGTATTAATGAACTTCATGATTTATAATATAATGTCTTGTAATTTCAATGTATTTTTTATCTTATTTTAAAGTATGTTTAGTAAATATTCAAGCGGGTTTTTCTGTCATTTGAACTAGTGTTTGGATTGAAAATCTGATGGCATCGTTGAACTCGAAATACCAAGATTCACCTATAAATGATTTAACATTTACTAGAAAGGGTTTTATAGAAATTTTATTGTTTGGTAATTATTAGAAAATTAAAAAAATAATATTTAAAAGTCATTTTATTTTTCTTTCACTCTATTGGGAAGGAGATGGCGACGCTGTAGTGCGGAGATGAGGAAACAAAGAGCCATAATTTAGAAATCCCCGTAATGGATCATTGTGCATGTGTAATTGCTATGTTATTTCATAAATGGAAGATCATAACAGTGCAACTTCACAACATAATATAAACGATACGATGTGTTTATTTTTATTAAATGAACACTTTGGAGAGTAGAGAATTAAAAATTGGGAAAATATTTGACGAACATCCAGTGATATTTCGTTCCAAATGAATAAAGGAGAAGGCCTATGGAACGACATCGACTTTGACGTAACTCAATTGATGAAGCCAAAAAGCAATAAATAATGTATACCCCTTGAACCCTCAAGGAAGTAACACTATGGTAATTAAAATCAAGAATTTTTGGGTTTTGAACCATTTATAGTTACATTTTTTTATTCCAAATGAATAACAGAGATTAACCCATGATCATGTTATTATGTGGACCGTGGGTTCCTGATATAGGGTGGCTTATTTTGGGATTTTGGAATCCAGGATTATATTCTCCCTTGTTTTGGTTGAAATAATATCTTAAGCCATTGCATTCTTCTAAAATTCCTATGTGGAAGGTGAGGGAAGACCCAAACAAGGCATGAGTCCCTCAGCATGTACGTTTATCATAGATGATTTTGTGAAATGGAGGAAAAGTAAGATTGAGGAAATCATAGTGATATTGAAGGACTAACAACTCCGTAGATGTTGATCGATTGAGAAAGAGACCACTGGAGAAACTCTGGTGGCCCACAGAACAAACCGTCAGTGTGCCTTGATGATGCAAATATGGCGGCTTGCATCCAGGGTTCTTGGGAAACCGATGGAGGATATGGTAACTCGACCATGGTACTGGAGATCTGCGGCACCATTCAGGCATGGCGTTGATCGAGTCAACTTGCGGACTGAGTCTGTGGGTGACAAGGGGGACGCAGTTGATTGGAGGCAAATGAGACTGTGAGTGGCATGTCACGTGGTGGGCCACAGTCAGTCGACCACAAAATTAGTAGAGTCGTACATGGCTCCTAGCTACATCCTGGCCAGGTCGAAGGATGGTATGCCTCTAGCCAACCGAGTGAATGCATTTTCCAGACCCGCACTACTGTGTTAAACCTACACTATCAAATCAGACCCCCACCACCAGGGTTGACCCATGCTACCTTGTCGGGCCTGCAATACCAATTCGGATGTGCACTACTAGGTTAGACCCGTGCTATCAGGTAGGACCCACGCTACTAGGTGGGACCCATGCTACTGGGTAGGTCCCATGATATTGGGTCGGAACCGTTATACCAGGCCCAACCCACTCTACTAGTCCTGACCAACCATATTTGGTTTTTTTGAATATGCAACCAAATGGCCTGATCCCATGCCAAAATGGGGTGGCATGGTTCAGACCAAACCCGGACCCAACCAGCCATCGTTTCACTAAAAAGCATGTTTCATTCAAATCGAGAATCTGATTGATGTTCCATCGGAGGCTTTGGGACCCTTGAAACGTGGTGATATTTATGAGAAACTCTACATGAGTTTTATATGAATATGGAGTATGATAGGGATTGATTGAAATCAAATCCAACTGATCCCTTTTAAAAACAAATTCCTATATCATACTGACCAGGAATCCATCGATATGTCATCTATTGCATTGGGACCCTTAAAATTAGACGATATTTTGGAGTTACTCAATGTGGGATATCATGGTGGTTGAGGTACAATTGGATTTATGAGTGGATAATCAATACATCTTGCATGCTAAGTGCATGAATCCAGTGGGTGTATGTGATGTGAATAATGAACAGTGATCATGTGTGGGTTAGCACATAGAAATCTTGTGTGGGTCAGCACCTAGAGATCATGTGTGGGTCAGCACCTACTGATCCTATGTGGGTCAGCACCTAGAGAGACAAAGTGTGTTAGAACCTAGAAACCCTATGTTGATCAACAACAGAACCTCTCAAAAGAATAAGATTATCTAGCTTTACGACTAATCATATTTTCTTTCTTAATTATGTTTTACCTAGTGTGAGCTATGTCTTTTAATTTTTTGTATGTGTTTGAGATCTTACTTGGTGGTATTTTGTATGTGTTTTTTCCTTTTTGGTGATTCCCAATGTGGATTACAGATAGACCATCTGGGGTCTCGGTATCCAAACTGAGTATTGTTATTATCACCCTAACACGAGCTTTTCCTGCACCTATTGTGTCTTGTGAAAACAATTAGAAACTATGACCACAATATTGGAGAGTGAGGACAAGACAGTTATCAGAGGTGGATTGATAGATGTGGTCTGCTACAGTGACATCTGACAGAGAACTGTACCTACCCTTCAGGTATGATCCTTGGTGGACTACCTCTAGATCATGTAGATCTTTTTTTACTTCCCATTTATTTGTTCTTGTAGTCTGTCCCAGTTACATTAAATTTACACATATTACCCTATGTAGTGATACTTTTTGTTTGTTTCACTACATTATTTTTTTTGGTTTTCTTTAGGTGGTATTCCATGTCTGTGTGTGTTCATGTATAAAGTCAATTCATTCCATATTGGTGATATTCATTTATGGTGCTAGTCACTAGCCCCTAGCATTTAGAATAAAGGATAGGGTTAGTCAGGGATTGGGCCTTAAGGGACAGGTCATGACAAAGTGGTATCAATGGGTGGTCAGTTAGACCAGAATAACTAAAAGTATGTATATATATATGGGGGTGATAGTGTTTTGTGACTTGATTTCAGCTTTCATTATACAGTGTACAGTTTTGGAGAGACGACCGAACTATCCATACAAAAGGACCTTGAATTGTGTTTTCAAACTCACTTCATGAAAACACTTATTGCATGTGATTTAGAATAGATTTTCTATTGATCACTTTTGATTCAAATCACCAGGTATAATTTATTTCCCTTAGTGCATATGTATCTTTACATGATGCCTCCATCAAGTAATCCATATAGGATTATAGTGAGTGATCACTATGATGGTCAATCAAGTGATGAGGCCTCAGTGTAAGAGCCACTTATAGTGAAAGTACCTTCATGTGGTGTACTAGCAGCACCACCAACCAGATAGTAGTAGTTGCTACCATCCCCACTAGCGAATTGTTCATGTTGACTCCACATGTTTCATGACTTATAGAGATCGAGGCCTCCATGAATTTGAGGCGAGAAAGATCCTTGGGCTGATGAGGATGGGAAAGAGGTATTTACTCGGGTTTTTTCACAGTGTAGACACACATAAAAGCTAGATGGTGGTTCTATCCAATAGAAATTTTCAGTGCACAAGAGGGATATGGTGGAGCCTAATGATCTAGACACATGAGGTGGTGACCCATTTTTATCATACTTTGAAAACCTCCTTACGGTAGATTTCATACCAGTAACACTATTTTATGTGTATATTCTGGTGTTACTGCACCTACATCAGGGCATCCTGACTCTGGACCAATATTCAGTGAGGATTACCAACCTCTCCCACTACTCCACTAAAATGGTATGAGACCCTTTTATTATGGCCTAGGTAATTAATCAGGGAATCCGATAAGAGATTAGACTGTAGATGATTTATCTAAGCATCCTGAGGTAGACGGTAGTTCTAGAGAGATCCCAATGGCTGGGGAGCTTCTTTTCCAAGCTATAACCAACAACAATAGCCACCATCAGAAGACAGGTGGTCGCATTAGCTGTATCTAGAAGTAGGAAGATGATGTAGAGGCCCAAATAGGCCAGACCATCTGGACGATGACCCCTGGATGTAAATTCAGTGGTGGGGATCTCACAAGGCAGAGAAGGTGATCTGAGGGCTTGAGTTTGTTACCCTTGTAGAGGACAGGAGAAAATGGATTGTGAAAATCTAATTCCTCGAATAGATGAACAATAGGTGGTTGGGGGACCGTCGAGACATCGATAGGGGTTCATGTAAGAAGGTCCGCAGGGCGGCAGACGTTTATGGGGAGCTCGCTGAGTAGTAAGCGGTGTAAGATGGTTCGAGTTATTACCACCAATAGCCCTAGTAGGTCCACAAAAAGTTATGGGAGTAGGTGTATGGGGGAGGGGGTATCTTTAGGTCATGTAGGACTAAAACCACAATGCTCCCATGATGATTAGATGTATGATATTTGTCTAATCCACCTTAGTTGTAGTTCATATAGAAACATTTTCTAGTAACTCTTTCCATTCCATGGACATCATTAAAGGTTTAGATATTCCATTGGATTTGTTTGATTGATCCTTACTATTGGATATTAATACCTTAGGGTATTTGAATATTAAAATATTTTGTTTGTAGTGTGATCTTTTTCTAGGAGGAGAGAACTTATGCTGGGATCTCCTAGTAGTAGAGTCAAGGCCTTCAGATTTAATATTTGGTATGGACTAGTTATCTACAGTCCAATATTAGATAAACTATTTTATGTGCAATTTGAAGTTTTTCCACTAGGTTGGGTCTAGGATTTTCTTCACTCGTGAGAAGGAAACCTTTGTAGCACAAGATGTAATTTCTCAGAGGAAGATATGGCTGATCACTCACTAGTTGGCTAGCCTCACCTAAGATGGGGAGGATGAGAGGAGTATGATTTTTCATATAGTGGTGGAGGAGTATTATAATGTCTTTATTGAAGATGTCTCATGACTACCTTTTCACAAATTGGTAGACTTCAGCACTGACATGTACCCAAGGGTGACACTGATGTCTACAACCGCATATCGGATGGCCCCTATAGAGATCTAGGAGATGAGGGTATAACTTGAAGACATGTAGTGGAATGTTTTGGTGAGGCCCAATGTTTCTCCATGGGTAGCCCAAGTGTTTTTTACATAAAGGAAGATGAGATCTTGAAGCTAAGCATGGACTTTCGACACTTGGACTAGGTGACTGTGAAGAACATGTATCCATTGTTGGTGCTTGGTGACCTCTTCGATCTGCTGAAGTGTGCGATGTGGTTCTTGATGATTTTCCTCAGATAGGGCTATCATCAACATCAAGTATGGAATAAAGACGTACCAAAGACAACATTTAGATTGTGGTATGTCGACAACTAGTTTTTGGTGATGCCTTTCTGTGTGACAAATTCCCCATCAGAGTTCATTGGAATCATTAACAAGATATTCCAGCATTACCTCGACCGTTTCATGATATTCTTAGTTGATGACATATTGGTGTAGTCAATGTCAGAGGAGGAGCACACTACACAACTGTGGATGGTCTTAGATGCACTTCGAGAGGACCATCTTTATGCTAAGCACTCAAAGTTCCATTTTTAGATTACGGTTGTCCACTTTCTGGGCGATGTAATATATGATGCTAGAGATTTTGTGGATATGAAAATGATAGACTTAGTTCACTATTTTGAGCAACCAAGAAGCATGAATGAGGTGTAGTGTATCTTGGGGTTGGCTGGATACTCTCAGAGGTTCATTCCAAACTCTTCCAGAGTAGAAACACCCTTGTCTTCTTTGAAAAATGAGGGACAACTATTCATGTGGATGAAGTAGTACCATAAGAGTTTTCAAGAGTTGAGGTAGAGAATAATTAGAGCTCCCACCTTGATGTTCCTAGATAAGGGAATCGAATACGTGGTATACAATGATTCTTCAGGGACTGGAATGGGTTGTGTCTTGATGCTAGAGCGAGCAGTGATTGCCTATGGATCGTGGCAGTTGATGAAGCATGATGAGAACTATGAAACTCATAACCTAGCGTAAGAAACATTGGTCTTTTCCTTGATGATGTGGCATCACTACTCCATGGGTTAAAAATTTAGCATCTACAATGACCACAATAGTCTAATGTATATCTTATCACAAAAGGACCTGAATTCGAGACATTGATGATTGTTGGAGTTCCACCAGGACTATGACTTTGAGATAGTACATACACCTAGGAAGGGGGACATGGTAGAATACGCGATCATCAATTGGTATGGTTTGCAGTTTCTGTGTGATTTGATAGAGAATCTAGCCATGATGTAGAAATCCATTGCATATAGTGATGGATTATCTTACCTTTATTATATGACTATCACTCCCCCACTCTTACAGTGAGTGAGGGAGGCCATGTTTGTGGATGTTGACTATGAGGCCTCATATTCTTAGATATCCTAATGACATGATCCTGGTATATTTTCAATAGGTGGGGAGCATTTCAAACATTTCAGAGGATGATCCATAGTACCAGTGACATTATAGAATTAGGCAATGTGGGAGTATCATACATCCCCTTTGGCGGTACACCCTAGTGTGGCAAAGATGTACCAGTTTCTCTGACGTTAGTACTAGTGGCCAGGGAAGAAGAAAGTGGTGCCAGATTTTGTTTCACAATGCCTCACTTGCCATCAAGTGATGGCCCATCATCATGTCCCGATTGGCATGACATATCCCCTTGAAGTACCAGAGTTAAAGTGGTATGATATCTCCCCGGAATTTTTGATGGGGTTACCATACTCATCTAGGGGCCATGATTCTATCTAGGTGATAATTGATTGACTCACCAAATCAGATCACATCATACCAATCTGATAGCATGAATTAGTAGAGGTAATGCGGCACATCAACATCCAAGAGATAGTTTGGATTCACGAGTTTACTTAGACGATTGTGTCAGATCATGATGCATCCTTTAAATCCCTTTTATTGAAGGGGTTGTTGGAGGCATTCATGAAATAGATGCGCTTGAGCATATCCTTTCATTCCAAAATGGATGGTCCAATAGAGCGAACCATATAGACAATTAATAGCATGCTTCATGCATCTGTGCAAGATTTTTTCATTGTTGGGAGGACCACCTAACAATAGTGGGATTTGTGTAAAACAACAACTATCACTCCACCATTAGCATGGAACTGTTTTAGGTCTTGTATGAGCATCCATGAATATCACATCTATGCTATACAGTCCCAAGAGAGTCAGAACTCATGGGTCTAGAGTTTGTACAAGTTACCCTAGAGAATGTATAGATAGTCCAAGAGTGGATGAGGACTCCAAAAAGAGGGTAGATGTCATAAGATGATAGAATATAGAGTCCCTTAGTGTTTGATGGGGTGGTTTATGTTTCTTTGGGGTCTCTCCCCGAAGTGGATTGATGATATTTTTCTGGGGCAGAAATCTGTCTCCGAGGTTCCTCATACCTTTCTAGATCCTCATAATAGTTGGTTAGGGGGTGTAAAACCTAGATCTTCCACCACATATGCCCCAAGTGTATAATGTTTTGTATTTGTCACAGATGAGGAATTATATGAATGATCCATTGCACACCATCAAATTGGGTGAGCTAAAGATTGACAACGGATCAACGTTTATAGAATCTTCAATGGAGAGAGGACTTACATGACATGTCTTTCGTGGATGGTGAATTCATCTAGTGTGAATTTTTTGGCAGCACAGGAACCTCCAGGAGACCACATGGGAGCATGAGGCACAATTTCAAGCTCAATACCCTGACTTTTTTTTTTAGAACTTGTTTCAACTTTTGAAGATGTAAATATCTAACGTGGGGATAATGTAATGTATTATAATTTCCTTTTATAATTTTTTAAATTATATTGAATTATTTCAATACCACATGCTCTAACGTCATGTCATTATGAGGCCCAGAGTTCTAGGAATGTAATTTTGAACTTATTTTAATGTATGTTCAGTAAACATGTCAGTAGTTCATTCAATCTATTGAACCAATGCTTTGATAAAAAATCTTAGGGCATCATTGAACTCGAAACACATGTATTCACCATGAAAAGATATAAATAGGATCAACACGGGATAGATGGAAATGTTAATTTTTGGGATTTTTTAGAAATATAATAAAATAACATATAAATGTTATTTTTTTCACACTATTGAGTGGTGGATGGAGGTGTTGTGTTTTGGTGAAGAGGTAAATAAGAGGTGTAATTATGGAATACCCATAATGGATCGTTGTTCAAGATTAATGGCTATGCTGTTTAAAAAATGAAATAACATAACGACGCAACAACATAGTGTAACAAAATCAATGCGACATGATTCTTTTTATTATACAAATGCGTTGGAAATTGGAGAATTAAATCGTGGGAAATTCTCTGAAAAACCTCTAGTGAGATTTCTCTCCAAATGAGTAACGACGATGAAAAACAGAGCTTCATCGATTTTCTTGTACCCCAAAGGAAGAAGTTGGAAAGTGACGAATGATGTCGACCCCATGAACCCTCAATGAATGAACTCTACGATATCTAACATCATGCATGGTAGGGGATTGAACCATTTAATACTTCCCCAATCTTATTTCAAATGAAAAACGTAGATTAAACCACAAACATGATAATCCCTGGACCATGTTTTATTGTGGGAGGGTGACTTCATATGGGATTTCCATATCTCGAATTATATTATCACTTATGTTTATTGGATTACAATCATGGAACATCACCATGTTTTATAATGTCTAACGCGAAGGGTGCAGACCGATATGAATAAGGAATGAGCCCCTCCGCATGTGCATTCTTTGTTGATGATTTCTCTAAATGTAAGAAAAGAGAGTTTCAGGTCGTCATGGTGAATATGATTGCCAAATTATTGCATAAACAAATAAATATTGAAAAAAAACCACTAGAGTAACTTTGGTCGACCGCAGAAGAAACTATCAGCACATCAGTGCTGGCAGGGGCCATAAGAGAAGGGATGTGGCACGTCCGTTGTGCACCAAGGTGGCACAGGTACCTAGCCAACCGGCTGCAGAGGCTCACAGACATCGGCCCACATCTGGGTCTCCTGAGTGAACAAAAGAGGGTACAATCGCTTGACTGTGGCCCTAGATATCCATGATGCCATGCTGGTCCCTCATTGTGGATTTCTTGTTGTGTGACACATGACAAGCCTAGTTGCTCAACCACCGCAGAAGAAGAGTTGGATGTGACTCTCAGCTATGTCCCAACATGACCAAAGGCATGTCTATCTCTGGAAGACTGGCATAACCCATGTGTCAGACCCACACTAGTAGGATGGACCCGCATACCAAATCAGACTCATGCTACCGGTCTGGACCCATGGAACAAGGTCGGACCCCTACTACTAGGACCGACTCATTTTATTGGGTCAGACCCATGCTACTTGGCCAGACCCATGCTATAGGGTAAGACCTACAATATTGAGATGATCCTGCACTACCAGGATCGACCTGCGCTACCAGGTCGGGCCCAGGCCAGACCAGGTGAGGTCGTGTCGGTTCGATCGGGTAGCACCAGACCCGGACCCCACAGGCCCTCATTTAACTAAAAAACTTGTATCTTTCAAACTGAGTGTACGATTCATCCATAGTTGGAGGAGTTGGGACAGTCGTAGTGTGATAGACCTTCTAAGATAATCTATCAGTGTTTTGGAGGATAATAGTGTATGGTTGGGATATATTGGACTCGAATCCAACCAGTTCATATTTACAAAAATGGTTATATCATACAGACCCAGTGTCCGTTCAACATTTTTTCTATTGCATTGGGACCCATGCAATTATTCTGTCCTTTGGGGTTCCTCAATGTGGGACTTAGTGGCTCTTTAGGTACAACCAATGGCTTGTGGAGTGGATCCTCCCAAAATGAACAAATTTATTTGCGAAAATCTAGTTGATGTCATTGATTTGTAAAGTGAGTAATTATACTTTGTGGGTATGGACCTAGAAATCTTGTGTGGGCCAGCACCTAGGGATCCCTTATGGGTTTGCGCCTAGTGATCCTTTTTGTGTCAGCACCAAGTGATCTTGTGTGGGTCAGCATATAGTGACCCTCTGTGGATCAACACTAGAGCCTCTCAGTAGAATATTATGATATAGGTTTATGACCAATCATCTTTACATCTATACTTACATTATACCTGTTGTGAGTGGTGTCTTTTACATTGTGAAATGTGTTTGAGATCTTTCTTGGTGGTATTACTTATTTTTTATTTACTTTTTGGTTTTTACTATTGTGGATTACTGAGAGAACATAAGTGTTCTCAAGGTCTCTAATGTGTATTTTTATACTCACCCTAGTATGGGCTTCACCCACACCTTTTGTGTCTGGTGTAGATGATAGACATCTTTTAGAAAGACTTTTGGGAGCTAGGAATGGAAGTTCTTAGAGGTTGATCGGTAGACATGGTGTGGCACAGTGACATCTAACAGAGAGATTTACATACCCTTCATGTAGGATCCTTGGCAGACGACCTCTAGAGCTTGTACTTCTTTCTCTATACATTCCTTTTAGTTGGGATTGTATTTTGGCCCCTTTAATTTCAGTATATATACTTTACCCATAGTAGTGATACATTATGGGTTTTTAATGATTTCTTTCCTTTTTGGTTGTTTTTTGTGAGGTATTCCCTATCTGTGTGTGTATAGGTTTAAAGAAAATTCCTTCCCTTTTTTTGATATTCCTTTTCAGTGCTAGTCACTAGCCCCTGACATATAAAAGGCAGGCTTGGGGTAGACACAACACGGGCCCTGGGGGAAGGGTCATGACATATAAATTTTAAAATATATCATTTATTTTCTTTTGTGAGGATTATTCATTTAAAATAATGTTAAAGATAAATGTTTAGTTTAATTTGGTGGTTTTTCATAACCTCAGGATATAGCTTGGTTTTAATTAATATTATGTGTATATGTTAGTTCATGAAAATGAAATATGTAATTATATATATATAAATCATATTCATATATAATTATTCTTTTATGACCATCGATGAATATTGTAATGGAAAATGAAAAAATCATTTTTCACAGAGATGGTAAACTACCATAATGTGAAAATGTATTTGTCCCATTGAATTAGAAGAAGTGAGATATGAAATGGTTATGAGATATAATGTTATGAAAATAATAATAATTTATATACATGATTATGGAATTATCAGGTCTTGAGGGATTAAGGAGGTGAGTAGAAAATAGAAGAAGACAAGAAAATAAGAGAGCTTATTCTAGAAGATTACCTCATGGATGTCACCTCCTTGAAGGACAACTTGAGGACCAAAAATTTGGTCTTCTGGAGATCTATAAGCACATAGACGTGGTTAGAGTGAGAACTATAGTTTATTTAGATATTTAAATTAATGAATGATGTGTTTCATGATAAATTGTGTTGTGATTGGTGGAATTTATAGTTGACGAGGCGTGGAATTATGTAATTAAATAATAATTATTTGATAATTAAAACCAATCACATTGAGGTGGCATTAATATACCCAAATTTGGATCGTAATTAATGTTTTAATGGATTTTTTGGTTCTATAGGTAGAAAAAATCAATTAAATTTGGTATTTTTATGTATTTTAATCCTTTAAATTTTATCTCAATATTTTTCATTATTTTACCTATCCCAATATCATTTTTTTCTACCACAACATATATTTATGAACAAAAATAAAAATGATCCTAAAAATTAGTCTTTTTATTCAAAATGAAAACACATAATGAATTTAAAAAAAAAATTTAATTCAAATAACTTTAAAATTTATAATTAAAATTAATCACGTAGACACAACATGAATGAGGGTTTTTAATGGAAAAGGTTCAAAATATTGAAATGTTTTTATTTGTAATTTAAATTTAAATTTTATTCAAGAGATCATAGTTGGATTTATATATGTATAATTGATCTAACTATAACTTAAATCCAATTTATAATATAAATTAATTATAAAAATAAATTAGATGAATATTCAATTTTTAATTAATATTGATTTTTTTCAAAAATCCCAACAAAATAATACTGTTCCAAATAATAAAAAAAATTCATCTAAATATAATTTTGATACTCCCAATCAAAAAATAATTATTAATCTTTCAAATAAAATTTTTTAAATTGTAAAAATTTAATTTTATAATTAGTATTACATCAAAATGTGGTGAAAATTATTTTAGAATAATATATATTTTATGCTTAAAATTGTATTTATGTTTATCAAAAGCTTATCAAACATATTGGACAAATTTTAAAAAAAAATTATATTGAATATATAAAATATAAATATCATTAATATATTTCACTATTATTATTTAATAAAATTTATAGTGGTAAAATTCAATTATGGACATAAAAATATTCTTTATGAAAAACACATCCTTTATTTTCAATTGGTTTAAATTCATTTTTATAATTAATTGGTAAAAAATTAATTATATTTATAAAATGCTTATGAATATATTATAATATCTTATAAAATATCAATTACTCCCAGTATTCAAATTTCTAGGTGATAAATGACATATTTATATAATAATATTTAGTAATATATTTATGTTCAATTTGGTGTATCTTGTAATATATTTATAATGGTGTTTGATTTTTGAAATATCAAGATCTTACAAAAACACCCTTTAATATATTGTGTCATCATAATTTTATCTCATGATTTAAAAAGTAGGTTTTTTATTTTTAGAAATACTTTTTTTTAAGATCCCGCATATTAAAGAGGATCCATACAACTTTATTATTAAAAGAAAGGAAGGAAATTATGATATTAACATATGATTAAACATACTATGTTTACAAGTAGGAAAAATTATCCATCGAAGGGAAAATACAATTCTCAATTACTGATATATAATTATAAATAACATGTTTATATGAATTATAAATGCCAAAAAACCAAATATATTTGTGGGATTAAACATCCATTTATTTTTTGATATCAAAATTAAAAGAATAATGCAAGTTTTTAAAAAGTAAATATCCTAAAATTAAGAAAAAAAAGTCCTAGAATGAAAATAAAATAATGATACATAACATAATTAATTTTTTAATTTAATAATTTATCTAATTTGTACATAAATATGTTATTTTCTCCAAAAAAAATAGTATTTAGGAGGTATTTTTCATACAAGAAGCATCAGAATCAACAATTAAAATCACACAATCCAAAAAAGTCTAAATATATATTTGTCATTTAATTATGAACTCATAAAAAAATTGATAGTAAAATATAATTTAATTACTCAAATATAATAGTCTTTTATATTGAAAAACTACTTTAATCTATAAAGTTATATGGTAATAGAAAACTAATAGAAAATCTTATTCTAAAATAATTTACCCATAAAACTCACTAGAATATTCCTAACTAAAATTGAAACCCAAAAATTATAAGGATATGATCTCATAATTTTTCAATATAAATTTATTATTAATGTTTAATTAATAACAATATATTATAAAGTATCATAATAATATTTAATTTCACTGATTACAAAATCTTCTCAATATTTATATAATTTCCATAGATAACTTGAATAACCATATAAAAGGTGCATAAAAAAGATAATCCATCCTGTATTTATCAATTAAAACCCAATAGTATTTTATATACATTATTCATAATGTATTCCAAATTCAATTATCAGTAAATCCGTATATGAATTCATAATCTCAAGGTTTTTATTAGAATAGAACTTGTCATCCAAAAATAAAAAAATTGTTCATTAATAAAAAAATTCCTAAAAATAAAAATATCATATTTTCCAGGATATCACGTAGTCCAGTTCTAGGAGATGAACCCATGTCACCCATCATTATTGGGGTGATTCCATGTGGACCTATTGGATTTGACCTGTTGTCACCCATCCAATAGTTTTTTTTTCTAAATCGGTATTAAAAAAATAAATATTAAATTCAAGAAAATGTGAAGAAACATCCTAAACAATAACCTTCATATGTATTATATTAATTAAATGTCTTATCCTCAAAGGATATATCATAAAATTCATTTTCATCTAAAAAAATGTAATCTAATCTCAATTAATGATTATAGAAACACTATAGTTTATCAGTACAACTAAAATTATGTTCACAAAATGAAATGTTAATTCGTCCACAATTATCATTTTCACATGTTAAAAAATAGGTTTAAAATTAACCAATCTCAATAAAATTATTAATAATTACACCCATCTACAAATGAGTGTTAATAAATTTAACAATTTCATCATAATTTAATATTCAATAACTCTTAAATTGATTGTATATATACATTTTAATTATTCAGAGTTCTTAAAAATCCAATAAACATTTTTCCATTTATTCATCAATACATTATTTTTATGAACTAAAATATTAATTGTGTCTTATGATTAAATAATTAAAAATTGAGATCTACGAAATAATTCATATCATTAACATGTCATTTTCACTTTCCTCATTTACAATTCTAATGGAATAATCTATTACTAAAAAGTTATATGTATTGTCATGTTGATCCCATTCGTGATCCTTTTTCGTAGGAAATTTATGATCATAATGATAAAAAATGAAAATTTAAAACATCAAATTATAACTCGGTAAGAATGTCATTCCTCATAATTACGTTAATTTAATTCATACATTTTCTTCATCTTTTATTGAATTATGACCCTCATTTCCACATATAAAACAACTACCCATATTTTAAATACATTTTTCTATTATATTATTTCCAACTTATGGACACGTAGGTTGTTGAATATGCTATCCTTTATGAACATTTTCACTAGGACATCCACTACTCTTTATTTCAATCATATTTGATATATATATAAAATTTCCATGGCTTTTGTGGTTAAAAATTACTCTTGATATCAGGTTTAAATAACAAAATATGTTCTTTTTACAACTTACATTTCATTAGTTTCTTTTTGAGACAACCAATGGAATTTATTTCACATCCAATGCTACTTCGGTGCTTGATGAGTCCATCCATTTAATGAAACCATCATTTTGTTGCTAAGAATATATATAAAATAATAATATAACAGATTTTGAGAAATATAAAAACTAAAATATATTCATTATATTTATCTCATTCTCATTAAATTGCGGAAACATATGTATTACTAACACTACAATTCTATACATTTTTATTATATATTTAACACCCATAGATATTGCGAAATGTTTTTTAAAATTAATATATATTTTTGACATTTTTATTTTACCTGACACTAGAAGTTGTCATATATATATATTAAAATACTATGTCAAATAATATATTCACATGACACCAACATGGATTTAACTACACACAACACTAACTTAGCATGGGGTACACAAAACACTGACTCGACATGTGAAAACACAATACTGAGTTTCTACAATATGTTATTTTATTTTTCTTATTATAAATACAAGTTATTTATAACAAAGCCATTAAAATATATTAATCATAATATTAATAACTACTATTATTATATCTTTATATTTTATTATATAATTATACCATATTTATAGTAAAATATATTTTTAAAATATTTTTATATGTTTAAAATACTATTTTCTCTAAATAACTTATATTCAAGTACTTTTTTGAAGAAAAATATTAATTTTGGAAACATATAGAAGTTCAGTTTTATAAAATAAAATTAATTTTTTTTATTTAAAATTATTTAATTTGATTAGATATAATATTTGGCATTTTCTAAAATCATCAATTTTATTAAATAGTGAAGAACAATTTATATTAGTTAATAACAACCTTTTTGTTTAATTAATTATTAAAGTAAAATTAAAAATTAAATTTGTTATAATGTCACAATAGATAAATTATAAATTTATTAATACAATATTGGTCATTATAATTAATTTCACATTGTAATTTAATATAAAAACGTAATAATAATTTTTACATATTTTTTACTTAAAAACATGTTTTACATCCTGTCTGCGAGATTAGAATTAATTTTAATTTATAAACATCTATGAATTTATTTAAAATAATTTTAAATAGAATATTTTAATATATATATAATAAATATAGTCTTATTATATAATGTTTTTTATGAAATATATTTGTTAATGTGATTAAAATTATTTATTGTGATTAACGTCAAATTAAGCTTATTTTGGGACAAACCTTAATCACCATGGAAGAGATGACATATAAAATTGAAAGAAATCAATTATATAGAAATATTTATCCAAATAATCATATATTTTGGAATTTTTAAATTTCATAGGACTTTTTTATATAAGAATATGTATACACCACCCTTTTTTTCATAATGTCCAAGCGTATTCTTTTACATCCCAATAAAAGGCCAATAACTCTCCCACATCCTCACACATCTAAAACCTATTAGGAACGGAAATTAAATTCCAAATAAACTTCTAAAAATATCTTCCTTTCTCTCAAATTACTCTCATTTCTAAGAAATAAATCCAATGAATCATTTTTTAACAAATCAAAAGTAGTTATCCGATTAAGGCATGATGTTTTCTCTTAATATATATCCATTTATTTTCCTTCTCCACCCCTCTACAATATTTATTCCATGAATTTATAAGAATACCATTATTATAAATATAATAGTATGTTTTAATTATATATTTATTACCTACACTCACACAAACATCCATCTAATTTGTAATGAATATACTATTTATGTGTATGTTGAACTACCGCCTCACGAAACAGTGATTGTTCATTTTTTCATAACCACCAATCATGGTAGAAATTATGATGTAAAATATATTTATATATGTATTTTATTATCTCTTTAATATTCTATATTCCCCTTAAAACTCATATTATTTTAATTTTCATTTGGTTTAAATATAATAATTTTTTATGAGTAATTGTGGACTATCACCCCTCAAAACTATGTGATTCTTTTATATGATAAAAGGAGTGTATTAAAAATGGGTTTAGTGAATATAATTGATATATATGATATAATAAATTATTTCCATTTATGATATATATACATATATATAGACAGATATGTGATTTACATTCTTTCTATTAACAAGACATTTAAACCGAAATATTGTCCGTGCATACATATAACATTTGTCTTCATAAATGTTGTATTACATTTCATAATTCTATATTCAATGTATTTTTATAATATCAATTTTATTAATATAAATTATATTTATATCATGGTGAATATTCAGGATACATGATATATGTATAAGGGCAAGAAAAATAAATAATTAAAACACATGAGAAAAACAAAGAGAATTTTAATAAAAATGAAACCTTATCATAGAATTGCTATCAATCGAGTAATATAATCCCATAATTATACCATATATGGTATTAAAAGTAAGAATATTGTTATATTATATACTCAAAATGAATTTATAATTTTTATATAGGATGTATGAATGAGTACAATGAGTGTCAAGACACAAGGTAAGGAAATTTCTTCTCACTTTTTAATTTTGTGAGACACATGATTTATTCAGCATATATTCCTTATTTTTGTTTTTTATACATTACATGGATGTGTTATATTTTTTTATACCTATATTTATTGATATTTACCTATCCATTTTATTATAATTCATTCATGGGGTTTAGTTTTCAGATGTCACCAAATCAGTATAATAGTTTTTCCCAATATTCATTCATGGAGACTCAGGTTTCATTATGCACATATGATTGTCAATGGGGTGTATATTATTCCAATTTATATTTTATATAATTAATATCCTTAGTTTCATTATATTTTACAATAAATTTAATTTCACTTTCTTACATGATGTTTAACACCCCATGTTTTAGTTCTGTAACAAATTTGTTATGATTTTTATGTGTATAAATTATAAGGGTGAATGTTGGGAGATTTTGTAAATCTATATTTGTATTTTTTGGGCTAAAGGGATGATGCTTGGATGGTTCATGGTTTTTCAAAACCATGTGACAGCCTTAGAGAATATATATTGTTTGGGTAGTTTGAAACAATGGCCTCAGCACAATAAAAGCATGGTTTGGGAGACAGTGTGAGGAGAGTATGAGAAGGGTAATCTTTATGGAAGTAGCTAACAAATATTTTTTAACTGTGCAACTAAACCATGTGTGGGTCAAAAACCCCTTAATAAAAATGTGTTATAACACATTTTTTACTATAAATTCCATGTTTTCTGACCTATGTGACCATAACTTAGGATTTAGCTTCTACAATGGTTAACGAAAGTTCTCCCTTAAATTTGGAGGAGATATGTATGGTTAAACTGGTGTTTTGAATTAGATTATTCATTGTATGTGTTTTTTGTGTATATTTGTGGAAATTTATCATAGATATACTTTTCCCCTCTTCTTGATTTTAGGGATCTACACCCATTGTTAGTAGATCTATGGTTTTGGATGCCTGATAATTTTGTATTATTGTTTTTTATTATAAGTGATGATATATATGGCTAGTTCATGGATATTTCAAACTATTTTTTTATGTTAATCATCTGTTTATAGTTTAATCCAAAACTCTAGAGTAACAATGCTTCACTCTCAACACAAATTTCTATAATTGATTGACTTTGTTTCAAATTAATTGATTTTCCTGAAATTGATTATGAAAGTGCTATGAAAAGGATGGTGAAAATATTCATTAGTGATGATTTATGGTTTTTAGTAGAATTGTGAAAAAATAGTGAATTGTTATGTAAATTGGTTTAGTTCATGGTTTTAAAATGTTGATGCTAAAATATTTCTAGGAAGTATCTGTGGAATGGTAAGATGGAAAATTGGTTTTCAATATATTTTTTTAAATGATTTTTATAATGATGGTTTTTGGAAATGGTTTTGGGCAAAAATGTTTGATTATAAATATTACATTAATGAGGAATTGATTAAATATGACCTTATGCCCAATGGGAAAGGTTTAATGTAAAATGGGACATAATTATCATGTGAGGACATAGAATATCAACGAGTGACCGCTCATGAGTATGGAATTATTATTATGAGAAATTCATGTGTGGTAGTGTGAACATGTGAGATGGATTGGTTATTACAAAGGGATGTTTTAAAATGGATTTTACAGCATTGTTTGGTAGTTTTCATTCAATTTTATTTTCCTAGAAAATTTAGGATGTCACATTGTTATAATATGCTTTTATAAAATGTCTAAATTTGATGATAAACTGTTTTAGAAATTTCATTATAGAAACTATTTTATATAAATGTTGTTAATTATTTGTTCTTCGTAAAGAGAGTATGAAATTCATTGGGGAAAACCTACTAAGTTTTAGTAATCACCCATTCATTATAACATTGGTGGTTCTATTAATGTCATTTAATGGGTTATGGTAAAATGTAATGTATCACATTTTTATCACTAATTCAGGATTAATGGTATTTTTGGGGATGTTGGAGGATAAATCATATTGTGTATGACGTTTTACTGTTGTAATCATGTGTTATTAGTTAATCATCCATTGTTTACATTATTGTGATTGTCTTCAATTTTTTAACATCATTTGAGTATTCCCATTAGCATTTATTTCCAATAATTGTTTTCTTGGAGATGTTTATTGGTGCATAGTATTTCCCCACCACATTTTGAAACAAATAATATGGGGTGGTTTGATACAAATTTTATTAGTTATGTTCGGTCTAATATTAGTTTTAGACAAGTGGTATCATATTGGTCCTTCATTTTTGGAACAATTATCATCAACTTTATTAGTATTGGAGTTTAACTCATTAATTTATATTCCTTGGTTTTGGTTCATATAAAGGAGTATGATTGTCATGATGATAAATATAGATAAATAAAATACCTAACAAACCATTTTATATTGAACATGAAGTTACCAGGGGTGGGATACATAGGTATTTTGGAGACACTTATAGTGTTTTAAATGTCATTGTAACGGGCTCAACCAATTATACGTACATTAAATTAATTAGAGGGAGGAATTCCCACTACGATTTCATATTTCATTTTGTATAATGATATAAGATTTGGTTTAATGTGTTTCTTGGTTATAAATTTTTAAATTAATTTAAAAACAAATATTTTTTAAAATAACATGATTTCGGTATTCTAAATATATTTTTCATTTTGGAAATAATGTTAAATATTTTCAAAACCAGTTGAATATTGGATAGGTTGAATTTTAGAATGAATGTTTCTAATAGTTTATGTGGTGAAATTTGAAAATATAATCCTTCAGCTGCAATAGAGTGAGACTTATGTGGTCTATGAATTTTTTATAAAATGGATCACGATAGGTGTTATCGAAACCAAAACAAAGATGTTGTGATGAATGTGGTTTTACCTGAGCCACAATTGAATCAACCACTCGTTCAGAGTGATATCCAATATTTTTAGGGTGTGCACATTCAGAATTGGAGGGACGATCCTTGGAAAGGGGATAATTACATCTAATTATAAATATTGAATCTTCCTATCTTATGAGATGATTTTGAACTAAAATAAACATAGGTGGGGATGAATAGGGAGAATCATATTTTTTATTCCACTGGCACTTCTGCGAAGATAAAAGTAAAACTAGAGATTATATTCAAGAGGATCTTGAACGTGAGTGGTGGAATCTAGAAGTGCATGATAAGGGGGGTCAAGACCTTGGTTGGGAGGAATTTAAGGAATTGTTCATAAAATAATTCTATACTCAAACCGTCGTGTTTCAATGAACAATGGACATTTTATCTAGAACAAAAAAATCTCTATATCACCAATAATGTAGTTAAATTCATTGTTTTAGTGAAAATTTTACTTGAGGTTGTTGGTAGTGCATCCTTGAACACACGCATCATTGAATCAAGGCTGAGATAACATATTCACAGAAAGGTAGTTTTACTCTATATTAGAGAGTATATAGATATGTTACGTATTAGTGTTGGAGATGATTGTTTGTGATCTAATCATGGAAATGGATTGGTCTGAAAAATTTAAGGAACAAATCCACTATTATAGAATAATAGGTAGGTTCATGACTGAGGATGTCATATTGTATCTCTTAAAAATAGATATGGTTTTATATAAAGATTCAATGGATTTGATGGAAGAAGCATTGGGAATGATATCTAATTAGTTAGTGACACTATCATTGTCATAGATGGAATAGATTGATTGGAATAGTATTCTTGTAGTCATTAATCAATTACAAGATATTTTTTCCATATATATTAGAGGGTTACCAACTATAAGGGAAGTGAAGTATATAATTGATATCCATATAACGAATTGCCCTATTTACATTTCAAATTATATAATGTAACCAACATAATTTATGGAATATAAATTGATGTTGGAAGAGGTGGATAGAAAGGGTCTCATTCAGCCGAGCATGACTCTATGGGAAGTTGTAGTCTTGTTCATGATTAAATCCAATTGACCTTTAATGATATGTGTGGCTTATTGTAAACTTAAGCAGGTTATCATATCAAACAAGTATTCACTTCCACTTATTGAGTAACACATTTATCAACTTGGGGGAGCTCAAAGGTTCTCTAAAATTGACATGTGATTAGGTTATCAAAAAATGCATATCCAGAAAGAGGATATTCCAAAAACAACTTTTAAAAGTAGTTATACCCATTATGAATATGTGATAATTCTTTGTAATCATATGAATTCATTAGTAGTCTCTATGCAAATAATGAATCAGATATCTCAGAGCTAACTCAATTATTCTTTTGTGTTGTTTTTTGGATGACATATTTGTGTTTTCAATGACATGGGCTAAACATGAGGAATACGTGGAGGTAGTGTTGGGAGTTGTGAGATATCTTCGCTTGTATTCTTAACTATATATGTGTGATTTTTGTATAAAATATGTATTTCTTCATGTCAACGTACTTTATCAAGAAGGTGTCTTTTTCAATCTAGATAAGATATAAGTTGTTATCTCTTAACAACCACCTAATAAATTAGTTGGCATATTAAAAATTCTTGTTATCTTTAGTTCTTATGGACTAATTATTTGTGACTTATCATGACAACCATTTCTTGTTAATTCTCTAAAAAATAATAACATTTAATTATAGTGGGCTAATTAATTCTATAAATCGTTCTATGAGATGAAATTTCAACTTATATTCTCACATATCTTGATTTTTCTAGAACTTCGATAAGGGTATGTGGTGTATTATGTTGCATTGGGATCTGGGTTGGGATGCGTTCTCATGAAAGAATCCATGTTGTTTCTTATGGATCAAGGAATATGAGAGTGAATAAGAAGAATTACCCTTTACATGATTTGTAATTAGCATCCACTCTCCATGCCATGAAGACGTGGTGTCCTTATAACTTTGGTGTGAAATTTATCATGTTCCCAGATCAGAAGATATAAAAACATATTTTCTCAAAATTAGATTTTAATCTATATAATTGTAAATGTATAAAGTATATCTGTATTATTCCATTAGTCTTGGTGTATAAACTAGAAAAAGGAAATATATTGGTAGACAGATTAGGCATAAATTCATATAATCACCTAGAAAAAGAAGTTTCATATGCGTTGAAGCTTATGTTAATGCTAGCTTCGATGCATGTAGAATGTGACGACCGAGGAGATGTTGTGGTTTTCTTTTTAGTTTACAAATTTCTTTATTTGATGAATATTTTCAAAGAGAACATACATCTGATGGTAAATGTTTCATAATGAGTTAAAAAATCAATAGTGGGGAGACCTTTTAGAACTGCACGGTGGAAGGATGTTATGTGGTGTGGTTCTGGAATCAAACAGTTTTACCTATGGGTCATTGGGAGAATATTCATCATTCTTAACAACATTCAGGATGGAATTTCCATCCACAAATACAGAAAATGTTTAAAACAATGAATCCAAAGTTCTAGTAGAACGATATGATAATTTAGGTGGATGAAATTGTTTTAATGTGATTAACTTGTCAAAAGATAAGGAAGAGCATTTGAGATGAACATGAATGTTGAATTCATTACTCATCGCAGTGTTGAAGGGGGAGTAGGTAAATATGGATTTTATTATCAGTCTTTTTAGAACATGTAAGAATCATGATGCCATATGTGTGAGAGTGTATTGGCTCAGTATGTTGGCTCATTTTATACCTATTCAAGAAACACATAATGTAGAGGATTTGTAAAAACATTATATCACATAAGAGGTAAAGATACAAGAAATACCTATTTTGATAGTGTCATACATAGATCCTAGGATCATATCTCGTTTCCAAAAATCCTTACAAAAATTACTTGGCTCTTAGTTGAATATGAGTATACTGTATCATCCATAGGCGAATGAAAAATATAAAATAATGATTCATTTGTTAGAAAACTTAGTGAGAGCTGATATAATGGAATTTATTGGATCATGGATAGAGAATAAACCCATGGATGGAACATAAACTCATATTGGAGTTTTCATTTGATAACAGCTATCAAGGCTCAATAAATATGTCTATTTTTTATGTATTGTATGGGAATCCATTTAGTTCTCCACATTTTTGGGTGGAAATTGGTGAGACTTCATTATTTTTCCCAAGAAATTCCCATGATATATTTAATAAGATCCATTTGGGGAAACAATTGATGGAGATGGCTCAGAGTAATCAGAAATTTTATGGAAAACATCATCGAAGACCATTGTAATATGCAGTGACTGATCGTGTATTCTCAATGACTTTCCAAGGCTTGGTGACAATGTTTTTTTGAAGTATGGAAATTTTTTTCACCAATACATAGGCCCTTTATAGATAATGGAATGGATTGGAGAGGTGTAATATTAGATGGAATTTCCACCATGGTTCAGTGTGGTACAGAATGTGTTCCATGTACTATAGAAGAAAAATTTTCATCCTGATCCTGATGATGTTTTCAGATGGTATCACATTGACCTAGAATAAGATGGTTCATTATTATATATCCATATTTAGATTTGGATACTAAGGAACAAATTATTCATTAAACAATTATTGATCTATTATGGGGTTTTCTGTCAACATGGTTTGATTCATTGAGATACATCGGAATGATATAAGGAAATGAAATATAAATATCTATAACTCATTCAAGCCAATATAGGTTTTCTGTATTCAATGTACGAAATTCCAATGATTGGGAGAATATAGAACCCTCGATTTCTGGTTAGTAACCCTTTCAAAAAAAATTCATGTATGAAAACATTAATGGAAAATATTGGTAGATTTTGGAAATCATTATTTTTATTTCTGGGGATAAAGAGAAGATGCACAGGTGGTGCATGGTTTTTCCATACCGTGCGGCAACCTAGAAGAAACCATGTTGTTTGGGAAGTTTGAGGATATAGTTTCATCATTGTTGGAGAAATATTTTCATGATTATTTGTGGATACCATCTGATGGGTAAACTTTATAGATGTAGTTAATGAATGGTTTGTTCATGATTTGTCTAAATATGTGACTAAACCATGTGCATGTAAAATCCCACTACTTAAAAAGTGGTTCTAACTTGGTTTTTATTTTAAGTACCTCATTTTCAATCCAATGATGCCAAAAGGGGGATTTTTATTTCCCAAAGGTTAAATAGGTCGTTATCATTGATCTAGCGGTGATTTTTATTATAAATGTGGTGATTGGATGCAGGTTATTCATTTTATGTGATCATTCTTCATTATTGTTTACATTTTTAATAAATCTACATCCACCAAATTCATGATTTCAGATATCTACACTATTTATGGGTAGATATAATGCTATAAATTCCAAATAAGTCCTGATTTTTGTTTTTTGATGGGATAGGAAAATATCTCAAGTGACTTTATGGATGTTTCACACAGTTTTTGTGATGTTATTCATCCGTTTATCAATCTTTCCAGAACTCTTGAGGTAGGTTGCTTCACTCACGACTCCTCCTTCTTGAATTGATTAGACTACTTTCATATTAATTGAGTTACATGAATGTTGTTATGAATGTATTTTTAAATAAATGGTGAATATAAAATTTAGCGATGATTTATTTCTTTTTGTGTTGTAGTGAAAATTGGTGGAATAATTGTGTAAATTGATTTATTCCTGATTTTAAAATTTTGATTTTAAAATATGAATTTAATGGATTTTTGAAATAGTTTGTTTAAAAATGGATTTTCTATAAATGGTTTATTTATTGAAATGATTTTGGGTATAATGGTTTTTGGAAATGGTTTTTAACATAATGTTTTGTGTATTCATAATATATTTATTATAGTAGGTTGAAATATGAACATATGATCAGTTCCAAAAGTGTAATTGAACATGGGAAAAAATTTACTTGTGATGACCTGATATATTGATGAAACATTTCTCAGTAGTATAGATTGATCATAAAATGACATGTGGGTTTGGAAGTGTGAACTTGTTAAATTGAATGGTTATTCCAAATGGAACATGTGAAATTGAATTTAAGGCATAGTTTTGTTGGTTTCATGAAGATATATATTTTGTAAAATATTGGATATGGAACTTCTTTATATTTAGTAATTTACATTTTCTAGAATCTCATTATATTTGATAATAAAAAAAATTTATAAATGTATTTATATAATTTATTTAATATAAATTTTTTGACTCATCTATCTTAGAACCATGACTAAAGAAGTCATTAAGGAAAACCTACGGAGTTTTAGTAATTAACCCTACCTTGGAACATTGGTAATTTTGACGATTTCGTATACCGAGACTTGGGAAAAGGTATGGTATCAAATTTGTAGTGTAACATTGTTATAAATGGGTTTTTGGTGATGTTGGAGAATATAGCATGTGGATAGTAGAGTTTTATGGTAATCATGGAGTTTTGTTAGTTTATCTTCCCAAGATAACATTGAGTTGGTGGTATTATATTGCGGCACAACATTTTTGGGTGATTTTATATAAGAAATGCCGAGTTAAGTTCTATGTTTATCATTCACCCTAAAGTGGTATATTTGGTAATGTTTTGTTTGATAGTTGTTTTATTATTAAAGGTTAAATCACCCCCCATGATTATTGAATCCATTAAGTAATTTTATCAACATTTGAAATTTTGGCGATGTCACATTAGGCCTAGTAACGCCTCACTGTCTTCTCATGCCAATGATAAGGGATTAGAAATTACATGAATAGTATGGTCTCAAGTATCCACGTTTAAATATTATGTTAAATAAACTTCATTTCTTATTGAGATTGTTATTAATTAATCTTATTTTGATGAAATCATAAAATTCATATCTCTAGAAAACATATGATGTTTTTTCTTCTTTTTATTTCTGATATATTTTGGTATTGTTACCATTTTTCAAATATTTGGTACATAATATAGTTTATAATGTGTTTTTATGAAAACAAGACATTACACTCTCTTCAGTTGAAAATCAATCTTCCTTTAAAATATTTTTTTTCTTCAAAGGATTTCGAAGGAATTATAATATTAACCTAAAATATTTAAAATTTATTTTTACCCATTTTACATTACCAAATTTTAAAAAGGAAACATTTTATTCATTATAAAGGATGCCATTTTCATATTTTATTAATGTGAAAAAGGAATTTAAATTTGTACCTCATACGACATTATAGACATACCCACCATAAATTCAATACGATTTACTTTCATGTCTAAAATAATTGTTTTTAAATTTTTTCAAATATTTATTATGGAATATGGTTTTTATAATATTTTATGTTTTAAATAAACTTTTTTAATAATGAATGGATATTTACATAATGAATTTTTTCAGTAATATGCTTCTAAGTTGGTTTCCATCGAAAATTAAATCCATTGAAGTAACTCATGTCATTCTAGGAAATGATTTTAAGGTTCTATTAATATTATTTCTTGAATTGTTTAAGTATTGATAGAATGATTCTTATTAAACACATTTAACTTTGATAAGATTTATGATTTTTAAACCCAGGACTTTTAATGAGTTATGCTTTCATGAAGTTATTGATAAACCTATCGCTTTTCATGGTTTTTTATGTGATGAAATATAAATGAGACCCATTTCATTACATGGTACATGACTTCAGGATTATAACGCATATCTCTTTTCATGTATCATGAAATGATGACTATTTTAATATATTGTGTTACTTGTATAATATATTTTATTATGATATGGATGTTACGTATATCTTCATCCAATGCATTGGATAATGATAAGTTGAATATTATACCAGAGGGTACACTGGTTGTAACACATGCCCAAAAAACAAGATAGTACATGGTTTTTATCCCAATAATAAAAGAATGTGGGCACATATGTGTTAGCTCACTCTTTAAAACAAGAAGGTACATGTTTTGTAGCCCAATACTTTTAGTAAGAGGGTATACAAGATGTAGACTAATCAAATAAATAAGAAGGTGCTTGGGTTTTACCAAATACTAAAACAAAGATGGTACATGGGTTATTATCCCAATCCTAAAGTAGGTACACATATCTTAGAAAAATCATATTATTTTATAATGGTATTTCTAGGTATAGTAGATATAAATGTTTTTATTATTATATATATACCACAAATCCGATATATTATTCCTCTGATAATATTTCATGGTTCATGATGTATATTTATATATGATTCATGTTGTATGAACTACCATTATTTATCTAAAACACATTTTTATGATATGTGATATACATGGTATGATCATCCGGTGATATTGATCATGATCTTATACCCATATGTTTATGATATGGATACATATTTATGTTATATACAATACATGAGCATCTAATCTCACCCCCATATGATGTTTCCTTTCAAAGATTATGAATAAAGGTATCAAAAAGATATAATTACATTGTAGATCATTATGGTATACATTTAATATCATTCACTAGGATACAAGAGTTGGTTTCCATGTCTCAACTGTAAATATAATATTTCAATCCTTGGGCTTGTATTTTTTTAATTTATTGACTATTAATATTAAATGAAGTAATATACATTTGTGTTAATCGTGGTATGTTATTGTTGGTATCAAAGAGAAGGTTTTTTCAAATATGTGAAACTATGATGAAAAGCATAAGTGAGATCCCTAGTTATATATTTATGGATATTTCTAGGTATGTCTCTATGGATAAGTACATGGAAGATGTAACGTTTAGTAAAATCTAATTGAATATTGGTAAATGATAATGTTATTGGTTTCATAGAAATAAATACATTAATAGATAATAAAAGTGGATGTGGATTTGGAATATATGTTCTTTGGATTAAAAACTCCAAAAATATGTTACGACTGACTCATGTTAATCTTGTACACAAAATGGGCCTTGATGCACACCTATTTTGACACTCTGAGGGGATATTATTTAGGAATTCACAAAAAAATCATGCCCCATCATGAAGGATTTAAATATATATTGTCGTTGAATAACCTAGTATAATCTGAATATTTTATTGATTAAAAGTTAAGTGTGATGATTGATATGTACTTTAAGTATTTTTATTATTATTAGTTTACCTTATATGATATTTATTTCTCACCCAATGATTGCTAGTTATAGTTAATAGGGGGATTAATAAGTAACACTGATAAAAAATATTCTGATGGAAAATATGGTGATTATGAGAAATAAAATATGATAATTAATGGACATAAATATATTTCCATTATACCGAATTAGATATCAATATATATTAATATCAATGTGATCATTGGTGATATTTTTGAGAAATCTCATATGTGGTAGATGGATATTTTTATATGTTAAAATTCATAAGATTATAGACTATGGATGATGTAGCTTCCGATATGTAAATAATAATGTAAAATATACAATGATGAATACCTCATATAGAGAAGAAGATGTTATCTATATGGGAAAACGGTCATATTGTGAATAATTTTAATGATGTTCATTGTCTCATTTACTGAGATCATGGGAATTACATAACAAAATCCCCATATAAAATAATTTAATTATAATATAAGGATAGACCAATTATATGGAAACCATTAAAGTTTAAGGATGGAAGTAATAATGTATTTTAAATCCAAGAATTATTAATGGTAAATTATATAAAGATTATTCAATTTGATTCTCTATATATTTTTGAGAATATTTTTAATAGTTATAAAGGATAATAAAATTGATTTAATGGAAAGGCTTTATTCAATGAGAAAAAAATTAATGGGATGATAACCCTTAATTTGTTCCCAATGATAAGTAAATATTTTTTTGTTAATTGAAATATAGGATATAAATAAGTGACATCGATGTAAATTATTAACCTAGATCTAATTTTATAGTGGTGGCAATGTGGTCTATGTCATCATGGTTCAATTTTAGAACTTATTAGATATAAGGTATATATCCATTAATATTTCAAATTAGTAATAACACGTGTTTTTAATAGGATTTATAGTAATTCAAGTAATTACAATGATTCAATAGAATATGCGATGAGGGTATTCACATGTTTGGAATCATAAAAAAAAAATTAAATTGTCTTTAATGGTGTATTAATTTTATACTAGATTATTAACCATCTTCTTAATTTTGTGGATTTTTATCCTTTTTAAGGGTTATAAGGTTAACCATTTATATAAATATTATTTTTTACATCAAAATATGTCTTTGGATATGAAAAGCAAATCTCACCATATGAGTATATATGCATGTCAGATAACATGTGATAACAATTTTAATTAAATTATAAATCATGGGAGATGGAAATACTTATTGTTATTTTAATGGATATTACAATACGATAGTTCATTAGGAATGAAACATTCACCATCATTCCCATGAATAAGATATGAGATAGTAATTGATCAAGGAAATACCATGGGTGAAATTATATATATATATAATGGAAAAAATCATGTAAGATTCCTTATGTTCCTATATGTTAATAAATTCATTGAGTCTATGAAAACAATATTTGAAAATATTTATCTATGAAAAAATTTATATATATATGATAAATCATATGGTCCCTTAGATCATTGTAGATTTATGGTTTTGTGATGACCAAATTTTTCTGATCATATATTTTATAAATATCCATCAGGGAATGATTGTTTATTTTTTATTTTATATCCATTTTTTCATATCACACTTATGATTTCCTATGTGGAAGCCTTTTTATATGTATGTTTGGGTAAGTATTATGTATCCAACATGTCTTTTTTTAAATAATGTTTTAGTATTCATTATTACAATGTGTGTTTCTATGAAATGAACATTCATGTATTAAACCATTGAAAACATATACAAATTTTGAGTGATAAATTCATTTTAAGGGGTGTAGAATTTAGCACCACTAAATTTTTGGAAATATTTTGGTCAAATTATTTTATCATTTTTATATTTTTCATTTCCTGTTACAATGGATATATATATATATATATATATATATGTAAAGACCCGTAAAATTTAAGGAAATGTTTTTCTTAATTTTATTTGGAATTTTAAAAGAACGTAGTTTCTGACAGCATCTGATTCCAAGGCCCGGTGTGCCCAGAATCATTTTCCGAAGTTTGGCTCGGGTACGTTTAGTGAACGAACGAGCAGGTTTTTCTAAATTTTGAACCGGTGCTCGGAATCGAATTCTGAGGGCACCGATGGAATCGCAGCGCCGGTATTTTCTTAGAAAGCCTCTTCTGGAGTTGCGTTTTCTTGGGTGTGGTTTTTAATTTTTGGGCTTTAAGTTAAGAAATAAAATAAAGTGGTGCGAAAACATTATTTTTATTTCACTTATGCCACTTAAAAGCCACTTAAAGCTTCTTAATCTGAGTTGATGTGGATAGGGTGCTACCCAAAAATATCCTACCCTCTTGGTAGGATATTTGTGAGGTAGGGCCCGCACAAGCCCCACCGTTTCTTTTCCGCTAAGTAACGCCCCCGCAAAAACCCGTCATTATGAAAGTCAACTGATGCGTTTTTTTAAAGACCCGTAAAAATCAAGGGAAATTTTTTTTTAATTTTCTTTGGAATTTTACAAGAGCGCGGTTTCTGACGGCACCTGATTCTGAGGCCCGGAGTGCCCGGAATCAATTTCTGAAGATTGGCTCGGCTACGTTCAGTGAACGAACGAGCGGGAATTTCTAACTTTTGATCCAGTGCTCGGAATTGAAATCTGAGGACACCGATGAACTCGCAGCACCGATATTCGCTTAAGGAGACCTTTTCCGATGTTGTGTTTATTGCGGGATGAAAGTTAGTTTTTGGGAGAATTAAAAGAAGTTAAATAAAAATGTGGATCACTTTTTATTTTTCTTACTTGTTGGTTAACTCCTCTCAAAGGAAGTTAAAGGTAGGACCCACATCCACTTAACCTCCCTTGGGAGGATTAAGTGTGGTGGGGCCCACACGAAACCCAACTTTTCATCTCCTCTCAAAAACTCCCTTAACTCCCCTTATAAATGATCGTGACAACTTAGCTTATTAATTAGGTTGAGTTGTTTAATCTTTTTCAAACCTTTGAATTTCAAAATGTTTGGTTGAGTAAATAAAATAAGCTCTTAGCTTATTTTATTTGGTTAGAATTCTCTAGCCTCTTGAGAGATTTGAAGCTTTCTCCTTCTTCTTCTTCTTCTTCTTCAAGCTTGACGAAGAACACGAAGAACCTTCGAGCTCCGACGAAGAACGCCGCTCCTCTCTTCTCCGTAGGCGGTTGTCTCCGAAAATCAACGACGTCTTCCGTGTCAACGAATGGGAACGCTGCTTCCACCTCGGACTTCCTTCGTCGGCTTACGAAGATTCGCCAACAACGTACCACTTCGGACGTACCTCTTCGTCAACAGTTTGACAAACGATTACCGCGACGCCCGACCTCCGCGACGTTGTCTTCCTCGGGTCGTTGACGATCATCGATCTTGAAACCAAGGTAGGGGTTTGTTGTGGTTTATTTCTTTACTCTCACTCTTGGTTCTAGAATGATAATCTTGTGATTAAATATTTAAGAGTTATCATCTAACGAGAGGGGGGTCGGACCGCAGAAACACGGCCGAATTCCCCCTCCTTTGTCCTTGGTTATTTATATAATCTTGTGGATGAACGAGAAGGCGTGGTGTCGTCGCACCACGTGGGAATCGCCTGGCTTATTTACGCGATGCCGTCACATCGCGCTGTGGAAGGATTGTCAGGAACGCGACGCCGCCGCGCCGCGTCGAAGGGAATCGAAGGCGCCGCGACTGGAGCGGGGCTGTGTTGGAGGGGCGCGGTGCCGTCGCACCGCGGCCGGTTCCGGGCCGCGGCGAGACGGGAAGACCGGCGGCTCGCTGGGCCGCCGGTGTCGGAAGCCAGAAGGGGACCGGCTTTGCCGGTCCATTGAAGGAGAACCGGCCGGCCAGGTGGGCCGGCCGGAAGAGGAAAACCGGGGGAATTTAATTCCCCCGGTCAAATCAAATGCCCCCCCATTTATGAGGAGGGGGGCGGTTTCTTTAAGGGGGGAAGGCGTCCCCCCGGTTTTCCTCAAGCAGGCCCCCACGAAGGGGGTCGGTTCTCCAAAAGGAGCGGCTTAAGCCGCGCCACCTGCTGGAAAGCGGGGGCCATGCCCCCCGCGTGTGGCACCAAGCGGTGCCAGGCCGCGCCGCCGCGCCGCCGGCCGAACTGGGTCGGACCCGGGTCGGGTCCACCCAGTTTGGGCCGACCCAGGGGGGGTCGGGCCGGGTCGGCCCGGACCCGGAACCCCCGTTTTCGAGACGACTTTGGTCTTTTGCTCATAACTTGAGTTACGGACCTCCGATTGACGAACCGTCTGCGGCAACGAGATACTTGGATCGAGACGGTCGTTTCGGTATATTACACTCAGGGTTTAGGAACACTTTGAGTTCGGCCGGGTTGGTTCGTACACGAAACCAACCGGGCCTTCGGAGCGGAAACACTCATATCTTGAGGTACGGACGTCCGATTGACGTTCCGTCAGCTTTTTTGTGTTCCTCTTAGTGAGACGGATCTTTTGGCATACTCCGTCCGAGGTTTGGACGCAGGTGGGGTACGGTCGGGTTGGTTTTGCCTTAGAAACCAACCGGGCCCCTATGACTAAAAAGCCAATAACTCTCAGACCGGGCGTCCGATCGACGTGTCTTCTGTTGCGTTGAGTTCCTGTTGACGTTACGGAACTTTTGGATACATCAACTCTGGACTTTGTGAAAGTTGATGTATCATCCTCTTGGCTCGTGGAGCGGACCATCCTGAACGAGCTTGCTGTGTGCGGGAACCCTAGTGCTGGCTGCGACTGTTACTACTACTGCTACTGCTACAGCTACTGTGACTGTGACGACGACAGTACAGAGATGCTTTGTGGATTCGATGACGACTACATCACTCAGCGATCCTACGTGGATCAGTGCTACAGGTCCTGTGTGGGCCCGATCCTGTGTGGGTCCGATCCTGTGTGGGTCTTTGCGCTCAGCGGTCCTGTTTGAACCAGCGCCTACAGGTCCTGTGTGGGCCCGATCCTGTGTGGGTCTTTTGCGGAGGTTAGTTACCTATTGATCTTTCATGGGTCCGAGGACTTAGATGGATCAGAGATCATCGTTATCGTCTTTCGAAGAAGTATACCTGTGTGAGCTGAACCCTGTTACATTCCTGTGTGGATTGTGTTGTGCTATTCTGTGTGGATTACGTTTTTCTTTCCTGTGTGGAATACGTTTACTTTCCTGTGTGGACTGAGTTGTACATGGGCTCGGAGATTGGCGCGTATTTGAAATTGATGACTTAGGTATATGTATGGGCATATACCTAAGCAGTGTCGGTTGTTACTTCGTGATTGTACCTTTATTTGTGATTTATCCTTTGTGGATTTTGAGAGACCTTCAGGGGTCTCGGGGTCTCTACAGAGTAGCTTATACTCACCCCTGCACGGGCTATGCCCGCACTACGTTGTGTTGGTTGCAGACGACGGACAGCGTTGATCTTGGATGAGGCTTGCAGAGCAGGACGGTACCTAGAGGTGGACCACTAGGTGGGACGTGTTCGGAGCGGACGGCGGGACCCGTGGAGTAGTGGAGCAATCTGTACCCACCCTTCAGGTGGGATTTCCAGTAGACAGCTCTGTGTAGCGGCTTTTACTTTACAGTTGCTGTTTTCCCTTTCGAGTTGTACATTACTTTCAGTTTGGGTTTGTATACTGGCCCATTTACTTTTCCGCACTTCAGTTGTACTCTGTTTTTACTTAGTGTTTACATTCCACTTGCTTACTCTGTGGTGCTTGTTTACTTTTCAAAGGCAATGTCTTCCCTTTTTGTTGGGATTTACGCCTTGGTGCTAGTCGCCAACCCCTGGCCTATGGAAGGCAGGCTTGGGGTATTCACAGCATGGACCCCGAGGGCGGGTCGTGACAAAATGGTATCAGAGGACTTCGGTTCTACCGCGAACTCTGATCTTTTCTATGTGAAACAATAATGTTTAGCGTATTGAGTGTGGTTATCCGTCCAGGGAGTCCAGTGTTGGTGCGGCGACTGACGTATCCGTACACCAGGACCCTGACTTCTGATTTCCGACTTAATGCACGAAAACACTGATTGCGTGTGTGTTTCAAAGTTTTCTTTGTGATTACTTATATCATCTCACCAGGTATACTGTTCTGACCGTGGCGCACCTGTTTCTTTTTCAGGATGGCCCCACGACGGTAGCCAGCTAGGGTTCCGAGAGTCGAGTGTGACGACAGCCCACCGAGCGACGAGGTCTCGATGCAGGGCCCTTTGTCAGCGGTGGCACCGGCGGTAGCTCTACCCGTCGAGCCCTTGATACTTCCAGCACCAGCCACTGACGATGCACGTCGCCTTAGCGCACTGCATGAGTTTCAGCGCCAGCGACCGCCCAGGTTTCGCAGGGAGACGGACCCCCAGGCAGCAGAGGACTGGCTGGAGGCAGTGGTACGAGTTTTTAGGCTAGTGAGGACACCTGCAGACCTCATGGTGATCCTGGCTGCGAGCCTACTGCACGCAGCAACAGGACGATGGTGGAGCTTGATGCTCCAGGTGCATGATGATGCATCTCTTCTTTTGACGGACTTTGAGAGCCTCTTCCGCTCGGATTTCATCCCAGCCACCCTTCATGCAGTGCGTATCTAGGAGCTTCTCCAACTGCGGCAGGGCAGCATGACGGTCGCTCAGTACTCGGCGAGATTTACCGATCTCTCACGCTACTCGACCGATATGGTACGGGACCCATTCTTCCGGGCCCGGACCTCGAGCAGGGTTTGAGACATGAGATCAGGGCATCGCTGATCTCCCTCAGCATGCCGACTCAGACAGAAGTACTGGAGCGGGCCCTTTTGATTGAGAGATTCCTTGCTGAGTCTACACCAGCACCGAGACCCACCACAGGGCGGCACGTGGCAGAGTCATCTGCAGCAGGCTATCGACGGATGACTCAGGGGTTCAGGCAGACCAGACCTTCGGGAAGACGACCTCAGGACACTGGATCAGCAGTGCGGGGCACACATCGAGGAGCTAGTCTTTCGAGAGGCAGACAGTGCTACTCGTGCGGCGGGCAGGGCCACATAGCTCGTGACTGCCCGACCCGCCGTGCCGAGGAGCAGCAGACAGTTGAGGGACCACCGAGGCAGAGGTAGAGGGTCGACCGTGGCAGTCCGCAGGGAGGAGTCGGACGAGGCAGAGGAGATGGCCGAGCAGCAGGTGGTGGGAGACTCTTTGAGGCTCTGCCACCACCACAACCAAGAGGTCCACCCCGACCACAGGGAGCTGGAGGGCAGAGACAGGCACAGCTCCAGGAAGAAGAGGCCTACGACCACGGCGCACCCGAGATGATTTGAGGTACTATCTGTGTCTATTCCACCCTTGCTGTAGTTCTTATAGACACAGGAGCGAGTCACTCTTTCATAGCCGCTGCCCTTGTTCGGAGCTCGGAGATTCCGACAGAGCCGTTGGCTCGATCCTTACGGCTAGAGACTCCTACGGGAGCAGACTCGATGATTACGCACCGGTGCCGATAGTGTGAGCTCACTCTAGGAGGCGAGATCTTCGGCTGGGATCTTCTTGTAGCAGCGTCGAGGCCTTACGACATCATCCTGGGCATGGATTGGCTATCTACGGTCCATGCGCAGATTGACTGTTTTAGACGCAAGGTGCGATGTGTACGCACCGACGGGAGGAGGTTCACCTTCACCGGAGAGAATGGAGCCTTAGCAGCACAGGATGGACTTCCGCAGAGGAGAGAACAACCCATTACTCATCAGTTGGCTAGCCTCATCCTGGGAGCAGTTGACGTGCGGAGTCCTGGTTTCCCTGCAGTGGTGGATCAGTTTGCGGACGTTTTTCCCGACGACGTTCCAGGGCTACCTCCTCGCAGATAGGTAGACTTTTATATTGACTTGTACCCCGGTACATCCCCGATATCCACTCCAGCATATCAGATGGCCCCCGCCAAGCTTTGAGAGCTATGGGTACAGTTGGAGGACTTGTAGGGCAAGGGGTTCATCCGACCCAGTGTTTCACCCTGGGCTTCCCCGATATTGTTCGCCAAGAAGGCGGATGGGAGCCTGTGGCTTTGTGTTGAATATCGTCGCCTGAACCAGGTGACAGTGAGGAACAAGTATCCGCCACCTAGGATTGATGACCTCTTTGATCATCTCAAGGGAGCACGGTGGTTCTCGAGGATAGACCTCAGGTCATGCTATCATTAGCTCAGAGTCAGAGACGAGGACGTGCAGAAGACGACCTTCAGATGTCGGTATGGCCACTATGAATTCTTGGTTATGCCTTTCAGCGTAACCAATGCTCCAGCAGTGTTCATGGCCCTCATTAACAGGATCTTTCAGCCATACCTTGATCGGTTTGTCGTAGTCTTCATCGACGACATTCTGATTTACTCTACGACTGTGGAGGAGCACACCTATCACTTGCGAGTGATACTAGACACACTCCGAGAGAACCAGCTTTATGGTAAGCTCTCGAAGTGCCAGTTCTGGATACGTGAGGTCCACTTCTTGGGACGAGGTGGGAGTTGCAGTGGATCCTACAAAGATCAAGGCTGTGTTAGCATGGGAGCCACCCAGGAGCGTGACTGAGGTTTGGAGTTTCTTGAGACTAGATGGATACTATCGGAGATTCGTGCCAGACTTCTCTAGAGTTGTGGCACCACTCACAGCTTTGACGAAGAAGGGGAAACCCTTCGTGTGGTCAGACAGATGTTAGTAGAGCTTCCAGGAGCTGAGACAGAGATTGACCAGCGCACATATCTTGAGGTTGCCTGAGGAGGGAGTAGGGTACGTAGTCTACTGCGATGCATCAGGGACCATACTCGAATGTGTTCTGATGTAGGAGCGGGCAGTGATCGCCTATGGATCACGTCAGTTGAGGCCGCATGAGAAGAACTACACTACCCATGACCTGGAGTTAGCAGCAGTTGTCTTCGCTCTGAAGACATGGCGACACTACCTGATGGGAGAGCGCTTTACAGTCTTTTCCGATCATCAGAGTCTCAGGTATATCTTCTCACAGAAGGACCTGAACCTGAGATAGCGGCGATGGCTCGAGTTCCTCCAGGACTATGACTTTGAGATAGTCTATACTCCTGGGAAGGGGAACGTGGTAGCCGATGCCCTCAGCAGGAGGATGGGAATTCGGCTACTTGAGGAGGCGATGGAGCAGCTAGCCTCTTCGAAGATATCCTTCGTGGATAGAGATGGAGCAGCCTTCCTCCAGTCTCTCACAGTCACCCCTCCACTTCTGCAGCGGGTCAGAGAGGCACAGCATGATGACGCTGACTGTGAGACACGGCGTGTACAGTTATCCTCGGGACAGGAACCTGGTGGTTTCTCCCTTGGAGAAGAGCACAACATCCTTTTCAGAGGACTTACCATGGTACCAGTCGCTTTGAGAGAGGAGGTGTTGAGAGAGTTTCACACTTCTCCTTTGGCGGTACATCCAGGAGTGGTGAAGATGTACCAGGATCTCAGACGATAGCACTGGTGGCTGGGCATGAAGAAGGCAGTAGCAGAGTTCGTTTCTCGATGCCTCACCTGCCAGAAGGTGAAGGCAGAGCATCAGGTACCAGCAGGCTTGGTACATCCCTTGGAGGTTCGTGAGTTTAAGTGGGACGTCATATCTATGGACTTCGTGACTGGACTTCCACGCACTTCCATAGGTCATGACTCCATCTAGGTGATTGTTGACCGACTCATCAAGTCGGCACACTTCTTACCCATCAGAGAGAAGGGCTCAGTGGAGAGCTTGGGACGTCTCTACGTTCAAAAGATTGTGCGGCTCCACGGCGTGCCATCATCTATCGTCTCCGATCGAGATGCTCTCTTTACTTCCCGGCTTTGAAAGGGGTTGCAGGAGGCGTTCGGGACGCAGCTACGTCTGAGCACAGCCTTTCACCCTCAGACGGATGGTCAGACGGAGAGGACCATTCAGACTCTCAAGGACATGCTCCGCGCATGTGTCCTCGACTTTGGTCGTAGCTGGGAGGACCACCTACCCTTGGTGGAGTTTGCGTACAACAACAGCTACCACTCCACCAACGGGATGGCACCGTACGAGGCGTTTTACGGCCGACCTTGTAGATCTCCTTTGTGCTGGACAGACCTAGGGGATTCAGTACTTGTGGGACCAGAGATGGTTCATGCCACGACAGAGAAGGTCCAGGTCATCCAGGAGCGGATGAGGACAGCTCAGAGCCGACAGACTTCATACGCTGACAGGAGGCGGAGGCCACTGGAGTTCGAGGATGGCGACCACGTCTTCTTGCGGGTCTCACCTCGACGTGGTATTCAGAGATTTGGCCGAGGCGGCAAGTTATCTCCGTGCTTCATCGGACCCTTCCAGATCCTCAGCAGGATTGGCGAGGTGGCTTATCGCCTGGCTCTACCACCTCAGTTGCACCGGGTGCATGACGTCTTCCACGTATCTCAGCTGAGGAGATACGTGCACGACCCAACGCACATCATTGACCATGGGGAGCTTGACATTGATGATGGGGCGACTTTTACGGAGGTCCCAGTGGAGATAGAGGATCGACAGGAGCGGGTCCTACGTGGGAAATCGATTCCTCTTGTGCGCATCAGATGGAAGCACGGGAACCTCCAGGAGAGCACATGGGGGCAAGAGGCTCAGATGCGTGCTCAGTACCCATATTTGTTTCCCTAGTTTTGTTGTATCTTTACGGGGACGTAAAGCCCTGAGGTGGGAGTAATGTAAAGACCCATAAAATTCAAGGGAAATTTTTTCTTATTTTTCTTTTGAATTTTACAAGAGTGCGGTTTCTGACGGCACCTGATTCCGAGGCCCAGAGTGCCCGGAACCAATTTACGAAGATTGGCTCGGGTACGTTCAGTGAACGAACGAGCGGGAATTTCTAACTTTTGATCCGGTGCTCGGAATTGAAATCTGAGGACACCGATGAACTCGCAATGCCGATATTCACTTAAGGAGACCTTTTTCGATGTTGCGTTTATTGCGGGACGAATGTTAGTTTTTGGGAGAATTAAAAGAAGTTAAATAAAAATGTGGAACACTTTTTATTTTTCTTACTTGTTGGTTAACTCCTCTCAAAGGAAGTTAAAGGTGGGACCCACATCCACTTAACCTCCCTTGGGAGGATTAAGTGTGGTGGGGCCCACACAAAACCCAAATTTTCATCTCCTCTCAAAAACTCCCTTAACTCCCCTTTTAAATGATCTTGAAAACTTAGATCATTAATTAGGTTGAGTTTTTTAATCTTTTTCAAAACTTTGAATTTCAAAAGGTTTGGTTGAGTAAATAAAATAATCTCTTAGCTTATTTTATTTGGTTAGAATTCTCTTTCCTCTTGAGAGATTTAAGGCTTTCTCCTTCTTCTTCTTCTTCTTCTTCAAGCTTGACGAAGAACGCGAAGAACCATCGAGCTCCGATGACGAACGTCGCTCCTCTCATCTTCATAGCCGGTTGTCTCTGAAAATCAACGACGTCTTCCGTGTCAATGAAAGGGAACACCACTTCCACCTCGGACTTCCTTCGTTGGCTTATGGAGATTCGCCAACGACGTACCACTTCGGACGTACCTCTTCGTCAACGGTTTGACGAACGATTACCGCGACGCCCGACCTCCGCGCCGTTGTCTTCTGCGGGTCGTTGACGATCATCGATCTTGAAACCAAGGTAGGGGTTTGTTGTGGTTTATTTCTTTACTCTCGTTATTGGTTCTAGAATGATAATCTTGTGATTAAATATTTAAGAGTTATCATCTAACGAGAGGGGGGTCGGACCGCACAAACACGGCCGAATTCCCCCTCCTTTGTCCTTGGTTATTTATATAATCTTGTGGATGAACGAGAAGGCGTGGTGCCGTCGCACCACGCGGGAATCGCCCGGCTTATTTACGTGACGCCGTCGCGTCGCGCCATGGAAGGATTGCCATGAACACGACGCCGTCTCGCCGCGTCGAAGGGAATCGAAGGTGCCGCGGCCTGTTCCGGGCCGCGGCGAGACAGGAAGACCGACGGCTCGCCGGGCCGCCGGTTTCGGAAGCCGGAAGGGGACCAGCTTTGCCGGTCCGTTGAAGAAGAACCGGCCGGCCAGGTGGGCCGGCCGGAAGGGGAAAGCCGGGGGAATTTAATTCCCCTGGTCAACTCAAATGCCCCACCCCCATTTATGAGGAGGGGGGCGGTTTCTTTAAGGGGGGCAGGCGGCCCCCCGGTTTTCCTCAAGCCGGCCCCCACGAAGGGGGCCGGTTCTCCAAAAGGCGCGGCTTAAGCCGCGCCACCTGCCGGAAAGCGGGGGCCATGCCCGCCGCACATGGCACCAAGTGGCGCCAGGCCGCGCCGCTGCCGGCCGGGCCGTGCCGCTGCCGGCCGGGCCGCGCCGCCGCGCCGCCGTCCGTGTCGGGTCGGCCCGGACCCGGACCCCCCGTTTTCAAGACGACTTCGGTCTTTTGCTCATAACTTGAGCTACGAACCTCTGATTGACGAACCGTCTACGGCAATGCGATCCTTGGATCCATTCGGTCGTTTCGTTATATTACACTCAGGGTTTCAGAACACTTTGAGTTCGGCCGGGTTGGTTCGTACACGAAACCAACCGGGCCTTCGGAGCGGAAACACTCATATCTTGAGCTACGGACGTCCGATTGACGTGCTGTCAGCTTTGTTGTGTTCCTCTTAGTGAGACGGATCTTTTGGCATACTCCGCCCGAGGTTTGGATGCATGTGGGGTACGGTCGGGTTGGTTTTGCCTTAGAAACCAACCGGGCCCCTGGGACGAAAAAGCCAATAACTCTCAGACCGGGCGTCCGATCGACGCGCCGTCTATTGCGTTGAGTTCCTGTTGACGTTACAGAACATTTGGATACATCAACTCTGGTCTTTGTGACAGTTGATGTATCAGCCTCTCGGCTCGTGGAGCGGACCCTCCTGAACGAGCTTGCTGTGTGCGGGAACCCTAGTGCTGGCTCCGACTGTGACTACTACTGCTACTACTACTGCTACTGTGACTGCGACGACGACAGTACAAAGATCCTGTGTGGATTCGACGACGACTACAACACTCAGCGATCCTACGTGGATCAGTGCTACAGGTCCTGTGTGGGCCTGATCCTGTGTGGGTCCGATCCTATGTGGGTCCTTGCGCTCAGCGGTCCTGTGTGAACCAGCGCCTAAAGATCCTGTGTGGGCCCGATCCTGTGTGGGTCTTTTGCGGGGGTTAGTTACCTATAGATCCTTCGTGGGTCCGAAGAATTAGATGGATCAGAGATCATATTTATTGTCTTTCTAAGAAGTATACCTGTGTGAGCTGAAGCCTGTTACTTTCCTGTGTGGATTGTGTTGTGCTATTCTGTGTGGATTACGTTTTCCTTTCCTGTGTGGAATACGTTTCCTTTCTTGTGTGGACTGAGTTGTACTTGGGCTCGGAGGTTGGAGCGTATTTGAAATTGATGACTTAGGTATATGTATGGGCATATACCTAAGCAGTGTCGGTTGTTACTTCGTGATTGTACCTTTCATTTTGATTTATCCTTTGTGGATTTTGAGAGACCTTCAGGGGTCTCGGGGTCCCTACTGAGTAGCTTATACTCACCCCTGCACGGGCTATTCCCGCACTACGTTGTGTTGGTTTCAGAAGACAGACAACGTTGATCTTGGCAGAGGCTTGCAGAGCAGGACGGTACCTGGAGGTGGACCACTAGGTGTGACGTGTTCGGAGCGGACGACGGGACCCGTGGAGCAGTGGAGCTATCTGTACCCACCCTTTAGATGGGATTTCCAGTGGACAGCTCTGTGTAGCGGCTTTTACATTACAGTTTCTTTTTTCCCTTTCGATTTGTACTTTACTTTCAGTTTGGGTTTGTATACTGGCCCATTTACTTTTCCGCACTTTAGTTGTAATCTGTTTTTACTTAGTGTTTACTTTCCGCTTTCTTACTCTGTGGTTCTTGTTTACTTTTCAAAGGCAATGCCTTCCGTTTTTGTTGGGATTTACGCCTTGGTGCTAGTCACCAGCCCCTGGCCTATGGAAGGGGGGCTTGGGGTAGTCACGGCACGGACCCCGAGGGCGGGTCGTGACAATTTTCTTAATTTCTTAACGCACCAATTAATTGGGTGGTTTTATTCGTTGAATTAATTCTTTGAATTAATTTAATCGTTTCTTAACCTGTTTCCAATCCGTTGGTGTAATAATAAAATAAGACCAACACACGACTTCTTGAGGATTTCTCGTTGAGAGGTTTTTGACAGAAATCTTGTGCCTTCATCCTCCTTCGCGAAGAACACGAAGAATGTGAAGAACGTGAAGAACGCGAAGAACGCCGTCACCCTTGGAGATTGATGACGCTTCATCGGAGACGTTCTTCCCCGCAACGATCTCCAATCACCAACTTCTTGAGGTAGGAGATTTCGGGTTTCTTCTTTTAAATCTATTTGTGGGTTATAACAACGTCATGGATTTAATTAATATAATTAAATCTACATGTTCTTGAACCTCAGAGTTCGTCGACGCGACACTGTATTCTGCGACGACGCAACGCCCTTCCGCGACGACGCGACGCCCTTCTGCGACGACGTGACAGCCTTTCGCGACGCGATGATCGCCTCATTCTGCGACGATCAACTCTGCGAAGAACGCGCGCTCGATGACTACAGCGAGGTAGGGATTTTTTTTAATTTGAGAACAATCTTTAATTCCCGTGATTGTTTCTTTTAAAACAAAGAACAAAGATCAAGTTCAATTTTAATTCTATTAAAATTGTGCCTTGCTTGTTAGTCATGTGTTGAATATTTTTTATTCTCGATTGTTATCACTTAACGCAGAGGGTGTGGGCCAAACAAACACGGCCCGACAACCCTCCGCTGTTCTTCGTTGATGCGCGGATTGGCGTGCAACGACGAAACATGCCGTAGGGGTGATTCGTTGATTCCGCATTGAAGAACGGGACCTGGGAGGAGCTACGACGCAGACGTAAAAGAAATCGGACCACCGCAGCAACTCTGGTGGCCCGCGGAACCCACCGGTGGCGCCCCGACGCGCAGCCAGATAGGGCCGCCGTGGCTGAAGCCGTGGCGGTGGCAGCCAGCGGACCTGTGGCCGTGCGGGTCTGGCACTCACGGGATGCGGCAAAACCACGCCAGCTGATCCAGCACAGCCCCACGCGGGGCTGCAGCACCTTCTTTCCGCGGGGGCAGCACGCCGCGGTGTCGCTCTCTCAGCCGCTCAGCCGAGCCGAGTTGACCCACCATCCGGGTCACGCCCCAACCGGGTCGGACCCGGACCCGGGTCGGGTCGACCCGGTTCAGGCCGCCCCAGGTGGGTTGGGCTAGGCCGGTCCGGGCCTAGACCCCCCGTCTTCGGACCGTTTTCGGTCTTTTGCCCGTAACATGAGCTACGGGCCTCCGAACGACACGCCATCAGCGGCGATGCAATCCTTGGATCGAGACGGTCGTTTCGGTATATCGCACTCAAGGTTTCGGATTACTTTGGGTTCGGCCGGGTTGGTTCGTACACGAAACCAACCGGGCCTTTGGAGCGGAAACTCTCATATCTCGAGCTTCAGACGTCCGATTGACGTGTCGTCGATTTTGTTGTTTTCCTCTAAGTGAGACAGATCTTTAGGATTACTCCGCCCGATGTTTGGATGCAGGTGGAGTACGGTCGGTTTGTTTTTTCCTTAAAAACCAACTGGGCTCCTAGGACGAAAAATCCTATAACTCTCAGACCGGGCGTCCGATTGACACGCTATCTACGACATTGAGTTCCTGTTGATGATACGGAACTTTTGGATACATAAACTCTAGACTATGTGTCTGTTGATGTATCAGCCTCTCGGCTAGTGGAGCGGACCCTCCCGAACGAGCTTGTTGTGTGTAGGAACCCTAGAGTTGGCTACGACTGCTACTGTGACGACGACGACTGTGCAGAGATCCTAAGTGGATTCGACGACGACGACTACAGCACTCAGTGATCCTTTTTGGTTCAGTGCTACCGATCATGTGTGGGTCCGATCCTGTGTGGGTCAGTGCTCAGTGCTCTTGTGTGGGCCAGCACCTACAGGTCCTGTGTGGGCCCGATCCTATATGGGTCTTTGCGGGAGTTAGTTATCTATCAATCCATTGTGGGTCCGATCCATTGTGGTTCATTGCGGGGGTTAGTACCTATCGATCCTTTGTGGGTCCGACGACTTAGATGGCCCAGTGATCATCTCTATTTTCATTCGAAGAAGTATACCTGTGTGAGCTGAAACTCTGTTTTACTTTCCTTTGTGTTGAGCTATCCTATGTGGATTTACGTTTTACTTTCCTTTGTGGATTGTGTTGAGCTATCCTGTGTGGATTTTACGTTTTTCTTTCATGTGTGGAAATACATATACTTTCCTGTGTGGACTAGGTTATACGTGGGCTCGGAGGTTGGAGTGTATTGGAATTGATGACTTAGGTATATGTATGGGCATATACCTAAGCAGTGACGGTTGTTACTTCGTGATTGTATCTTTCCTTTGCGGTTTATCCTTTGTGGATTTTGGGAGACCTTAGGGGGTTTCGGGGTCCCTACTGACTAGCTTATACTCACCCCTGCACGGGCTATGCCCGCACTACGTTGTGTTGGTTGCAGACGACGGACAACGTTGATCTTGGCTGAGGCTTGCAGAGCAGGACAGTACCTGGAGGTGGACCACTAGGTGGGACGTGTTTGGAGAGGACGACGGGACCCGTGGAGCAGTGGAGCTATCTGTACCCACCCTTCAGGTGGGATTTCCAGTGGATAGCTCCGTGTAGCGGCTTTTACTTTACAGTTGCTGTTTTCCCTTTCGAGTTTTACTTTACTTTCAGTTTGGGTTTGTATACTGGCTCATTTACTTTTCCGCAATTCAGTTGTACTCTGTTTTTACTTAGTGTTTACTTTCCGTTTGCTTACTCTGTGGTGCTTGTTTACTTTTCAAAGGAAATTCCTTCCCTTTTTGTTGGGATTTACGCCTTGGTGCTAGTCGCCAGCCCCTGGCCTATGGAAGGTAGGCTTGGGGTAGTCACGACACGGACCCCGAGCGCGGGTCGTGACAGTTTTCTTATTTTCATAATGCACCAATTAATTGGGTGGTTTTATTCTTTGAATTAATTCTATGAATTAATTTAATCTTTTCTTAACCTGTTTACAATCCGTTGGTGTAATAACAAAATAAGACCAACACACGACTTCTTGAGGGTTGCTCGTTGAGAGGCTTTTGACAGAAATCTTGTGCCTTCATCCTCCTTCGCGAAGAATGCAAAGAACGTGAAGAACGTGAAGAACACGAAGAATGCCGTCACCCTTGGATATTGAAGACGCTTCATCGGAGACGTTCTTCCCCGCAACGATCTCCAATCACCAACTGCTTGAGGTAGGAGATTTCGGGTTTCTTCTTTTAAATCTCTTTGTGGGTTATAACAACGTCATGGATATAATTAATATAATTAAATCTACATGTTCTTGAACCTCGGAGTTCGTCGACACGACACTGTATTCCGCAACGACGCAACGCCCTTCCGCGATGACGCGACTCCCTTCCGCGACGACGTGGTGGCCTTTCGCGACGCGATGATCGCCTCCTTCCGCGACGATCAATTCTGCGAAGAATGCGCGCTAGACGACTACAGCGAGGTAGGGATTTTTTTTAATTTGAGAAAAATCTTTAATTCCCGTGATTGTTTCTTTTAAAACAATGAACAAAGATCAAGTTCAATTTTAATTCTATTAAAATTGTGCCTTGCTTGTTAGTCATGTGTTGAATATTTTTTATTCTCGATTGTTATCACCTAACGCGGAGGGTGTGGGCCAAACAAACATGGCCCGACAACCCTCCGCTGTTCTTCGTTGATGCGCGGATTGGCGGGCGATGACGAAACATGTCGTAGGGGTGATTCGTTGATTCTGCAGTGAAGAACGGGACCCGGGAGGAGCTACGGCGCAGACGTAAAAGAAATATGACCACCGCAGCAACTCTGGTGGCCCGCGGAACCCACCGGCGGCGCCCCGGCGCGCAGCCAGATAGGGCCGCCGTGGCTGAAGCCGTGGCGGTGGCAGCCAGCGGACCCGTGTCCGTGCGAGTCTGGCACTCACGGGACGCGGCAAAGCCACGTACGCTGATCCAGCGCAGCCCCACGCGGGGCCGCAATACCTTCTTTCCGCGGGGGCAGCGCGCCGTGGCGTCGCTCGCTCAGCCGCTCAGCCGAGCCGAGTTGACCCGCCTTCCGGGTCACGCCCAACCGGGTCGGACCCAGACCCGGGTCAAGTCGACCCAGTTCAGGCCGCCCCAGGGGGGTTGGGCCGGGTCGGTCCTGGCCCAGACCCCCCGTCTTCGGACCGTTTTCTGTCTTTTTCCCGTAACATGAGTTACGGGCCTCCGAACGACACGCCGTCAGCGGTGATGCAATCCTTGGATCGAGATAGTCGTTTCAGTATATCGCACTCAAGGATTCTAATTACTTTGGGTTCGGCCGGGTTGGTTCGTACACGAAACCAATCGGGCCTTTGGAGCGGAAACTCTCATATCTTGAGCTTCGGAAGTCCGATTGCCGTGTCGTTGATTTTGTTGTTTTCCTCTAAGTGAGACAGATCTTTTGGATTACTCCGCCCGATGTTTGGATGCAGGTGGAGTACGGTCGGTTTGTTTTTGCCTTAAAAACCAACCGGGCCCCTGGGACGAAAAAGCCTATAACTCTCAGACCGGGCGTCCGATTGACGCGCTGTCTGCGACGTTGAGTTCCTGTTGACGATACGGAACTTTTGGATACATAAACTCTAGACTATGTGTTTGTTGATGTATCAGCCTCTCGGCTAGTGGAGCGGACCCTCCCGAATGAGCTTGTTGTGTGCGGGAACCCTAGAGTTGGCTACGACTACTACTGTGATGACGACGACTGTGCAGAGATCGTCAATGGATTCGACGGCAACGACTACAGCACTCAGCGATCCTTTGTGGTTCAGTGCTACCGATCATGTGTGGGTCCGATCCTGTGTGGGTTAGCGCTCAGTGCTCCTGTGTGGGCCAGCACCTACAGGTCTTGTGTGGGCCCGATCCTGTATGGGTCTTTGCGGGGGTTAGTTACCTATCGATCCATTGTGGGTCAGATCCATTGTGGTTCATTGCGGGGGTTAGTACCTATCGATCCTTTGTGGGTCCGACGACTTAGATGGATAAGTGATCATCTCTATTGTCATTCGAAGAAGTATACCAGTGTGAGATGAAACTCTATTTTACTTTCCTTTGTGTTGAGCTATCCTATGCGGATTTATGTTTTACTTTCCTTTGTGGATTGTGTTGATCTATCCTGTGTGGATTTTACGTTTTTCTTTCATGTGTGGAAATACGTATACTTTCCTGTGTGGACTGGGTTATACGTGGGCTCGGAGGTTGGAGTGTATTGGAATTGATGACTTAGGTATATGTATGGGCATATACCTAAGCATTGTCAGTTGTTACTTCGTGATTGTATCATTCCTTTGAAGTTTATCCTTGGTGGATTTTGGGAGACCTTAGGGGGTTTCGGGGTCCCTACTGACTAGCTTATACTCACCCCTGCACGGGATATGCCCGCACTATGTTGTGTTGGTCGCAGACGATGGACATCGTTGATCGTGGTTGAGGTTTGCAGAATAGGACGGTACCTGGAGTTGGACCACTGGGAGAGACGTACTCGGAGCGGACGGCTGGACCCGAGGGGTAGTGGAGATTTCTGTACCCACCCATTAGGTGGGATTTCTAGTGGACAGCTCGGCGTAGCAGCTTTTACTTTTCAGTTGCTATTTTCCCTTTCGAGTTGTACTTTACTTTCAGTTTGGGTTTGTATACTGGCCCACTTACATTCTGCACTTACAGTTGTACTCTGTTTTTACATAGTGTTTACTTTTCCACTTGCTTAGTATATGGTTCCTGTTTACTTTACAAAGGCAATGCCTTCCCTTTTTACCGGGATTTATGTCTTGGTGCTAGTCGCCAGCCCCTGGCCTATGGAAGGAGGACTTGGGGTAGTCACGACACGGGCCCCGAGGACGGGTCGTGACAAATTGGTATTAGAGGGGTTCGGTTCTACCGAAGACTCCGACCTTTCTTCTATGTGAAGCAATAGACTTTAGCGTATTGGGTGTGGTTATCAGTCCAGGGAGCCCAGTATTGGTGTGGCGGCCGACGTATCCGTACACCAGGACCTTGACTTCTGATTTCTGACTTAATGCATGAAAACTTTGGTTGCATGTGTGTTTCAAGTTTTCTTTATGATTACATTATGTCAGCTCACCAGGTATACTATTTTGACCGTGGCGCACCTGTTTCTTTTCAGGAAGGCCCCATGATGGCAGCTAGCTAGGGTTCCGAGAGATGAGCATGACGACAGCCCGCCGAGCGACGAGGCCTCGGTACAGGTCCCTTTGATAGCTGAGGCACCGGCGGTACCTCAACCCGCAGAGCCACCGATGATTCTAGCCCCAGCCGCTGATGATGCACGTCGCCTTAGCGCACTGCAAGAGTTCCAGCGCTAGCGACCGCCCAGGTTCCGCAGGGAGACGGACCCCCAGGCAGCCGAGGACTGGCTGGAGGCAGTTGTACGAGTTTTCAGGCTAGTGATGACACCAGCAAACCTCATGGTGATCCTCGCAGCGAGCCTACTGCACGCAGCAGCGTGATGATGGTGGAGCTTGATGCTCCAGGTGCACGATGAGGCATCTATTCTCTGGATGGACTTTGAGAGCCTCTTCCGCTCAGAGTTCGTCCTGGCCACCCTTCGTGCGGTGCGCATCCAGGAGCTTCTTCAGCTACAGCAGGGAAGCTTGAAAGTCGCCCCGTACTCGACGAGATTTACCGATCTCTCTCGCTACTCGACCAACATTGTACGGGACCCATTCTTCCAGTCCTGGACCTTTGAGCAGGGATTGAGATCAGCGATGCCTTAATATCGACGATTACGCACTGGTGCCGGTAGTGTGAGCTTACTCTAGGAGGCGAGAGCTTCGGCTGGGATCTTCTTGTAGTGGCGTCGAGGCCTTACGATGTCATCTTGGGCATGGATTGGTTAACTAAATTCCATGCACATATTGACTATTTTAGGCACAAGGCGTGATGTGTACGCACCGACAGGAGAAGGTTCACCTTCACTCGCGAGAAGGGATCCTTCACAGCACAGGATGGACTTCCGCAGAGGAGAGGACAACCCATCACTCATCAGTTGGCTAGCCTCATCCTAGGAGCAGTTGACGTGTGGATTCCTAGTTTTCCTGCAGTGGTGGATAAGTACGCGGACGTATTTCCCGACAACGTTCCAGGGCTACCTTCTCATAGAGAGGTAGACTTTCATATCGACTTGTACCCTGGGACATCCCCGATATCAACTCCAGCATATCAGATGGTCCCTGCTGAGCTTCGAGATCTACAGGTACAGTTGGGGGACATGCAGGGCAAGGGATTCATCCGACCCAGTGTTTCTCCCTGGGCTTCCCCGATATTGTTCACCAAGAAGGCGGACGGGAGCATGCGACTGTGTGTCGACTATCGTCACCTGAACTAGGTGACAGTGAGGAACAAGTAACCACTATCGAGGATTGATGACCTCTTCAATCAGCTCAAAGGGATCACGGTTGTTCTCGAAGATAGACCTCAGGTCAGGCTATCATCAGCTCAGAGTTCGGGACGAGGACATGCAGAAGATGACCTTCAGATGTCGGTATGGACACTATGAGTTCTTGGTTATGCCTTTTGGTGTAACCAATGCTCTAGCAGTGTTCATGGTCCTCATGAACAGGATCTTTCATCCATACCTCGATTGATTTGTCGTAGTCTTCATCGACGACATTTTGATTTACTCGACGACTGAGGAGGAGCATGCCTACCACTTGTGTGTTCTACTAGACACACTCTAAGAGAACCAGCTTTATGGAAAGCTCTCAAAGTGTCAGTTCTGGAAACGTGAGGTCCACTTCTTGGGACATGTCATCTCTGAGGCGGGAGTTGCAGTGGATATTGCGATGATCGAGGCGGTGCTAGCTTGGGAGCCACCCAAGAGCGTGATGGAGGTGCGGAGTTTCTTGGGACTAGCTGTATACTATCAGAGATTTGTGCCAGACTTCTCAAGAGTTGCGACACCACTCTCAGCTTTGTCGAAGAAGGGGAAACACTTTGTGTGTTCAGACAGATGTCCGCTGACCTTCCTGGAGCTGAGACAGAGATTGACCAGCGCACCTATCTTGAGGATGCCTGAGGAGGGAGTAGGGTACGTAGTCTACTGCGATGCATCAGGGACCAGACTCAGATGTTTCTTGAAGCAGGAGTAGGCCGTGATCGCCTATGGATCACATCAGTTGAGGCCGCATGAGCAGAACTATGCTACCCATGACATGGAGTTAGCAGCAGTGGTCTTCGCTCTGGAGGCATGGTGACACTATTGGATGGGCGAGCGCTTTACAGTCTTTTTTGACCATCAGAGTCTCAGTTACATCTTCTCAATGAAGGACCTGAACCTGAGATAGCGGCGATGGATCGAGTTTCTCCAGGACTATGACTTTGAGATAGTTTATACTCCTGGGAAGGGGAAAGTGGTAGCCGATTCTCTCAGCAGGAGGAAGTGCATTCAGCTACTTGAGGAGGCGATAGAGCAGCTATCCACTTTGCAGATATCCTTTGTGGATATAGATGGAGTAGCCTTCCTCTACACTCTCACAGTCACTCCTCCACTACTATAGTGAGTCAGAGAGGCACAACGTGGGGACGATGACTGTGAGACGCGGCATGCGTAGATATCCTCAGGACAGGAACTAGATGGATTCTCCTTGGGAGAAGAGCATGACATACTTTTCAGAGGACGTACATTGGTACCAGTCGCTTTACGAGAGGAGGTTCTAAGAGAGTTTCACACTTCTCCTTTGGCGGTACATCCTGGAGTGGCGATGATGTACCAGGACCTCAGACGATAGCACTGGTGGCCAGGCATGAAGAAGGCTGTGGCAGAGTTTGTTTCACGATGCCTCACCTGCCAGCAGGTGAAGGTAGAGCATCAGGTACTAGCAGGCTTGGAACAGTCCTTGGAGGTCCCGGAGTGGAAGTGGGATGACATATCTTTGGACTTCATCACTGGACTTCCACGCACTTCCAGAGGTCACGACTCCATTTGGGTGATTCTTGACCGAGTCACCAAGTCGGCTCACTTCTTACCCATCAGAGAGCAGGGCTCAGTGGAGTGCTTGGGGCATCTCTACATTCAGGAGATTGTACGGCTTCACGGTGTGCCATCATCTATCGTCTCTGATTGAGATTCTCGCTTTACTTCCCGGATTTGGAAGGGGTTGTAGGAGGCATTTGGGACACATCTACGTCTGAGCACCGCCTTTCACCCTCAGACAGATGGTCAAACGGAGAGGACCATTCAGACTCTCGAGGACATGCTCCTTGCATGTGTCCTCAACTTTGGTCGCAGCTGGGAGGACCACCTACCCTTGGTGGAGTTCGCGTACAACAATAGTTACCACTCCACCATAGGGATGACACCATACGAGGCGTTGTACGGCAGACCTTTCAGATCTCCTTTGTGCTAGACAGGCCCGGGGGAGTAAGCACTTGTGGGACCAGAGATGGTCTGGGCCACGAAAGAGAAGGTCCAGGTCATCCAGGAGCAGATGAGGATAGCTCAGAGCCGACAGAAGTCATACACTGACAGGAGGCGGAGGCCACTAGAGTTCGAGGATGACGAACACGTCTTCTTGCGTGTCTAACATCGATGTGGATTACAGAGATTTGGCCGAGGTGGCAAGTTGTCTCCACGCTTCATCGGACCATTCCAGGTCCTTAGCAGGATCGGCGAGGTGGCTTATTGCCTGGCTCTACGACCTCAGTTGCACCGGGTGCACGACGTCTTCCACGTATCCCAGCTGAGGAGATACGTGCACGACCCGACACACATCATTGAAAATTGAGAGCTAGATGAGGATGATGGGGCGACTTTTGCAGAGGTCCCGGTGGAGATCCATGATCTACAGGAGCGGGTCCTACGTGGACAGTCGATTCCTCTAGTATGCATCAGATGGTAGCACGGGAACCTCCAGGAGATCACTTGGGAGCGGGAGGCTCAGATTCATGCTTAGTACCCACATTTGTTTCCCTAGTTTATGATGTATCTTTACAGGGACGTAAAGCCCTGAGGTGGGAGTGATGTAAAGACCTGTAAAATTCAAGTCAATTATTTTCTTAATTATATTTGGAATTTTAAAAAAACGCAGTTTCTGACGGCACCTGATTCCGAGGCCCGGTGTGCCCGGAATCATTTTCTGAAGTTTGGCTCGGGTAGGATCAGTGAACGGATGAACATGTTTTTCTAACTATTGAACCGGTGCTCGGAATCGAATTCTGAGGGCACCGATGGAATCGCAGCGCCGATATTTTCTTAGAAACGCCTTTTCCGGAGTTGCGTTTTCTCAGGCATGATTTTTAATTTTTGGACTTTAAGTTTAGAAATAAAATAATCTGGTGCGACAACTTTATTTTTATTTCATTTAAGCCACATAAAAGCAACTTAAACCTGCTTAAGCTGAGTTGATGCAGATAGGGTGCTATCCAAAAATATCCTACCCTCTTGGTAGGATATTTGTGAGGTGGGTCCCGCACGAGCCCCACCATTTCTTTTCCGCTAAGTAACGCCCCCGCGAAAACCCGTCATTATGAAAGTCAACTGACACGTTTTCTTATTTTCTTAATGCACCAATTAATTGGGAGGTTTTATTCATTGAATTAATTCTATGAATTAATTTAATTGTTTCTTAACCTGTTTACAATCTGTTGGCGTAAAAATAAAATAAGACCAAACACGACTTCTTGAGGATTGCTCATTGAGAGGCTTTTGAAAGAAATCTTATGCCTTCATCCTCCTTCACGAAGAATGAGAAGAACACAAAGAACACGAAGAACATGAAGAACTCCGTCACCCTCAGAGATTGACGACGCTTCATCCAAGACATTCTTCCCCGCAACGATCTCCAATCACCAACTACTTGAGGTAGGAGATTTCAGGTTTCTTCTTTTAAATCTATTTGCGGGTTATAACAATGTCATGGAATTAATTAATATAATTAAATCTACATGTTCTTGAACCTCGGAGTTCGTTGACGCGACACTGTATTCCGCGACAACGCGACGCCCTTTTGCGACGATTCGACGGCCTTCCGCGACGCTATGATTGCCTCCTTCCGCGACGATCAATTCTGTGAAAAACGCGCGCTCGACGAGTATAGTGAGGTAGGGATTTTTTTTATTTGAGAACAATCCTTAATTCCTGTGATTGTTTATTTTAAAACAAAGAACCCAGATCAAGTTCAATTTTAATTATATTAAAATTGTGCCTTGCTTCTTATTCATGTGTTGAATATTTTTTTATTCCCGATTGTTATCACCTAACGCAGAGGGTGCAGGACAAAAAAACATGGTCTGACAACCCTCCGCAGTCCTTCGTTGATGCGCGGATTGACGGGAAATGAAGAAACATGCCGCAGGGGTGATTCGTTGATTCCGAAGTGAAGAACGGGACCCGGGAGGAGCTACGGCGCAGACGGAAACGAAACCGGACCACCGGAGCAACTCCTGTGGCCCGCGGAACCCACCGGCGGTGCCGGAGGCCAGCGGATCGGCGACCGCATGGGTCCGGCACTCACGAGACACGGCAAAGCCGCGTCCGCTGATCCAGCGTGGAAAATCCGCATCCGCTAATCTAGCGCGGCCCCACGCGGGGCCGCAACACCTTCTTTCTGCGGGGGCAGTGCCCCGCGGCTTCGCTCGCTCGGCCGGGCCACGCCCCGGCCAGGCCGGGTTGCACCCAACCGGGTCGGACACAGACCCGGGTCGGGTCGAACCGGTTCGGGCTGACCTAGGGGGTCGGACCGGGTCGGTCCGGGCCCAGACCCCCCGTCTTCAGACCGTTTTCGGTCATTTTCCCGTAACTTGAGCTACGGGACTCCGAACGATGCGCTATCAGTGGTGATGCGATCCTTGGATCGAGATGGTCATTTCGGTATATCACACTCAAGGATTAGGATTACTTTTGGTTCAGCCGGGTTGGTTTGTACACGAAACCAACCGGGCCTTCGGAGCGGAAACACTCATATCTTGAGCTTCGGACGTCCGATTGACGTGCCGTCGGTTTTGTTGTTTTCCTCTAAGTGAGACGGATCTTTTGGCTTACTCTGCCCGAGGTTTGGATGCATGTGGAGTACGGTCAGGTTGGTTTTGCCTTAAAAACCAACCGGAACCCTGGGACGAAAAAGCCTATAACTCTCAGACCGGGCGTCCGATTGACGCGCCGTCTACGACGTTGAGTTCCTGTTGACGATACGGAACTTTTGGATACATCAACTCTGGACTATGTGTCGGTTGATGTATCAGCCTCTCGGCTCGTGGAGAGGACCCTCCCAAATGAGTTTGCTATGTGCGGTAACCCTGGAGCTGGCTGCGACTGCTACTGTGACGACGTCGACTATGCATAGATCCTCAGTGGATTCGACGGCAACGACTACATCACTCAGCGATCCTTTCTGGGTCAGTGCCACCAATCCTGTGTGGGTCTAATCTTGTGTGGGTCAGTGCTCAGCGGTCCTGTGTGAGCCATTGCCTACAGGTCCCGTGTGGGCCCGATCCTGTGTGGGTCTTTGCGGGGGTTAATTCTCTATCGATCATTTGTGGGTCAGATCTTTTGTGGGTCATTGTGGGGGTTACTACCTATCGATCCTTTGTGGTTCCGATGACTTAGATGGATCAGTGATCATCTCTATCATCATTCGAAGAAGTATACCTGTGTGAGCTGAAACTCTGTTTTACTTTCCTTTGTGGAGTGTGTTGAGCTATCCTGTGTGGATTTACGTTTTACTTTCCTTTGTGGATTGTGTTGAGATATCCTGTGTTGATTTTACGTTTTTCTTTCCTTTGTGGAAATACGTATAGATTCCTGTGTGGACTGGGTTGTACTTGGGCTCGGAGGTTGGAGCGTATGGGAATTGATGACATAGGTATATGTATGGGCATATACCTAAGTAGTGTCAGTTGTTACTTCGTGATTGTATCTTTCCTTTGTGGTTTATCCTTTGTGGATTTTGGGAGACCTTCGGGGGTCTCGGGGTCCCTACTGAGTAGCTTATACTCACCCCTGCACGAGATATGGCCGCACTACATTGTGTTGGTTGCAGACGATGGACCGCGTTGATCGTAGTTGAGGCTTGCAGAGCAAGACGGTACCTGGAGGTGGACCACTGGGCGGGACATACTCGGAGCGGACGGCGTGACCAGAGGGGCAGTGGAGCTATCTGTACCCACCCTTCAGGTGGGATTTCTAGTGGATAGCTCGGCATAGCGGATTTTACTTTTCAGTTTCTATTTTCCCTTTCGAGTTGTACTTTAATTTCAGTTTGGGTTTGTATACTGGACCACTTACTTTCCAGACTTACAGTTGTACTCTTTTTTTACTTAGTGTTTACTTTTCCGCTTGCTTACTCTGTGGTGCTTGTATACTTTACAAAGGCAATGCCTTCCCATTTTTACCGGGATTTACACCTTGGTGCTAGTCGCTAGCCCCTGGCCTATGGAAGGCGGGCTTGGGGTAGTCACGACACGGGCCCCGAGGTCGGGTTGTGACAATATATGTATGTATATTAAAACACAATGTCAAACATTCTATTCACATTGAACCATCATGGATTGCGCTACTTGTAACAATGACTTGGATAGAGATACATGTAACTTAGAATTTCCATGCCCTAGACACAAGACATAGTTTCTACAAACTATCATTTTATTTTTATAACTATTTAAAAAAGTTATTTATAACCCTGCCCCAAAAACATAGTTAAAAAAATATTAATATCTACATTGAAATTATTTTTATAATTATATAATGTAAGAAAAAAATATTTATATAGAAATATATAATATTTTGTAAAGTATTTATATTTTTAAAATTACTATTTCCAAGAATAAATTATTTTTCATGTCCTTCTGTAATGAACAGAAAAATTACTTTAAGTAAAATAATGTTGTTAAATTAGGTTAAATAATCTGAATTTTTAAATTTTTTATTCCAAAGTTTTCTTACAGTTAATTTTTGGTATATTTTAAGAAACATAAATTTTTGACGAATTTTCAATATTACTCCATTTTAGTTAAAAAAATTATTTTTATTTAAATAATAAATAATGTTAAATTATACATTAGGTTTTTTTCTGGTCATTTTAGATGTATTATAAAACTATTCATACAATTTAATTCATTATAATTAATTTCATTTTGAAATTGAGCATTGAAACCTAACAAACATTTGATCATTTTTCTACATTAAAAACCCATTATTTCATCCCATCCACATTACTAGAATTAATCCCAAATTTTTAACTTATATGACATTATTTTAAAATTTTTGATACAAACCATTCTAATCAGAAAAATATTCATATTCTAACTATATAATGTAATTGTTTTACCAAAATTATTATCAAAAGTTATTAAAATTAATCATAATGATTAATGTTGAATTTAATATAATTAGGGGAAAACCATAATCATAGGGCCCCAACTAACATATCTAGTTTTCCAAAAACAATTTTATGTCCATATCTAGGTCATAAACATTCTATTTTTGGTTTTGGTTGATTTTAATAAAATTTTTTATGTAATAACAATTTTATAACTAACATGATTTAAAGAATTCAATGTCAGTCATTTTCCTTCCTAATAAATCGCCACCACCTTTCTGAATTCCTCACACCTAACAGAAAACATAGGTTTGGCCAAAATATAAAAAATAAACTTCTAAAAATCCCTACATTACCCCTATAATCCTCTCATTGGGATGAAATAAATCCATGTAATCCTTTTCCCACAAACCTTTAGGAGTTACCCGATTAGGAAGTAATGTCTTCTCAAAAAAGAGTTTCAATTATTTTACTTCTACACCCCTACACACATTTTATTCCGTCATTTTAAAAATAAAATTATCTTAAATATAGTATGATTTTATATATTATTTTTCAATAATATAATCACACACACATCTATATAATGGGTAAAAAACACACTTTTTCTATGTACGAGAAACTACCGCCTCACCAAACAATGATTATTCATTTTTCCATTACCCTGATCATTGTAGAAATTATTATTGAAAATATAATCATATATATAATATATTGTATTTATTTTTTATTTTTCATTATTTATTCCTTTTTCCAGACATTAGTTTTTAACTTTCTATTGGATGTGAATACATTAATTTCATTTGAGGAAGTGTAGAGTACCACCCCCTCAAACCAATGTGATTCATTGACAGACTACATTGAATGTATGAAGTAATTTTTAGTGAGTATATAAGATTTATATGATATAATAAATCTACTTTAATAATTATTTTTATATATATATATATATATACATATATGCCTTTTACATTCTCTCTTTCAACATTACATTTAACAATAAATAGTCTTCTTGCGTACGTAAGGCCTACCATGTCCATGAACAATGTATTCCATTTAATACATATATAATAAATGTATTATAATAAATTTGAAATACTGGGTATATATTATGTAAAAATAATTATTTAAATTTTGTAAATTAGGATATATTTATATGGAAAAAATATAATAAATTATGACACATGTGAAAAACAAAGTTCATATTACATGATGTGAGACCTTAACATATAATTGTCAAATAATTGGTAATATGAATCCATAATAAAATCATATATGGTATTATAAGTAATAATGTTGTTCATTTATTGATTTTTTATATATTCATATTTATTCTATAGTATTTTTATGGAGTACAATAAGAGTAAAGACATAAGGTCAAGGTATTTCATCTCACTTTTTATATCTATGAGATTCTCTATTTTTTCACCCACCATTCCTTCATTATGTTGTTTATAAATCACATGGATGTATTATATTATTGTTATAAATAAATTAATGGGTATTTACATATCCATTTTATGATCATTATTTCACAGGTTTCAGGATAGAAAACATAACGAATTGGTAAATTAGTTTTGTCTTAGTTTCCATTCAAGGATACCCATGTCTTTTAATACACCATTATTTTTTGAAGAGATGTATATGATTCCTGTTGAAATTTTATATAGTGAATATCCTTATTTTAACTGTATTTTGTTAATAAATTTAATTTTAATTTTTTACAATAATATTATGATCTCATGTAACAAAGTGGTAAGATTTTATTGAAATAATCTAATCAATTTTCTAGATTTATAATGATTATTCTTATTTTGATGAAATAAAATAATCCATATATCCAAAACACTAATGAATTTTGTTATATTAAGGTTATTATGATATATTCAACTATTTATACCATTTTTCCAGTATGTTTTACATTTTATAGTTAAGAATGAGTTTTTTTTGAAAGCATCACTTTACCCTATATATAGTTTAAAATATGAGTTACATATAAATAGTGTTTTCTAAAAATGGTTCCCGGGAATATTATAAAATTATACAATTATATTTAAAAATATATTTTTGACATTTTTTTTGTTTTACAGTGATTTTCATTGTAATATACTTTTTCTTATTATGATATATTCATTTTTTAAACATTTTAACCATGAATAAGGAATGTTTTTACCTTGTTTTTCTTGTATGAACATAGCCACCCACAATTAATTGATTATTTATTTTCAAGTCAAATAGTTTTTGTTAATAATTGCTTTTAAAAACATATTTTCATGTAATTTTTTTCTCATAGTTTTATGTTTCAAAGATAATTTTTTTATGATGAAAGTATATTTACCCCAAGAAATATTTTAAAAACACTCAACCATGTCATAAACCACCTAAGATAACATCTATTGATTTTCATCATTACCTTATAGAATACAATCCCAATTTTACATTCATATTTTTTCTTGAATGATCAAAAATTTTATTGAATAATTCTTATGAGACCAATTTCACTTCCATAGGGTTTATGATTTTCATACAAGCTTTTTCAAATTATTATTCTTTCAGAATATTATTATAAAATATATCCTTTTTTATTGGTTATTATGTGATGAAATATTAATTATACCCATTTCATTCCTAGGGATACCATTTAATTTTAATAGAAGCTATATATTATTATGGGTCATGATATTATGAATATTTTTTAATCTTATGGAATGTGTAAAATGATATTATTATGAGGTTGGTAGGACACATATCTCTCTTAAATGAATTGTGTAAATGAAAAGTTGTATATGAGCTCATAGGGTAAATGGTTTATAGCCTAAGAATCAAAAGAGAAAACTACATGGGTTTTAGCCCAAGAATAAAATAATATTGGTATAGAGGTCCTATTAAAAGCCCAAAAACAAGAAGGTACATGGGTTATATCCCAAGATTAAAAGTAAAACTGTACATAGGATGTAGCCCAAGGCTGAAAACATGAAGGCCCCTAGGTTGGAGACCAATCCTAAAAGTAAGATGGTAAATGGGTTGTTAGCCCATTCATGAAGTAGTAATAAGAGTTATATACCAAACCTAACATGTTATAAAGGTTTTGGAAGGTAGTAATGATGTAATAATTTATATTCTTATATATATTCCATAAATATTAGGTATTATTTCTCAGTCATGTTTTCATGGCTGATGATGTTTTTTTCAATTCGATTCATGTCTTATGAACTACCAGGATTGATCCCAAAACTTATGTTTATGATCATTGATATACATGGAGTGATATTATACCTATCTAGATCATGTTATTATACCCTTATGTTTAGGATATGAATACACATTTCCTTTATTTACACATACTTTGAATTGGAGCTCACCAATTTCTTATGTTCCATTTACCCTGGTTATGGAGAATGTACATAAGAATATGTTATAATGGTGTAAATAGTTATAGGAGATATTGAATATCATTCACCATGATATAATATTTTATATCCATGTTTCCAAAGAAACTAAACTATTATGGACATTGAGAATGTAAAATTTTAATTTAATGAATATTCATATAAGAGATGTAATATCCATTTATATTAATCCTTGGTCACTTTAATATATATAATAACATATAGATTTAAAATGTTTTTTTGAAATATTTAATTTTGTTGGTATATGGGTTTATATGCAACATTGTGTTATGCATACGCTGCACATAACAATGTGTTGTCTTGGGTTACACACAAAGATCAGTTTTTTTGAAAAATAATATATTATCAAAATGTTATTATTTAATATAGTAAGATATGTCCAAGAAATCACATTGGTGGTTCTAAATATTAGTAACTAATGTATGAAAATATATGGATTAATTAATTGATTAAAAATTAATTAGATATAAATAATAGAACTAATTGAATATGATGTGAATGTTTATATAAGAATAATTTTATACTCATAAAGAAATTCACTCCAAATAAATCAAATTAATTACAATTAGGTTTTCATGTTAATTTAATATATATTATATATTCAATAAAATAGTTTACACATTAATCCAATATATTTAGTTGGTATAACATAAAAATAAATAATATTATACAAAAAAATTATATTTTTTTATGAAAGGGTGATTTTACTAATGCTTAATGGTGCACATATTTTAAATAAATTTATTTTATATATATTATTAAAAAAAATAATATTATAATTTTAATACATAAATTTTAAAATTTACATTGGTTAATTTTTTGTTATTTTTCAAATAGGTTTCATGTATTGATGAATAATGGAAAATTATATCTTTTAATTGATATAATACATTTCATCTAAATATTCAATAGTGTTAATAAAAAATTTTCAATGTCTATTAATTAATATTACAAAAAATATATATCAATGAATTCAATTTAGTTCATTGGAATCAATTTAAAATTGAATTTGGATAGAAAATTATTTCAATATATTGAGTAATTTTAATATAAAAACTCATGTTACCATTCAGTCAATGTGATTGATATTAAATTAAATACTATTAATTTATACTGCTAAAATATAAATAATAGATTTAATATTTTGAATTATTTTATATAATTTATATAAATAGTTATATTTTATTTTTTGGTATAAGATTAGTAATTTTTGTTATATTTTAGTTCACACATTTAATGGTAAATGAAGTAGTTATGTGTTAATATAATATTATAAAAAATATTCCATTACACATAACATGAACTTTTTTTAATTGTATGAGTGTTTTTTGACTGAAAAACTCCTCGGGAAGAAAATATATCATTTAATCCACTTGGACGATAGTTTGAAATTTATAATAATATATTCAATGAAAAGTGAATTTAGTCAGACATATTTTTTTAACAAGGGAAATATTTCTAATACATGGTACTACATAATATGTATTTGACTATAAATATTCAATTTAAGTTCAAAATTTTCATATTTATCATGCTAATTTATTTTTAATATTTGGATAAGAAATAATCAAATTACATGGTTTTATAGCAATTATTTTAAAATTTTTTAATTAATGGAAATATCAAATGAATGATATAAAAAATATTAAAATAAATGAAGTTTTGGATGAATAACTTCATAAAATGATTTTTTTATATTAACTAGAGACAGTAGTGATATTTTATATTTATTGGTTCTAATTTATCTTATTTTTTTTATATTATTAAAAAATAATGAAATGAATTTTGTCAAAATTGACATTATTGATATTTTAAATAAATAGTATTTTATTAAATGAGATTATGTATCTAAATATCTCAACTATTTCCAATGGGTTGGGATATGTAATAATATTTCATCAATTACTCATCTATTGGCCTTGTTTCACTTTATATTAATTATATTAACCATGAGTTTCTAATTTACATCATATCATGGAAAGAGCTAAAAGGGTTAAGTAAGGGTTAAACATAAAATATAAATGAACAAATATGACCGAAACATGATGAAATGTTATTTTTTGATATGATTTAGAGACATTACTACATTATATTGAAAAAAATAAATTCATAGAAATTTGTATTTTGGATATTAACTTTTATTAATTTAATTTTTCTAAGGTTCCAATGGTGACCATCACATCAACATTAAAAGGACACATACTCCCTCAAATTCTGACATCACTTTTACCCTTATATATCGACCAAATGCTTTCTATTTCTCCGAAAAATAGTATAAAATTTGCATAGGTCCTATTATTCAAAAAATACCAAACATATATCACTTATAAAAAGATATAATTGTAGTTCCATGAAGAACAAGTAATCATTTTTACCAACAAATGAAAGTTAATTTATTATTATACTTCATATTAATTATTTTTTAAATGATAATTTAATTAATGCACTATTAAATTTTTTATGAGATGTTATTATAATAATTGTAAAACCATCATATATTATTAATCCATCGTGTGAAAAATGGAAACATCGTGCATCCTTATGACCAACCATATATATGATAATAATAAAATATTTTGATTCTAGAAAAATATATATACCATCTTCTTCATTAATCATTAACCATTAAGAGAATGATACTATTTATCATTCATAATAACTATCTACCATATCCAAAGTGTGATGTGATTCATTTCAAATTTCAACTATTCAATATGATAAATTAAATTTAATCAATGATTAAATATTATATTTAAAACAATTATATAATTCTGTAAATTTTGGATCTATATTATCTTAAAAATACCTGATAAATTTATGTCAAAATATATATAATAAAATGAATCATCTAACATCCAAGATAAATAAAAAATAATAATTTATAAAGACAACATAAGATATTATAAATACCTGTATGTTTTTATTATAATTTAGAACTAGATATAAATAATTATATAGGAGGTTAAATTATATTTTACTAAAGTTTAATGTATGGGAAATCATCATAATATTCTATAATTGAGGCATAGTATTAAGTTATACACAGACCTTTTTATGAGGTGTATATACATCCCCTTTAACATATAATTTATTTAATTTATTTTTTATAATGATATATAATGTTTTTATATATGATTTATTCATTGTGATTATGATTTAACTATTCAAAGTCGTATGTGACACCTTCAACGATTAAATATTTAATTATCACATATTTTTATCCATGTCCAGGTTTTATAATATGGATATCAATTTTGTTAACATTCAATAATGATTTATTAAAGTAATTTGGACACATTTTAAATTATTCTATATTCATAGAAATGTTTGTTTTTTTCTTTTATGAAGATATCTTATAGAGGGTTTTTTGATAAAATATAGGAGGAATGTTTATTTATTTTATATTGCATGAGTTAAATTTTTTTTCCATAATAACACCTTAATGTTTTGAATATTTCAATACATGATGAAAAATTACGTTAATTGAAAATATTTTCATTAAAAAAATTATCATTTTAAATAAATGTTTTCATAATAAAAAGGTGTATTTATATAAACCAATATTTAATGATTTTTTTAGATTATTTCCATCAATGTCATCATCGATTGTTTAATATAATTAATAATTGAGATTAATATATTACGAAATAGTTTACAATATTTAATTCATTAGTTTATGATTTAGTTTGACTATTGATGTTCTATTTTTATATTCTTGGTTTATGACAAATGTATTGACATAATGTACGCTAGTTTCAAATAAGAATATTTTTTTTTGTTTCACCCATTTAATATAAGAAATGTGTTGGACATAGGTAGTGATGGGAGGGGGCTCTCTATCCCATTAATGTATTATTAAATCTCCTAAAACAATATATTTTGGGTATTGGATGGATTATTACCTATTTATATATAGTGTATTAGCTGAACTCTTGATGGTATGTTTATGATGCCTAGTATTATGTATTCCTTCATTATGTGATTAGTTATTGATATTCCATGTCATTATTGGATTAGTAGAATATATATAGGGATATTTATATGGAATTATATGATATTCATTTACTCATTCTATATTATGATCTAGATTATGTTTAAATAGATTTCATTGTAGTATAAACCTTTTTAATGTTTATGATTATTATTCATACTAGATTCTTTTGTACCCTTACCGTCATTGAGAATCTAAGATCACCCCTATGCTATGATTTATTTTTCCCGAATACCAGGATGTTTATTATGACTAGTGTGATATGTTAAATAGGAAAAATAATTGCGATCTTAATGGATTTTCAAATTTTTACATAATGTTTTAAAATGTAGTTAATTTTCATATATGTAATATGACATTAAAAACTACTTATCTGATTGGTCCATCTGGATTAAATTTTTTGTAACCATGCCTATCTAAATATTAAATGCACTAGATCTGGGCTTCTAGGGTCAGTGAATTAGAGTTGGTAGTATAGAAAGACTATAATTAACCTTATAAAATAGATTTAGGAAAAATATATTAGGGGTCTTAACCCAACAATTGAAATTGAGGATAAGTATAGAAGATCATTCTTGGATTTTGGTATAGTATATATTATTTTGGAATTCATAGAAATACATCCCAATGTGGATAAAAAATGTAGATGTGGTTCCTAAAAAATCTAAATATGGGTAAAAATATTTGTACTTGGCCTGACACGACATAACTCAATACATGAAAACGGGCATTACTATACATCTGGTTTGACAATACTGACAGTTATACTTAAGATATTTTTAATATTCATCACAAACAATAATAATGGATTAGAATATAAATATGTCCCTATAGAAAAAAATGATTATGATTCTATGATTTAAGACACATTTATTAATGATTTCTACTTCACTTGTTTTGAGATGAAACACAGAATGTTATAATATAGTCTTTAACATCATTTCGAAATGGAACCATCCATATGTAATGTGAAACTTTCAAATGAATTTTATCCATGTAGTAATGAGGGCCATATATTTTATGGTTTTAATCCAATAATTATATTTCAATTACACACATAAGCATTTATATCATATGAATACATAGTATCATGTGCCAACTAAAAAAGATAAATAATTATCTATGTATTATATAGTCAATGGATAGAATGTGAACTGGAGGATATGTGGAAAAAAATAAACAAAGGTAGGAAGGACAATTATTATTTCCCAATGTGTAATAATTTTATAAATAACCACACTACTGTATGATGAAAAGTAATAGTAGTTTTCTAATTGTGTGGAAGGAAGACCCATCATTATTTTTACTGCATGGAAAAGAAAAATCCTCCTACTCTACAATGCATAAATTGTATTTAGGTCGGATACTGTTCAAATAAATTTCTCAAGTGTCAAATGAATATACCCCAAAAGGGGCTTATAGATTATGATATTTTTTTTTCTACCACCACAAATGAATAGAAATTATTAATATTCCTATTTTTATAATAAAAAATTATTTCATATGATTATATTATTTATAAGGTACTTGTCATTATAGTAATGGAATATATAAGGATTTCACTACAATAAATTTTCATTAATTATTTGAGATCCCATATATAATGGTAATAAGAAACGTGATTATGTAGAAGGTTATATTTTTTGAAAAATACAAGGATAATGGAATGATAACTATTAGTATACTCCTTAATTTTACAAAATGTTGTATGAATAGATATATATTTATTTGGAAAAAATAATTTTGATAGTACCAAAAACCTTGTATGGAATAATCATTTGTTGAAAATGTGCTTTATTCCATCATTGATGACCATTACAACTCTTTTTGATTTCTTCAATATATGAAATAACATTTTTCCAACCTATTAAATTAGTAATCATGCATGTTTTAAATAAATATTTATTATAATTCTTCTTAATAAAATATTTATATAGAATACATCATTAATGTATTTACATGTTTGGAATGGGAAAATTTAGAGCTTCTGCATGTCAATTAAAGTCTAATGATAATTTCATTTAATAAATTTACTAACAATTCTTATAATTTATTGGATAATAATATTTTTAAAAGATAACCATTTATTATATTTTAGAAGTTGGACATTGGATTCATTTATAAGGGATAAAGTAATACTACAATATATATTTCGATATGTGTTAATAGACGAAGTATATATTTTTAGAGGTGAAATTAAATGGTAAGATTATGTATATGGAAACATATATTTAATTATATCTACAGAGAGTGAAAAATTTTATCAAAACTTGGAGAATGGTCTCAAAAAAGTTTTATTTCCAATTATCATCTATTTTTCTAATATCAATTCACTTTATTCAAACCTTTGGTTTGTGATTTTATAGTCAACATATTTATCAGGAATGTGATATCTATCACTATCCATATGAATATGATGGATATATTTATCTTTTATATCATTTTTTAATTACTGTTATTAAATTAGAAATCCTAGTTTTGTTGTGACCATAATATTACCTTTTTCATATTTACAAGAAAATGTCTTATTAACACTATATACAATGTTCATTTTTCAATAATTTTTTATATTCAAATATCATACCATAACCAACCATGATCATGTTTAAATTGTGATGACACATTTTAATTATGGGGAGAGAATGTAACAACCTATGAAATTACAATATTATCATTTTTTAATAAATTGATTTTTTTATAACATTCATTACATACAATATCATTTTATTATTACGCTACATAGAACATTGAGTTTACTTTTATTACACACAAGTAATTGTTTTAAAAAAAGATATTAATAAAATATTATTATATAACATAATAAGATATTATGTATTTATTATGTTGGTGGTTATGAATATTATTTACTATCTTATAAAGATATATTGTTGAATTCTTTGGGAAAAAACTAATTATAATTGAATATAGGTTCCAACAGAATATTATGGGAATGTTTATATAAAACTAAATTTATTTTATCCTTTTAAATTAAAATAATTAAAATTAAATATGGGTATTAATTTAATAAAAATATAATATATTCATTCCATTATATTTTACATTAATCCAACATATTGGATAGGTATAATATAAGGATAAATCCAGTTTTACCCTTAGATTTAAAAAAAACATATTTTCACATCTTTTTAATAGTGAACGCATTTTATATAAAATTCGTAAAACTATTATATATATTATTCCATAAAAAAATATTTTTAATTAAATTGAAATATGAAAATTTAGTTTGTTTAATTTATTGGTATCTGATGAGTTTCATGTCTGGAATAATAGTGTTAAAATATTACATTTCAATTCTAACCATCTTTTCAATATAATTATTTTTTAGAATTAGGTAATATTTTTAATTTTCATTAATTTATTATTTGATAATATTTTAATCATTTAATAAAATTTAAAACATTTATTTCAATTTCACATTAAATTTTTATATAAAAACATTTCATTCTTTTGAATGTTTTGACATTGAAAACTCATTTTCCCATTCCATTAAAAATATTAATTTTAAATAAATTAATAAAATAAATTAATTCTGATTTTTTAAAAATAGTTTTCATATTTAGAATCATGGAGTAATAATTATGTAATTAGGTTTATTTTATTTTAAGAAATGTGTATAGAAAATTGTCTAATATTTTAATTACCATAGTAAATAGTAAATTTATTATGTTTGGATAAAAATAATACTATAAAGACAGTAAATTTTCATTTAAACATGTACTAAATATATTTTATTAGTTCGTTACGACCTAAATAGTCCTCGGGGTAAAAATATAACATTTTTATGTAATATTTTTGATATTTTATAATTTTTAATATTATAATCAATTAAAACTAATTTTAGTCCACTTTTGTTTTGAATCGAGGAAATATTATTAATATGGGGTTATATAGACCGTATGTTTGACTATTAATAGTATTTTGAAATATAAAATGTTTATCTTTATTTGGATACATTTATTATAATTATTTTTAAATATATAATTATATTAAAGGCTGTCACGATAATGATGCATTAATTGTTTAATTAAATGAAATATAAAATAAATAGTTTGAAAAATAATAAAATAAATATAATATTACATGATTAATGAAATGTGATACGTTTTTATATAAATTTGTCTTGTTTTTGATGTCTTAGTCATATTTTATTGAATGTATATTACTATTATGATATTTTTAAAGAGTCAAATAATGAATAGTGTGAATAGTGACATTATTGATTTTTAAAAAACATAATGTTTTATTAAATGATATAAAATTAATAAAATTAATAATTTTAGCCAAATTATTTTAATAATTCTATAAATTTAGATTTTAGTGGTGTTTTTCAGGTTACTGTAATTATATTTATCCTCAAAGTCTAAATAACATGATATCAATGTAAGAGTTAAAAGGATAATAAAAGGTTAAACCCCATATAAAGATAATAATGTTATCTAAACTTGTATAAAATTTATTTTTGAGAGGATTTAGACACACACACATATTATATTAAAAAATACTTAACTTTGGAATGATTTGGAAATGGAAATTAATTTATATTAATTTAATATTTTTAGATTTTCCAAAAGGGAACCTCACCTAAATTATTAATGGAAAGGCCCTCCCTCAATTTATCACACCACAATGATCCTTATTGATAAAAATTCCTAAAAAATTCTCCTAATAACATCTTTATACCAATTCTTTATGGCTTAGTATTCCAAAATTAATAACCATATAACCCATGAGAAGATATATAAAGGGAGTCTACCAAAGAAGAGGTAGTAATTTTTACAATCTCATCAAACATAATATCTTCTTCCACTTCCAATTCATGACTCTTTACAAGATAATGTAATAAATCTAGTATAATATATATTACGAGGCTTTATTATGATAATGGTAAAACTATATTCCATGATTTATCCATCACACTAAAAAAGAAACATTGCGTGTGTGTTTGCATGACTTGTGTCTTTAATGATTTAATTAGATAAATAAATGACTATATTAAAATTTCTAAAACCTTATGTTATTATTTTATATATTTTAGCGAACCATTCATTAGAAATAATTCATTATAATCATTTTTTTGGTTGAATTATTTCACGGTTTTATGATTGTTTATTTTTTGTATGATTATGGATGTTCTTATAAAAAGGGATAAAAACTATAGAATTGGAATAATATAGTATTAATGAAATAAATTGATTTATTAATGGCCCTATATTACATGTTTTTATTTTTATCAGGAAGAATTTTTGGATAAAATTCTATTGGTATATATTTGCTTTATTTTGGAGGATTTTCAAAACATCCCAAACAAGTTTCATTATAGAATATATAATGAGTATGTATTATAAAATGAACATTAAAAAGGTTATTATATATCCACTAAAATATAATTTAACTATAATTATACTTTTCTGTCCATCCATGAATGTGGTAATGGGAAATTAACAAAATAATTATTCATGATGTTGGAAAACCTCTATAATTTAGTGAATGGTTTCATTTATTTTAATTCCAAAAATGAGAAAAGAAATGGTTATGAGATATTCCATTAGAGACAAAAAACTATAATATAAAATTTTTTCATAGTTTTTAATTCTTTTTTGGATGAAGGACTTGTGGATAAAATAGAATAAGAAAAGTAAATAAGAGATGTTATTTGGGAAAATTGCCTCTTGGATGTCACCACATTGGAGAACACATTAAGGACCTTGGATTTGGTATTTTTTAGAATATAAGAATTTGGAAATGGGTAGGGTGAATAGGATAATGTTGTCTAGATATTTTCAGATATATAGGGATTATGAGGTGAAATCAGTTTGGGTTTGGTGATATATATACTTGTTAATGGATGGGATTAAGTGGTTATGTAATGATTATTTTATATTTAAAACCAAACGCGTTGAGGTGGAATTAATTTGAAATTTTTTATGATAATTAATGTTTTAAATTTTTTATAGGTTATATAAACACATCAAATAACCATTAAATGTTATATTTTTAGGTTTTCTAATCATATATATTAGATCATTAAATCATTACATTATTTTACCTATACATAAGTAAATATTATTTTACCATGGTAACTTTTTATTCCTAAAAATTAAAATAAATATAAAATATAATTTTATGTTATTATTATAATTATGGAATATATTTTACCAAATTCAAATCAAAAAATTTGAAAAATTTTATTTCAAATTCATCACACAGACGCAACATGTAATTGGTGTTTTAATATGAAAGAGTTCAAAAGTTTGAACTATTTTTATATCAAATTTCAATGTCAAATTTATTATGTTAACCTAAATTGTAATTTATTATATACAATTAAACTAGTTATATATTGCGTAAAATATAAATTTTAATTTAACTATATAAATAATTTATCGGAAAATATAGTTTCCAATTAAAATTCATTTTTTTCAGTATTCATCAAAATTGATACATATTTGAGAAATAAAAAAATATCATCCTAAAATAATTTTGACATTAAAATTTTAGAAATGGCATTTATTTGGTCTAATCTAATATTTAAATGTCTAATTTTTTTTAAAACAAGTGTTCCATTAAAAGGTGAAAAAACATCCTTTAAAAAATATATATCTTTTTATGCTAACAAGTGAATTTATTCATATCATTAGACTAAATATATTAGTTGAATTGAGAAAAATATATTTACTATATGACATATAAATTTAATTTTGATCTTCCACTAATATTAAATGATATAATTTATTAAAGTAAAATTTAATTGTGGGCATAAGAATGGGTTTTTAAACAATCCATTATATAAAATTGCTTTATATTTTTATATTTATGTAATTGGAACCAAATGAATTAATTTAATAAACACATATAGACTACATTTTCATTATTTATTTCCTACCGTTCATTCACACAATTCAACAACTAGTTGACAACTATCAAATTTACATAATAAATTTTAGTCAGTTGTTAAGTCTTGTCTGGGTCTATAATGTATGATATTGAACATAGCGATCTATTTTAAAATACAATGATATTAAATTTTATAACCATACATAAAATTTCATGACATAAATATTTACCCAATTAATACACATGTATTCCATAACAGGAAAATAAACCATTCATAAATCATCAATGTGATCAAACCACTTAGAATGTAGTTGGTTTCAATGTTATAATAATGTATAACAAGAGGCTAAATCATAAATATTCAAAATCAAATGTAAAAGTAAATAATTTTAAAGAGTCATATTTAAAAAATGGTTTTATTTATTGAAATTTTATTTCGAATGCTTCAAATTCATTAGATGTATTTAGTATATGATATAATAAAAATGAACCACTTAGGTAATGTTTTATAAAATAAGTAAAGAGCATATTTCTGAAAGAAACATAATATTATTTTCCATAATACCAAAATAGAACCAATATTTATTCATATAGCTAATTTTTTTTAAATCTAATACAAATTCAATTTTTTGGATGATTATTTACATGAGATCGAAAACTGGAATATTCCCAGAAAATGAGGCTACATTGATGTGGGAACTTCAAAGTGAATAAAATAAATTTTTTGTCCTAACTAGAAAAATGATATTAATATCATTATATATATGTTACATATCAAAAAAATATTATAAGTTCTTAATAATGATATTTCATAAAAAATATTTAAAAATAAAGAGAATGTGTCACTCAATGATAACACATGTTTTACACATGATACATTACATTATGTTCTAAATTTATCTAAAAACCTACTTAACAGAATTAATAATTAAATTAAATTAATTATATATATTACTATTAACATAATTCATCGATATTTCATTATTTAAGAAAAACATTTTAAAAAATAGTTTTTTCATACATTGGTATCATAATGTTTATTTGTTATTTTATACCAAATATTTTCATTTCCTTCATCATGGTTAATGATGATAGAAAATATGTTTATAATCTATATAATTTTAGTAGGTTATTTTCTTTATTATTTTTATAACCCGACCTGAAATATCTCTTATATTTTATTAATTCTTGGGTTATTTCATTTAGTTCATTAGTTGGATCATGCACTAAATATTGGAGGGACATGAATAAAATATTTTTTATATTTGTTTCAAAATTAATAAGCATGGTTAGAAGTAATAATGTGGTTCCTTGGTGTGTCTGTTGTGTAGTGACCAACATTCACATGGTTTATTTAACAGTATCGGAAGAGTGCAGTTTCCATATGTGAGCTAATAATGACAAGTATAATAGTATGATTACAATTTATTCAACTATTCTTCGGCCTAAGGCTAACCGTATAAAGGTTTCTCAATTAGGAATTGTCCAGTGTATGGTTGGTACATATTTTGGTAAATCAATAAAGAGACTATACAAATGACATGGTGTTTTAAATTATCACTCATTATATACTTTTTTTTATTTTTAGTTCCCCCTTATTCGATGTATTTCATGATACTACCTCACCCTCATCCACTACATCAGTGTGAATCATTGCCTCTCCTATAATCCCTATCCACCATGACCATTCCACATATTTATCATAGTTTGTTTGTTGGAATCTCAATGAATGAACTCCTCTTCCCTCCTCCTTCCTTGGTTTGATATTTTTCTTTTTACTGTCACCCCCATCAAAATTAGTATAACCTTATAGAAATGGTTAACCTAGTACTATTGATTTTCATCCATTGTTAGGGTTTTTAGAAAGTGTCTCATGTCATCTTGGTTTGCGTTTCTGTATTCATCGTCGTAGGCAAAGAAAAGGAGTCCGTTTCAGTTTACCCACCACCAATAGAGGGATTTTTTCATGTTTATATGATTTATCATAGTTTTATTTTTTGGATTTAAATTATTTATAGATTATTTCAGTTCTTTATGACATTCATTACAATCCATTAGAGAAGACCTAAACATGTGTGTATATATAGGAATGTATGGATATATATATATATCTGTGTGTGAGTTTGTGTGCATGTGAGTGTTTGTCTTTTTGTTGTTTTCCACCTATGGGTATGTAAATATTTGGTATGGGAAATATTTTTCTCATATATGTATATATATATATTAACTCATATTTTGGCATGTGTGATGATGGATTCTGTTGACATTATCATATATGAATGTTTATATATATATATATATTTTAGGATATCCATTTTATTATTGGGGGCCATGAAATTTTCTATTTTGGGGCTCACAGAAATATATTTATTTATATATATTAAGGTGAATATGCATGGAATCATGAAATGGAATCATTTATTGGTTATCAATTGAATTATCGAGGGTTGATATGTTTTGGTTTGGTATTATTCTCTTTGAGAATGGTTCCCTTATGACCTAAAGATATATTTAATTCATCCTTGATTTACGCACCTCAAAACCATGTTTTAAAAAAAAAGATTTATAATTATTATAATATTTATTTGATATTAAATAGGTTTATCTCCACTTTTAATAGAGATTGAGGATGTTGTTTTGTTACACATAATATACATTTTTTTTGATTAAATTCTATATTCTCCCTATAACTTTTTTTTGTTTACTTGTTGGTAATTATGGTCTATAGAGGACTTTTAAAATGGAACATTTATTCATATGTTTTGTACTATGGATAGATAAAATATAATATTTTTTTATATTCAGATATATATAACTCTGGATTAATCTATTATTAAAGTGAACATGAAAATTGACAAATTATTTAGCCTTCCAGAATATTGTTTGGAAAAGGATGAAATTATTGTTTTTATTTTACATTTTCCATTAATGTGGATTTAAAAATTTAAATTTTGGGCATTAATATAATGGGTCATGGTTGGTATTTTTTTATTCCTTGATAAAACAGGTGAATCCATGGATATTATACTTTTAGGGGGAACATATATGGATAATGGTGGGAGGTAGACTAAGAATTAATGATGGAATCCCCTATATAGGGTTCATGTTTTCATCACTTCATCACCTCTCGTATTTCTTATGTAAGTGGGAATAAAGGTATTATAGTGAGATTTGAGAGATATTTTCTTTCTATATAGAAAGTAAGGAGACTAGATCATATTGGTATTTATTTCTTGTGTGGTGTGTTCCACCGATGAGGCTCATGTAAAGTAGTTAATCTGGTTATTGATAATAGATACACATCATACACCAGTATATAGATATTAATTATGTACAACCTTTTTTTCTTCTCTTGGGGTCTCTGTAGAGTAAATTATTATAATTACATATTCATTATATCATTCTTTTGTTCTGAAATGTTTTCATAAAATCACATAAACTATTATGATTTACTCAGAAATGTTCCTTAATTTCGTGTCACTTTACCCAAATGGGAATCAAAAAATTCCTTTAATTTAAAATTTATTATTGAATGATAATGTTAAATGGTTCAAGAAACTGTTAATCTATTATTTGTCTTAAAAATAGTCCATATTCCATAATTTTATATTTTTAATTCAAACTATAATAGGATGGATATTTTATTTAAACATGAATCATTGAGACATATTTTTTTCAGGAATTCCTATTAATTATTAATATTCACACATATAAATTTATTTTTATATTTAATTTCTTGGGTGACATATTTTATTGATCCATTAAAAGTGTATTGATTTTGGATTAGAGGTTTGTGTCGACTCGTAGGATCATATTCAGGTATGTGCTCTTTTATCTATTTTTTCTACAAGTGATTAATTTTCTTATTATCAAATATGTATGTATTTATTTTTAACTTTTTATTTGACATATAATTCCAAATTTCATTATCTTTGATGTCTGGAAGTTGTTTTCAGCCCTAGAGGATCAATAATGCTTCTATGAAAATGTTATGGGCTAGGTCATGATTTGTGTTAGATGAAATCCTAGCAATGCGTCTAAAAAAATGAGTCATATTAGACCCTTTTATATTTGGGATTTCAATTAGTGTAGATATTATATTTTAATGGATCAAGAGGTAGGTCATAAGTTAGTGCTTGACCACCACCACTCATGAGTGGACCTGATTCATCAGGTATAGTTGGGTTTTCAGTCATTATTCTTTATTTCGTGTTTACACTAATAGTGGATGTTGAGATTTATGAAATAGTGTATATTTGTAGAAGAATATTGAAGAGAACTGGTGACACGTAATGAATGTACATGTTGTGTAAAACTAGTTGGATCCTCCATGCATGGTTCAATATTCATTTAGTGGTGGGATCATCATCAGTTGATGTCCTACTAAACCATATGGTTAGGGTATTATTGAAATAGTGTTCCCTCTTTATATTATTTTTTATTGGGTGACACCATTATGAAATTTTTATGGGTTTCAGTAGATATTTAGAAAAATGGTTTTTTTAAATGGTTTTTGTATTGACAAAAAATGGTTTTAAAGTATAAATTGATTTACTATTTATGAAATATCTAGGAAAATGTAGAGGAAAAGTGATGTGAGAATTTTTTAAATCCATGTATTTTATGATAAAATGGTATGTGGTACACTTGGTATTCAATATCGACAGTCATCAATTTTTTTTGGTTGTTTATGGATTCTTCATGTTTGTATGTTTGTGTGGATGATATAAGTGGATGTTGGATACCGAACTATATGATAGTTAATAGGTTATCATCTTTTATTATTTGGAATCAAATAATTGGATTGTTTTTTCTAATAATGTTGATTAAAAAAAAATTGTTTATTTTTAAAATGGGATTCATTTTTAATGGGATTAACAATTTTAAATGGAAAATTTTGGTGGTGTTTTGAATATCAATTTTGATGTGCTCATACGGTTTTGGAAATGAAGTATTATTTTTATATGAAACTTGGAACATGAATGTTAAAATTTACTAAATGGGAAATTGTGATAATTAAAGGAGGGGTCTTGTCTTGTTTTGTGTTGATTCTATTGTTATTTTCAATTAATATATGATTCGGGTTTGAATTGGTTTTTGATTTTTTAGTTTTGGAGCTTTTTATTTTGTTTAAGAATGGTAACTGATTATGTTTTGGTTAAATATTGATTTCATTCTATAAATATTTTTTAGAATATTTTTCCATGAATGACCAAGAAGGTTTTTAAGGGTCATCATAAAGTCATCGGCATTCCTAGACTCCTAGTGGAGTGGTGGAGCCAATTTCTTATCAATCGTCTATTTTTTTTGCATTCATCAAAGACCTTTAGTTTTTCTAAGATATTTGGGTAACATGAGAGTATACTAATATTTTTTGGAAATATAGATTTTGTGATTGTTTGTAGTGTTAGAAATTATTGTAGGAGATTTATTGTACCTATAAGTGTTATACATCCCATACATATTGCGGTTTGGTATGTTTGGGGAGCGAATAATGACCACTTCCATCTAGTGGTTTATTCTGGAGGATGTAAAGGAGAAGAATGTTCCATATCTTAGGGATTCTTGTCATTGTTAACTGATGGAGATGGGGTATGTTTACTATTTTGATGAACTAGTTTCCTTTTCCATAATTATTGTGTTATGTGAAAGGATGGAAGTTCTACTTTTGGTGTATGGTCTCCATTGATTTTTGAATAATTACATCCTTTTGTTTGGTCATGTATGAGAGGAAATACCATGTCAGTTAATGGACTAGTTTCATTTTGTTTTCCTAGAGGTTACCAATAATATGAGAAATGTGAATCAGAGGAACCTATTACGATGATGTATCACTATCAGTGAATGAATTTATTTGTTAGACCACTCACTTATTTTTTCTAGTAGTTTTTATATTGGGAATGCTAATATAACTTCCAGAATCTATAAAATTCTTATTTATGGTGAGGACATGGAGAACATAATTAAGATTTCTTTCTAAAAGAAGATGCCTTGGTCGGAGGTTTTTAGTTCATGAATGTGATACAGTAGATGCATTATGACATCAGGGATACAACCATAAGTCATATAGTGTATCTCTTAAATATTTGGAAGATTTTATAGGTTTGGGTGACCTAAAACAAACATTTGGTATCTAACTTCAGTGTGGTGACCGTCAATTCATTCATATAATGTGGTTTTATATTTTTTGAAACCATGCTTTTTAATGATTTTATCATTATTTTATTAAAATTTATGTTGTTTTGTAGTGTTACTATGAACTCTTGAATAGTATGTATTCATTTGGAATAGTTCTGGTTTCATGTGTTGACTATTTGGAGATACTCTAACATGAGAAATTTGATTTTTTTAGGAAATAACCACATTCAAGTCATTGTGATTGAAATATTGTCATGTTGGTGGGTTGTGTCATTGAGTGTTCATATTTATTCAACTTTTATGCTAGTGAGTACAATAATGGTGGAGAGGAAAATATCTTTACCTGTTGTATCTCCATATATTTTTAAATATATTTGGATGTGTATGATTTTTTGTGTTGAATGTTCAATTCATTTTATTTGTGATTTCACTCAGTCTTGATCAGTTTTGAATCCTAATTTTATTGCTCATTTTTCTGGGTGAAAATCTGTTGATAGAAAGTCCTAATGTTGAGGATAATTGTCACATAGTTCCCCAAAACCACTCTTTTATTTCAAATATTTGTGGTCTTATTTCATTTGGTTCCTAAGAGGGTTAAATTTCTATTAGGTGGTAGGTAAATATTTAAATTTTCAGATTTCTTCAAATTGTTGTGTGGTTATTATTCACTATTAAAATTAATTGTGTGGTTCTCATATGGATACCCATATGGGTTAGTAGTGTGGCACACAATGTCTATATTGTTTATAAATTCATGTGGAAAGCATGATGATGGGATCTGTCATGTGAATGTTCCATGTGGAAGGTATGAGAATCATTTTCTCATCTATGCATCTTCCAATGTGTAATCATTTGAGGGTTTAGGGCCTAGGTAGTGCTTGATGCATATTTTTGTAAAATTTCATAAACCATATGGTTTTCTATGGGTATTATATGAAATTGTTTTTTTTTCTTTTATGGATTCTCCCGTTTGTAACAAACAACACCCTCCCACTCTTCCTCTCCCATCGTGTGCATCTACCCACATCTTCTGATCCCTCTCCTCCAAGACATTTCATAGGATTTCATTGGGGTTATTCGATGTTTCAAGGTAATAAATAATCTTCCTTTCACCTTTGTGGGTTTTGTATTTTCCATATCCCCATCACGCCATAAAAATTAGTAGAACATTTAGTCAAGGATTACCACTATTCTTTTCATTTTCATCGATTATTATGGATTGCATAAATCCTCTCATGTCGGTTTTTGGAATGATTTAGAATCCATCATCGAAGGTGAAGAACCTTGTTCCATTTAAATTTTCCCACTACCACTGGAGTTAGGTTTTTGATGTACTTTGATTTATCAAAATATTATTTTTGTGATTTTATGTATTTTGGGATTTCTTCTAGGCTGTTTGACATGATTTATAGTCTATTGTAGGTGACCCAACAATTTGTGTTTATATAAATATGTATAGAAAAAAACACACACCAATATATATCTGTGTTTGTGTCTGTCTATATAAAAATATATATATTTGTCTTTGTGTGTTTGTGTGTGTGTGTGTGTGTCTATGTGTCTATGTGTGTATGAGTTCTCACATTTCACGGTATCCACATGTCTCCATGTTAATATGTGAAAAGTGTATTGTTGTGCTCATATAAACATATATATTTGTATTAAGGAATATTAGTGGAAGTTTGATAGTGGATATAGATCTCATAAACATATAATAATATTTATACATATATAATAATCCCCTTGTTTTTATTTTAGGCTACACTGGAAAGGTAATATTCATGTGGTTTTAGATGGAAGTGTTGAGTTTAAAGTTGTATAATATTTTTCTTCTTCACATTGATGTATGTTCCCTTATGTCCGACATTTAATTTTAAATGATATTTAATTGATTGAACTTTTCACCAGGTTTATATACCAGTTATAGGTTTATAATTCATGGAAAAAGTATCTGATGTGAAATATGGTGAAATTATCTTTGAATCAAATTGTATAAAGTGGTATTTTTAAACATTGTAAAAGATAAGTTTGTTAAAACACTTAGTTGGACCTATCAATGATTGTTGGTTTCTCTATTTATTATCTAGAATTATGAATTCATTTCTAAATGGATATTTTATTATTTAGTTAATTTTTTGGGATATATAAATTATAGAAAATGTGATTTGGAAAGGTAAATGCATTGAACAATTGATTAATTACTTATTTAATAGAATCAATAAATTTAAAAATGATTTGATATACGATTCAGGTTTTAAAAAAAATTCAAAACAATATTTTTTTTGATTTACCAATGATATTTAATCTTGAATTAAATATAAAAATGTTATTCTGTCAGATTATAAGACCTGGATAGTACCATTTATTAATTATAAAATGAGAATGTGGCTCCATGGATACTCACTATTTTAGGTGGAAATTTTATGGACATTATCCGGAGGAAGTTTATTATGAATGATTGATTCATCGATATAATGTTTTTGTTTTCATGGCTTAATCACCTATAAAATTTTGAATGGCTATATGGTCATAACAATCATATTGACTATTGAGAGATGGGTTCTATCAATATCTATATTAGTCAAACATGTTCCATGTGGTAGAGATATGCCTTATTAGATGTAAAAATGGTGAGGCTACTATAGAGAAATATGGTTGGTTAATGACTATGGATTCACATCATATGTTTGAATATGGATCCAAACTGAGTAGGTATAGGGTTTCTTCAATCAATTTCAACGAACAACCCATGATGATAGTAACATATGCTCTCTGAAATTATATTGTTATGAAATGATTTAATTAATTCACTTTAACAATTATGATTTACCCCAAAATGTTTCATCATTGAATTTATATTTTCCCAAAGAAGATTTTGGAATGTAATTTTACATTAAAAAATGAAAGAGAAAAGAAAATTGTTCTTGAATATAATAAAATGTTACATTTCTTAAAAAGATAACTAAACCTATAATTTTATATATTTATTTCAAAAAAACAATCCATTAATCTTTTATTTAATGTTCTGGAAGGATAAATTGTTTATTTTGAAATTCCTACTATGTTTTTATACACATGCATATAGATTTTTTAGTTTTTGGTTCTGATTCCTTATCAGATTTGGTAACCGTGGAAAGACATTTGTTTATTGGTTGTTAGTGACTATCAGTTTCAGGTATAGGGATGTGTATTTGTATATTACTTACAATTCCAGGATATATATTTTTATTTTATAGTTTATGTTAATTTATTTTTCTCTTTTTTATGGTCCAAATATTTCCTAATTGGTTTATCTTTGATATCGTCACTAGTTTCCATGCCGGGAAAAAGGAACTCCATTTTGGGCCCAATTGATGTTAGTGTTAGTTACTAGTTTAGATGAAATCCTATCCAGGTTTGAGGAAATAATTCCATTTGGAAAATAAATAAATATTTTTGAAACTTTCATCAATAGATATAAAAATTTATGAAGTTTCCTTCACAATTATATTTAATAAGGTTAATGTTTCTACAAATTATTATTATTTGTATTACATTTATATCTCTATATATTTTTATTCTATAATATCCCTAGTGTCTAAAATATTTTTTTATATGGTAAATATTATATTAAATCCATCCATGATTGGTTTTAATGAAAAGGAATGTAATTAATGGTAGCTCAAATCCACAAACATGCTTCACGATGGATTCATTTTTCAAAATTATTTAAAAAATTAGTATATAGTGAATAATAAATTATTATAATAACACCTTGGAATATTATATATCCTATGATAGTCATGAATTAATAGATATAGGGGTTTTTATGGGTTTTGTAGAAGAATATAGTTGGAGAAGTTCGCTTGAGTGTATTTCCTCTCCCAAGGATGTTCGTCATGAAGTATGTACTTAAGACTGTTTATCTTGGACTTTCTGTTAGACCAATTTATCATTGTGCTGGGGATAGTGTTATGAAGATACTAGGGTTGATTTTTGTTGGAAAAAATATTGGTTACACATGGAAAAATGGTGAGGTTGTAGTATCATTTTATAAGTTACGAAAATGGTACTTTTATAAAAACAAGTAATTATCTCTTAATAGTATCAATAATAAATTAATGGAAAAAGAATATAGAATAGAAAAATAATGATTTCGGAGTAGTTGTATGGTTGATAATCCATCCATTATCTAATATAAAATAATTATGTCACATGTTTTATCATTTTCACCATGTAAAATAACATTTATGCTAGTTTACCCTGACTATGGTCGCACAACATTCATCCATGAAAAATTATTTAAATGGAAAAAAATAATATTCAAATTAATTATAAAATTGGAAATAATGATTTTAAATATTCTAATAATTTCAAAAAATTAATATTCTGAGACAATGGAAGTTAAATTTTTTATTAAAACATTTTACGTGTAAAAATATATTAATGGTAATGTTCATTTTAAGATAAAAATTCATGTTTTGGATAATAATATAATTGATTATGAATATAAATATATAAATTTATTTATTATAAAAATTAATAATTTACTTATGGATTTTAGAGTGAAACAAAAAAACTAACCAAATTACTGAAAAAAATATGAATTTTTTCTAAAATATATTTTTATCCTTAGGATAAACATGGATTTATAAGTTTGATATAGTATATTTAAAATTATTAACATTATTACCTTGTAATAATTTTTTTAGTTAATATTTTTTATAAATCAATATTATTCACTTATAAATATATTATTAAATAAAAATTCATTTTGGAAAATAATATATTTCTCACTATTTATAATAAAATTATTATAGTAGAAAAATGAATTTTTTTGTTCTTATTAATAGGATAAATCCGAAATAAATTGCATTTCTCAAATTATACATATATAATTGATAAAAATATGTTAATAATATAATTGATCAAAAAATATTAAGAAAATTTTTCTGAAAAATATAATGTATGTTAAGAAATATAAAATGTTAGTTTCTAAATTGATAACAAAATTTTGATTAAATTGATAATTTCAAATAACATATAAATATTTATTATTGATTTTTTTTATTAATTTACAATTCGTTCTATATATCTTATAATATCATAAATTTTATATTACTTAATAAAAATGATATTTTTCATTATACACCTAATTTTTTTTAAATTAACCAGAATATTCATCAGAAACTAATGTAAAAATTATCAATCCCAATACGATATTTATCTTATGAAAAATTTTTATATATAGTTTTAAAATTCATCTTTTATTTGAAACATGAAAATAAAATAAAAAGCTACATTATATTTAAATAACTTTTTTAAAAATAAATTTTCCTTCTTATTAATTTCAATGACGTAGTTATAGTGATATCCCGAATCCATAAATATTATTTTTTATTAAAATAATAATTTAAAAATAATATAAATACTTTAATTTAATAAAATATATAACCAATTAAAAGATAAATTAAATAAACAATAATGAAAAAATTAAACTTTTCTAAAATAAACATTATATAAAAAAATAGATACAATTATTTATCATAAATCACTTACTCATATTCATATCTAGTAACTCGATGAATATGATTTAATATTATTATCATTTAAATGTTTAATTTTGTTTAATTCATTCTTGTGGATAAATATATCAAATATGTTTGTCTCAATTAGAGGAAAACATATGTTAAAAAATTAGGACACTATATCACCCATATGGAAATTACATTCCTGACATTTATATACTCATATTATGGGATTAATTTTTGTATGGATATCCTAACTAAAAATAAAATATAATTTGATAATGTTATGATTTTGGAAAAAAGATAAATTTCCCTATATGCAATATGATATGAGACCTGTGTAAAATTAGAATTTTCCATCCTAATAGACTCTAAATAAGTTAATATGTGATCAATCTATAAGGTGTTCCACTCTTCAAACTTTGATGAAGTTTCATATATCATGGATATAATAATTATTACTGTGAGAAATTTTTCATTAAATATCAATACTAAATATTTCATATCATACAATGCACTAGAAATTTACTATTATAGAATGTGAAATCATTGTTTACCATAAGATGTGTCATTTCATAGGATTTTATATAGTCCAAATATATTATATATAGTTAAATTTCTCTTCAGGAAGCCTTGGATTTTTTATTTGGTTTAATAATGCAAAATTACCCCTATCTAAAAAACCAATCATTAGAGGATAATTAGTAATAATATTATAATCATTTATTGTATACTTATTTATTAAAAAATTTCTTACTAATCGATGCCCTCATTTACCATAATAAAAAAATATATTATAGTCTACATGAAGAATATTACTTAATTCGTTGTCATCAATCATTGATTTATAGTTTGTTCACTCTTTATTAATTAATCTACATTAATTACTAAATTTTCAGGATTTTCTATCAAAATATTCTTTAATGAACCATTATTTTCAATAATGGTTACATTGATATTTATTTATCACAATGGATTGATGAAAAAAATCATTAGATATCGTAGTACATCCTTAATTGTAATATGATTATCATTGAGTTAATCATAACATTCCCCCCACTCCTACATTTGACTATGATCCTTCTAGTTCCAACCACCACTAAAACAAAAATGGTTAAATTTTCCTATGAAAATATAACTTCATTGGGGGATTAAACAAATGAATAATTTAAAATTATTTCAACTATATATTCTTTTTCACTTTTTCATCATAAAATTACCCATTAATTCAATTATTTCAACACATATAAATCATAAGTTAATCAATATTTTTATGTTTGGTTTTAATAAACCTCTCATACTAGTCCCTCAATGTTACATGGAAATAAATCATTCATTATAGATCAAAATGTTCATATTATTAAATATATAATATCTCTATATACTGTTAGAAATGGTTTTTAGTTATGTCTATTTTTCATGAACGAGTTCACAGATGAGTTGTTACACAATAGTCCCTTTTAGGGTAATAACCTGTAGATACATTTGTTACTAAACATCATTCCACATTCTAAGACCGTAAAATTATTTCATTTTTTTAGAAAAACATATACTCAAATCATTACTAAAAAGTGATCACGTTTTCACACACATAGAATTACCCCTTAGACTTATCCATTGTGTTTTCTCAAATGTTATTTTATTTTATTCCCCCAAAATAACCAGAGAAACACTCTAAATTAATTAAACCATTTTGTGATCTCAACTGTTGAGTCCCAAACGAAATATCTCATTATTCTTTTAATCATTTATACAATTAATTCAATAAAAATCACATAAAAATATCATAATACCCTGAATATAAGTTTAATTTTCATTAAGGTGCAGTTTCATAGAAATAATACTCCAACATAGTTTGGAACATTTCCCTATAATAAAACACTTTATGAACCCTTATATACTTCTAATTTACTATAAATATCACCATATTTTATTGATGGGCAGCATAAAAAAGACCTGAGATCATACTCTTATTAAAGGTAAGCTTAAGAGATATCAATCCATTATCTAAATTGACCATAAGTTAGGCTATCAGATCGAGATGTGTCATTAAATTCTCTTAATGATATTGAATTATAAATAAATTAATGAGTGATTTAGATTAATTTTATTTCTAGAATAATATTGGTAGAACATGTTTGAATCCACAAGTACGTTAAATTTTTTGTTTACACCATGATATTAAAACTCATAGTTGACTCTTCTCACAAAAATGGATGAATGGATTAAATTTTAATAATTAAATTAATATAAAAATGATCAAAAAAAATTTAATCTATTTTTCTGAGATTCTAATAAGAAGGTTATTAAAACACCCCTCTTTATTCTAATGTAATTGACCTAAATATTGTTCACCATCTTTTAATTATTTTTGGTTATTTAATTATATTCTACCTAAAACAAAAAACAACACCTTTTCATGATATATTTATATATCTATGTGCATTAAGGATGAATTATTTGTGGAAAATGAATTAAATTAATTTTATATAATATAAATTATTAAATTATATTATATTTTTCCTTTATATATTTTTATATTAAGATATAGATAATTAATGATATGGGATTTATTTTTTAATCTGATTTATTATGGATTATATTTATGATGTCTAAGTTAATGACATATTAAGTTATTCCTCACTTACTCTTGATTCTAACACCCAAGAAGTTTATCCATGCACAAAGAAATTAATTTTTTTGTGTGAAAATAAGATATTAGAAATAGATAACATGACAATATAAACCAACAAATACAAGAAGTTTACACAAAAACAACTTGTTTGAATGGAGATTATGCGTATAACAACATCCTTTGGAATTGAAAATGTACACATTGTGGAAAAATAAATGTATAAAGGGACAAAAAATAAAAGTGTAAAATAGATAGTATTGTGAAATAATGGTGAATAAATTTTACTTTATAAAATAAAAAAATATTAGATATTTATAGTAAAAAATGATTCACAATGTGAATTGTAATTAGTAAAGTATGTTGGATAGAGATCCATCTAATGGTATGCTATCATAGAATTTATCACATGAAATCATAAATTTTTTCATGAATACAAAATTAATCAGTAATCAATTTTATCATACCTTTATTCATGGATTTTAAAATAGTCGTGTTGTCTTTGGAGTATTCAATGAGTGATTACATGTTGAGAGAGGACGACCAATTTACATGGTGAATATTAATTATGACTTGAGTTTTATAGATCTAAATGATATAGGGAAGATTTTTTTGAGGTATTTTAAAACAAATCATTAAAAAGATATGTGGATCTATTTATGATTTTATATATTGTGGATATATGATCCATGACATGAATCATCTGTGTTTTGGTCATTAACAATATTTTCCCCAAACTCAGTAATTTATAAGGGTGCAAATATATCAATAAAATTAAATTAAATAAGAAGGACAATAAAAAGTAGTTATAATAAGTTGAAAAAAAATAATAAAAAAATTAATACATCAAATACCCCCATAAATTTTGTAATATCATGTTCTCAAGTAAAAAATGAGTTTAAAAGAAAAAAATTCAGCTAATAATAAATCATTATCAACTATGAAAATAAAACAAAATATTATAAGTGAAGTGTTATACCTCAATGAATATTATTGAATATAAAATTAATCATGCTTCATTATTAGGTAATTATTTCAAATCAATCCAATCATGAATGTTTTTTTTACAAATATTCAATAGTGGAACATGATTATTTAAAATTTAACTCGCTATTAATTTGAATCAAATTATTGACGGAAAAATAAATATAGATATACAATTATAAAATGAATGCCGGATCCCAAAGATAATTTTTCAAAGGATCCATAATATCTACCCTAGAGAGAGAAATATCACAACTAATCACGTGCGAAAAAAATCAAGGATAAATGAATATAATGATTAGGTTATGAGACAGATGATATTTAAAAAAATGTGCCACAAAAAAGCAGTTTAAAATATAAAATATACTTTATAAGAGTCAATAGATAATCCAAATGATATATTCCACATAAGAAATAACATCTGCTGTAAATCCCAATGATTGAATTAATCGAAAAAATCATATCTAATAAATGAATGATGAACCTCTCTTACTGTGAATATTATTTTTTTATTATTAATTTTTTTTTTGTTTTTTTAATTGTATACATGAAACATGTATCTCATCCACCACCAAACATAATATGATTATGAGACCATCGATTAGAAAATTGTAATATTTTGTACTTGGGAATGAACACATTTTTTCATTCATATATTTTTTTTAATAATAATATCTATAAGATAATAAAAAATGATAAAATCATGACACATACACAATAATTATATGAAGACATTATTCATACACCATTAAAAAATGGATATCCCATTTTCACCATAATAAACCGCAACACAAATTCAATTCAAAATAATAAAAAAAATAAATTATTTCAGAAATAATAATATAGGATAGAGAGATTTTTCATTGCTAAAATGGCCATTCATAAATTCTATTCTCTAATAAGGACAAATAAAAAAATGTTTATTTAGATAAAATTTCACCTAAAAAATGCTTCAAATATTTTAAAATTGAATTTATTTAGTGGTATAGTAGATAATATATTACTACATGTTCTAGTTGGTGTACCTACCCCTCGTATCACTAAATACATTTTCAAAAATATAATGGGAAAAAATATAACTATAATCCTTTTTTGGAGAATGTAAAATCATAAAATACAATTACATAGAATATTTCTAAAAATTAATAGGTAAATCAATGAGTAATATTAGAAATTTTTATTTAAGAATATAATTCACAACTCATTATTAATGAAATAATTTAATGTTAAAAAGCTAAATGGAATTATAATAATTTCCATTTGAAGAATTATCTTTTAATTACATGGTTCCAAGGAATTTTTCCTTATAATGACCATAATAAATAAATAATTTCTCATATCCTAGTGAGAACAATAAAAATTCTATGTGAAATAAATATATCTCATGATCCCCCCCCCCCATCACACACACACAAATTCAATAGTTTCCATACTTTAAGAGGTCTTCATAGGTGAATTGAGTAGGATAAATGAACAAATAAAAGAATAATTGAATGATTATATGATTATTAGATATCCTAAAATAGGTGTAGTATTCTAATGAAAACATTTGAGCTCTTATGATATTAGATACATGATAGGTTAAAGGAGAAAAAAATATTTCCTGTGAACAATTGTGAGATATAATATATATGTTAAATTAAGATAATTATAAAAATATACTTAATATTAAATATATCTAATAATTTTAAATTATTAGGTTTTAATTAATGGGATTTTTTTAATGGAAAATGAAAACATAATAGAATAGTGAAATTAAAAATGGTGCAAAAAAATATCAGAAGAATAGAAATATGATAGTTTACTCCCATATTATGAATATTTTATTATATTTAGTTCAATGGTTTGAAATATTTCACTTAGTGCAGTCTATTTTATCTAATGTGAGTGGACTCTTTTCAATGGGTGAGTTTGTATCCTCCAACACTAAAGAGTGATTCGTGGGGTTGTGGAAGGGTGACATGCTTCCAAATAAAATACATATGGGTGATCATAATAATGAAGAATGAAACATCGAAAAAAATCATGTGTCACAACTCAAGGAAAGATAAATTTTCCATTCTTGAATAGAATTTCAATGAAAAAAATATTTTTAAGAATATATTTATTTGATATATACATGAGGGGGGACATCAGTTAATGATGATTGTTTAGTAAGTAATCAATTAAAACTATGAAAACTATTATATAATTTTTATTACAAAAACATATAATGGGATGTGTAGATATTATGAGAAACTAAGATGATTGAACATCATCTCGGATGGTTTTTCTAATGGTACCATCCCCAAATCATTGTATCTCTAAATGATTGGTGGTATTAATTGAGGAATTGGTACTCGAGGATAGTGTTTGATTATAATCCTTAGTAGTATCCAGTTGTGAGGAATCATGAGGACACTATAGATCCAATGTATAAGTATTCAGATGAGAGAAATGTATTTGGATACATTTTGAATGTTTTGACTATAGGATGGATGAATGGACCCATTGAAGAAGTATTAGTGATGGGCCCCTTTTCCCATATGACCGGCCTTAAACATGAACTAATAATATAAATTGGGGTCAATGAAGTAAGATGTAATACATAGTAAATGGGTATATAGGGGGAGGGTTTAATGTAAAGGATTATAATTAGAGCCTATTGAAATAGTAAAGGTGTGTGGATGGAGAGAAAAAATAGGGTGATTTGGTATCTAATTAGGTGTTGGGAGTAAAAAAAGCATCATAACCCAATAAAATTTTTAATAGATAATGAAATATTTATTAGTGATTATTAAAAATAAAATAGTGAGAAACAATAAAATTAAACTACAACTCTTATGATGTATAATAAAGTGGTACTGACTCTAGAGATGGGGAAACTACAATCCTTTTAGGCGACCGTGGAACTTCAGGGGCTGCCAAAGAATCAAAATTTAATCCCCATCTAATTTCTTTGCTTTAGTGAGTGGTTGAATCATAAATAATAAAATAAATATATAGGATTTCTATATAATGAATCAGGACCAAACAAATGGAGTACATCAGACCCATGTCAGAAATCTACTGGGAAGATTCAAAACTCCAAGCTCTTTGTGTGATGTGTGATAAAGAATCCACCAATTAGTGCTCTAGTTAAATTGTATATTCCAGTAAATATAGATTAGAAACTAGTGATACATATTATAAAAGTGGAAACACATGATATTTGGATGACATAATTTCCTTCAACTATCTAATGACCCCATGTGATTCACCTCATTCATGTCAGGCATAAAAAATGATACTAAGAAAAAGACTCTATATTGCATCCCGCATCTTACTGGTCATTTCCACATGAGGGTCATGAAATATATCCTTATAAAGGTATATTTATATCATCATTTTTTGCGTAAATTTAATTATTTCATATATATGATATATCAATTTATAGAGATTATACAAGATTAGTTGAGTAGAATCCCATTCCAATACCAGAATCTCTTAACTACAACTCCATCTAATTTCTGCACAAACTAAAATACATGGATGAAAAAAAGATCAATGATTTCTGAATACTATGAAAATATAAAATGAAATATATCTAACCATAAATCTATAATTTCGGATATATTCATCCTAAATATCACCACCACGACTTCCTCAGTTACAAGGAATTTTCACGTCCCCGCCTAATTGAGAATTTGTTACTTTTTATAAGATTATATTTTATGTGTGAAATAAATAATTGGTGTTTTTGTATCAAATCAAAAGGAAGGTATTTATGTGTGCCGGAGTTTAATATTAGTAATATTAATATTTCTATTTTGATGGCTATGAATATATATTGTGTTGGTAGGATGATTCAAATGGATGAGGGGGGGGGGGGTGCACAATCCTAACAATTTTTAGTAGGCAGAGCACATACATAGACACCTGATAAATGTTATGTTCAGGATGTTTCCTATCATTATATAAATTAATATGTTCCCATGTGGATAAGGAAATTATAAAATGTTATAATATATAAAAATAGATGAGTTACCCAAGAGGGATAATGTGATGTAGTTTTGGGTATAGAAAATTTGGGGGGATTCATTGGGATATAGAATTAACAAACATGAAAAAGGTTATAAAACTCATTTATTAATGACACAATAATACTAATGATTTTTTTAGAATTTGTGATGTTATTTTTTATTTTTAAATTTAAAAACTTTCAACGAAGACACTAGATGTGAATACTATGTTCACAGCCAATATTATTCTATATAGACTATTTTCCTTCCTATTTTACCACTATACATTGATTCACCATTCCCAATTTACAATATCCCTCAATTAGAATATAAACTAAGGAAACAAACATCATATTCCTCATTTTCATCACATAATGAAATTTCTAGATCCATGCAGACAATTTTATAGTTTCAAGTCAATATTTAAAAAAATGACTCACTCTTCATTAATGATTCCTTATAAAATTGTAATCCATTTTCCATTGACATTAAATTCTAATTTAAATCCACTTATGATTAAAAAACCTATATAAGAAAAAGGTATTATTACATAAAATGGTTTCATCCATATATATTTCGGAATTAATGGTAATAATTCCATATCATTGTTAAATAAGATTATATTTTCTCCTCGTGAAGGATGTTCACCATGAAATATTTTTGTAAATAAATTTCTTTATTTTTTTATCATTAATTTTTTTCTTGTTTCATATGAATATCCTTGTAACACTCTTAGTTCATTTATTTAGAAAAACTATATTTCACCTAGATTATCATTACATATGGTATTTAATTGTGAGACAAAATGACCAACGTTTTAATTTTAATAGTAAGTTGAACATTTTCAAACAAATAATCAAAAATAGGGTAATTGACAGGGGTGTTTAAAAATCATTTTGGTATGCCTGGAGATATTTTCCAAGAATCATACTCAATTTTTTTACATGAATTGAAATTTTTTCTCAAAATATGATTATTTTATTCATATAAATGCTCCATATACCATTTATATTGTAGGTTATAAGGGGTTTTAGTTTTGTATCATATCGAAAAAATCTCATGAATATATTTCATCATGTGTTGATATAAATGTGTTTGATTATCACAGATAAGAAAATGTGGATATCAAAATAGTGAGAATTTGTTTTTATTCAAAAATTTCTTTATAACTATAGTTTTATTGTGTATTTTTTAGTCACCCTCAAACCATTTTGGCACAAATTCCACACAAATGATGATGAATATATTTACAAAAAATTTATATAATAATTTGACTATAAATTCAATTACCCCCAATGAAAACATGTCATCCTTAGTAACAATCTTTTGGGCGATGATATTCTTTATTCCATTCCATCCTAGTCTTTAGCAACAATTAAATATTTAAAAAAAATATTCATTCATCAAAATGGAATGTATTATAATAAAAGTTTCATTTGAGAATAATTTCAATTGTATGATTAGTAATTTGATGTCCTTTGGTAAGATATGTATTCAAAAATTCCATAATCATATGCATTTAGTCATATTTTATAATCATCTCATATGAATATCATCATATTACATGTAATTTATTGTTCATCACAATATTATTAAAATTATTATTATATGAACATATTCAATCATTTAAAGGAGAATTTCAACTAAACTGTTCTAGTGGAATGTTAATTTTATATATCTATAAACTATAGTTGATCTTCTAAGAAAATATAGAAATTATTCTCATCTGGGAATCATCTATAATTTCTAACACCATTCTTTTTTAAATATATGGAAAATTATGTCTTGAATTATGGTCAACGATAATAAATTCTAAACCATTTTTTATTCAATCACAATATAAAATCTATTATGGGGTATGATATGTGATATAATTCTTGGATTGGAATATTTTTTTCTGAGAAACATTTTATCATTACAATTTCATTATATACTATAAAATTTGTAAGAATGAGGTATGACAAGGAATTTTTAAATTAAAATACCAATTCATGTATTTAGTTTTCTATGACTACGGAATTTGATTGATCATCATTATGAATATGGATTTATTTTTAATTTTTTTTGTATTTCTAATTATATTTTATAAAACTAATTTGATAGAAATGTCACTCACATCAAACATTAACTAAAACATATTCCAAAAAATGTGATATTATTATTGGACATGTCACATTATTTTCTATTAAGATATTGATGTATTTAAAATATTATTACTTAAATTTATACCATCCATCATTGCCTTAGAGGTTTGTAAAATAAGGAGTCATATTAGAGAACATTTTGAAAACCTAGTGATATAGTCTAGAATTTCCATAGAAACTCTTATTTTATTTCCTGGTGGTGGAGGTAGTAATTATTTAATTATCAATTTTAGACGAATTTCTATGTTTTTTTTGAAAATATATTTCGAAAAATGATTTTTCCATTCATGATGAAATTGTAGTTTTCACATTTTATCATTTCACAATTTTCTTCAAATTACATAATATAAGATCCAAATTGTGTAAGAAATCATGAAATTGATAACCATATTATAAAAATCAGCCATGATATCATTCAAATTTACATCTATAATTCCATGGAATATGTTTATTATAAACAATTTGAATGTTGTTGGAGTATTAGACCATCAAAAATACATCTATCATTACCCAAATAATCCTTATGTAAATGTAAACCTACTCTTTAAAATTTCTACCAAATCAAATAATATATTATTATATACTGAATATCCATCTACAAAACTATAAATCTCTTTTCATGTTAGTATTTCCATAATGTAATACACTATTTATAATGGAAATTTTTCTTCATAGGTTATAGTATTTCAATTTATTTTGATGGCATGAACTCCCATAAAGTGATTATTTATTCTATTATTAGCTCATATTAATTTCTTCAAAACCATCAACCTTCATTTTTTTAAAACAACATAATATGGGATCACCTAAACACTATTGAAAATAAAATAATCATTTTCATATTTAATTATATTTTTTTCATCCATATTAAAAAAAATATATCATTTGTGGAGGTAGATTGCATTTATGTGAGGTGATTATTTTTCTCCTAAATGTTGGATTTTGTTCATAGTAATTATAGTGAAATATTTATTGATGAAATCCATATTCTAAGCCATCGAGTGCTTTATCTAATAAAAAACTTTTTTACATATTTTCATTTCATTCAGTAGATTATTCATAGATTATGATAAAAGATACATTTTCTTTATCCACTAAAAAGAAATATAGGAATACAATTGGTTTTTTTATTCTTACAGGAGTAGATTGATACCAGATAGAGTGATATTTTGGTATAATTATTTCTTTATGTGTTTATTTCACTATATTTTAAATGTAATTATTTTAATACCAATGAGACTATATTTTTCTTAATTACCATTAAATCAATGAGAAAGATCATATCATATTTTATGTATTTTTTTAATTTATTTAATCATATTTCCTTTTGAATTGTTTTTTCTTCAACTGAAAAATGAGTTTAGTTTCATCCAAGTAGAATAATTATTTTACTAAATTAACCTACTCGAAGACATAATGTTCATAATTAATGCATAAAATACCTTTACATTAGTACCATTCATTTAAATTCATCTATTTTCCACGAAATGGTATAAAAAAGAGATGTTGTCATCACATTTGTACTCCATCACAATAATAATAAATATAGAGTGAAAGATGATCCTTATATCTATTATAATAATTTATTCATGATCTTCATGAGTTAATATAAATTATTTATCTATTATATTAAATTATACTCATATATTAATAGTTTTAACAAGAACAAGTCTCTGATGGGTTTTAACTGGAATTATGTAAACACATTAATGATAATAAGATAATCACTTTTTGAATTTTTAGGTCATAATGGTACACAAGATGGAGAATCTTTTATAGTCTATAATTTTTTTAGTAAAATAATATATGGAAAAAATAATGAGCTCGTTATTAAGTGTGTTGGATTTCCCATCAGGCATCATCATTTTAATGAAACCATATACTTTAAATTTTTATCATTCAATGATATTTTAGAAATTGTTGCTATAAAGGGAATGTTAATAAGAATTAATTTATTAAAATTTGAGAACATATTATTTTACCCTCAATAATTTCATAGTAAACACTCTATAGAATGATATGTGGTGGAATATATGGTTTCAATGCCACATATCTAACTTATATTTTAATTTTCAGTGATAATGATTGAGTTTTCTATTCTATTCTTAAATCTTTATTAAAAATAAATTCCTTATTATTTTTATTTAAGTCATTTTCATCATTTTGTCCAGAATTTATATCATAACATTTCTATACATTCATTATCCACCTTTAAATATAATATATATCACCATTGTGAGGTTATTGTGGTTTCTCACCATGTCATCTTCCTATAGAGACATCATTTACCTCATATTGATTGAGTGTCTCTTTTTTACTAGTTATTTTAATTAAATATATATTTGAGAGTGTTTGAGAAATTATAATAATCTAAGGTTCATATTCAAGGTATATAGATCTTTGATATTCCATTTTCATTACTTATATTGTTATTCATTGATCCTAATTGTTGATGAAAATATCATATACATTCATGGTATTTGATTATTTTCATTGAGGTGGTTTCTTCTAGTACTAATTTTGTTGTGGAAATCAATGTTTTTTTTTGACTTGACATGGTTTAATTGGTTAGGGGGATTATGGATGGGGAATAAGTTGTTGTACATGATCTTTGGGATGAAACCAACTCATTATTTTTTTGATAATAATCAAATTATATTATTATAGAATTTGAATATGTCATTTTTGATTGTATATTTTTTTTGAAATTTTTTTCATGAAATATTTTAACTTGTATGGTTGTAATATAATTTTTTTAATATAATAGTAAACTTATTTTTTGAGAATTGGTTGAATTTTCACATATTTAAAATTACTATACTTATCTGAAACAATCTATATAGGGTAATATTTTGTGGGAACTAAAGTGTGTCCACAATCATTCTAAGATCTCATAAACGAGGTACAAGGTCAAATTTCTTTTAAAAGGGATGAATATTTGGGGTCAATTTTCTTTAATAACTGTTCTAAAAAGTGTCGTTTTGATAACTATCATCAATGATTCTGTAACCAATGTCTAGTGTTTTTATCATTAGACATAACACAATTAATGTGTTTACCACACATACATTAATAAGATACAGTCCATAGAATAACTTTTTTATTTATATCTAGACCCTGATCCCAGATTGTAATAAGATTCCTAATTTCTCATTTATCCATTAAAAATCCAAATAAAATATTCCCTATATTGATATGAATAATTAAGAATACAAAATCTTTATTTACATATTCTAAATGGGGGAAATTTTTACCTAAATTATTTTTACCTATTACATACTAGATGATATATTACATTGATCAATGTTAAATAATTTCTGCACGATTTATTATGACATATAAATCATATAAATTTAATATATATATATATATATTGGGTATAAAAAGAATAATAATTTATACCTATTATGGAAATGTTTGGTCATTAGAATAAACGAAGGTTGTTTTCAATTTTCAATTGATATTTTTTTTGTTCAATATATCCTTATTAAATTCCAAGTAAAATTAAAATAAAAAATAAACCCCATTGCTTCGTGGAGGTGGTATTATATACATATGCATTATTGAAGGGATCATTTTAGAAAAAATGAGAATGTATGAATGTTGATATGTTATTATAAAATTAAAGGAATAATTATATAACAAATATCATTTATAAAAATTATCTTTATCATAATACCAAACCATAAATAACGATGATGGAAGATTAATTACATCACTATATAGAGGAGGTAGTACAATATTATGTAGGGAAAATATTTTCGTATCATGTTTGATGGAAAATATGTTGAATAATGGTGGTTAATAATCATAATAAAATTTTACTATATTTTGGAAAAAAAATTATTATATAATGATGAATACAAAAGATCAAAAGGATTTAAAAGAAAAAATAAACTCCAATGGGTACCAATAACATGATTACTTATTCTTCATTATTCCTTTTGATCATTTCATAATGACAACTCCAATGGTTTTTTATGTAGACCAAAACAACTAATTCAAATATATGTAAGCATAAAATAGAATTTGGTCAAGTATTGTTAAGATAGATTTATTTTTTATAAATAAATAAAATATAATAGCGGTATCCTATTATAAGGGATTGATGGGACTCACATAAAATTACATAAAATATTTGAATATAAGTTTTTATTATTCAACCATAATTCATACATATAGACATAAATTTGAAAAAATGATTTTTTTCGTAGAAATATCAAACTAAAATGAAATTTAAAAATGTTATATTTCTATTTCAAAAGATATCTTATTTTCTAACCTATTTGTTAATTTTGTAATCATATCCATTTAAAAACAATTATAATCAATAATGATAAAATTTTCTTATTATTTGACAATAGGGTAATAAATGTTAATGTGATTAAATGTTTTGAATATTTATAATCATACATTTCCCCATTCCATATTTTTATAATTTGGAATTAATTTTTCATAATAATATGTTTCACATATTATCATTAACATCATTTTTGACACTATTCACATAATTTGAATGTAAAATAATCAATATAGTAATTTAATTTGAAAAAAAAATATAATAATCCACAATATTTTTTTCATATGTAAAATTCATTAGGAACTATAACTCGCCTAAAAAATAATACATTTCTATTTTTTGAAACTATTTTCCTTATTTTTATTCTACATTTTTTAAGAATTATGTTGGATATTTTAGGAATTTATTATAATTAATCATTAATTAAAATTTAAAATAGAATTATCATGTTAAATATTTTATTCAGTATTTTATTTAAAAATTTATAATAAAAAGTACAATCTTTATTTCCCAACATCAAATATTTATAGATATAAAAGTCAAGAGAGAGAAATAGTGTAATGTTGATAACATAAAATTGTATAGATTCCAATATCAAGGTAAAATGAAAAAAAGTAGATATATTCAGTATTTCAATTAAAATGATAGAATCTGTGACATCCATTTAAATTTTTTAAAGTGTTTTGTGGATTTTATGACCATTTTTCATGGTACTAACTCTATTTTACCCATTTAACCCATACTATGGTGAAAAATATTTACCAGGTATTCAATTAATAATAAAAAGAAATGAAGGGACATATTTTAAAAAAATTATTTTCATAATTGAAGAAATGGAATCAATTTATAAGGGTTCAATTAATATATATTATAGAATTTAGCATAAAATTATACTTATAAAATGTGATAAAATTTAGTTTTCTTTAATAATATATTCTTAATTATGAAAGGTTTTTTTAAAAAAATTAAACACTGATTTAATTACAAGGACCTTAATTGGGTTATTCATAATATAATCTAAATAATTTTACAATATATAATATTTTAATATATTATAAAATAATAAATTCATAATCTAAAAATATTGTTTTCAATAAAAAAATGTAGTTTTCTCTCTTCACCAGAAAGTCAATCTTTTAGGAAATTATCGAAATTTTACTCTGAGATTATTTTATCATGCTAAATTTAAATTTAAATTTCTTTTTATATAACAAAATTTTTAATGTTGTAATAGGTTAATTATATATATTTTCTAACAAGAAAGAATAAAGGATATTTTTTTGAAAAAGGTAATTTTAGTGATTATATTGAATTTACAAAAATATGTGTATTTTTTCGATATTTATTAATTATACATACAATTTACATATAATTTTAAAAAATTTGTTTTTACTATTTGTTAATATGATTTATTGGCTTTGTTATAGTAGTATAATGTATTCCAGCACATTTATACTCGGGGTTGTGTGTATCATAAGATATTGATGAAATTAATTTTATTTTGGGTAAAATTTATAAAACATTATGTGTTAAACTATAGCCCATTAATATCTGTTTACCCCATTAAAATACATCACTATTATATTAGAAAATTAGAATATATATCATTCATCTCATCATTTAGTTCCAAGGTATCTTCATTGAAATTTTTATTCCTCAATAGAACATTAACTAGGAGATTTGTCTTCCTCTATTGTAAATTATCTCTACAATCCATGATTTCACGAAATATTAATTAATCATAAAGATTATTTTTCAACCTTATAAATTCTTTGATTATTACTTTTTAATAACCAAATATTTACATCCTAAGGATAGATTCTATGATTAAATCCTAATCAAGAGTGAGGATTAGTTTAAGCACCGTGAAATAAGCTTTCTTCCCTATTAAATCAAGAATATAAAAGGGGAATATATACGATGTTATTAAATTTGAATTAATTTCTGAATCACAAAACATTCAGGCATATTGAAATTTTTGAAAATTCCTTATCATTGTATTTCAATCTGTGACTTATCTGATAATTTTCATCATAATTTTTCTGTCAATTAAAAGGTTCCTTGTTGTACTATTGAATGCCTCAAAAATTCACTTATATTTACTATACTATCTCATATTGAAAAAAACTTATTCAGAAAAATTCAACCCCTAAATATAAATTTCTTCACATATTTCTAAATATTCCTTTTTAAGGTACCATATAAATGCTTTTGGGGAAGCTATTTTTATAAGAAAACATGTATAGTGGATGTTGTTGATCCAAAATACATTTTAAAACTATATAACAATATATGTTTATATCCACCATGGTTGAAATGGTTCTCGTTGACTAATTATCTATCTGAGGATGATAATAAGTACTAAAAGACAAAACTAAGTACACTTATTGGGGGATAATTATCAAGAATATCATTTTAAACCATGTATCTTGGGAATTTATAATAGAAAGTTTGAATCCATGAATCCTTAAAACATCATTATAGTTTCTTATGGAAATTTTATTAGGATAGAAATTTTATCTAGTTTCAAGGACATGTGATGTGTCTATATAAAAATGTACCAAAACAAAAATAGTATAATCTAATTTATATTATTTTGGTAGTCCCATAAAAAAATAAAAATTATTGTTTTTGTATTTTCAATTCGAGATGTGTAATAGTTATAAAGAGAATATAAGTATTTTTTGATAGAATCTATGTAATATCATACCAAATAAAAATATATATACAATTACTATAATCTTACAAGAAACACACTTCCTGATTCGTATAAACCATTACACATCTCGAACTAATAGGGAATGCTGAAATAGAAGCCTTATATATTATATCCTTAATTTATGGTATTGATGTGATTCATATGAATTTCATAAATTTTTTCATTTGATCATAATAAATGGTGAAATAAAAAACATTTTCATACATTAATTTAGAATTCTATATCATCCCCATATGCTTATTTAATCATTACATTGTTAAATAAATGAACAATAATTTTGAAAGATAAAATTAATCCCCTTACTCAATGATTTTAATTTGAGACTTTTAAAAACATTTAAATACAAGAAATTTTAAAATCCATTAAAATTAAATAATTTTCCATAGTTTAAAGTTTTCAAATGTTTTAATGTATTGACTAGTCATAATATTTAATCAAAACAATCCTTATCCTTTATAAAATATTCAAAAATTACTGACTGAATACATACATGCAATATTGTGTATTAGTATATTTATATAACAATTGATTGTAAATATAATCTTTCCTAATAATTAAAAAAATTTATCATTGATAACTCCCAATAATGAAAAATTAATTTCCCTTAGTATCCATTAATTATCATTCGGTATAAGCTATTAATAGATTTTCCTGTATGAGGATAAAACATAATCCCTTATTCAATGAATAACATTAGATAATAGATTATTTATCCCTGTAGGGTAGTGTTATCACATCTTCACAAACCAAACATATCATTAGTTCCTTGAAATATTTTTTACATTCATTTGTCTAATGGATGATTCTTCCATTAAACATTAAAAAGGTGTGTCGATAGATAATATTTAAAAAATATAAACACAACTTTGATAATATCATTCCAAATCAAGGAAACAATGGATCACAATCACAATGGTTGGTCGGTGCCAACATTTAATAATCCTATCTTATAATGGATCCACTGATATAACCTCAAATTAAATTATAAGAATTGAAAAATATACTTTTTTTTATAAAAAATTCATATATGTGAAATTTTTCAAACAACCGCATCATTTATGGGTTCTTCACTACAATCCATTAGTGATATCCAATATCTTATATACTATTAGAATATATAAGAATTTTGTATATAATGACTACCCAACAATGATAAATGTAATCTCAAAAAAATGTGTACATTAGTTCATGATAATATTGAGGGAAAAAGAAAAAACATATTACATCACTATTAATTTTGTGTGTCCAAACCTCATATAAAATAATATATTTGGTGTGTTACCACTTTTGAAACCCAACTTATAGTATTTATATTCTATTTCAATCATTGAAAAATATTGATCTTATAATAATTGATAAAAATTCATCAATATAGGGTGGATGATTCTTCTTCTATATTGTGTTCTGTTAATTTACCGATAATCAATTTAAATCCACAATGATCCATCATTATTCATTGAAAAATAAATAGTTGGATCCCATGTTGACATATATGGATAAAATATTCTGCAATCAATATTGTCATAGAGTTAATTATTTAATTAATATAAATCAATTTTGATTATTCAATAATTAATATAATATATTTTTGTAGCACCGCGTATGAGGTCAATTGGAAACTCATCTGTATGATTGGGAATATGATTTTATTACTCTTTGATAATGAATAAAAAAAATTCCCAAAAAAATAGGTATATCTTTATAGATGATTTTCTCCCCAACCATCGAATTTGGGTACCCATATTGAATATTCTAAAATTGTTTTATAATGTATTTTACTACCATTGGATGTTCACATTAGTAATCAACATGATAAAGATCATATTTCTATTATTAATAACAATTCTAACTATATATACTCATAAATTGATGGGGGAATTAGGTAATGAATATAAATATATACTTATGATAAAATAAAAAGTTACCTATATGGAAAATAAATCATTTTTCATAATCACATTCCCTAAAAAAATAATCATAGAATAACCATAGTCAGGATATGTGATGATCAAGATATTAAGATATTCACTTCTAATCAATCATCTAATGGTTGAGTATATAAATTTTTATTATTAAATAAAATTCTTGACAAAAAATTATTCATATAACTAACCTCATAGAATATAAATTTTTAACAGAACATACTAATTATTATATAAATATTATCATTCCATCATCAATACCATACTAATTAAATAATGGATAGCATGACCACCAACAATATAAAATTATAACCATAAATCATGGAAAATCAATGCTATTATTTATATATAATGATACCTTATTTTAAATATATATCATATTGTGTTTATCTTATGTCATTTATGGTGATAATATCATCAAATATTTCATCATGGTTTATAATGATAATATGGAACACCCCATTCATATCCACCTGGACTGTCAAAATAGGGTCATGATAAGGGAACACTAACAATGCATCAGGATAGTGGTGAAGATGTACTCATCCAAAAAAATCATAGATATTACTCCTATAAACTTATATTCAATAATCACATACCAAAATTGTATCTATAGAAGGATGTTTTTCTAAGAAAACCTATTCTATTCTATACCATAACATTGTAAATTATCTTATATAACGAATTATCTATGTTATCTCACTAATGTTTTCTCATCTGAGTTTCTAATGTTAAATAACCCTGTATCTGTCACCAACTATAGAAATCTATCCTTTTCATAAATAAATATAAAAAAATAAATAGCATAATGTTCAATACCTATCATACTGATCATGGAATGGATGATATAATTCAAGTATCATAATAAACATGAATACATAAAAAATATGTTCACAAGATATCTACATCATCTCCCACAACGTTTTTCACAACTACCACCCTTTTTAGAAATATCATACATAAAATCTTTTTTAGATATTAGTGAAGGGGATATAATATAGGGTGACCAAAACATTATATAGAGGGTAACAAGGGATATAACAGTGATCAATTAGACGTAACATGTCAATAAGAATATAAGAACACAAGTTTTAAATTTGAAAACCATTGAAACTATATCAAATATCTTAATCTTGATACATGGTATTAATCATCCTAGATCATAAGACCAGAATCATTGTGGATGAAAATAATGTGATCATAGAGAAAAAAAATTATCTATGATAAATTATATTTTTTCTTTCAAAGTATCATTTATAATCCATTTCGTTAGTCATGGATAACTACCGTATCTATACTAATTGATTAGTTTCACTAACCATTGAATTAAATTTTTCTATGGGAAACCCCAAATACTATTATATTAGATATTTTCCATTGAGAAACATGAATTCCTACCAATTATATTAATTATTATCTCATGATATATTTATCATTACACAACATATTAGAGGGATATATAACACCAATACCACCTATGAAATAATGAAAACAATATATTTGTGTTCCCAAAGATCATAAAATATTAACCACATTGTTACTGAATGAGAACAACTCGTTTCAAAAATTATTTAATCATTTATCATAGTATTGTCGTTGGATAATTAATGTATTTCAAAAATGTTTCATAATAACATAATTAACCCATGAGATTGAAATATGTTTCACAAAATCATACTTAAATTAACATGGTCATAGTCCATCCAATGAATAAAATTTTATGGTATATATAGATTATAATACATATAAATAATAAGAAAATTAAAATGATATAATCATCAATGATGAACACCATATTATTTCAAAGAAATATTCGATTATAAAAGTAAAATTTTCATATTTAAAATAAATAATTAAAATTAAAAAAATTCAAAATATTAACAAAAAAATATTTAACCGAAATTTTCATTTGAAGCATTTAATGTATTTGTCAAATAATTATTTGGTAAATATCACAATCTATATAATGAATGTTATGTATAATAAAATAAATATTACTTTCACATGTATTGTAAAATTTAAAATTTACATCGTTTGGAAAATGAAAATAGTATCATTCAATGAAAATTAAACCATTTGATAAAATAGATTTAAAGAATTAATTAATATAAAAGTATAAAATTATTTTATGTATATTCAGAAAACTGTAACATGGATGAAAAAATATGATCCCCCAAAGAATGAAATAAATTTATTTCTCCTTAAAAAGATTATTTCTATATCATGTTATCATAATGAGTGAAACGTAAATCGGAAAAATGAAATATAAATAAATAACCAGAGGAGAATAAAATTCATTATATTATAAAGTGTTGTATTATGATATCTCAACAATAGAAACACTATCAGAATTAATCCTCGTACATAATGAGATTGTAACATAAACCTCTACCCCAAAAATGGCTTACATTGAATGATCACTAAAGTCATGAGTGATAAATTAAAATATTTTATAATTGAATAATATAACTCTATATGTATATATAATTTCATAAATGATCAAAATTTAACTTTCCATAACCCAATTGTTAGTAATTTATTATTAAAATAGTCAAATTTGGGTGTATTCATTCTTGTTTACATTAGAATTTTGGTTTAGTAGTTCCGGTCCATATAATCTGATCAATTTCCCATAATTTAACAAATTTAATTCCTAATATAAAGATAATAAAAATTATCTATGTATATATATATATAGAGTATTGAAGTTCACCATTGATAGAGATGACTAGTCCTATGAAAGAATGAACAGTTTTTCACTTTTTCATGGATGAAACCAATAAAGAAAAAATAATAATAATTAATGAATCATTATAATATAATATATATCATATATGATCATTAAATATATCCTTATTATAAAACATGTAAAATTTATATGGAAATATGAATCGCATAGTTTCACTGATATAGCAATCCAAACACACACATGTGTGACACTATCATTTTCCAAAAAATGGGAAGGCAAGAAGGTAGAAAATATATTATAATTATATGAACATAAATATTTCAATAATTTTTTTAATAAAATTAATCCCATCATATAATCCATTCATTAATGATGGGAATATAAAATAAATTGTATCCCTTCATTGACGTTGATGTCCACACGTATGCACGAGTGATAATTTTAAATTAAATTCAATTTAATATTATGGGAATACTTGTTGAAACATAAACATAATAAACATTAAAAAATATTGAGGACAAATAATTATTTATTTTATAAGGATTTCTATATATTTATAGGATCTATATGATTTAATATATATAGAAATGTGAGGTTTTATGATAACATATTATTCGAAAGATTTACTTTTTATCATCACATTAAAATGAATTGAATTGATTATAATGAATAAGAGAACCTCTATTTAATGTAAATTAAAGTTGATGATATAATTATATGTGTTTTTTGGGTCTAGATACATCATGGTGGTGTACAGAAAAGATATTAGGGGTTTTCTTTTATATGTGTGGGAAGGAACACACCTGGAATTACGGAAAATATTTACAATAAATAATGTCTATAGAATGTATAAGTAATCTAAATACACATTAAATTTTTGTTTATGTTTATATAGAAGAAATATATTCACTTTTTCGCATATATATTGGTTTTGGATTAGTTTTAAATCGTATCTATTGGTTTAACCTCTTCATTAACTAATTTTACCATTAACAGTGTGAATTTTTCAATAACAATGGGTCACATTTTTTACTTATAGTTAAATAATTCTATTTTAAATATCAAAAAATAACATTTAAAACCATTTTCATCAAACCTATAATATTTAATTTTATTTATTATTTATATTTATATTTTGAAAAATATACATTTCATAAAATATCATTAATGAAATTTTGATAAAAATTAAAATAATATGAAGTTACAGAAGTCCGGAATTTATTTTTATTAAAATATAAACCATTCATACAACCTTAATAATTTTAATAAATATTTAAAATTAATTTATAGCAAATCTCACATTATTAATATTATATTTTTAGTTTTAAATTCATTTACATGAATTTTCTTCATAATAAATTAAAATGGTGTTAACATTATGTACAAATTTATGATACATAATCCATCGTTTATTATTAATCTATATTTGTAAAAATTAATTTACATTAAAAGTAAAATATTTAGAACCAAATATTAAAATTTTATATTTATTTTAAAAATATATATTCTATAAATTTCAAGGAAGATACATTTTTCAATTTTCATTAAATAATATAATATAAATTTAATTATCAATAGATAATGGTAGAAAAATAAATATATTTGAACTTTGGATGGAAATGTTCGAATTTATCCCATCCATTGAACAGTTTTTGATTATTTTTAAAATGCATTTCATCGTAATAACCCAAACTTACCTTTTTACAATTACTGATATAAATTTTTTTTACGGTAGGCACAATTAATAATGTTAAAAATAAAATTGGAATATTTAAAAAATTATAGACTCTTATATCCAAATAGAGTATCCATTTTCAAATATTCAATTAATATAAATATCATCATTTTATTTAAAATTGAACCAGTAAATAATGATGAAATATAGTTTTCTAGAAATATAATTCTAGAAGTTAGAAATGTTTTAATAGAAAAATATAAACTAAAATTTACTAAAATGAACTTAATTAGATTATCAATAATATTAAGAACCTATTTTTACCATTAGAAATATTTTAAAAAAATCATTGCCAATTATTGGAATGAAAAGATATTATTAAATACAAACTATTATGTTTATCTATAGATCCAAAATTAAATGTTATCTAAATATTATCAAAATATTTCCCAACGATATTTTCTTCCTGATAATTAATAAAAATTCCAATTTTTTCTGAAATACATTCTAAAAACTTCATTAATTAATTATACTTCTCTCACGAAAATCAATAAAAAAATCAAGTAAGGGTTTTAAAACATATAATGAAATTAATAATTTTTGATTACTTATTTATCAATATATTTTAATTATCTATAATCATTATATATACTTTTTAAAATGTTATTATTCTTATACAATATTTCAATTGAAATTTTATTTAATTATTCAATATGATATTTTAATTCATTTTCACTTGGGGTTCCATGTATGCCTGATATCATAGAAATAAAATTTATATAAATATTAATATTTACTTAAAACATGGTGTGATACATGTGATGTATAATGAAAATGTTAAAGAACATGAATAATCCCTATGTGCATTCTCAAAGTTCTTTTTTCCTCCACAAAAATTGCACAAATATATTATATGTATGACAGATTCAGATTAATCAGATAATTGATAATGAATTATATTTTCATAATAGCCTTATTAAAAGAGCTGTAATGGCTCATAGAATGTCAATATAATTAGTTCAAGTCAACTGGGTTGTAATAAGTAATTGGTGACACATCTATATTGATATCCAAAATCCAGTTTATAGAAAAAAAAATTAGATAATAAATTTCAATAAAATAATTAAATAAATCATAATTTTTTTTCATGGATTTAGAATCAATTTCAATTAGTTTAGTGATGGAATTTATGTTAAAAAATATTTACTTCAAATGGACTTTGACTGAAAAATAAAACCTTTTTCAATAATATTTTATCAAATTAATATATTCTACATAAAAAACAATTATTATTTCTCTTCAAGTATTTGTAAATATATATTCATTTAGTACAACATTTTGAGAAGAAAATGAATTTATATAATTTTTTTAAAGATTATATTCTTCCAAATAGATTATATTTTTTCCTTCAATATTCCCCAAATTATTATCAAAAAAGGATGACAATATATTTATTTTTAAATCTAATTCAATAACGATAATATTACCAAATATTCAAGTATTTATTCATTTATTATCTACATCCCTTATGCGTGATTCCTAACTCTAATAGAAAATGTATTGTATGGGAAAAATATATTTTTTCAATTTTGATAATAAGTGAATAAAATTAGGGAACTTGAAAAAATAAATATTAAACTGTATATAAATAAATAAATAAAAACTTAATTGAAATGATATAAATAACAATGAGAATACAATTTGAATAGAAAATAAAATCATCAGTGAGGACAGTAAAATTTTGAGATGTTTTACACATATTTTTTAATGAAATATATAGAAATTTAAGAAAACATAGGGAAAATAATTCCATTTAAAATGGTCGTGTTTCCATGATATGTAATAGAATAATAGTTCATGATATGAATAGTAAATCTCAATGTTTGTTTGAATGAGATCCTCAGGATGGTGGGATGTCATAGAATTTAATTTCGTTTACTATTATTTTATGTCATGAATGGAATGTTAAGTTTTTAAGGGATTATATATTCCATGATTCATAGTTTTTATCATAGCCCCTATATCATAATATGATTCAAATATGGTTGAATCTGGCATAATGGACGATCAATTAATTTGTTGAATATTTTTTAGTTTATGGTTATTCATGATATTAGGGATTCAATGCTCAAATGATTTTCATCGAATAAAATTGGAATATATGAGTATCAATTTGTTTTTGTCTCAAAATTTTAATGTTGTTAATGGATTATTCATGATATAAATTGTCCTAAATTACATATTCCATTATATTTTCACAAGATTATTATATTACCAATTATAAATAAAATTGAGTCCCGGAACATGACAACATATCATAAAATAAATAAGAAACATATGAAAGTGAACCTGAAATGTATATACACAATCAACACATAAACAGTAATTTGGTAATGGTAATATATGGAAGGAACAAGGACATAAAATAAATAATTCATAACCGATTAAAAAATAAAATGATCATAATCATGGAAATATTCCAAAATGAACTAAAATAATTTTATCATGGAATCATGAAATATGTGGTAAAAAAGATGACATCCAAAACATAAGTCAAGGGTCACTCCAATCAATATCATCATTAAGATGACAATTTCCCATGGTGTAATTGGTTGACTACCAATTCCGATAATCATTGTGGATAATTTCACATGGCGTGGTAGGTTAACTCTTTAATACCTTATATAACATCTCACGACATGTAATACATTACTCATTGTATTATAGGGATTAAAAATTATCACCCCATCCATCACATAACATTTATATCTTTGGCTAACAAACCATGTACCATACATTATATCATGGTATACAGTCACATTTCCAATTGAATTAGATGGATAAAAAAATTTAGAACTGATTATAATATAATGAAATAACTCACCTGATTTCCACCTAAGAAAAATATATTTTATATAAAATATAATAATGATCAACCCAATGAGAAAATATGGTTTTTATAAATCTAATTCGATTCATAACCAATAGATAAATAAAATGGATTCCCAAAATAAAAGGAATCAAATATTTTTTAACATCAATTATTTAAAAAGGGTCATTACTCTTGAAAATAGAGTGTAAATGAGGTAAATTAATTAAAAATATTTAGGATATAAATTTATTTTAACAAACCCCTTGGGTTGTTATTTCTAAAACAAGAATGTATATTATAAATGATGGAAAGATAATATTTATTTTTAGAAAACCACAGTTTATCCATGTGTTTTATCAATAATATAATGACTTTTATATATTCTATTAATTGTTTAAAAACACATTGTGTGGGTTATTCATCTCCAGAGAAATAAAATATGAAATCTCACTTAAACCGTTTTTTCATAAAAGTGGGTAATTTATAAAGAACTAAAATAATTTATAACCACACGAGTAAAAACTAATTTTTAAAAATATATATAAATATGCTAAATATATAACAAAAAAATAAATATATAATGAGAAGGATATTAATTAAAAAGTGTGAAAATAAGGAGAATTTATTACCCATATTTAACAAAGGTGGTATGAAAGATATCTTACACCATGATTGAATTCTATAAATATAATAACATAAATTTTTAAATTATTAAATTATTATAAATATAATTATCACCATTATCCAAATTCATCTATGTTTAATTTTTAAATTCAAATTTAAAAAAATTTTCTAATAGGTTTTATTAATTTTTAACAGAATTTTGATTACTTTGGGTAGTTTGCATAATATATTTATAATGAATTCAATGATTGAATATGAAAAAATATAATATAATATAACATCACGTTATATAAAATTGTGTCAAATTATTTATTTTATTATTATATTATAAAAATACATAAATATAATTAAATAATACCTCAAAAACATCAAAATTATAAAACATGTTTTGATATGTCCACTTAATGTATTTAATGCTACAATAAACGTTTATTATTTTAATTACTTATTAATTATATGAAATTATCATCCCAGAATTTTAATTTTTTTTTTAAAATATCATTCTTACAAAGAGAATATAATTGTAAATTCATCTATGTTACGTCCTCATGGAAGAAAAAACATGGCACTCATAGAGGTATTGGTTCAGACACATGCATAGTAATGTTTTATTTTTTCTCAATGATTTTGGTATAAAGTATAAAATATATATTACTTTAGTAATATAAAACATTCAAATAGTATTACTTATTTTTTAATCATTTCATTTGGGATAGATAATATTTTAGGGGTGTAGATTAGAAAAAGAGCTATATATATCGTGTTCTGTGTATTACAACTCCATTTAATGTTCTTATTTTTGTATGTATGTATGACTCTATAGTTTGGGTCATTGGAGATACTAAGAATTAAAAGGAATTTGGTGTGTACTATTAAAATACATCATAATTTTTTAATCAATATGAATAAAATGGGTGGAAAATATTGGTGGAAATCATCATGATTTATACATGAATAAAATTAATTTTTTTTAAAAAATCATTATTTCACAATACTATAAGTCTATTATTTATGGAAAAGTCTACAAAAAACCTTTCAATAATGGTGTGGGAATAGGTATACAATGCATCCTCCCACCACTAACAAATATTGAATTGTTTTCCCTTGATAAATTTTTTTTATCTAAGTTAAACCACTTTTCCCATTATTAACCAGTACCCTAGTAGCACTATATTAAAATTCAAAACTAATTTTATTAGAAAAAAAATAAAATTTGTTAACATATTTGAAATATATAGTTTTTATTTACTATATAATTTTACAATATTAAATTTCCATGAATAACAGAATATAATTTTGGTACATTAAAATATAATATGTTAGAACTATTTCATAAGAATATTTCATTTTATGTTTAAAAATATATTTTTAGTAAGGTTAAATTATTAATATTTCTATAAGTATAAACATATATTTTATATTTGAAAATAAATAATTAAAATGATTAAAATAATGAAATAAATAAATTTTATAATTGATTATAATGTTTTATAAATTTAAAAACACTATAGTACATAGATTAAGAAATAAAAAGTCACTTGCTTGGAAAAAATTATTTATAAATATTAATTTAAATATAAATAATTATTTAAAAAATACCAACAAATTAGATAAAATATTATATTCACATGATTAAACCAGAAATAGAATATATTTTATTATATTATAGTTAAATATCTTATCAAAATTAGTGTTATTTATATGTTCATAAATGAGAATATACAATTTTTTTAGAAAAATATATCTTTTGTTCTAAAATGTCGAATACTTAATGGAAAAAAAAGTTTAATTTAAAACTATAAATTATAACATAAGATAACTAATTGGTTATTTAAAATAGTTTCATTTGTTTCGAATTCTTATATATATACAAACAGTGTAATAAAACTAATTTCATTTAAAAAATAATATTTTGTTATCATTATTATTATAAATGAAGAATTTTAATAAAAAACCAAATATTCAAATTAAAATTACATTGAAATTATTATTAATTTTTACAAATATTTTGAAATTCAATTTCTATAATTTTCCATTTTATCATCTAATTAAAATTAAAAAAATAAGAAATGAATGTATTTTTTTAGAAATTTTTTATACAAATATTGTTTAAATTCACAATTTATATTAGAAATCAGTAACTCTATTTTTAATAATTTGATATTATCTTTTATTAAAATAAAAAATGAAAAATAATATACATAGTTATATTTAATAATAATAATATTGTATAAATAAGATGGGTTCTTAATCATAATAATATATTAATTGTTTTTTTATTAAAAAACATTAAACATATGAATATATATTACTATATTTCGTAATTATGATTCTCATATTAATATATATTAACAATGTGGAATTTATTTAATGGTATAGACATATCATAATTTTATTTTAATTCATTGATATATATATATAATTTTAATAACCCTACCCTCATAGTCCATTACGTTTCCAAATTTTGGGTGTTTGGGATTCCTTGGACCCCATCAGTATGTCTGGATTTGAAGGGTGGAGTGTTAGTGGAAGAATGTCACCGTGGTGTCACCGTTCGGTGTCATAGGGTCTTTTCCGGCTTTCATTCCCCAGATTTCCCTTAACGCCACTTTTGAGTATTTTAACCCTTTTAAAGTGGATTAATGTCATTTTTAGCCCCATAAACAAAGTTTTAAATCCCCTAGAGTGGTTAGATCCTCAACCGACCCGTTTTCCTTGCATTAAATGAAATCCATTAATGTAAAACTGCTATCCCCACCTCTCTGATGAGAATTATTAAATAACAATTATTTTCATCATGTGTAACCATCCAACCTTGCGGTGAAACCATAATCCGACTTTAATGCTGTTAAGAATTAATATCAGGTAACTCATGGATCTCAACTTTTATCGCACATGATTATATCTTCTTATTTGTTATTCTTTTTTTCTTCCCATGGTTCGTTTGGAGTCCCCCTTCCCAACACTAGTGGTGCGCCTATGCTAGAGCCTTTCCTACTCATTCATGGAGTCCTCAGTGTTATTCACCTACATATCGTGCATAACCAGTTTTTTGCGGGAGGATAAAAACGTCGATCGTTGATCATCCATGTAGGATCCTTTATTTTGTATCTCTTTATTGTGTATCATGAGAGGTTGGTATGATAATGTTTCCTTCGGGGATGGATGAAAAAAAACTTAAAGAAGATAATGAATTGACTATTAAGGATTGAAGGGGTGAGTTTGAGGATGATGTTTTGATCCTTTATCCTAGATTTTATATTGTTAATTTTTTAGGCTTATGCCCTCTGAACTTAATTACCATTAGTGGTCATTTCTTGTGCACTGATGATCCTCTGTTTTCTGGAAAATTCTGTGATTGGATTCCTGTAACTTGAAAATTGGTTAATCACATAAACTTAGTTGATTAAATGGATTTCTAGTGAACAATAATCCATGTTTTATCACCATGGTTAACAACACTAAAAGAAGTAACATAGTTAATGATGTGTTTAAATCTGAAAACTTTATTACTCGGTTGTGGTAACATGTGTGATTATTCTCATTGTGGGGTGACGTGGATGGGGATGGGATCCCCTATTGTGCTATTGTTGGATTGTGGATCTCAAGCCTTATGGGGAAATATTTTGGAGATTTTTTGGTTTTTGTACATAGAAGGATATCATGGATCCCTTTTTTGCGACTTTACAAGAGAAGTGGGTGTGAATGCTTAAATTTTTTCATGGCTGTTTTTTATTCCTCGTTGTATGGATATGATTGTTTGTTTCCCAATATTATTGATTTTTTTAATGTAATTACATGAATATGAAAACAAAAATCGGTTCAATGGGGAATTGATTTTTGGGAATGATTTGTGACTTGGTTTGGGTTGCGGTGCTTCTTATGAATGAATAGTAACGAGGATGTTTGTGTGTGGGCTAGTTCTGGAACCCCTAGGTTGGGATGAGTTCTCGTATACCTATATGTATATATTTGTTCTTATGTTTCTTTTATATTCCCCCACCCATGTTGAGAACTTCATGCCGAACACACCTATTTTATGGGGGAGGGTGTTTTTTTCATCACTTAGATGTGTGGCAGGTAATTAGCTCTTTTTTTGCTCTCTTTCTCGAGTATCCCAAGATTCTTCAGGTAGGCTTTGAAGGCATGAGGACTTATTTATCACAAGATTCTTTGGGAATTGTATGTTTTGATGGTTAGCCTATGTGTGTGCGGGAAGGTTGTTTCCAAAGTGTCTTTGGGATGAGCCCTAGCTGTCTTCGGGCGAGGCAGTAGTTGTTTGGGGTTAGGTGTCATCAGGTGTGGTGGTAGATATTCTGTCCAAGGTGTCTGCAGGTGTGGTTATGTGTGGTTGTTGTGGCCTAGGTTTTCATGAGTGGGAAGTGTGGTTGTGATAACACTAGTGTGTGCACACAGGGTTTGGAAGTGGGACTGTAGTGAGAATAGTGGGGGAGGTATGATGCAGAAAATTTATTCAATAACAAGTGGGAAAGTGGTACAGGTTACAAAAACATCGATGTGTTATTACTATTACTTTACTTTACTTACGTTATTCAGGGAGAATGCCTTGGTGATGTATGGGTGGATTGTTTCCTTGATAATTTTTTTGTTCATCTCCTTTTCCTCATAGGGCATTAGAATGAATCTCTTCTTGTGCATGATAGATTTTGGTTTTCTATTCTGAGTATAAATTCATACTCACCCTACATATATAAAATGGCTTTCCGATTTCTAGGTGGACATTGAGGATCAGGCAAGAACCTACTAGTTCAGACGTTGGGATCATTGAAGTTTCTGATTTTCATTTAATTTGGTACTATTTGTTTGGAGTTTTTAGTATTTTTTGTCACTTATTATTAGAATATGCATATAGGAATGGATTGTTTAGTATTTACTATTACTTCTATGTTTAGTGTTGTTGGAAATTACTATCTTATCTCCCAGTACTACTAAATAAAAATGTTAATGACTTACATTTTCCACGTGATTCTATACCCTTGGTGCTAGTGCCCAGTTCGGGGACTATTAAATTTGGGTCTTAGGGTTAATTATATCTCCTTCCACTTTTGGATGGAAGGGTTTAGAAATATGTTGTCCCTTCTCTAATCATGATGAAGGTGGGTCATGACAGAATAGTATCAAAATGAGTTTGAGATATAATATGGTGTTCCGAGATAATAATATTAAGGATTTCATTGATGGTAGGGAAAGGGAGTTAGGAAGTCTTGGCGTGTGAAATATGCCTGGAAAGATGGGCTATGACACAAGATTTTTTGCCCCCTTGATCAGATTCTAGGACTCTGGACCTACCGAACTACCAAGTGAGGATACACTAACTATAGGGTAGAGACCCTAGGAAAGGTACCTAAATCATAATGATTTTTTTTTCATGTGTGTCTTGGGTATTTTGTGGATTTAAAATAAAAAAAATTATAAGAATAATTAAAAAAAGAAATCTTTTAAACTAATCATGCTAGGATTTTCTTGTTTACCTTGTAGCTATGGCACCCGAACGATGACCCTGGGTAGTGTGGGAAATTGATGCCCAGGAGGATGATTTGACTGATTAGAAGAGGGCTGATTGAGACGAGGATGATGACCAGTGGAAGAGGATGCTTCGTGCATTTTAGCGACAGACCCTGATGAAATGCGAGGGCAGCATCTTGGACATGGAGAGGGAGAGCTGGCTCAAGGATTTGGTGATAGATTTCACCTTGATTCAGGCTCTAACAGAGTATATGGTTCCTCTGTCTATAATCCAGATGCAGTGAGTAGCACATCAGTGGTGGACCCTCTATATTAGGGAGAAGTGGGAGGCTCAGGTTTCGTGTATTGACATAGAGAGGGTGTTTCGGGAGGAGTTACCCTCTACCATGATGAATGTGGAGATGCGATAAGAGATACTCTCCCTGGAGCTGGGGAGAATGTCAGTAAGGGAGTTTGGTATCATGTTCAAGGATATCCTTTTCTTTTCTCCAAAACTATTTCTGGTTGAGGAGCCTTGGGAGAGATATTTAGAGGAGGCACTCTCACATTCTCTTTAATATGCTTTTACTCCCTTCACCCTACCGACCTACTTGTAGGTCCCAAAGAAGATGAAGTGGTGGAGAGGATGCACATGGTGGGAGGAAGACCGTGATAGGGGATCCAGTTGGGGTCGTCAATGGGGAAGATCATTAGCAGAAGGCCTCTAGTGTTTGGGGTATCCAGGTTTCGACCAGTGGGGATTAAGCCCCAGTAGATTCAGTTTCGATCTCCCAGTGCTCACCACTTCTTTGTGGTTCCAAGACCAATGTGATTTATATGTGGAAGTTGTGGCCACCTTCTGAAGATGTTCTCTGACTGAGTACAAAACAATGAGGGTGGTCAGGTTCAACACCCACCTCACCAGCAGTAGTTTTTAAGCTAGGCACCTTCAATAGGAGCAGCATGGACAACGAGATCCCTCTCCTCTGAGAGCAGATATTGTAGGAGGATCCTGAGATAAGGTTTCTCCATAGGTACCATGAGCTGGTCCTTTTTGGGGAGGCAGCCAACAGCTGAGGGGTATAAGAGATGGGCATGGGAAGTACCACGCCAGAGAGAAAATAGTTCCAGCAGGGCTAGAAGTCATTCGAGTTATGATCAGCTTGTTTTGCAATCCTTCTTATACCCTATTAGATTCAAGAGCTCCACTGTCCTTTGTTTCACTCAGCATATCACATGCTCTGGGTCTATATATAGAGAGACTTCACATTCCCCTAGTTTTGAGAATTCCTGTTAGAGGTGAAACCAACTTCCCTCATGTTTGCTTGGGATGTATACTTATGTTAGGACCACATCAGTCTAGTGGGTCCTTCTTTTCTTTCATATGCTGCAGTATGATGTAATTCTAGTAATCAAATGGTTATTCTCTGTATGTTCCGTTATTTAATACATCTGAATAAGGGTTGTGTTTCTAGATGTGGGCAGTCATCGTGTATCTTTCTTCGGTGAGTGGGGTTTCCAGGGGGCAGTCAGTGAGTTGATCCCCTTTATTCATTGTTAGCTAAGTTGTCAGTGGAGACAGCTAATACATAGATAGTGGATGTTCTAGGGATATTCAGTGTGTTCCTTGATGTATTTGGTGAAAAGGTGGTGAAAATAACCCCTTGATGTGATGTTGATTTTGGGATAGTCATTCAACACGTTGCATGCCTTTTGAGTATTGTTTGTTTTGGATTCAGATTGACAATCTGATGAAGAAGGGTTTTTTCCAACCAAGTGTGTTACCATGGGGTGATTCTGTTTTATTTGGAATGAAGGTAGATGGTGGTATCATGATATGAATAGACTACCGGATACAAAATCATGTATCTATCAAGAAATATTACCCTCTCCCAATGATATATGAAATTTTTGATCAGTTGAAGGGGGAATGTTGGTTCTCCAAGATTGACCTGCAGTCAGGATATCTTTAGTTGATGGTGAAGAAGGGTGACATCTCGAAGAATGAATTAAGATGTTGATATGGTAAATTTTAGTTCATACTCATTTTGTTTGGCATTATGAACACACCATCCATTTTCATGGTACTCATGAACTCCATTTTCTTGGAATATATGGACCGTCTCATAGATGTGTTTATTGATGACATCTTGATCAACTCAAGATCATAGGAGGATCGCACCAAGCATATTAGAATGTTTTAGGGGTCCTCTAATAGCACAATCTCTATGAGATATCTGCAATGTGCATGTACTAGACATGATAGGTGCACTTTCTTGGATGTGTGGTGTCTGTGCATGGAATTTTTGTCAATTCGTACAAGGATGAAGTGGTTGTTTTAGGGGAACCACCCAAGAATGTGATAGAGGTTCATAGATTCTTGGGTCTGGAAGGCTATTATCGGAAGTTCAAGCCTGAATTCTCTCGATTTGTCGCTCCTTTTACAACTTTTATAAAAAAACATGACATTGTGTGGAGTGAGTAGTACTAGGAATCCATCAGTTATCTGATGGGTAATTTGGTTAGTTCCCCAATGTTGAGGTTTCTAGAAGAAGGGTTGATGTTTGAGGTTTTCTTTTTTGATTCATGACAATGCATGGGGTGTGTGATGATGCAACAGCAGGAGGATATCTCTTGTGGGCCTATAAAGTTCTTCCCCATGAGCAGAACAGTGCCACCCACAACATGGAGCTCATACTGGTTGTTTTCGCACTAATGATGTGGAGGCACTACCTCATCATGGAGCACTTCGTAGTCTTCACAGATCAAAATATCATGAGGTATTTCTTCTCCCATATGGACCTGGACATGGAAAAGTAGAAGTGGATGGAGTTTCTTCAGAAAAACAACTTAGAAATTTCTTACACCTCAGGAAAGGGGAACATGGTGGTCAATGCCTTGAGCATGATGTCATATAAGTATGTGGTTTGAGAATCAGTAGATGCTTGGAAGGAGATGGAGGAGTTGGTTTCCCAACACCTAGATTCAAGGGAGGAGGATAGTAATGTTTATTTCTTCCAGATGATAGTTTTTTCCTCTTTATTGTAGCAGGTTGAGGAGTCTTAATGGAGGGACATAGAGATTGATGTGATGTGGGATCATGTTAGCCAGGGCAATGTTCCGGAAGGATGGTCAGAAGATATCCATAATCAGAAGTTGTTTCAAGGAAAATTGTTTTTCCCCATGAGAATACATGATATATTTCTTATTGAGTTCCATAACCCACCCTTGGAGGTACACCCATCCTCATCCAAGATGTACCAGGGCTTGAGGGGTCAGATTTAGTGGCCCTTTGTGAAGCGAGCGGTGGTAGAGTTTGTGGGCAATTGCCTCTTGTGTCAGCAGGTGAAGGAAAAACATCCCGTCCCATGAGGTATTTTAAAACCTTTAAAGGTCCCCTAGTGGAACTGGGATGAAACCTTGATGGATTTATTCATAGGATTACCCATGGTTCACAGATGTTGGGATGCTATCTGGGTAGTAGTAGACTGGTGGACAAAATCAGCTCACTTCCTGGCAATAATGGAGTCATGTGCGGTGGATTCCCTAGCACAGAGGTACATGGATGAGGTTGTGCAATTGAATGGAGTTCTGAGATCCATATTTTCGGATATGGATTCACGGGTTACCTCAAGAGTTTGGAGGAGATTGCAGCCTGATTTTGGCACCCATCTGTGCCTCCACATTGCATTCCACCACCACACATATGGGAAGACAGAGCGCACCATCCAGACATTGGAAGATATGATACGAGCATTTTTTTTGGACTTTGGGTGATCATGGGTATGACACATTCTACTAGTAGAGTTTTTTGACAACAATATCAATCACCTTACCATTGGTATGGCTCTGTTCAAAGAATTGTACGAGAGGACGTTTTTCTCAACCATGTGATGGGCGGATGTCAGGGTAGTAGGTGTTTTTGGCCAAGATGTGGTGCAGATCACCACATAGAATGTTAAGCTCGTACGAGAGAGGATGAAGCTGGATCAGGGCTGGTAGAAGTCATATTATAATCATAGGAGGACACCCTTGGAGTTTGAGGTTGGGACCATGAGTTCTTTAAGGTCTCCCAACAACATGGGAAACAGAGGTACAGAAAGGGGAGTAGGCTTTCTCCAGGTTTGTCATACCATTCAAGGTGTTGTGGTGGGTCGACGAACTAGCTTATCAGCTGGAACTACCACCGTCGCAACTGAGGGTGCACAACGTCTTCCATTTTTCTCAGCTCTGTCTATATCTACACGATGATTCACATGTCTTCTACTGGGGAATGATGGATATCGATAATGACCCAACATTCGTAGAGAAACTAGTAAGGATCTAGGATAGTGAGGGTAAGGTGCTTCATGGATGAACCATTCACTTGGTTCGTGTGTTGTGTAGGCATGGTGTCCTTGAGGAGAGAACCTGAGAATGGGAAGCACAAATGTGTACACAGTACCTAGATCTATTTTTAGTTTTCCTATATTTTGATTCAAATATGTTTTTATGTAGTGGTTGACCTTGTTATCTATGAAATGTGTTATTTTCTTTGTTCTTTGAATGTGTGTGATGTATCCTAACTGTGGGAATGGGGAGGAAATGATCCATAATCAATACACATTAAAGTTGATCTTATTGAACCCGTGTAGGTGAGTCAGTACCACCCAAAGAGGATATTATTTAGACATGGGAAAAGGGACTCTCTAATCTATATGACTAAATAGTGTGAACTTTATATGTTGTGTGGTCACATCAGGGAGATGTGTTCCCATATGCCTATGGTGGTTTGGTTGTGGGAGGTATCTTCGCGGTGGTTTTTTGAATCTGTCTCCATAGAACCGAGTTTAGTTATGATTCTTGAGGATTAGAATAGTTTGAGAGGTATCTAATGAAATGGTTCTACCCTCCTAGTCCATTACATTTCTTAATTTCTATTGTTTGGGATTCCTGGGACCCCATAAATAAGTCCGGATCTGAAGGGTGGCTTGTCAGTGGAAGGATGTCACAGTGGTGCACCCCATCGATGACACTGATCAGTTCCCCCATTGGCTTGTTGGGTTTTCATTCCCCAGTATTCCCGTAATGCGACTTTTGAGACTTTAAACCTCTATAATGTGGTTTAATGTAGTTTTATCCCTATAAACAATGATTTATATCACCTAGAGTGGGGTGATTCTCAACGGACCCATTTTCCTCATGTTAAATGAAATCCTTTAATGCAATGTTATTTTGGCCACCTCTCTGATGAGAATTATTAAATAAAAATTAATTCCATAAAGTGTAACCGTCCAACTGCATGGTGAAACCACGATGTAACTTTAAATATATTAAAAATTCATATCTCATAACTCAAGGATCTCACCATTTATAGCATGGTATTCATTCATCCCCTTGGACAGTCTCCATTCTATTCCTTGGTGTGTTGGTAGTCCACCTTCCAAATTCTAGTTGTGCACTTCTACTAGAGCTTTTCTAGCTCATTATTAGAGTTCTTGGAGTTATTCCCCTACAATTCATGCATCACCAGTTCTTGGAGAGAGGTGACAAACATCAAATGCTGATCATCCATGTATTTTCCTTCCTTTTTCATTCTTTATTGTGTATCATGTGGGGTGGGTATGATAATGTTTCCCTCAAGTATGGGTGAAACCAAACCATAAAGAAGACAATAAATGGAAATTTAACAAATGAAGAGGTGTTTTTTATGATGTTTTTGTACTATTTTATCCTTTCTTATATGTTCTGAATTGTAAGGGATTATTCCCACTAAAAATCACTATCATTGGTGGTCCTTTCTTACGCACCGAGGAACCTCTATTTTTTGGATAATTCTATGATTGGATGGATGTAACATGGAAATTGGTTAATCACATAAACTATGTTAATTAAATGGATTTCCAATGAACAAGAATAATTGTGTGATCACCCTGAGTAACCAAACTAAAAGAATAAACTTATTGAATGGTGGGTTGGAATCTGAAAAGTCACTTACATTGTCTTGGTAACATGTGTGATTTTTCTTCTTGTGGGGTTATGTGGATGGGGTTGGGATATCTTTTTGGGTAGTTGTTAGATTGTGTATCTATGGTCATGCGGGACTGTATGTTGGTGTTTTTTTTGGTTCTTGTTCTTTGAATGATCTCACGAACCCCATTTTTTTAGTCAATTTGCATGAGAACCATGTGTAAATACGTAAATGTTTTCATGGATGTTTTCCCTTAAAGATTCATTTGGCTATGCATATAACGACCCATACTTTACAAACTTTGTTAGTAAATAAAAATTGAAGTACACTTTTTAAAAAATATAACAAAACCATGAAAGGACCGTATAGGTATAGTGTCTTTAGAAACTGGGAAACATAAACAACTGGTTCATAAAGTGTCAACACATTCTCTCATTTATTTCATCATATCTATAGTCCCTTTTGGAATATCTTACATAATAACCTTCTTCCTGACCTGGGGAAAGAAAACATAATATAGGTGAGCTCAAATGCTCAATAAGGGTAATAAAAATAAATATCAATCACATCATATTCATAAGAACATAACATTTTGAAAATCTTACCCTGCAAAAGCGATCATAATTTCATAACATGGGATAAATCATGGTAGTGAAATGTAATCACAATAATCATAAATTAAAACATTAATCTTTGTGTCATACACACATAATCATAGAGAATCACTTCTTATTAGTAAAGACTCATTTCCAAGACTATCTTAGTGGACAAAGTCCATTTCTGAACCGAGTTCATTCCTTGTTTTAGTCATGTTTCACTGAACCGGTTTAACCTGCCGTTCCTGCAATTTCAATCTCATGAGATATAAAATCTTTACCCAATGCATTGGAGGGAGATATAGGTCCCACCCAACTCATAATGACACCATTATTATGTGTGCCACAAAATCATAAACCATACATCATAGCATAACCCATGTAATAAAAATGGGATTCCTAAACATCGTGACCTCATAAAACAATTCATATAAGATAAAAGAATTCATAAAAATAATTCCATCACAACATAATAAAATCAATGTAATAATAGGGATAGAAACAAAACCCTTTATTATCTTAGATGGAAAATAATTTTGATAAAACTGTTGAACTCCATTTTGGAGGAAAATATCAGTTCTACTTCAAAAACACTTTTCCTTTCTTAATATGTCATACAATTCTAAACAAAAATAAGTTTATTAAAAATAAACTTGAAAACTTGTAAAGGAAGCTTCTTGTAAATAATGTTTTAAAAATCCATTCATGCCGTATAAGTTAAAAAAATATTCTCGTACTTTTGTCAGAAAAGTCAAAAAGTACCTCGTATGGAAAATGACAAAGGATTCCTTTCATATCATTTACTAAAAACTAAAATAAGGGTAAAATTGGATTGAAAAAATTGTATGTGGATGGAAATAATATTTCATATTGAGGAAACATGGATGTGGATGATAAAATACACCCCAGTAAATTTCAAAGAATAAACAATCTCGGATAAAAATGAGATTGTGATATTTCCCTTACCTTAGGTCCGATTTGCTTCGTAAGTGTATGAACCTTCTGTATAATAATTTAAATAATTTCATTGACTTATTCTAAAATCATAATCATTTTTATGATATCACATATGGTCCTATTCTTAGCTTATTATTAGTAATATTTCTATGCTACTTGTTATTCGGGTGTTTATTACTTTTTGTTTTTCTATGTGTTTTGTCGAATAAATCCTTATTCTTATTTTTTAGGTTATAGATACCTAATTTACAGAATGGTATTAGTGTAATATATATTTATTCACTACATTCATTTATGTAATCATTATTCAATGAAAATCATGTAGAACGAGTCGCATCACATCGTGGAGACGGTATTCCATACGTACGCACGAGTGATGATATCGTTCCCATGATCGTGGAATTGTATTGGAGTGTATGTATAATATTTCAGAATCAATATAACTTTACAATAATCATATATATTCATTATTTACACTATTATATAGATCCAAGTAAGGTGGTGGTGGAAAATAGATTACACCACGGTGTGGAGACGGTATTCTGTACGTACGCACACACGGTGATTTTTTTTCCGTATGATAGATAGATGGTGAAATAGGGTTTTTTCATACATATAATAACATATCAGTATATGAGTGATACTGATGTTTTTAATTCATAATGGAACAACAAAGAAGAAGAAGTGGAAGAAGAAATAAAGTTGAAAGAATCGGTAACAGACATTACCTCTTCTTTGAAGCGCTTCTTTGAGACCTCCTTTTATGGCACTAAAATTGGTCATTGATGAAGACCAGGACCTCTATGATGTTTCTAGGGAAGTTTAGAGGATAAATTGGAAGGTTTTTTCTGATCTTGAAGGATCAAAATGGTGTGAGGAAGAGAGGGAGGAGGTGCCCTTTTATAAGGGAGGAGAGGGGCACCTTTGGAAAAACAAAAAATATTATTTTATTATAAAGCCATATTTGGTTTTAAATAGCTCTAAATTGATTTATTTCGAAGATAATGAGGATATGGGTCGAAATAATCTCATCCAATAGAATTTGGACAAGTTTAGTTTTCTATTTAACCTTATCATTTATATTTAACTTGATGTTAGATAATTGTACTTTTACAGTGTCTTTTTGTGTTCTTACACTATAAGGTTAATAAACTTACTATAACAAGAAAAAAGAACCCCAAGTTGTTTATTATTAATATATATAACTCTATCTCAGTCATTTGTCCGAACCATAGATTTTTAGGAATAAAATAACAATTAATAATATAATATTTTTTTAAAAACAATTTTATGTCAATTTTGACACTATTTAGTAATTGATTTTTTTGAAAATCATAACAGAATGATTGCATCGAAAATTTTAATTAAATCAATACTAACATGTCATATTAACCAATAAAATTGTTGGAATTCATATTAAGTCTCAAATTACATTTATTTGGGTATTTATAAAATCAATTATGTCAGTATTTCATTAACAGGATAATTTCTGCATCACCTTTGTGTCATAAAAAAATTAAATTATTTAATGTCTAAAAATTACAAATAATATACCATTATGTAGGAAAATTTTTATCTTTCAAATAAATATTAATATTCGAATATATCATATGTATAAACCTACATTAAATATTATTTACTTATTAAAGTTTGATTTTAACTATATTAACTCTTCTTTAAATAAATTAATAATAAATGTCCTAATCTAATCCAAGTGGGCCTAAATGGTCATATTTTATTCCTAATGTTGTTTTCGGTCGAATTACACTTATCCAATAGAATTAGGACATGTGTTAGGGTTATAATAATATCATTTTTACCCTTAATTACCCTATTTGCTTTTAACCGTGGAAAATAAAAGTAAAAAGTTACTATTCAGAAAAAATTATTTTCATCTCATTGAACCACATTTTACTTACTTACATCAACCGTGTCTCTCGGATTTTTGAAATTCCACTCATAGAAGTGGTAAAATTATGTTTTATGTAAATTTGAAAATTCTCCTAGTAGGTGGGTAAAAGACGGTGAAGAGTTCAATTAAATTTTTATATATCTAAAATTATTATAAAATTACTCCTATGAATTACATTGAACTTATATAGGTATTATGTAACAATTTTTACCTAAAATAAATTTAAATGAAATAAATAATTATTTAAAAAAATGTCGGTTTTTAAATAGTAACCTAGTGTTTTCACTATTAATCAAAAATTGAACGTTTCTAGAAAAATACCAAAATTTCACCCTAGGATAATTTAGATATTCCAAATCCAAAAATGAAGTACATTTTGAAAAATAAAATTTACTAAATTTCAAAAAGTGGTTATTACTATTCATAACGGCTAGTTTTTAAATTATTTTAATAGCCTATCATTGTTTAGTGAAACTCGGTATTTCGTACGACGCATGCTATCAAAGAAGGTCATGATTGCGTGTAAAGAAATCCAAGATAGTGTTGTTTGTAGTGAATGACTCTTTTGATGATTTATATAATATAAAAACAAATTATTTCTTATAAAAGTCTCGGGTGTTACATTCTACCCCCCTTAAAATGAATTTCACCCTCAAAATTCGTCAGTTGTAACAAACAGATGAGGATACCTCTCCCTCATCATATCCTCAAGCTCCCATGGAGCTTCTTCTAATTGGTGGTTCCTCCATAAAACGTTCACCAAGAGAGTGGTCTTGTTCCGTAGGACTTTTTCACTATAATTGAGAATCTCTATCGGCTGTTCTTCATAAGAAAGATCTTGTTCCATTGGTACAACTTCTGAGCTGAGTACATGTGAAGGATCAGGTATGTACTTTCTCAGGAGAGATACATGGAACACATCGTGAACTTGAGAGAGATTCGGTGGAAGCGCCAATCGGTATGCTACCTTGCCAACATGATCCAATATTTTGAAAGGACCGATACACCTAGGGCTCATCATTCCCTTCTTTCCAAATCTCATTACTCTCTTCCAAGGAGATATTCGTAAGAACACTTTATCACCCACTTCATACTCTAAGTCTTTTCTTCGGTTGTCGGCATAACTTTTTTTTCGACTCTGAGCTTCTCTTATGTGTTGTGGAATAGATCAGACCTTTTCTTCCATCTAATCAACAAGATCAGGTCCTAATAGCTTACTTTCCCAACTTCATCCCAGCAAGTTGGAGTCCTGCATTTCATTCCATAGAAAGCTTCATAAGGAGCCATCTGAATACTGGAGTTAAGCTATTATTATAATAAAATTCCTCCAAAGGTAGGTGTTGATCCCAACCACCTTTGAAATCCATATAGAAAGCTCTCAACATATCTTCTCGAGTTTTAATTGTCCTCTCAGACTGACCGTCTGTCTGAGGATGATAAGCAGTGATGAAACTCAACTCTGTATCCAGAGTATGCAGAAGACTTCGCCAGAACATTGAGGTAATCCTCAGATCCCGATCTGATATAATAGAAAGTGGTACTACATGCAATCTTACCACTTCCTTTACATATATCCTGGAAAGCTGATCCAGATAGAAATCCTCTCTAATGGGAATGAAGTGTGCAGACCTTATAAGATGATCAACTATGACCCAGATAGCATTATTGCCTTTGGATGTTTTAGGAAGTCTCATGACAAAGTCCATAGTGATGTTTTCCCATTTCCATTCGGGTATGGGTAATGGTTGTAACATCCCCTTAGACTTATGTCTCTCAGCTTTAACATATGTACAAACCAAGAATCAAGAGTCATATTCAACAAAATCTATTTTCATACCATCCCACTAGAATTACTCTTTCAGGTCCCTATACATCTTCGTGCTTCCAGGATGAATAGAGAATGAAGAACTATGAGCCTCATTCAGCAGCTCCTTCTTTAATTTGGGGATGGGAGGAACCCAAACCTGATTCCTGAACATTATTATCCCATCACAATCAAGGTTTAATTCAGGAACATTTCTCACCTTCTTTTGTAACTCTACATCTTCTTTATGTGTCTCTATAATTTTAACATGTATAGATGGTTGAACATTCATTTGAGAAAGATATGATTTTTCCCCTTTCATTATAATTCAAGATCAATCCTTTGTAAAACCATAAATATTGGATCTTTTGTGATCCTCATCATGGATAAACTGACATGGTCTTATCGACTTAATGCATCTGCCACCTTGTTTGCTTTCCCAGGGTGGTAATGAAATGAGCATTCGTAATCCTTAATCATCCCCAACAATCTTCTTTGGCGCATATTAAGCTCCTTTTTTATGAAAATATACTTTAAACTTTTATGATCAGTATAAATTTCACACCTTTCTCCATAAATATAGTGCCTCCAAATCATTAATGAAAAGATTACCACAGCTAACACCAAATCATGAATTGGGTAATTTTTCTCATGGATTTTCAACTATCGTGAAGCATAAGTTATCACCATATCATTTTTCATTAGAACACACCCCAATCCCTTCTTGGATGCATCACTGTAGATAACAAACCTTTCTCCATTATAAGGAAGTGTGAGTACATGTGCACTGGATAAACATCTTTTCATCTCCTTGAAATTCTCTTCACATTACTCCATCCAAACATACTAAACTCCTTTTCGAGTCAACTTGGTTAGTGGATTAGATAATCCTAAAAAATCTTTCACAAAACATCGATAATATCAAGCCAATCCAAGGAAACTGCGGATCTCAGTTACTGTTGTTGGTCTCGACCATCTTTCGATAACCTCTATTATTGCTTGATCCACAGATATCCCCTCTTTTGAGATTATGTGACCCAAAAATGAAATTTTTGAAGCCAAAATTCACACTTGGTAAATTTGGCAAAAATATTCTCCTTTCTCAGGGTCTTCAATATAATTCTCAAGTGATCTTCATGTTCTTCCGTTCTCTTTGAATATAAAATAATATCGTCTGTAATGACTACCACAAACTGATCAAGATAGTCTCTAAAGACACCATTCATTAGATCCATGGAGATAGCATGGGCATTAGTAAGACAAAATGGCATCACTAAAAATTCATAGTGTCCATACCTTTTACGGAAAGCCGTATTTGGTATATCCTCCCTTTTGACCCTTAATTGATGATAACATGAACGAAGATCAATCTTGGAAAAGTATTGAGCTCCACGTTGTTGGTCAAATAAGTCATCAATGCGAGAGAGAGGATATTTGTTCTTGATAGTGATCTTGTTAAGTTTTTGATAATAAATTAAGAGTCTCATTGATCCATCTTTCTTCTTAACAAACAAAACAGGTTCTCTCTAAGTTGCCGCACTAGGGCGTATGAACCCCTTATCATGATTCTCTTATAGTTGCTTCTTCAATTACTGCAACTTAATTGGGGCCATTCTATAAGGTGTCTTTGAAATAGGTAAAGAACCCGGTACGAGTTCTATTGAAAACTCAACTTCACGATTTGGTGGAAGACCCGACAATTCCTCCATAAAGACATCATCAAACTCCCGTACAATGGGAATATTCTTAATTGTGATTTTCTCAACAACCATTTGAAATAAAAAACATTCATTTAGTGGAATCAAGACCCATATGATGGAAGAAATTTCCACTAGAAGGTTATGTTCATCCTTGCATCGATAGACGATCATATATTGATCTGGAATATGAAATGTGACTTCCCTTCTTTGGAAATTGATATGAGCTCCATATAGAGAAATCCAATCCGTTCCAAGAATCACATCAAATTCCACTATAGGGAGGATCACAAGATTTGCAGGAAGCACTTTCCCACAAACTTCAATCGGAGAAGAATTATAAACTTTTTATGCTACTGTTGTGCCATTAGGGGTTGTCAAAGCTAACTCAACATCTAATTGTTAAGGTAATACAGTTATACCCTTAGAAAGTTCCTCAAAAATAAAGGAGTGGGTGGATCCAAAATCAAATAAATCATTTTATACTTTAGATTGGATGGTTAGTGTACCTTTTACCACATCGTTATCGTACTCTATATTGCTAATAGAAATTGCATGTGACTTTCCTTTGTCTTTAGCCTTAAGAGTATTTTTACGTCGACCATCATCATCAACCCTTGGATTTGGGAATTGATTGGCATAATGCCCCATTTCCTTTCACTTGTAACATTGAAGTGTAGGAGGTGAACTCTATGTAGACTTTTCATTATTCGCATCACTAGACATCTTCTTCCCATCATTGTGGCATTCAAATTCCCAATGAAATTCATTTCCACATTTGAAACATTTACTTGTCCCTTTAAGACAAATCCCTCCATGTTTCTTTATACACATTGAGAATAAGGGAAAACTCATCCTATTTTCAGTGTGATCTTTATATTTTCCATTGAATTCCATTTTCCTCTTCTTATCAAACCAATATTACTGATGGGTTACTGCAATCTCAATCTCAACTTTGAGAGCACATCGAACGATTTCCTCATAGCTATTGAAGGCCCTTATGGCTAACGCCCTTCGAAGACTTGGTTTTAAGTCACTAAAGAATCGACCGCTCTTACTCGCATGTTGGATAATAATACCAGAAGCGTACCTTTCAAGTCTTGTAAAATTTTCTTCATAGGTACCAACAGATTCATCATCCTTTTGCTTTAGTTCAAGGAACTCATTCTCCATATTTGTTTGGAGAATACGAGGGAAGTACTTATTGAAAAATAAGTTATTGAACTCGTCCCATTCCATGGACTCAATTTCATCTCTTGGCCTCATATTCTTGATATGATTCCACCATTGATCAGAATCACCTTCCAAATGATACACTACTAAGATGACTTTATCATGTTCAGAACATTGAAGAACTAAAAATATCTTTTCAGTAGTACAGATCCATTGTTCAATAACCAATGGATCAGTAGAACCGCTGAATGAAGGTAGACATTGTCTCATAAAGGAATCAATAGAATGTTGCTCCTTCCTTTGCACGTTTGGAAGTCCTGCATGATTCATAGCTTGAGAAAGTTGTGTGAGCATGGATAAAAGATTTTTCATTCCATCTCCCATAACGTTTGGTTGCTTAGGGGGACAATCATTTCATTTTCTGTCGCATTCCATATTAACACGGTTCCTTCGGGTTCCAGCCATTTACTAAAACCAAGAATAATAGTGTGAGAAACACTAATTATAATAGGAAAACCACATAATCAAGAATAAAATTTCACACTTAAGGTATTATCCTAGGTTATTCATGGACATTTCTAAAACAATAAGATTGTGTTCTATGATTAGGCTTATCCTTAGGATTCTTACTAAGGCTTTCACACCCTAGTTTCCAAAGGTTGACTATACCTTTCCTCTAATACCAACTATAACGGTCTGGAATTACTTCTAGTGGACTATAATTGATACCTATCATGGAACTCCATGGGAAGATACACCCCCCTGGGAGGGACACACCACCATCCCCAGTGGCAGCCATTTCCTCACGAAGCCCTTGGGCGCAGAGCCATGCTTCGTCCAATGCTCACATGTGAGAGTTCCCAAGGATCGGATACATTCTTACCACCTTTGCCTCTGATACCAACTATAATGACCCATTCATTACATACATTGTTAGTACTTCAAAATTGAAGTACACATATTACAACATATAACAAAACCATGAAAGGACCATATAGGTATAGTGTCTTTAGAAACTGGGAAACATAAACAACTGGTTCATAAAGCGTCTACACTGTCTCCCATTTATTTCATCATATCTATAGTCCATTTTGGCATGTCCTACTTAATAACCTTCTTCATGACCTGAGGAATGAAAACATATATAAGGGTGAGATCAAATTCTCAGTAAGGGTAAACAAAATAAATATCAATCACTTCATATTCATAAGAACATAACATTTTGACAATCTTACCCTGCAAAAGAGATCATAATTTCATAACATGGGATAAATAATGGTAGTGAAATGTAATCACAATAATCATAACATAAAAAATTATGCTTTGTTGAATTCACACATAATCTTAGAGAATTATTTCTTATTATTGAAGACTCATTTCCAGGACTATCTTAGTGGACAATTTCCATTTCTGAACCGAGTCCATTCCTCGTTTCAGTCCTGTTTCACTAAACCAGTTTAACCTGATGTTCCAGCCCTGTCTATCTCATGAGATATAAAATATTTACCCAATTAATTGGAGGTAGATATAGGTCCCAACCATCTCATAATGATACCATTCTTATGTGTGACACAAAATCATAAACCATACATCATAGCATAACCAATGTAATAAAAATGAGATTTTTAAACATCATGACATCATAAAACAATTCATATAAGATAAAGGAATTCATAAAAATAATTCCATAATAACATAATCAAATAAATTTAATAATAGGGATAGAAACAAAACCCTTTAGTATCTTAGATGGAAAATAATTTTGATAAAACACTTGAACTCCATTCTTGAGGAAAATATCCTTTCTACTTCAAAAACACTATTCTTTTCTTAACATGTCATACAATTCTAAACTAAAAGAAGTTGATTAAAAATAAACATGAAAAATTGTAAAGGAAGATTCTTGGAAATAATTTTTTAAAAATCCATTCATGCTGTATATGTTAAAAAAACATTCTTCTCATACTTTTGTCGGAAAAGTCAAAAAGTACCTTGTACGAAAAACGACAAAAGATTCCTTTCATATCTTTTACTAAAAACACAATGAAGGGTAAAATTGGATTTAAAAAATTTTAGGTGGATGGAAATAATATTACATATTGAAGAAACATGTATGTGGATGATAAAATATACCCCAGTAAATTTCAAAGTATAAAAAATCTCGGATAAAAATGAGATTGTGATATTTCCCTTACATTAGGTCTGATTTGCTTCGTAAGTGTCCGCACCTCCTTTATAATGATTTAAATAAGGTAATTTACTTATTCAAGAATCATAATCAATGTTATGATATCATATATGGTCATATTCTTAGCTTATTATTAGTAATATTTCATTGTTAGTTGTCATTCGGGTGTTTATTACTTTTTGTTCTTATGCGTGTTTTGTCGAATAAATTCTTATTCTTCTTTTTAGGCTATAGATACATAACTTCCAGATTGTTATTAGTGTAATATATATTTTTTAACTCAATTCATTTAGGTAATCATTATTCAATGAAAATCATGTAAAATGAGTCGCATCACATTGTGGAGACGGTATTCCGTACGTACGCACGAGCGATGATATCATTCCCATGATCGTGGAATTGTATTGGAGTGTATGTATACTATTTTAGAATCAATATAACTTTAAAATAATCATATATATTCATTCATTACACCATTATACCCATCCATGTAAGGAGGTGGTGGAAAATAGATTACACCACGGCATGAAGACGGTATTCCGTACGTACGCACGCGCGGGGATTTCATTTTCCGTAGGATGGATAGATGATGAAATAGGGTTGTTTCATACTTATAATAAAATATCAGTATATTTGTGATACTGATGTTATTAATTCATAATGAAACAACTACAGAAGAATAAGTGGAATAATAAATACAGTTGAAAGAATCTGTAACGGACATTACCTCTTCTTTGAAGCGCTTCTTTGAGACTTCCTTTTAGGGCACTATAATTGGTCTTTGAAGAAGAACATGACCTCTAGGATGTTTCTAGGAAAGTGGATAGGAGAAATTGGTAGTGTTTGTCTATGATTGAAGGCTCAATGTTATGTGAGGAAGTGAGGGAGGAGGTGACCTTTTATAAGGGAGGAGAGGGGCACCTTTGGAAAAACCCAAAATATTATTTTATTATAAAGCCATATTCGGTTTAAATAGCACCAAATAGATTTATTTCAAAGCTACGGTGTTGATGGTTCTAAATACTCTCATCCAATAGAATTTGGACAAGTTTATTTACTATTTTAACCATATAATTTAGATTTAACTTTAAGTTAGATAATTTTACTTTTACCGTGTCTTTTTGTGTTCTTACACTATAAGGTTAATAAACATACTATAACAAGCCAAGTGAACCCCAAGATGTTTATTATTAATATATATAACCATATCTAAGTCATTTGGCTGAACCATATATTTTTAGGAATAAAGTAAAAATTAATAATATAATATGTTTTTAAAAACTATTTTATGTCAATTTTGACACTATTTAGTAATTGATTTTTGTGAAAATCATAACAGAATTATTAATTAAAAATAAGTTAATTAAATCAATAATAACATGTAATATTAACATATAAAATTTGTTTAATTCCTAAAAATTCTCAAATTACATTTATTTGGATATTTATAACATCAATTATGTCAATATTTCATTAATAAGATAATTACTCCATCATCTTTGTGTCATAAATAAATTATATTATATAATGTCTAAAAATTAAAAATAAAATACCAATATGTAGAAAATCTTTTTATATTTATAGTGAATAATTATAGTCAACTATAGCTTATGTATAACCCTATATTAAAAATTATTTACTTAATAAACATTGATTATAACTATTTTAACCCTTCTATAAATAAATTAATAATAAATGTCCTAATCTAATAAAAGTGGGCCTAAATAGTCATATTTTATTCCTAAGGTTGTTTTAGGTCGAATTATACTTATAAAATAGAATGAGGACATGTTTTAGGGTAATAATAATATCATTTTCCCCTTAATTACCCTATTTACTTTTAACCGTCGTAAATAAAAGTAAAATGTTACCATTCACCAATAATTATTTACATCTCATTGAACCATATTTTACATACTAACATAAACTGTGTCTCTCAGATTTTTGAAATTACACTCACAGAAGTGGTAAAATTAAATTTTATGTAAATTTGCAAATTCTCCTATGAGGTGGGTAAAAGATAGTGAAATGTTCAATAAAATTTTTATATATCTAAAATTATTATAAAATTACTCCAATGAATTACATTGAACATATATAGGTTTTATGTATCAATTTGACCTAAAATAAATTTAAATATAATAAATAAATATTTAAATAAGAAGTCGGATTTTAAATATTAACCTAGTGTTTTCACTATTCATCAAAAATTGAAAGTTTCCAGAAAAATACCAAAAATTCACCCTAGGCTAATTTCTAAATTCGAAATCCAAAAATGAAGTCCATTTTGAAAAATAAAATTTAAAAAATTTCAAAAAGTGGTTATTACTATTTCTAACGGCTAGTTTTAATAATACTTTAATAGCATATCATTGTTTAGTGAAACTCGGTATTGCGTATGACGCACACTATCAAGGAAGTCGTGATTGTGTGTAAAGCAATAAAAGATAATGTTGTGTGTAGTGAACGATTACTTTGATGATTTATATAAATTTAAAAAAAAATTCTTATAAAAGTCTCGAGTGTTACAATGCATGTTAGTTACCCAGGAGTGATGAATTATTTAAATGGAGTAACATCAATATTAAAACAAGAATGGGTTCAATGAGGAATTGTTTTCTAGGAATGAGGTGTGACTTGGTTGTAGATGTGGTGCTTCTAATGAATGAATAGAAATGAGGGTGTTTGTGTATGGAATGGTTTTGGAACCCTAGGGTTAGAATTCATGCGTGTCTAGCTATATGGATAATTTAGTTCTTATTTTTCTTATTCGCTCACCACCCAAATTGAGCACTTCCTTCCAAACACCCCATTTCATGGGGGAGGTGATTTTTTCCGACACTCCAATTAGTGGTTGGTTATTTTATCCTTTTCTGCTCCCCTTCCAGAGTAGCCCATGAATTTTTGGGTATATTGTGACAGTTTTAGGTCTATTATAGCCCAATATTCATTTGTAAGATGATGTTGTGGAGGTTGGCCCAGGTGTGGGAAGGCAAGTGGTTTCCGGAGTGACTTTAGTATGAGACTCAACTGTCTTCCGGTGTGGTAGTAGTTATTCAGGCCCATGTTTCTTTGGTTGTGGTGGTAGTTATTCTGGTATAGGTGGCTACATGAGTTCTTATGTGTGTTTGTTATGGCCTAAATGTTTTCAGGTGAAGTGTGTGGCTGTGATTTCATAGGTGTGTGTGGAAAGGGCATGGTAGTGGGACTGCGGTGAGAATGGAGGGGGAGGTCTGACGCATAGGATGTCTTCAGTAACCAGTGGGAATGTGGTACGGGGGACCCAAACAATTCTGTGTTATTACTATTACATTACTTTACTTGCTTTATTTGGGTATCATGCCTTGGTGAGGTTTGGGTGGATAGTTTCCTTGATAGGTGTTTTGGTTATCTATTTTTTCTCACAGGGATTTATAATATCTCCCCACCATATGTATGAGTGATTCTAGGTTTTCCTAGTGGGTATAGTTGTATACTCACCATATATTTATAAAACTACTTCCAGGTTTCTACGAGGGCTTCAAGTACCATGTCACACCCTACTAGTTTAGATGTTGGGACCGTGGATGTTGCTTATTTTCTTTTCTCTTGGTACATTCCTTTGTATTTTTCTGTATTTTTGTAGCACTTACTATTGGAACATGAATATGGTAATGGATTGCATTTTCTTTACTTTTACTTCCACATTCTTTTTTTTGGATTTTCTATCTCATCTACTGACCCAACTAAATAAAAATAGTAATGCCTTCCATTTTACATGTGATTCTATACCCTTAGTGCTAGTCGCCAGTCTTGGTCCTATTGAAGATGGGTCTTGGGGGTCATTATCTCTCCTTCAACGTGAGGAAGGAAGGTTTTGGAAATCTTCTGTCTCTTCCCTCATCATGGTGAAGGTAGTTCGTGGCATGAATTTTTTCAAACATATTGAACGTAATTAGATGAAAAAATGTAATATAAAATCGGGTAGTTACAACATTTTGATTCATTTGATTTTTTACATGTTAACAAGTGAGTAGCAATAATTAAAAACATAGGAGGTTGTTAAAACCTTTATCAATGACTATAGGGAAGTCTATTAATATCTATAAGGATTTTGAGATTGATCTATTAATCTCCTAATCAATGAATTATGAGATTTTGGTAGTTATAATTCATCTTATGATGTTAGATCATTTCTATCCCATTCATGAAATGTATTTTTAATTATTTGGGGAATATTTATATTATTTAATTAATTCTTATTCATATGATTCTAAAATCTATCAAATTAATTTAGTATTTTAAATTTACATCACTTTTTTAGAATATTATTAAAAATTCCATGCTTTTCAAATTAATGATGATTTCATATTTTCAACTATAAATGATTGACATATCAGTGTATTCCATACATATGATGTAATATATGATTTAAGATTTCATAGCATATTTTGTGTGATCATGTGGGGATCATATTCCCTTAATGTAATTATATTATTATAATATTTATGAGTTTTTTAATCCTATAGAATCATGTTATTTATTTTTTAATAGATCATCCAAATTATTTACATGTTATGTTGATATATGCGATAAGGGTCTCTAAATTCCATCACTTCTATATGAAAATGTACACTAAAATAGATTATTATAAGTTTTATTGTTATCTTATAGAGTAAGTGTAATATGATTATAAAATATCGATACTAAACATTGATGTTTTTTTCATTAGAGATTTTTTTCTTATGAGTATATCATTGGATAGTACATTGATTACTAAAAAGGATTTAAATCTTAATTCAATTTTTTTATAGGCCAATGAGATCAAGTAATGGATATAATATAGTAAATATCATTTTTAATTTCCACCAAATCATTAAATGATTGTAGATATTTTTACATAGTTTCTTTTTGGGAAGTATTAGTGGGATTCACCTCAGTAGTTTAATTAGGATATATTTTTCTTTTAATATTATTTGTAGAATTTTTTTGTTTTTTAATCACAAAATTTATATAATTTAGAAATTTTTTATACTATTTTTTGACTACCTTATTTGGAAAAAGATATTCCAAATTGTATTTTATAAAGTATATGTTATTAATATATACAAATAAGAGTGAAATTTCATTTTGTCGGATAGATCGTGATGGATTTAAATGAATAAATAATCATATGATGTAAATAAATATAAATCCCAGAAACTAATATGTGAACATTACTATGATGTTAGTTTTTTCTAGTTATATTGTCCATTAAAAAATATTTTTTGAAAAATTATTTATTTGTACAAGGTTTAATATTTATTCGGGTTAATGATTTGTTTTAAGATTTTTTTATATTAGTTAATTAATGGTTAACACATGGATAAATTATCATTTAACATGTCCCGGAATTATTATTAACTATGTATTTCAATGAATATATTAGTCATGTAGAGTATTGGTAAACTGTATATCCAAATTATGCAGTTAATTAAAGATACAATTGTTTATTTATAAACCAACCTTTTCCTTCCTTAATACCATTAAAAGAATAAAACAACAATGATTCTTGTTGGATCATTAATTATGGGATTTAAAAGACTTTTCTTAATCAAATGAGGAATTTATTTCTTCGATTGGATATATTGGAACCCGGAAAATGTTAAGGGTTAATCAATCACTTTTTTCATCTCTTTGTCTATATGTGTAAACATTTCAAAATATCTATTATAGGAAATTTGATAATTAAAAAATAATTATTTTTAATGTATAATGAATGAGAGAATATTAATATAAATTTCTTAATTATTATAATAATTTTTTATATCAATTACATTATTACCATGTCTAGATCATAGTTTTCAAATAATTCTTGTGAAATATATTTGGTTTATATTATTTCATATGGTGTCCATGAGAAATTTTTTGTTCATTGATGTGAATTATTATATATATTTAAATTTATAATAAACATATAATTTTTCTTTTCAAAAATATATTCAATGAAATATAAAACCTTATTTTCTATTATATTGTGTTGATTTGGATCAAAATTTTGCGATATGTTTTTGGTATATAACAATATTTTATTATTGGAAAATTGTATTTTTTTAAAACATTGAATTTGATTTGGAGATTTATGATCTATGATTTTTATTGGATGATAATTTGTCATAATATTATTTCAAAATTTATATTATCTCTGATTGAAAAGTATATATTTTATAAAAAATAGATTTTTATTTAATAATTTGATTTGATTTGAAAAAATGTGTTGTCTATAATTATATTTTTAACTATTTTTGGGAATAAAAATTACCTGGGATATTTAAATGAAATATTGATGTGATTTAAGGATATATATTAGGATAGTTGATCATAATTTCAATTGGAATGGTTTAAATTCTTGAAAATGGATAAAAAATTTAGATTTAAATTAATTGGTCATTTGTTATATAATTAATATTTCCTTAAATGAATATGCATGGATGAATGGATATTTATTTCATGTGATTCTATATTCCTTCCATTTAAGACTAATTTTTAAAAATATATAATATTTTACCATGTAAAAAAACTAAATGGGAAAATATAATGGAAATCCATATTTAGATATAATGATATACTTGTTCTAAAGAATTATTCATTAATGAATCATTCCAAAAATGAAATTCATTTAAAAAAATTAAGTAAATAAAGAAATATTAATTATAATTAGATAAATAATAAACAAAATAAATCATTGGTCATGAAATAGTTATAATTTTATCATTATTAATGAATAATTAATCTATCATCGATATTAATAAAAATTAAACCTATGTTTGTAACATTCCGACCCAGCTGAGCCTCCAACTGATAGTCGAAAAAGGTCACTACATGACCTCAAGTGTGTCTCTTCGTACCGCAGAGGCTTCCAACTTGTAGTGAGGGTCTATGTATAGTCAGTCAGGAAACTATAACCTCATGTTTTGTGTCCACAGTGGAGACAGATAGTGAACCCATATAACAATGGAAACATATGTAAACAATGATAAAATAAATAAATAAAATGGACAATTCCATTTTATACAATGCTTACATGTCATGGTGATACATATATAAAAAATTAAACAAAAAAACATGCATTACATCCCATTAAAAAAATAATGACTTAAATCCCCAAGTTCATTCTCCACGAGGATCAGAAGGTTCAGCTCAATCCTTCTATCTTATCTCCCAATTATAAGCAAACAATAATAATAAAGGTCCATGATCTTGTAATCAAGTAATGTATACTCGAATACCAAAGTTCAATGGTGGCCCAATTAGGATATGGTATGTACATCTCTGTAGGCTGGGACAACCAGTTGTCTCGATCAATCATGAAAATTCAATCAAACTAAATAGTGTGCAGATATAACAAGTCAATAAAAATATTAAATAAATAATAAACAACCCTTCCAGGTTCCAAAGGGACTCCTGACGACGGTTCTTGCTTTTGTCGATAGCCTAAAAAATAGTCTGAAGAAGATTCATAGAATCATATTTATGAATCATAAACACATGTTAACACTAAATAAATTATTCATCATTTAATCTTTTAATATCTCGAAGGTTCCCATGTTTACCCATACCTCAATTTGAACATTAGCTTGTGTCAAAACCCAATGTGTTCCCATGGTAATTCCATAACATTGTACCTACTTCCACTAATCTCATAATTCTAACTATTCTCATCCTTTATTTATCTCCATCATAATTCATGTCTCTATTTAAATTCATTATTTACCATTTCCATTCATTTGGTGTTGAAGTCCATGTCAAACAACCCAAATAATAATTGCTGCAGACTGCCATGTCTCACACTCCACTTCCTCATGCGTTCTAGGTCTCTATGTATCACAACTAACTCTCCCAGTATGTGTAGATCTCCATGTCTACCACGACATATTGTCGGCTCTTGAATCACTGTTGGGCTAGAACACCCTATATAATGTTCCAACCTCTCAATCGGTCTAAAATTCCTTGTCTCGTACCTATGTACTCAATCGGTATTGAATTCCATGTCTATCAATCTATTCTCATTCATTAGTTAATTAACTATTTAATTAATCCTAGCCCAATAAATAAATCCTCAATAATTATCGACAACAATTCCATTGGTAATCCAATGATTATTGAAATACAGTTAGTCCCATAGTTAAATCCACAATTAACCAAGTACACATTTTCATTAGTTAATTCCTCATGTAATTAATCAATTCACACAAATACCATTAATTAATTAATTCTCCATAATTAATTATACAATCCAAATTTTAACTCTTCAAAATTGATATCACCATTAATTATTTTAAACAAATAACATAGCACATAATTATCCCACCATTATTTATCTCAATATAGACATATCAATATCTCATAATTAATCCTCTAATTAATTATCTATATAAAAGTGTTATGAAAATAATTAAGTCACAAATTAATTATCTCAACATATCCAAAACTAGAATTTTCCCAATTAAACCTCTAATTATTTATCTTGATTTTCCATCTCGATATATCATAAGTAATCCCCTTATTAATTAACTAAATTTCAATCTCAAAGTACAAAAATAATTAAAAAATTAATTTTCTCAATATATCCCACCCAATAATTATTAATTAATATTCTGATTAATTATCATAATTTCAATTCTCATGGTGAAAAATTAATTCAGAATTAATTATTAATACATATCCAACACAATAATCATAATTACAATATAACCCATGTGCATCAATATGTAAGAATAGAAATTGAGAACACCATATCAGATAGTTAAACACACATTTCATTATAGACATTATGATTCTAGTGTAAATGATGTGGACCTACAATGAAGGGGTTTTATTTCAATAACTTGATTTTGTAATAAAATAAGTAATTTTTTAAGAATAAGTAATTTCATCCAATAATATTTATAAATATATAAAAAGTAGTAGATCAACAAAAACTACATTTTTTCAAATAAATTAAATGTTGAGGACCCTACCTCATGGAATTGGAAGATCTAAAGCTTTCTAACTGATCTGTATCCTTCTCACGCTCATGAAATATCAATAAGTGTGTCTGTGCACTCAAAATTGGATTCATCATCCTACAATGATAAATAGAACACAAAATTACAGCGGCAATGACCAGAACAACTCCAATTAATTAACCATAATTCTTATACAACATAAGAATCAAATTAATGTGGTGAAAACCCATTAACATGTATTTATCCTCTCTTGAATTTATGGAAGTGAACAAAAGTTGAGTAACACCACCTTGTCTTTGGAATCAGTTGTTTGAATACAGACTAACGGGTCCTAAGACTTCTTCTACTCCACCGAGAACCAGTAGAATAGATTAAACTGAATCAATACCTCAATTAAGGATCATTTAAAAAGAATATGTTCGAAGGATAAGTCAAAATTAAAGATGTAAACAATGAAACACAAGTAGATGGACACACCTCTCCGTGATAGACAACATTCATGAAGGAATCGAACAGAACTCGATACACTAAGAGGGAGACATGAGATGAGGGTAGTGCTCCTCCCATGGGAGATCCAAGAGAGGGAGGGGACATGACTCACCTATGTTGTTAGTCTATCCCTCTCATTTCCTCCCTAAAATAAAAACAAACCCTAATAAATTATATGAATTCATATAATAATAATTATAACACCTAATATATTTTTATTATTACCAATTAATATCCACAAATCCTAGATAAACACCAACAACTTGTTTAAACCTAATTTAATTAAATTATATTAAATGAAATTTAATTAAATATATTTCCCCATTTACACACATTTAATTAAATTCATTTCAAAAGAATATAATTAAATAAAAACATCATCTCATTATCATTTAATAAAATTTACTCAACATTAATTTAAATAAACGAAACACCCTTTCACATCAATTAATTACATTCCACCTAACCATTAATTTAATTAAATAATATCCACCAATACACATCATTTAATTAAATCCCTCTCAACATGGAATTTTGTTAAAAATTAAAAAACCAAAATACAAAACATGGTAAGCTGCATGGTTTGAATCATATAGTCTGACAGACCTTGCGCAAATAGTGTAGATTCCACTCGATACACTAGGTATCCTACACATATTAACTAAACATTCATAGACCATGCGAACCTATCTATCAAAGATATAGTAAGATGCATGGTTGACCTTCACAGTTTTTCTAACTCTACATAGTTCATGCGAACAACTCTCTAAACCCTTTTAATAACTGAGTTTACTGGTTTGGTGCTCTTGAAACACATAGAGCCACCCATTGAACTCCTAAATCCTTTACCGATAACCAATATTGACATATTAAAAGATCAAAACCCCTGAAACATTGACCCAAATATTGGTTTTATTATAGACCCGTGCAGTAAAATAAAAAACATCAAAAAAAATTCATATTTTAACTTGGTTCAAAAACATGGGACACTACAATCTACACACCTTAAAAGCATATCATCCCCAAGAAGCCATCGGGAACTAATACAATGTTAATCTACCCAACCATGGTCAAAAATACACATTTGAATGATTACATTCCATTTAAAATCACCAAACACACTTTTAACCAAATCAAAATCCCAATGACATAACCCCTTTTAATCATTAGCCAATGTTACGAATCCAAACCAAAACATCAAAATGTCACATAACCCAGACCACGCAACTAGGGACATGATCCTGTTACCATCTCTTCCACCACATTTTCATTGGTACTTTCCACCTATCATCTTATCATTTTATATTCAAATATCCAAATAACAACTCATTCCTTTAAATACATCACCAACCCATATAACCAACATGCTCCCTTAAATCGGAAACCAAACATTAAAATGTTTTCTACCCCAACCATAGAGAATTTAATTTCCTTACTCATATTTCAATGACCACTCCAAATCAATCCATTGTAAGGCTACTTCAAACCCATCATTCCCCCACATAAATAAAGGCATATCCAAAAGAACCACACATCCCACATACAACACAGATAATAATGACTTATCAAGCCCGTGACTTTTAAAACATTATCACGGTATAAGAACACCACATTCTTAGTGCCTCTAAGACTAGGTCATGATAGGAGACTTCTTGGTCCCATTTGGAGGAGCACAATAAGAGAAAACCAAGGTCACAAAAAGATCTGTCAATCTATCACCGGTTGAATGTTTACTAAAATGATCTGATTCTCCCGGCGATGCATCATCAAGCAAACATTGATGCCTATATCTCCCAAAACATCATTTTTTATTCAATTTTTTCAACTCAAACACTCCCAAAATACATATTGATGTGTCACTACCAACCTTAGTAGTTTCCATGTACTTAGAAGAAAGATCAGTCACTCTCCAGTGAACTATTTCATCAAAATCGTGAGTTCAAGTGTGATGTTAAATGAACCACGATCACTATGTCAATTTCATACATGAATTCTGAAACATAAACGTATTAGTGTGTCAAAACAAAAGAGTTCCAAAAAGCCATCCTGAGTAGTCGAATGATATTACCATAGTGCCCAAACACTCTACACTAGACTTAACCCAAGAATATCATTAATGGATGACCATGGCCATGGAATGTCTATCCTATTGTACCAAGAATTCCTCAATGATTATTCCTATTTCATATGCCAAAACACAATGACCACCCCTCAAAACTGGGGTGTAGTTGTTTATGACCCCAAAGTCATACTAAGAATAATGACACTTAAACAGTACGAACATCAAAATCTCATAGCGGACGCAAGTCATATCAAGATCTAATAGTGATACCTAATTTGGGATAGTCCCATATAATGCATATGCATCAGCCCTATCTCATTGTCACACAAACCATAACTCACTAGGCTCAATATAACTCTCTTTTCATTTTGTCCTTTCATTCATTAATTTCAACCTCAATGCATTTTAATGAATTTTAATAATCCCACAAGTACTACTCCATAAAAAGGAATATGGTTTTCAATAAACTTCCAATGAACAAAACAGGAAATCTATATCAAAAATCCTCTTAAACATTTAAAATGTAACATCATTTCATTTTAAAGAAGAAATTTAGAATCTAAATTCTTTTTAATTAGAAGGTGACCTCTGAGGGTCACAATTATTCAAAACATCCAGGTTCATCAAAAATCATCCATATAAAAATTAATTTCACATAAAACAAAAAAATTTAAATATATAACCATTTAAAATACCCTATGGTTATAGAGGTATCAGTCACAGCGGTGGATATCTACCAATCAAAAAGGTCTCTGTACCTCTTAATGCTTGAAATTATATCCCATTTATCACATCAAATTTACATTTAAAATGTTAACATTAACTACCATTTTCCAAACATTCTACTACATAGGTTACCCCTTTCCCAGTTATAAAGCAATCATACACCTTATAACTAAAATTTGAACCTCTTATAAACACAACCACTCAATTTTCACTCATGTATCGATTTAAACATCAAAAAATCTATAGCATTTAATCCTTTGAAGTAAAAGAAAAATATGTTATAAAATATATTCATGGTTTAAAAAACATGATTATCCTAGAGGAAGCATGGAAAAAAACCTCTAAACAAGGTATATAGGTAGTCATTCCAAACATGATCATACATGGCATTGCATCCAATAAACACAGTCAAAATTAACGGCCATCCTACTAGTGCACCTACAATTCATGTCATAAGAATGGAATTTTCATATCTATGTGCATAAGAAGATGCATATAATGAAATTTCGTTCCCATGTCAGGCCAAGGAAAATCTTCAAAATTCTCAAAATCAATAAGCAGCAAAAAATTAACAAGTCATTCAAGTTGAAATTATATCAAATGTAACTTCATAAATCATAAATATAAATTCCCATCCATGATCACTTGGTTATTTCCCATGCATGGGGTGATAAGTCTAAGCCATTACTATTAAATAATTCAGAAACCTTCATAGTCTCATGTATAAAAAAGCACAGCAAAAATAAAAAGGAAAAAAAGAAATAAAACATGAACCTCAGATATGACTTTGTAACTTCTAAGCCAGGTATACCCTCAAACCGGTAGCCGAACCGGTCTCCAGATGACCTCAAGTGTGTCTCCTCATATTCCAGAGGCTACCAACTAGCACCGCGGGTCTAATGATTTTTATTATGGATCCTATATACTCATGTTAATAGTTCATTATAGGGAAATATAGTGAACTTAGATAAATGTGGAGATAGATATTAACAATGATCCACTAAATAAAAATATGGTCACTGACAATTTATACAATTCATGTATGTCATGGTGATAAATATCTAAAGTAGTATACAAAATAGACTGCTTTACATGCCAGTGCAGAAATAAATTATGACTCAAATCCCCAAATAAGATCTCCACAAGAATCTCAATCTCCCACTCGGCCCATTTCTATTAATTATAATGTAAATGCAAACAACAATAAGAAATGTCCAATTTCCTCCAAACAAGTAATGTTTGTGCAGGTGCCCCATTGAAATGTTGTCCTGAGTATGGTTTCAAATATAAATATCATCATGTTAGGACAACTAGTTTTATATAAAAATCTTGAATATAAAATATAAAAAATAGTGTAAATATTTAATAATGGAATAATATAACTGAAAAAATAACCAAACCCCATTCAAGTTCCAAAGGGACACCTAATGATGATAATTTCTTCGACCCGTAGACATAAAAATAACTTGTAAAATAATAATAAATTCGTATTTATCAAGAATAACCACCTATTAATACTATACTAATTATTCTCTATTTAATTATTTAATATCTACATGGTTCCTAAGGTTACCCGTACAACAATACTATCTTCATCTCATACCAGGACACAACATGTTCCCTCGGTAATTCCATAACCTAGAACATGCTTTAATGGATGTCAAAATTCTAACCATTTTCTTTCATTATTTATCTTAGGATTAATTTAAGTCTTTAGTTCAATTAATAATTCATTATTTTCATTCATTTGTTGTTCAACGCCATGAAAAACACCCTAAGGCTCTATCGGTGTAGATCACCATGTCTCATACTCCAATCCCTCAATCAATGTAGATATCCATGACACACACCTGGAATTCTCAATTTATATAGGTCGCAATGTCTACCACAATATATCAACTGCGCTTGCAATATATTTGGGTTCGAAAACCTCATTTAACACCCCAACCTCTCAATCGATTTAAAAAATCATGCACATTACCCACTTTATCAATCTCTCTCGAATTCCATGTCAAGAATATGAATCTCATTCACTAATTAATTAAAAAATTAATTAATCCAAACCCAATAACAAATTTTTCATGAATTATCCACTCATATACTATTACTAATCAAAATATTAGTGAAACAAATCAAGTCCATCTGTTTACTCCACAATTAAATATGTAGACATTTCTATTTATTAATTCATCACGTAATTAATCAATATACATATATGTCATTCAATAATTAATTCTCCACAATAAAAATCTCAACTCATCAAAATTGATCTCACAATTTGTTATCTTGTACAATCCTCAAGGCACATAATTAATCCACCATTAATAATCTCATCATATCCAATTCAACATCACATAATTAATCCACTGATTAATTATATATATTACAACCTCATGACCATAATTAATTAACAATTCAATTATCTAAACTTATCCCAAATAAGAATATCACAATTACACCATATATTATTTATCACAATTTGTAACTTTGATATCTCATAATTAATCCTAGAATTAATTACTTAAATTCCAATCTCAATGTTCAAAATTAATAAATAAATATATTATCTCAATATATCCCACCAGAAATTCATAATTAATCCTCCAAATAATTATCTGATTTTCAATTCTCAAGGAACATAATAAATTCAAAATTAACAATGACATCTTATCTATCCCAACACTCAAAATTACCACTTATCCCATGTGTATAAACATTTAAGGGAAAAAATAGAAAAACACATATCAGCAAGCTAATGAAACATATCAATATGAACATTTTTCTTCTTGCTTGATATAAGTGGACCTCTAATGGATGGGTTTTATTAAAAAACAAGATTTCATAATCTAAAAAGTCATTTTATAATAATATGAAATTTTATCTAGTATTTCAGTGAACATTATCAAAATCAGTAGAATAAAAAATTTAAATTTTTCATTTAAAAACAATTTGGAGGACCCTACCTTAAGGAATTAGTTGAGCCATTGCTTTCTTACTAAACTGAAACCTTCTTGTGCACACCAACATCTAAAAAATAATTTGCACTCTCGGAATTGGTTTGATCAACCTACATGGATAATGAGAACCCTTAATTAGTTAAGAGAGGACCAAACCACCTACAATTAATTATCCATAACTAAAATACAACATAAGACTCTAAATAAAGGTGTGTGAAACTATATAATGAGTACTTAGCCTTAACTAAATTGATAGAGGTGAACTAATGTTGAGCTGATCCACCTTGCCTTTTCCAGCAATCATCAGAATATAGATCAACAAGGCTCGATAAATCTTTTGCACCACCAAGAAGAGGAAGAAAAATAAGAAACCAAATCAAATCCTTATTGAGGGTTCATCTGTATAGAATCTGGGTGAAGGATAAGTCGAAAGGGACGATGAGAAAAACGAAATTCATGGAGAATGACTCAACTCACTGAGATGTATATCTTTTATTAATTAATCGGTCACGCGAAGAGAGATTTAGGAGAATGGGGTGGTGAACTACCCATAGGAGAGCCATAGGGGGAGGATTCATGCCTCACATGTGGTTTTCATCTCTCATTCTTGTTTCTTCCCTAAAATAAAAACAAAATAAATTAAATTATAATAATTAATATAATTATAATAATAATACATAATATATTATTACTGTTATCTATTAATTTCCAGAAGACTTAGACAAACACTAACACACTATTTTCTCCTCATTTAATTAAATACATTTCTTCCTTATTTAATTAAATATATTTCTTAATTTACACAAATTTAATTAAATTCATTTAATGTTAAATTATTTAAATTAAAACTCCAACTCATTATAATTTTTTTAAATTATTCTTAAACATGAATTTTCTAAAATAAAAATTCTCATATCATATTATTTAATAAAATCCCTATCAAACAAGAATGTAATTAAATAAATCATAACCATAAACTCATAACTGGGTAAGCCGTATAGTTAGACTTGCACGGTCTGACAGACCGTGCATAGAAAATGTGGAATCCATGGGATACCCTAGGTATCTCTTACTATTTTCCCATTGGTTTTAACTAACCATGAATTTCCCATGATAACCTCTATGTCTCACCTCTAGAAAGCCACACTATTGACCTTCATGGTTTATGTAACCATTCACAGCCTATGCAAAAACCTCGGAAACTTCTTTTAAAAAATAAGTTTTTGGGTCTAGTGCTCCAAAAACCCATCAAACCCCCTAGGAAACATTTTGATCCTCTACCCAAGCCCGATATCAACACATTAAAATATCTCATAGCATGAAACATCATCTTGAATCTTGTTTTAAAAATTGACCCATGGAGTAAAAGGAATGGGTTCAAAAACATTAACATTTTAACATGGTTCAAAATCCCAGAACAATATAGTAGTAATAAATCTCCAAATACCGAATTGGTAATTATTTATTTTAAAAAAATAAATATTTAAATATTCCATTTTTTAAAAACAAATTTTAACCATTTATCTTTTAATATCAATCTATGTTAATGACCAAATAATAAAAACCTGATTCATTCATGAAATTTCGTTCCCTTAAACAATAAAATATAAAAAATAATGAGAGAAGAGTACATTATATGAAGGGATAAATATGTGAAATAAAATAGTTATTAATAAAATTTAAATACATAATTTATTCAAAAAAAATTCATTAAAATTTTATTTCACAAATTTATTACACCTCCTCATCTTCAAGATAAACCATAAATAGATTCATTTTTTGAATTTAAGGAAAAAAGGTTCCTAACAAATATGTTGACCACTTAATTAAATATTTTAGGAATCGCACTTAAAGTCACATTGCTACTGATCTTTATCTAGATATCCATTATTCCAATTTAATGAAAAATGAATATATATTAAACGAAAAGATGATAAGTAAAAAATGATAATGTTTTTTAATCTTCTTATATAAAAATAAAATTTTATAATAATCACATCAGAGTTTATATAATTTTATGAATAAAACATTTTTAAATTATTTTCAGATATTAATCACCATATTCTAAGGATTATAATAATTTAATTAGTTTTATTACTCTTCACTATGCATTATTAGCTTTCTACTATGATGTAATCATTGTTTATAGTTCATATCATTATTATTTTTTATAACACACTACTTAACACGTCATATAAATATGCATTTTTATCATTTCATTCAGTGATTTAGTTCAACATATATCTCCTTGTATCATAAATACATCATGAGAAAAATATTATAATTATTATATGATCAATGTACTATAAAGAACCCATATTTTTGGAGTATTTTAAATAATATTGGTAAATTAAATTTATAAAAAATGTAAATCTATGTAAATATATCAAAAATTGTAAGAATAATTTACAATTAAATTCAATAATTATGTAAAAAATATTATATTAAAAAATATAGAAAATATCAAAAAAATTATAACAATGATGGATAATTAGTTTCTTAGGTAAAATAAAAATATACCATTTCTTGTATGAAATTATACAAAAATCACTCATGATTTATTAACCATAATAATATCAAATTATTATGATGTTATTATTATAATATCATATGATAATTTTTTAAATGTTTATTGTATGTGTTATAGGTACTCCAGATTTTGTTACAAATTTTATGAAATCAACTGGGTGAGTTAAATTTGAAGTACTTATTTTTAAATATATTGTTCTATATATAATTAATGTTTTTTCAAAATTTTATATTTAATTTTGATAAAAAATAAATTAATATATTTTGGATAGATTACAAATGGGATCACCTAAGATTGTTTTGGGGAAATTTTGTTGGGTGTTATCTAAATCACCACTACATTTGAAACATTGATGTTGTTTATTATATCCATGTTGTAATTTTCATAATGAAGACACATCATTGTCCATTGTAAATTTACTATGTTATATTTTATATAGGATAGATATATTTGGTTTTTAATATATGGTATTGTTGGAAATATAATTTCAACAATGTTGAGGAATTTATAATATTTCTTTTTCATTTATTTTTTCCCAAATACGTGTACTTTTTATTCAGACACCTTAACATAAATTTCATTACACTTGTTTTTATGTTTAAATAATAATTTTTACGATATCATACATTTCATTTTATAGAAGAGTTTATTCTATGTGGGAGGAAATTTTTTATTAATTTTTATTTGATACTGTGTCATTGGTGTATAGACCCTAGTGATCTTGGACATTTCCTAAGACTATTTTTTGAACCTAGATCAGGTTTCGTATTATTTATTAATCTTATGGTATAAATAACAGAAAACATGTACAATTAATTTAAATGAAAAGAATAATAGAAATAATATGAATATAATTAAGATAAAAATCTATAATAAATTATAATAATTGGTTAAAAAATAACGATATGATAAATATTTGAAAGAGGAATAATAAAATGATGAATATATAGAATAAATTTTAGAAATATACTTATATGAAAATCATGAAAATGCTGAAAATATTGCAATAATATAATTCATAATTTTTAATAATATTTATACCACAAAAACATAAAAACATAAATAAATAAATAAATAAATATTATTAAAAAACATAATAATAAATTTCAAAATTTGATGATTTAATATATAAACAAAAGATTTCATTGTTGAAATATGTAGGGAAAATGTTCCATGAATTCTACTTTTAATGATAACTATTGACACTTAATAACTGTTCTAGATAACCTCATTTATAAGACATAGATGTTAATAGAAATATTAATACACAAAATGATATTTTAATAAATCTCTACATCTATAAAAAAAATTATGTTGTTCTATCATGAATACATATCATTTAGGATTTAAAGATATGTATCAACCCACACATACATTCATAATCAATCCTCATATATATATTTGAAATTAATTCCTTAATTCAAGTGCAAAAAATGAATATTCATAAATTCATAGATTTTACATTATTTTCATTCCACTCTATTATCATTCATATCGTCCCGGTGTCAAAATGGTATGATAATCATCAATTTTTTTGTCATTTATGTATTTTTACATCTTATGACTAATACCCATGATCAATGTAATCCCATTATTAGACTTTATACTAAGGCCACCCAATTTTTCATGTTGTTTAAAACACATAAATAATGTATACATCCTGTATTTTCCTTCGATGAATGCCAAATTATTTTATAAAAGTAATCCCATTATGTTTGATTCTTATATGTTTGAATAAGCTAAAATGTATGCATTATCAAATTCAAATCATTTATTTTACATTTTTTTCATTTTCATCTTCTATTAGGTAAAATTATGGCCATATATTGTTTCATGGTTGAGTGTGGGAAAATGTAATAAACATCTTTTACACCATGGTCACAAATTAAATAGTAAATAGTTATATAATCATATATCCATATATTTAAATTACTACATTATTGAACACTTTCATGTGTATAAAAAAATTAACATTCTTTTTTAGGAACTTTTGAACCTAACTCTATCCATGTTTAGGTGACTATGTATGAAATCCTCTTATTGGATATCACAATTAATATTTAACTTGATAAATTTATTTTCATATTATATACAAGGGAACTGTCATTGTATTCTTCTACCGCTAATTAGATCCCAAGGTGTGGTCAATTATTGAAACCCATGATAATAATTATCCTCTATAATAGAAATCCATGGATTAGCTTATAGTGAAGAATTTTTTTCTTCAGTGTTTTCATGATACGTAATATATATATCAATCATCTATAATCAAGCCCATTTCTAAAATACCACATGATTATCTATGAAGTGTTAATGTGTTTGAGTATAAAATTTAAAAAAACCCCATATCTATATGACCATATTGGCATGATCTCATTATAACATGATACATATTTGGTGTATGAACTAATATTCTTAAAATATTTCTTATATACTATGGATTTCATAAACTTTCTTCACATTTATCTCCAAATAAATATAATTGGCTGATTTTAAAAGCACTATAATTCTAAATAAATCCCTCTAAACACTTTTCGATTTCATTCGATAAATAAAGTCTTAAAAAATATGATCCAACGTAATACTCAGACCATATCTTGATTTATATCTGAATTTAACCAAAAAAAGTATCCTATAATTCAAAATACAAACAAAAGACAATCTATAAGAGTCAATTTCATAAGAGTTATAGTTTTATGATCATAATCATATGGTGGCATGAGACATGGTGAGATACACATAGAGCGGTGTGGGGTAATTAGTGAAAATTATAAATTTTAACATTTTCTTGGTTTCATTGAAACACGTCCTCAATCCCTAGTAATAGTGATCAATATCACTAATCTATAGAGACACAAACTATAAGAAAAAATAAACTAATGTTTAATTGTGTTAAAATTTCCACTTCTAAAAATGTGTAGTTAATCTATTACAAAATCATGATACACCCAATAATATATGATCTAATAGAATCACCAATTCATATTATAATATGTTTGGAATATAAATTTACTCATTCATGTAATAAAATCAACTCTATTATCTCTTAGATATTCTCCATAAATATATTCACTATTTTATCACATTCTAACAAGTTCTCGATTTTATATCTTATCTAATAATTATTTATAAAAATAGGAATTTATCATTCCCTAAAAATCCATTAAGAAAAAATGGGACTTCTACTTTTGAAGAACAAGTCACAGTTATAAAGATCACAAAAGAATGGTAATTTCATTCACTTCTACTTTATCCAATTATTCTTATATAATTCTTAATCATCTATTCTACACAACATACTGAACACAAATTTGTACACACTCTCTTGAATAATCATCTCAATTAATTTACAATTCATTAATTTAATTTTAATATTTTATATAATAGATAAAATCTAACCATTCCTTCAATGAAATAAAATGTTCAAATATATCATTCACAACAAAAATTGATTCATCATATTTTAATTTCCACAAGAAATTAAAATATAAAACAATATAGTAACATTAACTAAAACATCAAATTCTATATATCTAACATATTAAATAAACTTGTTTTCTCAATGATACTGTAAAGGTGAAACTTATATAGTAATATCCTTGATTATGTCATAGCTAATCAATTATCCTTAACTATTACATTCTTCTCCCACACTTGACTTTCTAAAATTTTTACATTTCAAACCATATTCTAACACATATAGAATAAGATATCCATTTTTTGAAATTTATGAAACAATTCAACTAGACTATAATATCCTGACTTATCGTCAAGAAAATATTTATTCTAAATTTCCTAATCTCTATAAATCTCATAATATCTGTATTTTTTCTATTTGATATTCAATATAATATTAAGGAATTTTAAAAAAATCATAGAAAAATTTAATACCATTCACACTCATAATTTTATATAGATCTAATATCACTAATTGAAATAATATAATATGATGAGAGAATACCGTACAAAAAACATATCATAACTGACACTAGATATCTTAGACAAATAATATATATTATGAAAATAGTTAGTATGTTTTCTCATATGAATATTCATTCTGTATTTATAAAAATCCATATAAAAACTCGAAATTTGTTATTAAACTCAGAAAATATATTATAAATACTAAAAAATATTATATAAAAATATGAAGTGTTATGTATTTTTTCATATCATTCTCTATGTCTAATATTTCATTATTCGTTCTATTTTTTAAATAAGAATGTAATTATTTATATTGATAAAGAATATGTCATGTGGTGTTGGGTGATGGAGATAATCTAGGCAATAATGAACATGAAGATTCTTCTCAGGTATTTGAGTAAAATTTAATAACATTTTACCTTTTCAAAATCCCATAAATATGTTTTTATTTGTGTTTCTTTGTAAATAAACAATGTTTAGTTCTGAGATATAATAAATAAACTAACTAAAATTGTTTTGAAATGTTGTTTAGATATATATATATATAGTTCTATTATAGTTTGAAAAATTATAATTTAATAGGATATTGAAGGTAGGTGAATTTTTAGAGATAAGAAAGTTGTAATTTTCAAGAACAATCAATAAATAATTTATAATAATTTATTATATATTTAAATAAATAAACATCACAATGATTACTAATTAAAGTTTCTAAATTGATATATGAGTTATATAAGTAGTTATTATATAATAAATTCATTGAAATGATTAATTATTTTAATTGAATTTTTTTAAATTATTTTATTATGATTTGAGAATATTCGTACAAATTAATGAGTCATTGGATGTTCTTGCTAAATACCTAAAATGATTTATAGTTCATTCATGATCATTTAATGAAATCTTGTATCTCTAAATAAAATCTCTTTATTTAATATCTCATAAGTATGATAATTTCTATATAATTTATAAATTCTGAAAAATTATTTCTATTTATTAAGATTATATAATTTCACTAAATATATTTTTTCCTCATGAGTTAGAATAAAAAAATAATTGAGTCATGGATGTTCTCCTTACATGAGATTTGTTAAATATATTATAGCTGAAATTTCTAATGGTCTTATAAAATATATATGATATTTATGATTCATATAATATTCTTATAGAGAAAAATGTATGTTAGCCAATGTGTGAAATATTTATGTTACATATTTAATATGTAAAATAAAACAATAAGAATATATATATAATTCCAAAAAAGAGATAACATATATGATGTTGATGATGAATTCATATAACCTTTCTAAATAATCATATATAAAACTAGAAACCACATGGAATATATTTATTAATATCTTTTTAAGGAAGAAACAAATTAAAAATGGGAATAATATTTAAGATGCACTTAGGGTATATTTGATGTTACTATTAGTATAGTTTGGATAAAATTCCATGAATGGAATACCCTATATATGTAAGAAGAAAGACATCATACAATTGAACATCAATGAAATGTGGTAAATTGATATATATATTATAGTAATGCACTTTTTTCAAAATTGGATTTGGAACGAATGACAGTTATATATCATGAATGTACATTTTATACAAATGGTGAATTACAGCATTCATAAGATGCAACAATTTGAAAATATTCATTGATAATTGTTAGAACTATGATAGAATAAAGACTATAAATTATCCCTGATTCCAAAAAAAATTTTAGACGATGAATTATTTAAATATATTATTCTAGAATATTCTATAATATTGGGATTATGAGAATTTTTCAATATTAAAAAAATTATTATATATTAAGATATTATTCAAATGTTGTATTTATTTAATAATATATTTAAAGAGGGTTAGGATATCATTATTTCAATACTATTAAATTTAAAATTGAAAAATTTGAAAAAAATTATTGTAATTAAAATATGATGGTGTTTATAAAATTAAATATAATAATTCCAATGTTATAGCTAATTTATAAAAAAATCCTGTATGAAATTTAAATTTATTAAATGAAATTAGATAATGATCCTTACATAGTGAAAAAAGGTTCAATGTGATAATTATTTTTTTTATTCCATCGGGATATTTTTTTTAAAAAAAAATATTTATATATTTTTGTTTAATATGAAAAATTATTTCCATTGATGATAATTTGATCAAAAAACATTATGAAATATACTCTCAAATTTATTGGTATTGCTAATAAAATATTTTATATATTTAGTGAAAATTATAATGAAATAAAATGGATAATCATTGAACTATACTATATATAATCAATTATGTTAAACTGTGTATCTTGTGTCATTTTAAGAACACCTATGTAAAAAAATGAAAAAATTTGAGATCATCGTAATATATAGAAGTTTTTTGATTAATCATAACAAGATAGAGGTTCACATTTTTGATTGTTATAGGTTCACTATATTATAAGTATAAAAAATATATTTTGAAATATGAAAATATGAAAACATGGGGAAGAAGAATAACAAATGATTTGATTATTAAATATCCTGTTAGAACCATAAAAACACTATTAGATAAGAGTAGAAGAACTGCACAACTACTATCTGAAAAACAATTCTCTATATAATAAACATGAAAAAGTAACTAATATTGATATAATCATATAAAAGTTATATTTAAATCTATGATATCGATGAATGTGACCGATAATTTTTTCTGGAAAATAATAAACATTAAGGTAAAATATTTGATTATATACATACATGAATAATCATTTGTCAATATGTTTTATAGAATTATTAAAAACAAATAAATAATTATTTTCCATGACTTCATGTTCATATTTACCTAACTAAATCTGGATTTTTTGAGTTCACATTAATCCATCAATGTCTCCAACTAAATTCATGAAATATGAAATCATTATAAATCCATAACATTTAATCATCTTCCTAAATAACCTAGGGAACTAGAAATTTTAGAAGGGTTAAATGAAATTCTCAATTAGGGTAAACATCATAATTATTAATTGAATTTTATCAGTGATCGTAATAAGGAATTAAGTGTTTGATGGAATAACAAATATGAATTAACGGAGAAAAAAATATATTTCTAAAAACAAGTACATGGGTCATAAACAATTAAAGAGGATATAATTAATAATCATATGATATATTCATAAGATTAAATACTTGTGATCTATTTGATTTTAATCATCAACAATTGAATCATTAATATATAGTAATAATATTATATAATACAATTTGATGTATTTTTAAAATTATCTTCATACACAATATTAAAATTGCATTAGAAATTACTTGAGGCTAGATAAATCCATTGGATATATGATATGATAACTCCATCCATCCTACTTATAATTACATGGATCATTACCCAATGCATTTGACAACAATGTGGGTTCACCCATCATATATCCTATACAAGAATCATTTATCACTATCTAATGGAAACATTTTTTACGATATATATGAATTTAAAATATATATTTCTATTGACTCATCCTTTATCCTCTATTGGGACAACATGTTTTCTATACAAGGGTCCATCCTTTCTAAAATACAATTACCAAGAACTATATAATCAATAAATTTAATATGCATTCATTTTTAATAATAATAATAATAAGTAAAATCATAATGCATTTTATAAAATAATTAATATATCCAAAATAAACAATTTAGAATAAAATATATCTGAAACAATCATAATCCATATATATAATTAATAGGGATTTTATCACTACAAATTATCATATGATGTGTAAATGTAACATAAAGGGTTTTTAAATATGACTGAGGAAAATACCATTAAAATGTCATTTAAAAGCTTAATTTAATTTTCCATTTATTAAAACATACATTCATATAATAATTTTGGAACTTATTTCATTATAAATAACTTCTAAATTTTTTAAAAATATATATATTTTAAATAATGATCAATTGCTGGTTTTTAATGTTTTTTAATATAGAGAATTTTTAAATAATAATTTTATTGAAATTTTTCTTAGAACAATTAAAATGTACATAATTTGGAAAATTAGAGGAACATTACAAATCAAATTAGTTTTAAAAAATCAAAAAATAGGAAAATATAAAATTTTTAAAATCCTTTTAATTTTTAGAAAAAATCCCTTTTAGAAAAAAACTATTTGAAAGAAAAATCAGTTTTGACAGAAGACTGGAAGATAAAACATAATAATCCAAAAAATAGATTATGTGTATCAAATTTAAATCCTCATAAAAGAGTGGAAGATAAAACATAATAATCCAAAAAATATTTATGAACATAATCTTATAATATAAAATGAAATTAACAATTGATTCAACTAAATGACAGGATATTGAGTTTTGAAATTCATTACCATATGGTAACATTCATGTCCAATATCCATGGTTGAAATAATTCAAATTAATAATTAAAATTAAATGAAATAATATGAATTCACGATATTACATTTATTTTTTTATTTATATACACCATATATAATAAATTAGTGGCATAACATAACAATATTCCTTAATGGAGGAAAACAGGGACAAAGCCCCTTTCCTCAAGCATCAAAATGAAATATATGTCCATTGAAACCTATTTAATAAAAAATCTAAAGTATTTTCTATTTTAAAAAAATTATTGGAATAGTAAATATATTTTAATATTTTATTTTATTTTACTTAATGAAATAGTTAAATATTTAATCTGTTAAGTCCACATTTGGTGTTTTGAGGACATTCAATCCATATTTTCAAAATAAATTTGATATATTTAATAAAATCCAATTGAAAATTATTCCATAATCTATGTAATAATTATGATATATTTATTATAATTTTTTAAACCATTAATTATTCTTAATGTAATTATATATTATTATTATCACAAATAAATTCAATTACAATAATAGAGATGGTTGCACATTAATACACATTAGTAAAATTTCCTTTTTTCAACGATAATTATATAAAAGATATAAATATGATTCTATAATTAAAAATATTATTAATAACATAAATACCATGTTATACACTTACATATATAATTGATTTGAATTTATGATGAAAAATAGTTAATTACATTGTTTTGTGGAGGCTCTAATCCCCACATATGAGTGAATGAGGTTGTCATTTTTCATAGAATGAATTTATAAGAATGGAAATGTTATATTATCAGTTAATAAACATTATTAATTAAATTATATCATAATAATTTCTAATATATAAATTATTATCAAAAAAATTTGGTATTATTTTCCATTTTTAGCATTAATGAAAAATTGCATGATATCGCTTCATGAGGTGGTTGCCTGTTGTACACACGAGAGGTGATGTAATATCCCCTATGGAATGGAATAAATGAATATATATGTTATATCATAATTACCAGAGTAATATAATGACAAAAATATAATATATACTTTAAATACATTATTAAGTAAACATATGAGTGGCGATGATGGAAAACAACTTATATTAGTTGGTGAGATGGTCGTACACTGCCCAAACGAATAATGGTTTCCTTTACCTATTGATGGAATATGGAATGGATTATGGTTATTACGTTTAAATAAAATCATATATTTATATTTGATATGGTTTTGATATTTATTTAACATAATTTTTGAATATTTCATATTTTTTTCAAGAAGAAATAAAATAAAAACACTCGATAATAATGATATGACTTCTTTGAAAAAATGGATGAGGTTATAACCAAAACCCTCCATATGATTTATTTGTGATAAAAAATGATTCTATGATATAGTGATGTAATTATTTTTGATATTTAGTATGTAATATTTACTGAAAATTTTATTTTAAGGGTTTATCAGGAGAGGAGAGGGGGTAAAATTTTATGTGTGATGTTAGTAGACTACTATTTATTTTTTAAAAATTAAAAGTGATTCCCACATATTACACATTTGAAAAGGATAAAAATGGGAAATTATATACCCATAGACAAGATAAGGTAAAAATATTACCAGAAATGTATTTTATACATGTTTCTATGCAATTTTAACCCTTATCATTTAAGTATCACTCCCAGTAAATTTGATTTTACTGTAAACGTGGTAAAATATTTTCACTATTTTCGTTAATTATTATGAAAAAAATGAAGTTGAAATTATTAGAAAATATAAATTATCATTTTTGAAATTATGTATTCCACTTAAACATATTAATTTCTTATAATATACATTTTTTAATTCAAAATGAAACCCATATACATGATAAATAATGATGGTTTTCACGAAAAGATTATTTTATATAATTCTATAACAAGATATATTTATTGTATGAATACAAATTAATATTTATTAATATAATACATGAATTTAATTTTGATCATTTCTAATTTGTTTTTTTTAAATTAATTATAATAAAGAATTTATATCCACTTTAGAACATTATTCACAAAAAGTCCCATTTTAAACCCAATAATAAACACATACAAAAATCCAATATTAATATAATTGTAATGTATTTTATTAAATTTTATTTTATTAAATAATAATTATTTTATGTAAAAAAATATAATTTTTTGATATTTAAATAACATAATTTATTTAAAATTAATTAATATGTTAAAAAACAAATCATTATTTTTCACTATGGAAATCCTCAGTTAGCGATCTCGTTGTCAGAGTTATATGAATCGTTAAATCATTTAAATATGATAACAGTGTATCACTTCAACAATTTATGGCCATATATTGATGATTTTTACCATTTCATCTTTGGTAAATGGGATTTTCAAGACCTCACCATTGTCAGTCTTCTTGGAAAACGCCACATCCTGATAATATTTTCTTTGGAAATTGATTCGGTATGTGCTTGGTCTAGAGCCCCCCATAAATGAAATAAATGCATGTTTGTTATCCATCGATGGTCTTTTGTTTTATGTATGAATCTCGATCAATCCACCATTGAGAAATGGGTATGTCTCCCGCACCTCCCTCTACCATTTAAAATCCAGCAATTATTCATATGATTGTCAATATGGTGGGCCTCTTTCTTTTTTCTGATGTTCGAACTTCTTCTGTGAGTCATCTGATTTACCCTCGACTATGTGTTGAGGAGTATATTGTGAGGTCATCAGTTGACTGGATCTAGATTACCGCTGGTGAAGAGTTCCTATGGAAGCAAGCCGACGTCTTTGAATATTGGACTAAATATTGCATGAAATGTTGTCGATTAGGGAATTTGGCCTCTAAATGTAAATGTAAAGAAATGAATAAGAGGATATCTGATTTGAGGAATAAGATAAGTAGGTCCTTTTGTCAGAGGTCATTTTCTGTAGCGGATGTTTTCTCAGGCAATGTGAATGGTCTGTTGAGCCAGGGTGTAGTGAATTCAGTGGATTTTGTAGAGGCACCAACTAATCTGATGGTATCACCAGTGTTTAGTCAAATTAAGTATAATATATATTATGGTTATGGGATAAAGTAGTATTCTTCCAAATATGGCTTCAGTATTGGAGACATCAGAGGTCCATCAGATGTCAATGTGGTTATAAAGGATAGCAAGCAAGATGTGTTTTTTTTTGCTTTTGGATACTATGAAGAAGGTATAAGGTGATAAAAATGAGCCAGAGCCTGTGGTGAGGAGAATTTGGAAGATATTGGTTATGGTGGTGGTTCCATGGGGGTTTCTAAATATTATGAAGGGTTAAAAAGGCACATTGTGAGTTTTAGAGTTGTGGTGAGAACATTTGCAACTGGCAATCGTTTTCATGAATTGGAGCAGGAGAGCGCAGAGGAGGGTAGTCCAATGGATGGAGGTGTTAGTATAAATCATGGAATTCCTTCTCAGGAGGATGGAACCTAAAAAAGAGCTATGCAACATGGGATATTGGATGGTAATGATTTTGTGTAATATCTAATGTGTCTAGAAATTATTTACACAAATAGTCAATTTCAAAAATGACGAGGTCAGAATGATTGAAATCATGACCTTCATATTACTGGAAAATGGGGGGATTACTCTGATAGTGATAATGAAAATGATGGTGGTTGTATCAGGACTTCATATTGTGATATTGTTTAGGTAGGGAGGATGAAGATGATCGGGGATATAGATTCCATGAATGCTCCTCCACGAAGAAGGTTGGGAAAGGACGACTCATATTTTCCAAAGCCGGTGTCCACTAGATATTCTATTGGAAGCACAATGTTTATATCATTAGAGAAGATAAAACTAAGATGGATGTATTCCAAGGTAATGAGGCATTATTAAAGCTCAGAATGGGAATTAGTTATAATGGAGGAATCATTTTATCAGGGATTTGGCGATGGGTATGTTTTCTATGATATGTAGTTGTTTCTTTTTTCTTATGGTACTTGTTTACTATACTTTTATTTTAATTTAATAAATGGTTAGGGGGATATCCTATGACAAATATTTTATTGTATATATCATAATGGTAATATTTGATCACATACATTCCAAATTTCCTTTATGGTTCAGTGTTTTATATAATTAGGATAATCACTTACATAAGCAATACACATGTACCCAAGTGTGTATTTTCCCCACTAAACACATCTATTATTATTTCACATTATGTATGAAAGATATCCCACATATTTATTCAAATATGAATCATTTATAGAAAAAAATAAATTAATCCCTACCATTCATAAACTAGGGAATATAGTACATGATAATGGTGATCGCAAATCCTTAGTACGTATAAGACTAATAATCAATAGTTGAATGTCATTAGTGAGCATAACAATTATATATGGTTATGTTAAATAAATAAGTGTGCATGAGAATAACATAATATTACTTATACAAAAAACTATCTATATAACTAATAATAAAACATATAAAACATATTTATCAATTTCACGACTCATTGATAATGATAATCATGAGTGTTATAATTTAAATCTTCATAATATTAATAAAAAAACCCATATATAGTATTAATTACACATGTTGGTATCTTTGTTACACTATATTCATAATCCATTTTAATTTAATGTATGATGTAATTGAAGCCTTGTTATATATTCAAGTGGAACCAAATAGAAACTACATCTTTCTTTCCTATAATTATAGTGAAATTTACCTAATTATTTAGAGTAATATCTTGGTACACCCATCAAATATTCTATATCAGGCTCACTGGATGCTATATATGTGCACCAAATGAATAAAATGTACTGGGATAACCTAAATTTAGGGTTTTGAACAAATTTTATAATTTTTATTGGTATCACACATGATCTATGATATAGATGGAACTGTTTTAAACTATTCCCAAAATATAAAATAATAATAAAGTAAAAAGTGTCGTCATTTTACTATAAATCACATAGAAATCAAAATTCCATTTATAAAAAATTTACATTTTTGAAAAGGAAATATATATATGATAGTATCATAAAAATAAACATCATAAATCTAAATAATAAACTAGGATTATATATTTAAAATTATTTATAGTGGAGATGAAGTAAAATCAGATTTTTTTGATGTTTATTAATTTCAATTCCATTAATTGATCATTAAAAACAATATCCTTGAATTTCGCTTTTAAAAAAATAATAATTAAAAAAAATTATAACAGTAGATTTCAATGAAAATGACCACTAAAAACTTAAATGTAAACATTAAACCATTGAGTGGTCCTGATGGTGTAATATTCCATTCATGCCCGGAATTATAAAATAATGATTCATTTCACATTTTTGTTAGAAAAATAAAAAATTAATTTCTATAAAAAATTATACAAAAATTGCATTTAATTAATTTTTTTAAAAAAAATCGAAAAATAGTTCACTAAACAACCTTAGTAATTTCTTAATATATTCTTATAAATCTTTGATTGTGGAGGAAAAGTACTTTTTACAGAAAAGGGAAATGGTGTTTGATTTTATTTAAAAAAACCTCAATAAATTTACGTAAAAAAATAAAAAAATTATTATATTAAATTAAAAACACATGAATAAATATTTCATAAGAAAATAAATTATTTTATTATCTAATGAGAAAATAATTTCCTTTAATGGATGTTCAATCAGAATCTGTATCGTTAAAAAAGTGGTTTTAATATAAATAATTTTCCACTTTGGTATCATTTTAATCCCATGCCCCATCAAATAATATCATGTAATTTAACATTAAATATAACATAAATATAGAGATTAATGATATTAAATATCATATGGGAATTATGAATACCATTAAAATAAATATAATTGTATAACATAACATATATCCTAAAGAATAATTTGATATCATAAAACCATCCAATGATCAAAACATTGAATGTGGATGAATCAATTTATTGATTATGAGAATAAAATAAGAATAAAAAAATAGAAATAAAATGTAACACCCCAGGTAAATAATGAATATGAAATTTTCATATTTATCCATATTTGTGAATAAAATATTAATATGACTTTAAAGGGGATGCTATGCTCGATGGCGTACCCAACACGCAACAACGAGTTTCTTGGGAATCTTACGTTGCACTCTAATAATAAAATAATATTATTTTAAATGGTAGTTAACATGTAGCCATTGTATTGGCGGGAATGGATATATATAACTAAAATATGATTATATATGTTTTTAAATGTTTTTACATTTATCCAATAAAAGCTAAAGGCTTAAAATACGGAAAGAATTCAATTTTAGGCGTATATGCCCTTGTTTTCACTAAAGGTTCACTTATCACCTTTTGATGGCGTACTGTCATTAAATATAGTTTTGATCACTCTTATACATTCTTTTGGACCACATAAAACTCTTCTTTAGAATCGGGACATTAAATTTTACTTTATGTAAATTTTTGGTATTTTTCTGATAATGTTCATTTTTTAATGAATAGTGTAAAATGTTGTATTTTAATTCAAAGCCGCTTTTTAGTATAATTTATTTATATGATTATATTAACTTTTGAATTGTTTTTAAAGTGAAATTAGAAAATATTTTTACCATTAAATCCAATAGTGGTCGTTGGAATTAATTTCACTTTGAAATCAGACTTAAACTAAGGTCAATCTATTGATACTTATTGTTTTATAAAAACACGCTATTTGCTCTGACAGTGGGAATTAATTATTAAATTAATTAATGTGACTAATATGTTATGAATTTTTTAAAACGGACTTAATTTTTGAATTCATAATATCAAATATAGCTTAGGGTGAATTTTTGGGATTTTTCTTAAAAACTTCAATTTTTGATGAATAGTGAAACCACTAAGTGGTACTTATAAAAGCTGATTTTTTGTTTAAATGAAATTTTACCACTTATGTGTTTTGAATTTCAAAAATCCGACATACATGGTTGTCATTAAGAAGTAAAATGTGGTTCAATGGGATAAAAGTAATTTTTTGGTGAATAGTAACTTATTAAGTTTTTAATCGCGATTAGTGGTAATTAGTATAGTTTAAGGTAAAAATGATATTATAAGAATGTGAAAACACCATGACACTTGTACTAAACATTTTGGGTGAGTCATGGCCTACTAAGACAAGCCATGGGTCAACTTGGGGACCCCATGGAGACACTTTGGTTGGGAAATGACATAAATAACTTTTTATTTAATGTAAAAGTAAAAATGACACAAACATAATATGTTTTACGAAAACAATTTTTATATGGGGTTATAAAGATAAGATGTTTGATTATAAATAGTCATTGGAAAGATAAAAATATTTCCTACATCATAGTAGTTTTTTTATAATTTTTACACATTAAATAAATTATATTATTTATGACATAATAATGATGTAGTGATGACATCATTATTTGACGATTTAAATAAAATGGAAAGATAACGTAGAATCTATGAACTACACATGTCAAAAACCAATTGGATGAGTGGATTTAGAACCTTTATCACCTTATCCACGAATTATATCAATGTGGGACCTTTTAAAACCGAAACACATTTTCAAATAAAGTAATATTTCTTTACTTTCCAAAAGTGCCCCTCCTCTCCTCTTATAAAAGGCCCCCACCTCTACCTCATTACACACACTCCTCAAGCCTTTGTCTCGGCCAACCCCTGCCCATTTACTCTCTACACATCCCTCTCCTCATCCTAGAGGATTCCCTTTGGGCATAATCCTTTCAAAGGAAGCCTTTAGGCTCAAATCAAAAGGAGTTACACTTTTAAAGGTAATTCATTCTCTCATTTTCATTTGTTTTATTTTGCTTCTCCAACCCCCTAAACTCTTTTTATTTACTTATTTTGTAACAACACCAGTATCTTCAATATACTAGGATGTTTTTATAAGATTTATTCGAGCTACACTCTCACACAACTACATCAAATGGTTAATGAACATACGATTTCTGTGGATGGTGAAATTCTGCCTCCCGAAACGATGATTGTTCAATACTCATTTAACACCTTAAAAGGTGGCCATTATGATGTCACTATTTTTATATATGATATATAATATGTTTATGTTTTACTTATGCTTCTGTATTTTTCATTTGTGTCTTACCTTTATGGATTCCATTATGGGTATACGTGATATCTTCATTTTAGGAAGTGCGGACTACCGCCCCCTCAAAGTGATGTGATTCGTTAATGCCATACGTGGGACGTATAAAGGATGGATTTAATGATGTTATAATGGAATTATTATATACCTATATATCATTATTATTTCCTTCCATTAAAGTATGAGATATAAATGAAAGTAGCGTTCATGCGTACGTACGACTTACCGTCTCCATGAACGGTGCATTTCATTTCTTATCCCCAAATGTAATGTACTATTTAAAGTACATGTATATAATGGATATATATAATGAATGATATAACTAAATGATGAATATAATTCTGGAATTAAAATATACATACCTCTCATTTAGTTTTAATTCCATTAATACGACATAGAAATGAAAGTAGCGTTCATGCGTACGTACGACTTACCGTCTCCATGAACGGTGCATTTCATTTCTTTCCACTAAATGATTATGTGATTTTATAAATACATGTATATGCTGGATATATATGATATATATGATATCCAAATCAGGAATTTCATTTTTGGATATAAATAACCTTTGACCACACGAACAACATTTAATTGTAAGAAGTCCACTTTCGACATAAGAACCAAATATCAACAAAACAAACATTATTAACTTAAATGGTTACATAATGTTTATAACATGGCAATAAGTGATATAAAAGGAATAATTAACTTTAAAAAGGTTCTTAATCATGTAGAAATTAACTCAAGTTTATTATTCAGGACGTTAAGAACGATCGAGTCAAGTCGGACCCGAGGTAAGGGATACTACACCTCTCTTTCTTTTAAAGTACACTCTTTTATGTCATTCCTTTTAAATCTCATATTTATTGTTATTGGGATGTTATTTTATATTAATCTTACTGTAATTTTTATGTTCATGTGATGAGAGACCCTATTCTCTCTCATCAATCCATTTTGTAAGTTTTGAGTGGCGTCGTTAGGCTGCCGAATTTTCGTAAGGGATTTATCATCTCACTTTTATTCCCGTGAGATTTATGCTACATTTGCACCAAATTCCTTTGAGTGGTGTATGTACTGCCCATTATTCTACTCTTTGTGTAATATAATTTCGTTTATGAGTATTTAAATCAGTGATCTATTGTCCTTCTTTCATGTGGTGTATGTTTTGAAAGATACCCAAGTCGGTAAGGGAACCTTTCACCCTCCTCTTTTTTAAAAGACTTCTTTTGTTTGGTCTTTTAATTTAAATATTGTTATGTTGGGATATGTTCTAATATATCCTTATTGATGTAAATTGTATGTCCAAGTGATGAGATACACTTTTTATCTCTCATCAACTCATTTTGATGTGATGCTGTTAGGCTGTCAAGGGAACTTTTTAACCCAATTTCGATTTCTTTGGGTTCAACATGTAGTCATCGAATATGTCATCCATTGAATATGTGTGAATGACCTTTTATTGTTGTACACTTAATATCCACTTATATTGGGTGTATTTATATTTGTCACACATATTTTTGAGATTGATTTGTCCTTAATTCAAGGATACCTTCTTTATAAGGGATTTCATCACATTTGACATTTCTATTGAAAGTTCATTGTTGTTATGCACCAATTCACTCTTATATGGTGTGTATACTGTCCTTTGACATATTATATCAGGAGTCATTTTATTCTCATGATATTATAAAGTTCGTATTAAATGTTATTCCGCTATTATTTGTATTCAAGAGTCTCTAATTTTGTTAAAATCTCTTTAACAAGAATATCATTTTAAATGTTTTAAAGATTTATTATTCTAAATATTTATCTTTAATTTCCATGTTTTAAAAATGGTTTTCAGTATTTATTTATATGGAAAATAATGTTTTAAAGTTATAATTCCATTAAATGCTTCAAAGTGGTATGGGACACTTTGATTCAAAAAACTCTTTTAAATGGTTTTTGAAAATGGATTGATTAATTCAATATCTGGGAATTATTTATTGTGATTGCAAATGAAATATTATTATTGAAATGTTTATATTTTCTATATTTTATATGTAATAATTGTACTTGGACATTATAATGGGTGGTGCCGTGAATACCAGGACGGGTGGTTACGTTATAACCTCCTATGCATTGGGTATGGAAGTCGGCCGTATGGCAATTCCATTAAGTATGTATGGAAATTGGCCGTATGGCTATTCCATTAAGTGATATGTGTGGAAGTCGACCGTATGGTTATTCCACTTAAGTATGTTTATGTCCCAAGTTATCTTTATATATGTTATGTGTTCTTTATATGGGTTTTATGGTAATCCATTGGTTACAAAAAGGTAAGTAATGATACTTTTTTTTCAGTGAAAAGTTTTTACTACTTCATGAAGGTGAAAAGTATTACATTGACAAAGTATTCATGTTTTACTTGTTGTTTTGAAAAACTAACAGTTTTCATTCTTTGTGTATCCCTTACTGAGCTTCTTATGCTCATCCCAAGTTTTTGAAATGTTTTTCACACGACATAGCGTGGAATAGGGTCAAGGATGGGATCAAGGGAACGTCATGCTACCTAAAACATGGAACTATGCATGTTTCTTTTAAATAGTTTTTATTTTATGGAAATTTAGTAGAAGCGACTACTTTGTAATCTTTTGATATGTAATAGTTATGTCCTAATTATCTAAAACACTAAACCTGAAAAGATCCTCAATGTGAATTACTCATTTAATTCAATATTAAGTAAGGTTTAAGGATGGGGCCTTATAGTTGGTATCAGAGGTCGGTTTAGATAACTACAGAGGTTAGGGTATTCTTTAAGCATAAGTGACATTACCATAATGGTTAGGATTTCAGAAAGAGTCCTAGTTTTAGATAAAGTGAATTAGTAAGTGCATCTTAGTGTTTACCTTCCTCATTAGTACATGATGGTTTTGTTGATATACTCACACTGACATTTCTATTTTTCGTGGATGGATGGATCTAGCAGGCACCAAAGAGACAACAGGTTTGAAGGAAACTATGGTGGTTCTCTGATTAAGATAATATATAAAATGGAGGATTCAATGAGGAAACTCGTGGTTGTTCTAAACCAAATATCAAGGAGTCATGATCAACCACTTCAACCTTGGTGAGTTCTCTAATGCATCATGTACGAGATGTCCAACTCGATGTGGAAATTCAGGTAATAATTATTAAGGTAACCATTAGGGTTTATATGATACTTAATTTTTAGGTAATTATGGGTTACTCTATGATATGATGGAAAATGAAAGGAATGAGATAAACTTGAGGATAAAATATGTTATGATTATTCTTGATGATTTTTTCTCATTTTGGGGAATTTTTTAAGAATTATATAGTTTTGGCAAAAGGGCAACACGTATACTGTGTGACATCCCATCGCGTCGGACAAAGCTGCGAGAATTGAACCCACAACCAATGTGCGACTGGTATTTATCACCTAATCCTGGACTACGTGAAGTCCCTGGTTAGTTTGACTGATTCATTCTAGTTATATGATTTTATTAATTAAGAGTAAGTTGATTTTGGGTTATTTATGAAAATGATTAACCTATCATGGAGGATATGTGATTAGGTTAATTACTTTTCAAAACAAGACTTTAGGAGCAACTGATATTGTTTGGAGATAAATGTTACGATTTATCTCGGAAGACTATGCGACTAAATCCTTCAAATATTTGGGTTTCAATCTTACATTGGTTTACTTTGAAAAATTTTATGGAAAAATTGATTATAGAATGGTCCTCGTTGAACTTTGGGTTTTGTTGGACAAATTTTGGAGATTACGAATAGATTTTCTTTTTATAAAGGGTTATCCTTTTCTGGATTATCTGATCTAGTACTAGCCTTTTTGGTTTTGGTTTTGGTTAAAGTCTAAAGACATGGGAAGTATATAGTTCTATTTTTTTGGATTAGGTTATTCTCTAGAAGTTTATTATATTACTCTTAATGTGAACAAGTCTTCCTAAATACTCTCCTTCTGGAGAAAATATGAGTTTGATTAAGGAATCTAGTAAAAGTTGAAAGTCAACATGATAAGTGATTATGTTTCCTTATGAATAAATTCCTCAATAAAAAGTAACTTAAAACAAAAATGTTTTCTATTAACTTTTCCTACTGGGGAATCGAAGACCGTTTAACCCATCACAAGTTTGTGATTTTCTCGTGGTTAACTTTCTCCTAAACATGTTTTCTATCATTCTCCATCAGAACATGACCCTTTGTTTATTCCAACATGTCTATATTTTCATACATGGAATCCTAGTATGGGTTAACTCGGGTGACCTTTGTACTTATCTTTCTTTATTTTAAAGTGTTTGTTTTACCGACTTTTGTTCCGATGTGGGACTTTCAAGGATGTTTCCAAGCGCAATTTTAAAATTGCGAGGATGAAATTCCCAAAAGGGGGGAAGGATGTAACACCCCAGGTAAATAATGAATATGAAATTTTTATATTTATCCATATTTGTGAATAAAATATTAATATGACTTTAAAGGGGATGCTATGCTCGATGGCGTACCCAACACGCAACAACGAGTTTCTTGGGAATCTTACCTTCCACTCTAATAATAAAATAATATTATTTTAAATGGTAGTTAACATGTAGCCGTTGTATTGGCGGTAATGGATATAAATAACTAAAATATGATTATATATGTTTTTAAATTATTTTACATTTATCCAATAAAAGCTAAAGGTTTAAAATACGGAAAGAATTCAATTTTAGGTGTATATTCCCTAGTTTTCACTAAAGGTTCACTTATCTCCTTTTGATGGCGTACTGTCATTAAATATAGTTTTGATCACTCTTATAAATTCTTTTGGACAAAATAAAACTCTTTTTTAGAATCGGGACATTAAAGTTTACTTTGTGTAAATCTTTGGTATTTTTCTGATAAAGTTCATTTTTTAATGAATAATGTAAAATGTTGTATTTTAATTCAAAACCTCTTATTAATATAATTTATTTATATGATTAGATTATCTTTTGAATTGGTTTTAAAGTGAAATTAGAAAATATTTTTACCATTAAATCCAATAGTGGTCGTTGGAATTAATTTCATTTTGAAATCAGACTTAAACTAATGTCAATCTTTTGATACTTATTGTTTTATAAAAACACGCTATTTGCTCTGACAGTGGGAATTAATTATTAAATTAATTAATGTGACTAATATGTTTTGAATTTTGTAAAACAGACTTCATTTTTGAATTCAGAATATCAAATATAGCTTAGGGTGAATTTTTGGGATTTTTCTGAAAAACTTCAATTTTTGATGAATAGTGAAACCACTAAGTGGTACTTATAAAGGCTGATTTTTCATTTAAATGAAATTTTACCACTTATGTGTTTTGAATTTCAAAAATCCGACATACATGGTTGTCATTAAGAAGTAAAATGTGGTTCAATGGGATAAAAATAATTTTTTGGTGAATAGTAACTTATTAAGTTTTTAATCGCGATTAGTGGCAATTAGTGTAGTTTAAGGTAAAAATGATATTATAAGAATGTGAAAACACCATGACACTTGTCCTACACCTTTTGGGTGAGTCATGGCCGACCAATACAAGCCATGGGTCAACTTGGGGACCCCATGGAGACACTTTGGTTGGGAAATGACATAAATAACTTTTTATTTAATGTAAAAGTAAAAATGACACAAACATAATATGTTTTACGAAAACAAAATTTATATGGGGTTATATAGATCAGATTTTTGATTATAAATAGTAATTAGAAAGATAAAAAGATTTCCTACATCATAGTAGTTTTTTTTATAATTTTTAGACATTAAATAAATTAAATTATTTATGACATAATAATGATGCAGCGATGACATCATTATTTGACGATTTAAATAAAATGGAAAGATAATGTAAAATCTATGAACTAAACATGTCCAAAACCAATTGGATGAGTGGATTTAGAACCCTTATCACCTTATCCACGAATTCTATCAATGTGGGACCTTTTAAAACCGAAACACATTTTCAAATAAAGTAATATTTTTTTACTTTCCAAAAGTGCCCCTCCTCTCCTCTTATAAAAGGCCCCCACCTCTACCTCATTACACACACTCCTCAAGCCTTTTGCTCGGCCAAAACCTGCCCATTTACTCTCTCCACATCCCTATCCTCATCCTAGAGGATTCCCTTTGGGCAGAATCCTTTCAAAAGAAAGCCTTTAGGATCAAATCAAAAGGAGTTACACTTTTAAAGGTAATTCATTCTCTCATGTTCATTTGTTTTATTTTGCTTTTCCAACCCCCTAAACTCTTTTTATTTACTTCTTTTGTAACAACACCAGTATCTTCAATATACTAGTATGTTTTTATAAGATTTATTCTAGCTACACTCTCACAAAACTACATCAAATGGTTAATGAACATACGGTTTCCGTGGATGGTGAAATTCTGCCTCCCGAAACGATGATTGTTCAATACTCATTTAACACCTTCAAAGGTGGCCATTATGATGTCACTATTTTTATATATGATATATAATATGTTTATGCTTTACTTATGCTTCTGTATTTTTCATTTGTGTCTTACCTTTATGGATTCCATTATGGGTATACGCGATATCTTCATTTTAGGAAGTGCGGACTACCGCCCCCTCAAAGTGATGTGATTCGTTAATGCCATACGTGGGACGTATAAAGGATGGATTTAATGATGTTATACTGGAATTATTATATACCTCTATATCATTATTATTTCATTCTATTAAAGTATGAGATAGAAATGAAAGTAGCGTTCATGCGTACGTACGGCTTACCGTCTCCATGAACGGTGCATTTCATTTCTTATCCCCAAATGTAATGTACTATTTAAAGTACATGTATATAATGGATATATATAATGAATGATATATCTAAATGATGAATATAATTCTGGAATTAAAATATACATACCTCCCATTTAGTTTTAATTCCATTAATACGACATAGAAATGAAAGTAGCGTTCATGCGTACGTACGGCTTACCGTCTCCATGAACGGTGCATTTCATTTCTTTCCTCTAAATGATTATGTGATTTTATAAATACATGTATATTCTGGATATATATGATATATATGATATCCAAATCAGGAATTTCATATTTGGATATAAATAACCTTTGACCACACGAACAACATGTAATTGTAAGAAGTCCACTTTCGACATAATAACCAAATAACAACAAAACAAACAATATTAACTTAAATGGTTACATAATGTTCATAACATGGTAATAAGTGATATAAAAGGAATAATGAACTTTAAAAAGGTTCTTAATCAAGCAGAAATTAACTCATGTTTATTATTCAGGACGTTAAGAACGATCGAGTCAAGTCGGACCCGAGGTAAGGGATCCTACACCTCTGTTTCTTTTTAAGTACACTCTTTTATGTCATTCCTTTTAATGCTCATATTTATTGTTATTGGGATGTTATTTTATATTAATCGTACTGTAATTTTTATGTTCATGTGATGAGAGACCCTATTCTCTCTCATCAATCCATTTTGGAAGTTTTGAGTGGCGCCGTTAGGTTGCCGAATTTTCGTAAGGGATTTTTCATCTCCCTTTTATTCCCGTGAGATTTATGCTACATTTTCCACAAATTCCTTTGAGTGGTGTATGTACTGCCCATTATTATACGCTTTGTGTAATATAATTTAGTTTAAGAGTATTTACATCAATGATCTATTTTCTTTCTTTCATGGGGTGTATGTTTTGAAAGATACCCATGTCGGTAAGGGAAACTTTCACCCTCCTATTTTTTAAAAGACTTCTTTTGTTTGGTCTTTTAATTTACATATTGTTATGTTGGGATATGTTCTAATATATCCTTATTGATGTAAATTTTATGTCCAAGTGATGAGATACACTTTTTATCTCTCATCAACTCATTTTGATGTGATGTCGTTAGGCTGTCAAGGGAACTTTTTAACCCAATTTTGATTTCTTTGGGTTCAACATGTAGTCATCGAATATGTCATCCATTGAATATGTGTGAATGACCTTTTATTGTTGTAAACATAATATCCACTTATATTGGGTGTATTTATATTTTTCACACATATTTTTGAGATTGATTTGTCCTTAATTCAAGGATACCTTCTTTATAAGGGATTTCATCACTTTTGACATTTCTATTGAAAGTTCACTGTTGTTATGCACCAATTCACTCTTATATGGTGTGTATACTGTCCTTTGACATATTATATCATGAATCATTTTATTCTCATGATATTATAAAGTTCGTATTAAATTTTATTCCTCTATTATTTGTATTCAAGATTCTCTCATTTTGATAAAATCTCTTTAACAAAAATATCATTTTAAATGTTTTAAAGATTTATTATTCTAAATATTTATCATTAATGTCCATGTTTTCAAAATGGTTTTCAGTATTTCTTTATATGGACATTAATCTTTTAAAATTATAATTCCATTAAAAGCTTCAAAGTGGTATGGGACACTTTGATTCAAAAATATCTTTTAAATGGTTTTTGAAAATGGATTGATTAATTCAATATCTGGGAATTATTTTTTGTGATTGCAAATTGAAATATTGTTATTGAAATGTTTATATTTTCTAAATTTTATATGTAATAATGGTACTTGGACATTATAACGGGTGGTGCCGTGAATACCAGGACGGGTGGTTACGTTATAACCTCCAATGCATTGGGTATGGAAGTCAACTGTATGGCTATTCCATTAAGTATGTATGGAAATTGGCCATATGGCTATTCCATTAAGTGATATGTGTGGAAGTCGACCGTATGGTTATTCCACTTAAGTGTGTTTATGTCCCAAGTTACCTTTATATATGTTATGTGTTCTTTATATGGGTTTTATGGTAATCCTTTGGTTACAAAAAGGTAAGTAATGATACTTTTTTTTCAGTGAAAAGTTTTTACTACTTCATGAAGGTGAAAAGTATTAAATTGATAAAGTATTCATGGTTTACTTGTTGTATTGAAAAACTAACAGTTTTCATTCTTTGTGTATCCCTTACTGAGCTTCTTATGCTCATCCCAAGTTTTTGAAATGTTTTTCACAGGACATAGCGTGGAATAGGGTCAAGGATGGGATCAAGGGAAAGTCATGATACCTAAAACATGGAACTATGCATGTTTCTTTTAAAGAGTTCTTATTTTATGTAAATTTAGTAGAAGTGACTACTTTGTAATCTTTTGAGATGTAATAGTTATGTCCTAATTCTCTAAAAATCTAAACCTGAAAAGATCCTTAATGTGAATTACTCATTTAATTCAATATTAAGTAAGGTTTAAGGCTGGGGCCTTATATAAAACATCTTATAATTTTTCATTAATCTCATAACCCTACAATACCATATGTAATGGTGATGTAACATAAAAGATGGATAAGAAATTGAGTAATGAAATTCTTGACCACATGGTAACATTCTTGTCAAATACCATTGTAAAACATAATTCCAATTAAAGCATAAAATACAATTAGGTATTATGGTTCCATGATACTACATGTGTAAGGGTCATAATATACCTCATGTTAAACAAATTTAACTTTAAAAACATATGATATGCTATAATTAAGTGAAATTAAGGCGATGTTTCTTAACATGGGTCTAGACATGCTATATATATCCAATAAAACCTATATAATGAACATGTAAAAATTATTTAATTTCATAATTTTTATTTATATGATTAATATATTATTCATAAATTAGTTATTTTATTTATTTTTAATTTTATATTTAAATATTTGTCGATGTAAATCAATATTATCTATTTTTATGATGTTCAGTCCATATTATCATAACCCCATATATATGTTTACCATTTCTAATGGGGATATTGTTCCCTAATCTAAAAAGTAAAAATCATGAAATAATTATATTTTTTATATATCAATTATATTTTAAAAAACAACAATATAATATGATTATGGAAAATAAACTATGATACAATCAGGGAGATGGTGGGATGTATATACGCATCACTAATGTTTCTATTTTAAAACGATCATTATTGAAGTAAAAAAAAGTATCATTTCATGTTTCCATAATTATAATAATTTCATAAATAAACTCAATATATATATATATATCATTCATGATATTTCTATATAAATAATGTATCACAATACTTTGTAGAGGTGGTATTCCACACATATGTATAAACGATGGTATCAATTTTCAGTGAATAGAAATTTTAAAAAGAAATTGACATATTATATTTTCATAATGAATCTTTTTGAATGAATATTAAAACCTATATATATATATATCACATATACAAAACTGTTATCCTTCCCCTTATTACCTTTCATCTAAATTTTTATTTAACAACACATTATATCTCTTTACAAGGCATTAGTCAGCTATAGACACCAGCGATGTTATAGTATCAACCTCAAAAGGGAAGGAAAGATGGTAATTGTGAAAACCCGTAATATTTTCAATGTAAACTCCATTCTTATAGTTATTTACTATTGTAAAAATCACAAAAAAATAACATTTAGAACACAATAATAACATTATAAATGAAAGATGAATGAAAAATGATGTATTTATTTTAGATAAAGAACACATACCAATTGAATAGTAACATGACCTTTGAAACTATAATATAACCACACTGAATATTAATATATAAAATAAAATATTAACCTCACCGGTTAAATTATATAAAACATTTATTACCTTATTAGTGAAAATATTATATAGTTATTACATGTTATAAATAAATAAACGTTTTCAAAATGATAAATTAATTGTTGCTAAAATTGGAAGTTATAAATATTTAATTATACATTCATAATTTATATAATGATTTAAAATAAAACAAATGTTAAATAAAATTTATTGATAAATTAGTATATTTTTTCATATAATTTTATGAGTCCTTAAGTTATATTTTAAAGTGTCAGAAAGTATGTTATAATTTTTTAATTAGTAATTTTAAAATATATATTGATTTTATTTAATGAATAAAATTCTCTTAATTAGAAATATATTTCCATAAAATTATGTCTATTTTTCAATTACACACATAATAAAATTCTTCAGGTTAATGTTTGGGAATTCTCTAAAGTTGTTGATTTTTTGTGAATAATGATAAATAATAATTTATCGTATTTAAGAAACACATGAATTATTGTTTCATAGATTATGTACGAAAAATTTAATCCCATAATATTTAATATGGTTTATTATATTAATAATTAGTGATAAGAATCAAACTACTCATTGTGTTGATCCAAAACAATATTATAATGAATAAACTAATAAAAAAAGCATTATCCTCCACTATAAATACCACCAATCACAAACCATCCTACTCCCACCCCAAAATACTTGAATAATTAATGAATTATATTAAACACTCTTATAAATCCCTTAAAAAATTCATTGGGGATTTGGAAACATTAAAAAATCCCATTTCCGTATGGAGGTTCTGATGGAGATGAAGTTCAAGAGGTATAATCCCCTTAAGTGTTCTTTTAATTTATTTTTATGCAATTTTATTGCCCAATTATCTACTCACCTAACACCATAAAAGTTAAATGATAACACTAATAAAATATATTTTCTGTAAAATTATTATGAAAATGTAATAATCAATTATCAGACCTCTTATCCTCTCAATGAAATTCCAAAAATTTATGTGTCGTTAGTGGTGTGTTGTTTTATCGCTATCAAGTATGAAAAGATATTATTGTTAATTACCACCTTCATTAATTTCTATAAAAATTTAAAATGGTTGAAAATGATTAAAAATTATACTTTGAACCATTTTTATATTCTGAAACAAAAAAATATTCATAATAATATATAATAAAACAAAAAGAGTTCATTGGGACTGAAAACTTCCAAAAATAATCTAATCAGTTTTCACTGATTATTTATTTAATGATTCATCCCCATACTATATAAACAAATGATATATAAGATCATATAATATTATTTTTATTAATTAATAACATATAGTCTCAATTATGAAAAATGATCCTCATTTTACATGAACATCAATACATGTATGGAAGAGAACCAATACATTAAACCAAGAAAATGAATACTCTAGGAAAAATGGAGTTAAAATAAATATCACATTAAAAACGTAATAAAAGAAAATAATAAAATTATAATAAATAAAAATAAAGTATAATAGTTTTTTCATTTATTAATAATTGAATTTAATTTGATTACCGTATATATTAATGTAGAGAAATAATTCATACCTAAGATTACGGGATTCTCAAAACCAATTTACATTTCTTGGGTTATTCAATTTTCATACAAAATTTCAGTCTGGATGTACTTCTAATATTCCTAAAATATAATTTATTTTTTAATACCTTTTATTTTATATTATATAACTGTTTTCATTTACATTATATGAAAAATAGATATATTTTCCAAAATAACTCTTCATTCTAAAAATCAAAACTTTTACTTAGCTTGTGATTGTTTATTATTCACGTAGGATTGATGATTCTTACACCATGTATTTTTTGGCCTTTTTATTTTTGTATCCCTGAAATTTATTCATGTATTTGTTATTGAGATGGTATGTGGATTATGATATACTCTATAATACCAAATGTATGATCGAAATAATATAGATACTGAATGATGTATCTAATAATGCTCAAAATACAATAGGGGGTGAATTGTATTCTTTAAAATTTATTTGGAACCTTTAATGATGAAGATGATTAATAATGTTAAACAAAGATAATTCACAAAACCTCTAGTTATATAAACTTTCTTGAATCTAGAAAAGTGATTCTGAGAAATCCACTCCCAAAGGATGGTTCTGGAAAATGAAACATAATGAAAGTTTACAGACATAAAGATTATAGCTTAAAGCATATAAAATCTTACTAAATTAGATTACAAGTATATGGAAGTATAAGATAGTTATATTTTACTCAAAAATCAAAATATAGAAAACAACTTGAAACAAACAAGTAACAAGTTGTATGTCTTTTAATCCAAAGAGACGGTTATCCAACAACCTTGGATAAAGGTCCCTTGATTAATAATTTAAAGAAAGTGTGTCTTACCAACACCAGGGTATGCCCTCGATACAAAGATCAGAGTCTTTGTTGCTATCCCAGAAATCCCTCAATTTCATGGTAGTCGGCACCTCTGTCTTCCTTAGTAAGGATGTCTATGAACATTAAGGTAATCCGCACCTCTGTCTTCTAATCCTCGGAAGCCCTCTAATGTACTCTGTAACATTTGGTGTCACACGATGAAAATATGAACAAGGTGGTCATTATGCACAAATCAATAAAGTCTCTCTCTATAGAAATCACATTAGAAGCAAGTAATCTCTAGATTCATCAACTTTTTATGAGCTCTTTCAAATGAGATCTTATTTATAGGCACAACTCCAACTATCAAATCCCTCATCCAACGGTCATATTGTTCCTTGAATTTCAAAGGGACCTATACATGTGTCACTCAAACAACGATTAGTTACTAATTGAAAGCAAGAAATTATTTTATAATAAAAAAAGTATAAGGAAAAGTATGGTTACATAATCAAAATCAAATATTCGAATTGTAGGAAAATAAAAGTTTCGATTCTTACCAAAAAACACACTCGGTTTCTATAATACAATGATATTCAGATTATGTTTTCTATGTAATTTAGAACCTAAACTCTATATAATTCCAGAGTTTGAATTTCAAGGAAATTCAGAATCTGGATTCACAAGAATTCGGAACCCGAACATACAAATTTTGGAGTTAGAATTCATGAGAATTCGGAGTCTGAACATACAAATTTATGAGTTTGAATTCATTTGGATTCGGAGTCAGAGCTCATAAGAGTTCGAAGTCTGAATTCAGAGAACTCAATGTCAGAACTCATAAGCGTTCAGAGTCTGAATTTAGAGAATTCAGAGCCAGAACTCAGATCCTAAAAATAGAATGCTCTTTATCTAAATATTATATGATTATGAGGTTTTAGATATGAAATTGAATTTTACAGTTAGACTATATGAATGACGAAAAACATAGTAAGGATAAATTTCCTTTGGGAAGGAAAATTTTCCTTATAGAAGTAAAACATAGAGTAAATGAAATTTTCTTCCAGATAAGGTGTTTTTGATTTTCAGAACAAGAAGGAATTGTAAATTAATAAGGAAACCATATTGAATCAACAATATCCCCCAAGTATAAAGTAATGGAAAAGTCATAAGGAAAACCTTATTGACTCAACAGTCTCCCCCTTTTTGGAAATCAAAAACATACTTACGAAAAAGAATATATGGACATATTAAAAAAATTTTCTAGACTTTGAAATAAAACTTTTCTCCATTTACACATGGACAATGATGAATACAACTAACTCTCCCGTAGGCTTTGGAACTCTATGGATAATATTCTAGATTTCCATAATGAGATTTTTTATTATCTTGAATACGAAAATCTCTGTAATGAAAAATCCCCCTTAGATAAACTCCCCCTTACTTAGGAATATTTATTCATTACATGGTTTTTTTCCCTTCTCCCCCTTTTTGATTTTCAAAAAGAATTTAAGGGAATGGAAAAGAAATTATGTTACCTGAAATATTAGTTCAAGAAATTCAAAAGACAAATAACCAAAAGTTTCATTATGATTAGAATGAATTTGTACAAGGAATAAAAATAAAACAAGAGATTAGATTGCAACAAAATTATCCTTCCATTTATTTTGGCATCAACGTCTTGACTATAGTCTTCATCTTTTTGAGATCCTTATGATCTTCCTATGCTCTCTTAAAAATTTGTTAATGATCATCATCTTTCTTCTATAAGGATATGATTCTTTCTTCCTGAGACTTGTGATCCTCTTCTTGAGCCTTCAGGACTCCTTCCTGCTTAATAAGACTTTCTTCAATATCAATCCAAAGATCCCTTTCTCTCTTCCAGCTTTGGGAAACATAATACAACATTCCATTCAAATAATTTTCTTGTTGAATCCTAGTATTTTGATCAAGAGTTAGCTTTTATTCAAAACTGGTTGTGAGATCCTTGATCGTACCATCTTCTATGTCAAAATTATCCCTAACAACATCTTGACACTCATCAAGTTTTTTCAAATCGTCAACTATTTTCTTTGACCAGGTAGCCACATTCTGAAAAGATCTTCTATGGGCATCATAGTTAATGAATTAATTCTGGAAATCAGCCTCAAGCATGCCACACTTTTCCATCACCATGGACACAAAATCCAACTTCTGATTTAGCGTGTGTTGAAGAATTTGGCATCTAGAGTCTATGCATGTAATAATCCATATGGTCCTAACAAGCTTCTTCAATGATTGAAAAAAAAATCATGTTCCAGAGAAAATGATTCTAAATATGAAACTTTTTTAGGTGAAGGTTCTTTTTCTAGATCAACAAGTTTACTCATTGAAGATCCAACAACTTACTTCTTCTATAAAACAATATTAATATGTTTATTAACAACCACTTTAATACCTTTAGCAGTTTTCATAATGACTTCCTGCATGAATGGCCCAAAGACCTTCATTTTTATTAATTTTTTATAAACCCCCTTTCAAGGGATGAGGAGGAACCCTTAAAAGGCCTGTAGGCTGAGAGATTACATTTCCCATAGGCTATAGGAGATTAAATGACCCTAAGGTCTTATAGAATTCAACTAGACTATCTACAAGGAACTACCCCTCCCCAGCATCTGCATCCTGATAGTAGCTCTCCACCTTTTCATGACCGTCTGGATAGGTGTCTCGTGCAATCACAGGCTGGTACCGATGGCATAGCCATACCCTCTTTTTATGACAATCCATTTTCCTCTACTCTGGTGAGTGCACCTACTCTGAATCCTCTTCTGCTACTGCTCCTGTTTTATAGTGTGTCTGGGGCTTGCATTCATGTGGACCGAAGGCCTTGGGGTGGCCCTAAGGCCTTAATGTTTCCCAAAGGCCTTGAGAATAAACTTGGCCGAAGGCCTTGGGTGGCCCGAAATCCTTGCAAGACCCAAGGACCAAACCGGGGGCCCGAAGGCCTAGATGGATGAATAGTTCTAGCTGATACAGTACCGAATAGTGCCTGCTACAGTGTCTTCTAGAGTAATGCTACAGTGCTGCTATAGTAGCACAAAAAATATGCCTCCACATGGATTTGATCTCATCACTCTTGGATGCACTTAGAGAGTCTGCACCAATTGGACTGAGGCTCATGTGTCATGTTACAATCTTATCTCCATCTATTTTCCCTTTCTCAGCTCTCGCCTTAGCATCTTCAGGATGAATAAAGTGACGATTATAACTTTCTTTCTCAGTCAACTTATTCACTTAATCTTCAGCTTTTTCATCTAATCCAGGAGTATCAAGCTTCGAAGATTCATCTTGAGAGGTTCGTATTAACAATTTCTCAAGTGGGATTTCCTTCTCATGAAAGTCTTCCATTCGCGTAATCAAGTCTTTTAGATTACAACTACTTTCAGAATCTCCTTATACACCTTTGACTGCTTCTTTTTCTTCAACAACCTTCTCATGGGCTTTTTTCGGAGTCATGAACTTCTTCCCTGGAGTCTTAGGTAAGGGTTCTACCAGGAAGGATTCTGGTACAAGAACTTTTTAGGAATATTTCCTTGTATCCCTCAGAAGAGATTTCTCAGTCTCACTCTCAAACATCTATTTCTTTAACTTTTTTTATTTAACTTTCTTTTCAAGTTCATCGGCTGTCTTTTCTTTTAAAGCCTTTTATTCTCCCGGATCCAAGACAAATTGTGTCTCTCCTTCCTTTCATTTTTTCTAACTTCCCTCCACATGGCTAGAACCACATCTGGATTTGATTTTTGTTTCTTAGGTTTTGGATGTGTGTACTGAGATTCATTAGCTTTTAGGGTTTTCTCTTATTCTTCTACTTCCTTCAACTTTCCCTTCTTTCCTGCCTTTTTGGATGGTTCAACCACTTCTTTATTCTTTGGAACATCTTCAGATTCCTCCTCTAATAGGTCAAAAAATTATCTAGAGTCCTTAGAAAAACCAATGTTCATCCTCTTCGGGGTATCATCACTAACAAGCATGACTTTTAAATTTCTAGGCTTCGAACTACAAGGAATTTTGAAATACTCTAGACACCGAACAATCATCTTTGAATGAATGGACAAATACATGATAATATGAGCCATCAGATTTCCATTATTGATATTATCAATTATAATAAGAATATGCTTAACCAAATTAACCTTTCTTAGGTTCAATAGTAAATATAGGATGTACAAGTCACTCTTCTTTAATGCTTCCATCTCACATTTTATCGGAATGATAAATACTTGCACCCAGAGTTTAAGGATCTAATTATTTGTAGAGAGGTGAGAAATCTTCAGAGTTTTGAAATCAGTAAGACTGAGGTACTCAATAGCTTTCACCTTTATAAAACATCATTTAACATTTGCCAGCTTGTGGGAACAGATTGCATCTTCTCCTTCATATGACACTCCAATCAAACTAGTTGCCTTAGTGTATAAAAGAGCATAGGTCTTTCCATATATTTTGAAGGAAAACATCTCTCTCCCTTCTTCCTTAATGAAACATACTAATTCATAAAACTCTATTAGAAGATCCAGATACACCAAATCATGAGCCCATGGCATTGATATGGAAACACTCTCCCTTCCATTTAACTTAACGTTTTTTTGAAATAATAGAATCATACTTGATAAAAAAATTTGTATGCACCAACATTTACATATATACATGCCACTCTGGAATTGTATTAACAGTAGACATATCTTTACTAATGGATTCTTCTATAGACAATCAAAATTGAGAAAACTCTGTCAAGATCGAAACGGGCTTAAGTAGAGGGTCAGAACTTCAGCATGCGAGAGCTAGAGTTCGGTGTGGGACAACCCTTTGGGGTTCCTTTATAAAGTCGTTGGAAGTGACGATTCATCTTAAAAACTCAATCTAATGGATGAAAAACCTTCTGATCATATATTAGAGTTCATATGATATATTGAAGGAAATATTTATAAAATCCTATCTTTTGAGGTTATTTTAAGAAAAACACTCGGATTTAAGGAAAAGTGAATCCGAAAAATTTAAAAAACAAATGAAAATATGAGCACATAAATGATGATTATGAAAACTTAATAAAGGAAACATACCTTGTGTATTTCTAGGAAGATTATTCGTATTGAGGGAAAATTTTTCTTGAAGAACATTAGATTCTGAATATTTTTTATTATAGAAATAAATTTGAAAACGGAAACCTTCATTAAGAAAAATTTGTGTAGAAAATCATCATTAAGAAAATTATAACTATGAAAATAGAAAATTTTGAGTAGTAAAATATTCATTATGAATAATTGAGTAAGAAAAATTTGAAAAACTGACTATGAAAATTTTCATTATGAAAATTTTGAAAAACAGACTACAAAAAATCTCATTACAAAAATTTTGAAAACCTGACTAAAAAAATTTTCATTAAGAAAAATTTTGAAGAACTTCATTACCAATAATTTTTATAAACACATTACAATTTTTTTCGAAAACTCCATTATGAAAACTATTGAGAACTAACAAACAATTGTACTCCCCCTATGAAAAGGAGTTTATTATTATAAGGAGATTGGTTTCAATAGAAATTTATCAAGGAATATTAACTTATGGTTATAATTCATAAATTCTGTTTAATGTATACAAATATATCAGAGGGTAAATATTTTTTGAAAATATTAGCAAGTTGATCTTGTGTTCTGATAAATTGAAGAATAATATCCCCGTTTTGTGTGTGATCCTTATGAAAGTGGTTCCTAATATCTATGTTTTTTGAAAGGGAGTGATGTGTAGGGTATCTAGTTATGGAAATGGAACTAGTATTATCCCACAAAATTTGTGTTTGGGTAAAACTCACACCATAGTATGTGAGTGTCTGTTGCATCCACAATACTTGTGCACACCAACTTCAAACTGTTACATATTCAGCTTCAGTAGTGGAAAGTGCTACTTATATTTTCTTCTTCCATGACCAATAAACTAATGAATTTCCTAATAAATATCTTGTTTCGGATGTTCTTTTTTTGTCCATTCTAGATCCACAAAAGTCAACATCTGAAAAAAATAATAATATAAAATCATTTCCATAAGTATAAAAGAGTCCAAGATCTATGGTTCCCTTTAAGTATTAAAAAATTATTTTCACTGCCATTAAATGAGATTCCTTAGAATTGGATTGATATATTTCACATAATAATATTGAAAACATTATGTCTGGATGACGAGCTGTCATGTAAATTACAGTTCTTATCATACCTCTAAATGTTTTTTGATTTACTGGTTTCTCATCTTCATCAAGATCAACAGTGTTTGAGGTACCATTGGGGGTACATATACTATTACTATTTTTATATCCATACTTTTTAATATTATCATTAATATAATTATGTTGGGATATATATATTCCTTCTTGTTTTTGAGAAATTTGAAAACCAATGAAAAATGTTAACTCACCCATCAACCTCATTTCGAACTCAGATTTCATTAGATCTGCAAAGGAGTTAGCTAAAGATTGATGAGTTGAACCAAATATAATGTCATAAACATAGACTTGAATAATCAAAACATTTTTCTTATATTTTTTTATAAAAAGGGTTGGATATTCATTCCCATTAAAATAATTATTTTGAAGCAAAAATCATGTAAGTCTATTATACCACACTCTAGGGGTTTTCTTAAGTCCATACAATGATTTGGTAAGTTTATAAACATGTTCAAGATGTTTTTTATATTCAAAACCATGAGTTTGTTCAACAAAAACATCCTCCTGTACAAATCCATTAATGAAAGAACATTTCACATCCATTTGAAAATGTTTGAAATTGAAGAATGCTACAAAGACAAGTAAAATATGAATATATTCAAGTCTAGATACTTTAGAAGAGGTTTCTTCATAGTCTATTTCTTCTTGTTGATTATAGACTTTAGCAAGAAATCTTGCTTTATTTCTTACTATGATTCCATTTTCATCACACTTATTTTTGAAGACCCATTTTACAACAATGACAGATGTTTTCTTAGGTCTTTAAACCAGCGTCCAGAATTTATTCCTTTCGAATTCATTTAGCTCATCTTGCATAGCTTTTGTCCAATCATCATCACCTAAATGTTCATCAGTTCTTTTTGGTTCAAATTGAGAACGAAATTCTAGATGTTCTAATTCATTCCTTAAGGAACATCTAGTATTTATAGGTTGATTCACATCTCCAATGATACTATCACTGGGATGATTCTTTAGAAACAACTGATTTGGGTTTTGTAAAACTTGTTCATCAACATAGGGTTGGAAATCATCTGGGTTAAATGGTTCAGAATTATCTTCTTGGACATTTTCCATGTCAAGAGGATCATCTATCATGGGATTATAATCAGTTTTTGAAAACACATCCGAAGATGTAGTTTGGGATTGTTTAAATACAAAAGGATTTGTTTCATTAAATTTAACTTGTATTGTCTCTTCAATAGTACAAGTGTTTGTATTGAAAACTATATTAGCCTTAGAAGTTATGGAGTAGCCTCATAAAATTACGTCATCATATTTTTGTGTGAATTGTTGTACATTATCTCTAGTGTCAGAATTAATACCTTGCAAACAAAAACCTTAAAGTAGGAAACTCTAAGTTCTCTACCATTTCATTACTTATATAGTGTTTTATTATGAAAAGGTCTAATCAAAACTCTATTTATAGTATAATAATCCATACTTGTAGCTTCATCCTAAAAATGTTTGGATATAGAATACTCACTCAACATGGTTCTTCTTATCTCTTGAAGAATTATGTTTCTTCTTTCAACAACACCATTCTATTGAGGTGTTGTAGGAGCTGAGATGTTATGAGTAATGCCTTTTCTACTGAAAAAAGTTTCAAAATCAAAATTTTGAAATTCTCTTCCATGATCACTATGAAAAGTTATAAATGGATGTTTTTTCTAATTTTTGACATGGGCTCAAAAAATTTTGAAATAAGAGAAATCTGTAGATTTCTTCATTAGAAAATAGACCCATGTAAATCTAGTGTAATCATAAAATTAGAAAAATACATAATACCTACCTCCAATGCTTCCAGTTTTTGTTCGTCTAAAAAGTTACATATGCACTAACTGTAATGCATCAGTAGTTGATAGTTCACCGATTGAGTTAAAACTTGATTTATCTTGCCTGATATATTTACAAGGATCACAAACTTTTGAAGAATAAAAAAAAGCTCCTATTGATCCTTAACTAATCTTTTTATTGATATTTTTCATAGGTTTCTAAAGTTGTAGTGTCCTAACCTTCTATCCCATAAAAATTAATGACCTTCCATTGCAATAAGACAAGGTAATTCTTGGCTCATATGGTCTTCTACGTTTAGTGTGTAACCATTCTCTTTCTTATTGGTAGAATGAATAAACTCTTCCTTGAAATTGTGTAATAAGAACATGTGATTCCTAAAATTCACAAGGTAACCTTCATCACATAAATGACATATGTTAATGAGGTTGTTCTTAAGACCCTTAACAAACAAAACATTTTAAATCAATGTTTTTCTAAGAATAACAATGTTACCTATACCAATAATTTCTCCCTTATCATTATATATTAATGTTACTTTTCCTCCTTTCTTCTTCATAATATTTTCAAAATATTTTTTATTACCGGTCATATGTTGGGAACATTCACTGTAAATGTAACAAGTATTTTTTTTAGTGCCTTATTTACATTCCTGAAAACAAAAGAGTTATACTTTCAGAATCCAAACTTTCGGGGATCTGGAAATTTCAGAAAGAAAAATCAAATGAATCCACATTTTCTTAGAAAAATAGGCTTTATGAAATCCTAAAAACTAGGTTTTGTTTGAGGAACAACTTTTTGCCTAGTTTCCACCACACTGACACTTAGTGCAGAACAGAGCACTTTGAGGAAGAAAAAAATTGTTACTAAAAATCGGTTTAGAACTAGTATAACTAAAACCAGAATTATTCCTTAGAGGTCAGATTTGTGAAAACATCTTATCAAAATTTTCTTTACATAAGGTAAACATTAAAAAAAAATGTATCAAGGGAAAAATATCATATTTTAGTCTGATAACTATGATCTTGTCTTCCAAAACATTAGCTTTAGAACAATAGTGAGGCTCGATAAAACATTTATTAGAAATTATATTTTATATACCTTTAGAAAGTTTATTCTTCTTAGAATTTACTTCCTCGTGATTTTTTGAAATATTTTCAAAATCATGTTTTTTCATATCATGATCTATAGGCAGATCAGATATTTCATTATTAAGTATAAAAACCATAGAATTTTCCTTATCAAACTTTTATTTAACATTAGAATTTTCTTTCTCAAGAATCATAGAAAACCTAGAAACTTCCTCAAAGGTAGGTAGAGTATCATAGTCATCAGAAGAAGATTAGTAATCTGAAGATTCATACTCTTTACCATTACAATAATTTGAATTTAAAGAAATATTGGACATTGATTTAGCATTGTGTACCTTAGCCATTAAGCAACGATTATCAATAGGTACTCTAGCTGTTAAACAAAGATTTTTGTTTCTAGAAGATTCATAATCTGATGATTCATCTGAGGAGTCACCACCACCGGCACTCCAGGAGTCATTGGCTTTCAAAAATATCTTAGCTTTAGCTTTGTAGTACATTTTTATGTTTCTCTAAGAATGATTTTCTGTTCTTTCCTTTCTTTTAAGCATAGTACAATCAGGTCTTATATGTCAACCTCTCAAGAATTCATAACATGTGACTTCTAAATCTTTCTTATCTTTCCTTTCTTTTTTCTTTTTTCTAGATTGAAATTCATCTTCCCACCTATATTGCTCCTCTATTGAGATAGATTTTCTAATTAATTCTCCAAATATTTACTTCTACTAGATTTGGATTGTTTAAAAACCTTCTTAGATTTGGATCTATTAACACTCTCAGGAGTCCTCGCCTTCATATGATTTGATGTTGTAGTAAAAGAAACACTGCCATTTCCATTATTATTTTTAATTTTGTCAGCATCTCTCTTCATTCTAGTCTCATGTTGAAGAAGAGTTCCGAAAAGTTCATCAAGAGAAATCTGAGAGACCTTTCTATTATCACATGTAGCAGTTCTTTTGGATTCCCACTCATTGGTCATTATGTCTATGATCTTATCAACAAGAGCTTCATAATCTAATCCTTTCTCACCCATAGATTGTAAAATATTAACAATACTCATGAATATTTGTTTCACCGTACATATGGGTTCCCCATAAGGAAATAAAATTCCATGATACTTAGCTCTGAGCATGGATCTTCTTTTTTTGATAACTTTGGAAGTTTCAAAGTGTGTAAATTCATGTTTCATCCACATACAATTTGCTTCTTCACAAGATAAAATTTGGCTATATATATTTATAGTCATAGAACAATGAAATGTATTGTGTACCTTATAATTCAATTGATATTCATGCTTTTCTTGATTTGTAAAACTACAAACCTCGATGTTAAGAATTTTATATCCTCCAGTATGCATGAAAAAATTTTCTACTCCAGTATTGAAAATAAATTTATACATGTGATCTCTCCAATATTCACATTCATTCCTATAAATAATAGGTGGACCTGTTGGATTTAGGTTGTCAATGGAACCAACATTGATTTCTGACATATTAAAGAAAAAAATTCCACACAAACCTGTTAGTAATAATATTTTGTAAACATGGAAAATGTTCATTAGCAAGAAAAATATAGAACAATGTTATCTCTAAGCAAAATATGAATCCGATCTTTATGAGTAAGAAAAACTGATTCTGAAAATAAAAAGAAGATGAACTCTCTCCTGAATATAATTTTGGGATTAATTAATATTGAACTAATCCTCTGATACCAATTGTGTAATTGGATCATGGTACACGGTCACCTACTCTGATACCAATTTTTAAGATGGTATATGGATTATGATATACTATATAATACCAAATGTTGGATCAAAATAATATTGACACTGAATGAAGTATCTAATAATTCTTAAAATAAAAGAGGGGTGAATTTTATTCTTTATAAATTCTTTGGAACAATTAAAGATGAAGATGATTAACAAGGTTAAAAAAAGATAATTCACAATTCCTTTAGTTCTATAAACTTCCTTGAATCCGGGAATCTGATTCTATGAATGCAACACTAAAAATTTGGTTCTGGAAAATGAATCTTAATGAATGTTTACAAAGATAAATATTTTACCTTAAAGCGTATATAATCTTACTAAATCAGAGTACATGTATAAATAAGTATAAGATAGTTATACTTTCCTCAACAATCAAAATACAGTGGAAAACATGAAACAAACAAGTAACAAGTTGTATATCTTTTAACCCAAAGAGATGGGTTTCCAAAAACATTGGATAAAGGTCCTTTAATTTATACTTACAAGTAATTTTTTCTTACCCACACTAGGGTATTCCCTCGATACAAAGATCAGAGTCTGACTTGCTATCCCTACAAACCCTCAACTTCAAGGTATTCGACACCTCTCTCTTCCTTAGCAAGGAAGTCCTTGAACATTAAGGTATTTGGCACCTCTGTCTTTCTATCCCCAAAAGCCCTCGAATGTACTCAGCAACATTCAGAGTCGCACGATGAAAATTTGAACAAGGTGTTCATTATGCACAAAGTAATAAAGTATCTTTCTATAGAAATCACTTCAGCATCATGTAATCACTATATTGATCAACTTGTAATGAGATTTTTAAAATGATATCCTATTTATAGGCACAGCTCCAACAGTCGTCTCCCTCCACCAATGGTCATATTGTTCCTTGAATTCCATAAGGGACCTATACACATGTCACTCAAAAAATAGTTAGTAACTAAAAGCACGACATGATTTTATAATAAAAAAAATGTAAGGAAAAGTATGATTACATAATCAATATAAAATATTCAGAATATAGGAAAATAAAATTTCAGAGTATAACCAAAAACATATTCGGTTTCTATAATACAAGGATATTCGGATTCTGTTTTCTATGGAATTAGGAACCTAAACTCTACAGAATTCTGAAGTCTGAATTTCATGGTAATTCAAAAGCTGGATTCACAATAATTTAGAACCTGAACATACAATGTTTGAAGTCAGAATTCATGAGAATTCATAGTCTAAACATACAAAGTTCTAAGTCTGAATTCATTTGGATTCAAAGTCATAACTCATATGATTTTGAAGTCTGAATTCAGAGAACTTGGAATCAGAACTCATAAGAGTTTGGAGTCTGAATTCAGAGAATTCTGACTCTGAACTCTAATCCTAAAAATAGAATGCTATTTTTCTATTTAATATATGATTCTGAGGTTTTAGATATGAAACCAAATTTTACACTTAGACAATTTGAATGATGAAAAAATTGTTAACAATAAATTTCCTTGGGGAAGGAAAATTTTCTCTATAGATATAAAACATAGAGTAATTGAAATTTTCCTTCAGATATCGTGTTTGTGATTTCAAAAAAAAAATAAGGAATGCTAATGTTATAAGGAAACCTTAATGTCTCAAATATCTGCCCCAAGTATGAAGGAATAGAAAATTCAAAAGGAAAACCATATTGACTCAAAAATTGTGCTTGGTGAAGTTATCATGAAACTCATTTCCATTCGAGGAATTATTTTACGATAATGATTACTATATGTTCTCTATGGATTTCAACTATTTGCTAATTGTTATGATGTGATGGGTGATCAAATAATTTTATATCCCTTTAATTCTTTTGGTAATGTGATATATCTCAAGTTATAATTTTATATATAAAATAACATGACGTTATATATTTTACAAGCAGATTATTCTATGATTATGAACATATGTTATGTGTAAACTTGATGATATCATTATTGAAAACTATATGTGTGATTTGACTACAGATACATGATGTTTTATTTTTATGCATTTCCATATTCTATGATATTATATAATTATCTATATCAATCTTATGATTATGATACAATGATTATGTTATGGTGAAAATTTTATTCTCACACATTTTATATTGATTCATGTTCTCATTTATCCTCTTATTGAGCTTTATGTTCACCACTTTCATTAATGCATGTCCATAGGTTATTAATTTTAATATGGAAAACATAAGGTCCGCAATGAATCTATGGAATAGGAAATTAAATAATTTTTATGTTTTATTACGTCAATTTTATGTTTGTTCCTTATTTTACCAACATACTAAACCATTGGATCCTAGTTTTCTAATAATAATACAGTATTTATCTTTAAAATTTTGTAACAGTAATGTAAAACATTTAGGGTCCCTATTGTAAATATAATATAACAATCCCATGAGTAATATTATCTAAAAAAATAATATATATATATATATATATTAAATATATAATTATGTACATACAAGAAAGGTGATGATGGAAAATCAATTAAATTTATCTTTGAGGAGATATTATTTTATAAACACAAACAATGGTTTTTTTCACATTTGATGAAGTATTAGATAGGTTTTTGTTATTTAATAAAAATAATATCATGTAATTATATGGTGATACTAATATTATTATGTTATCGTAATTTAGGAATATGTGGAATAAGAAATAAAATTAAAATGCTCGATCATGAATGATAGGACTTCTTAAGGTATCCTCTATAGGTTTGCAAAAAAATCAATCATATAAAGAATTTATTGTCAAAAAATTAATTCATTTTGTGTGGAAAATGTTTAGGAATATATTATGGAATTTATTGGGTGATCACAAACGTATTTTATGGGTGATTTTGAGAGAATAGGGTGTGGCCTTTTATATGTTATGTGATAGATACTCTTGGATGTTTTGAAAGTAGAAAAGTTATACCCATTTTATTCAAATTCCAAATGGTTTAAAAATAACAAAAAATTGTCTTAGAAAATATACGGTCTAATTACATTCATCAATTTAATTTTTCATCTGTTCATATGTCATTTTAATCCTTATCATTATATTCCAACCCCCAGGTAAATCTATTTTAACCTGAACAACATTTACTTTTTTAAATGATTTCAAAATTTAATTATGAATTAATATATTTATGATATTTTATAACAAATGAATAGATATAATTTAAAATATGGTATCAACTGCACATAATGATATTCATATAATTGGTAAGATATAATTTAAAATTACCCCATATAACCGATGTAAATGATGGTTCTCAAGAAGTGTATTTTTTTATGAAAAGTGTATACTATATTAATTATATAAGAAATAAAAAATATTAAATTAATTTAAGATTATATTTATTGATATATAATAAATCAATTTAAATTTATAAATTATTCAGTAGGACTAAATTTAATTATTTAAATTGGAGAATCATTTAAAAATTAAAAATGATCCTTGAAAATATAGTTTCTATCGCAAAACAAAACATATACAAAAGTCCAATATAAAGATGATTCAACATTAATTAATTAGATTAAATATGAAAAATAATTATTTTTTTAAAATTAAAATTATTCAATATTTAATAAATCTTTTAATTTTCATAATTTTTTTAAAATAACAATGTTCTATTTTAAAAAAATCGGTAATATTCACAATTCTATAATAATTCAATATAATCTGAAAATCACAATATTTCGAACTAAATTAATTTTTATATTATTATTTATAAAATTAATTTCATTTTATCATATTAAATTTGTATTATTTCATTTTTATAATTAGAATATTTTTTAATAAACATTTATAAAAATCAATTTCGAAAAAAACATTTCATTGATAAATAAATTAACCTTATTAAAAAATATATTTATAACATGATATGAATTTATAAATTTATTTATTTTTCATATTAAATATATATTTATTTCTTAATTTCGTTAGTTATATTTTTATTTTCTAGATTATTGGTTATGATATAACAATCATGTATTATGGGGGTTGTTTATGCTCAGAGTTGCGTGTCCAATATGTTATTGAAGATAATGTTATAATTTTAAATTAATATTGTCTTATTGTAAAGGTGTCAAAATTATCAATAATTCATGATAAATTAATTTTTATAATATAAAAATATAGAAATAATGTGGAAGAATAAGCGATAATAAAATACATGAAATAATATCTGACGAAAAATCAGTGGTTATTGAATACCTTATCGATCTATTTGAGCATAACCACTAATAATATAATCTTATTGGCATGAAAAAAGGATATATATTGTATTCCAAGTGACTTATCTTTTTTATTTATGTTAATAATCTTGTTGAAGGCAGTATTTTAAATGATGTCAAATTGATTATGTTATTTTATAGATATCACGTGCTATGCGGATGCCTATAAGAAAAATTAAAAAACCCAATCATGAAAAGGCCTGTAAATTTCAAGGAAAAGTTTTTCTTAATATTTTTGTGATTTTACGATTACATAGTTTCTGACGAAACCTGATTCCGAGGCCAAGAGTGCCAGGGATCAATTTCCGAAGTTTAGCTTGGGTACGTTCAGTAAACGAACGAGCGGGTTTTTCTATCTTTTGAATCGGTGCTCGGAATTGAAATCTGGGGGCACCGATAGAACCGAAGCTCCAATAATTACCTAAGAGGACCTTTTCCAAAGGTGTGATTTCTCAGGACGAGTTGTTAAATTTTGGGGATTAATAAAAAATTGAATAAAATTTGTGGTACAAATTTTATTCCTAACTTAACTGGTTTTATCCTAGTGATGGGAGTTAGGGTGGGACCCACTATTTACTAACTACCCATGAGAGGATAAAGGTGTGGTGTGGCCCACACGAGCCCAAACCTTCACTTTCCCTAACTCGTCTAAACCCCCCTCTTTAGTTGTGTAACTCATCTTAACTTGGTTTAACTTCCCCATTAATTGGGTAACATCTCCACTCATAACATTAATTTAATTCCAACACACACTAATTTAATTAATTGAATGATGTGTTTGAATTTATGAAATTGGAAATGTTTGGAAAAATAATAAAATAAGGGAGGCCTTATTTTATTTTGTGGGATGGTTGTGTGAGGATTTTGGGGAGAGAACTCTAAGTCCCTTGAAGAACTTCATCACCTTTGTTAAAGAACCCCAAGACTCTGACGAAGAATGTTGAATTGGCGGTCCCAATATTCATCATCTTCTTCCTACTCCGCAACAAGGGATGAGATATCGATGACGACGTGAATGACACCATCATCCTCAATGCTTGACAACTGCGAACTTCCTTCGAGGTAGGGGTCTGTTTTGGATTGAGAAGTATTGGTTTTCCTTCCATGTTGTCATTCCTCTTAAACCACTTGTTATCTGACTAATATGGATGGGACATGACCAAACAATCACGGTGTGATTCCTCTTCCATTCTTGTGAAATTGTGGAATTATTCGGCCGTTCTTGAGTGGTGAATCAAGCTATGTTTTTAGAGCCAATCGGAGGCCCGAAAACATCGTAAAAAACCTCATAGCGTCGGGGCGACCTTGATGCAGGCTTTTAGTAGAAAACGGATCATTAGAATGAAGAACCGAAACCTTGGGAGGCGTGATGACCAGAGGTTTCATTTTCTGGAAAATTCCAGAATACACTGCGTGTACTCCAGAAGCACACACCCTGTAGTACAAATGTATTATGGATTCCCTTTCAGACGTTAGAAAAGTAAAACACGGTGTGTTACTCTAGACACACGGCGTATACTCTCACGTTGTTTAATAGAGGAGAAATCGAGGGTATTGGATTGTATTAATGGAAAATACACGGACACGAACAGGAATACACGGCCAAGTAACATGGCATGTATTTTCTTCATAGTAAGGTAGAAGATCCTTCCCAAGGCTCAACGTGTAATCTGGAAGATACACAGACATGGACAGAACCACACGGCCAAGAGGCATGGCGGGTACTACCTTCTCCATGGAAGAAGCGGCTTCGTGATGACTCGGCGTGTATTTCAGGAATACATGGACACAGGGTGGAGTACACGGGCATGTACTCCATCACACGGCTAGACCGGGCCAATGGTGCGGGATAACCCGTGTACCAATTACACGGTTTGGAGAAGATGGGTTGAGGCCGTGTATGGGCACATGGCCAGCATACACGGAGCAGGCCCTAGAAGTTTCAACAAGGAGTGTAATGATACCACACACCATTTACATAATTTCTACACAAACAGCCATTCAACACGGGCTATGGTATACGGGAAATACCCAAGGTCTGAAGACACGGCGTGTAACCCTACCAACACGCTGTGTACTTTTTGGAAAATGGCTTGGTCAACTTGTACTTAGTGTCTTGGGCACGTTTTGTTTGGGTTTTCCCCAATGACATGGGATGGAACTACGAGATACATCAATTATGGACTTTGTGTCAATTGATGTATTGTTTCCCTTGTCTCATGGAGTGGACCCTCCCAGAATCGAGCATGCTATGTACAGGAACCCTAGAGCTGTCAACGACTGCGATGACGATGCTGACTATACTTGGATCCTACGTGGGTTCGGCAGTGAGGACGACTGTACATGGATCCTATGTGGGTTCGGAAGCGAGGGCGACTATACTTGGATTCTATGTGGGTTTGGCAGCTAGGAAGACCGTACTTGAATCCTACGAGGGTCAGCAACGATGGTTATTGTACTAGGATCCTATGTGGGTTTGGAAGCGATGACTTCTGTACTTGGATCCTACGTGGGTTCGGCAGGGGAGATCATTCAGAGGCTACAACTATCATCTCCACCCCTCTTCATGAGTAGTATACCTATGTGAGCTGAGTCTTGATTTTCATTCATTATTAATGATGTTATTGACTTGCATTCCTGTGTGGATTGGGTTGTGCTTTCCTCTGTGGATCGGGTTGTGCTTTCCTGTGTGGACTGTGTATTACTTGTGCTCATGAGATGGAGTCAAACTAGAAATGAAGACTTAGGTATTTTTATAGGCATATACCTAAGTAGAGTTGGTTCATACTTCCTTTTTGTATCCTCCCTTGGTGGTTTATCTTTTGTGGATTCTAGGAGTCCTTCAAGGGTCTCAGGGTCCCTACTGAGTATCATATACCCACCCCTTCATGGGCCATGCCCGCACTACATTGTGTTTTTTGTAGACGATGGACATATGTGATCGTGGTTGAGTCTTGTAGAGAGGGATGGTACACGGAGGTGGACTATCAGGCGGGACGTACAAAGAGAGGACGACCAGATCCGAGGAGCTGAGGAGATAATCTATACCCACCCTTCAGGTGGGATAGCTGGAGGAGGACTCAGGGGTTGCTGATTTACTTTACTGCTGCTGCATTTTCTTTTCATTTGTAATGTACTTTCAGTTGGGTTAGTATTTTGGAACATTTAATTTTCAGCCCATACTTTTGTTCTCAGTTTACTTAGTGTTTACTTTAGCTTTCATACTCTGTTGTGTTGTTTACTTGTATAAAGGAAATGCCTTCCAATTTTATCGGGATTTATGCCTTTGGTGCTAGTCGCCAGCCCCTGGCCTATCCAATGTGGGATTGGGGTAGTCAGGGCACGAGCCCCGAGGACGAGTCGTGAAAATTTGGTATCAGAGGAGTCAGTTCTACTGCAGAACTCAAGACTCTGATAATTTATTCCATGTGAAGAAATAGTGTTTTGGGTATTGAGTGTGGTTATCAGTCCAGGGAGCCCAGTGTTGGTGCGGCGGGAGATGGGCGACGCTTTCAGGCTCTACCACCACCACCACCAAGAGGTCCACCCTGACCACAAGGTGCTGGCAGACATAGGCAAGATCAGCTTTAGGAAGTGGAGGCCTATGGCTATGGTGCACCTGAAATGATTCTAGGTACTAACTATATCTACTCCACCCTTGCTGCAATTCTTAAAGACTCAGGAGTGAGTCATTCTTTCATTGTCGCTACCCTTTTTCAGAGATCGGAGATTCCGACGAAGCCGTTGGCTCGATCCTTATGGCTAGAGACTCCAACGAGAGCAGACTCGATGGTTACACACTGGTGGCGATAGTGTAAGCTTACTCTAGGATGTGAGATCTTCGACTGGGATCTTCTTGTAGCGGCGTCGAGGACTTATGACGTCATAATGGGCATGGATTCGTTATCTACAGTCCATGATCTGATAGACTGTATTATGCGCATGGTGTGGTGTGTCTGCACCGATGGAAGCAGGTTCACCTTCACTGGTGAGAAGGGAGCCGTTTTAGTGCAGGATGGACTCAAACAGAGGAGAGGACAACTGATCACTCATCACCTGGCTAGTCTCATCCTCGGAGTAGTTGATGTGAGAAGTCTGAGTTTTCCTGTTTCGGTGGATCGGTATGTGGACGTTTTTCTGGATGACATTCTAGGAAAAACACATCACAGAGAGGTAGACATCAATATTGACATATACCCCGGGACAACCCCGATATCTACTACAGCATATTGGATGGCTCCGAGTGAACATCGAGACTTACGGGAATAGTTGGAGGACTTGCAGGGAAATGGATTCCTTCAACCCAGTGTTTCACCTTTGGCCTCCCTTATTTTGTTTGCCAATAAGGTGGACGTGAGCTTGCAACTATGTGTCGACTATCGTCACCTGAATCAGGTGACTATGAAGAACAAGTATCCACTTCCGAGGATTGACGACATCTTCAATCAGCTCAAGGGAGCACACTAGTTTTCGAAGATAGACCTCAGTTCGGGCTATCATCAGCTCAGAGTTCGAGATGAGGATGTGCAGAAGACGAACATTAGGTGTCAGTATGGACACTATGAGTTCTTGGTTATGTCTTTCGGTGTGAAAAACATTCTAGAAGTGTTCATGTGTCTCATGAATAGGATCTTCCAGCCTTATATCGATCAATTTGTCGTAGTCTTCATCGAAGACATATTGATTTACTCGACTACTGGGGAGGAGCACGCCAACCACTTGCGGGTTGTACTTGATACACTCCGAGAGCACCAGCTTTATGGTAAGCTCTTGAAGTGTCAATTATGGATTTGAGATGTCCACATCATTTGGAACGTCATCACTGAGTCGGGATTTGCGGTGGATCCTGCGAAGATCGAGGCAGTACTAGCTTGGGAGCCACCTAGGAGTGTGATGGACGTGCGAAGTTTTCTAGGTCTGGTTGGGTACTATTAGAGATTTGTTCTAGACTTCTCCAGAGTTTCAGCACCACATTCAACTTTGATGAAGCAGGGGAAACCCTTCGTGTGGTCAAATAGATGTCATCAAAGATTCCAAGAGCTGAGACATATATTGACCAGTCCACCCATCTTGAGGATACCAAAGGATGGAGTAGGGTACATAGTTTACTACGATGCATGAGGGACCAAACTCGGGTGTGTCCTGATGTAGGAGCGGGAAGTGATCGCCTACGGTTCATGATTGTGGAGGAAACACGGGAATAACCACACTACCCATGACCTGGTGTTAGAAGTAGTAGTCTTCGCCTTGATGATATGGAAACACTAACTGATGGTCGAGTGCTTTACAGTCTACTCGGACCACCAGAGTCTCAGGTACATATTATCACAGAAGGACCTGAACCTGAGAGAGTGGCGATGGCTCGAGTTCGTCTAGGACTATGACTTTGAGATAGTATATAGTCATGGGAAGGGGAATGTAGTAGCGTATTCTCTCAGTAAGAGGTCATGCATTCAGCTACTTGGAGAGGCAACATAGCAGTTAGCCGCTTTGCATATATCCTTTTTGGATAGAGATGGAGCAGCCTTTCTATAGTCACTCCTCCACTACTTCAGCGTGTCATAGAGGCGTAATATGGGGACGTTGACTGTGAGACAGGACGTGCACAAATATCACCAAGACATGCACCAGATAGATTTTCTGTAGGAGTAGAGCACGTCATCCTTTTCAGGGGTCGTACCATTGTACCAACCATATTACAGGAAGTGGTTCTGAGTGAGTTTTACACTTCCCCTCTAGCGGTACATCTTGGATTAGCGATGATGTACTAGGACCTTAGACGATAGCACTGGTGGCCGGGTATGAAGAAGGTTGTGCCAGAGTTTGATTCACGATGCCTCACCTGCCAGTAGGTGATGGCAGATCACTAGGTACTATATGGCTTGTTATAGCCCTTAGAGGTCCCGGAGTGGATGTGGGATGGGATATCTATGTATTTCATGAAGGGACCTCCACATACTTCCATAGGACACAACTCTGTCTGGGTGATCATAGACCGACTCACCAAGTCATCCCACTTCTTACCCATCAGAGAGCAGGGATCAGTAGAGAGCATGGGACGCCTCTACATTCAGGAGATCTTACGGCTTCATGGTGTGCCCTCATCTAATGTCTCCGATTGTGACGCTCGCTTTACTTCCAGGAAATGGAAGGGGTTGTAGGAGGCTTTTGGGTTGCAGCTACGCCTAAGCACCTCCTTTGACCATCAGATGGATGGCCAGATTGAGAGGACCATTCACACACTCGAGGACATGATCCGTGAATGTGTCCTCAACATTGGTCGCAACTGGGAGGATCACCTACACTTGTTGGAGTTTTAATACAACAACAGATACCACTCCACCATTGGGATGGCACCATACGAGGAATTGTATGGCCAACCATGAAGATCACCTCTGTGCTGGACAGACCCTGGAGAGTCAGCACTTTTAGGACCAGAGATGGTCCAAGCCATGATAGAGAAGGTACAGATCAACTAGGAGCGAATGAGGACTACACAGAGCCGACATAAGTCATATGCTGATAGGTGGCTGTGACCACTAGAGTTCGAGGATGACGAGCATGTTTTCTTACAGTTCTCACCTCGACATGGGTTACGGAGATTTGGCCAGGGCGGAAAGTTATCTCCACACTTCATCAGACCATTCCAAGTTATCAGCATGATAGGCGATGTGGCTTATTACCTGGCTCTTCCACCTCAGTTACACCGAGTGCACGATCTCTTCCACATATCTCATCTAATGAGATTCGTGCATCACCCGACGCATATCATTGATCAAGAGGAGCTGTACATCGACGACAGGGAGACTTTTGCAGAGGTCCTAGTGGAGATCTAGGATCAATAGGAGTGGGTCCTATGTAGAAGGTCGATTCCTCTAGTGCACATTAGGTGGCAGCACGAGAACCTCCAGGAGAGCACATGGGAGAGAGAGGCTCAGATGCGTGCACATTACCCTCATTTGTTTCCATATATTATGATGTAGCTTTACATGGACGCAATGCCCCAAGGTGGGAGTAATGTAAAGACCAGTAAATTTCAAGGAAATTTTTTTTAATTTATTTGTGATTTTACAAGTACGAAGTTTCTAATGGCACCTGATTCAGAGGGCGTGTGTGCCCGAAATCAATTTTTGAAGTTTAGCTTGGGTATGTTCAGTAAACGAATGAGCTGGTTTTTATATCTTTTGAACCGGTGCTTGGAATTGAAATCTGAGGGCACTGATGGAACTGCATCACTGGTAATTTGTTAATAGGTCCTTTACTAGAGGTACGTTTTCTTGTGAGGAGTTGATAAATTTTGGGGATTAATAAAGAATTGAATAAAATTTGTGGTACAAATTTTATTCCTATATTAAGAGGTTTAATCCTAGGAGTGGGAGTTGGGGTGGTACCCACTAGTTACTAACTACCGATGAGAGGATAAAGGTGGGGTGGGTCTCACACGAGCACAACACTTCACTTTCCATAACTCCTCTAAACCCCCCTCTTAAGTTGTGTAACTCATCTTAACATGGTTTTACTTCCCCATTAATTGGGTGACTTATCCTCTCCTCACATTAATCTAATTCCACCACATAGTAATTTAATTATTTGAATGATGTGTTTGAATTTTGGAAATTTGATATGTTTAGCAAAATAATAAAACAAGGGAGGCCTTATTTAATTTTGTGGGCTGGTTTTGTGAGGATTTTGGGGAGAGAACTCTATGTCCCTTGACGAAATTCATCACCTTTGTTGAATAACGCCAAGACTCTGACGAAGAATGTCGACTTGGCGGTCCTGATATTCTTCATCCACTTCCTCCTCCTAGACAAGGGAGGAGATACAAATGATGACAGGGACGACGCCATCATCTGTGGCGCTTGACATACAGCAAACATCCTTCGACGTATAGGTGTTTTATGGATGGAGATGAATTGGTTTTCCTTCCATGTTGTCATTCCTCTTAAACCACTTGTGATCAGACTAATGCGGAAGGGAACAAAACAAACTAATATAGTTTGATTCCACCAATTTTTTTGGGAAATTGTGGAACTCTTCGGCCGTTCTTGAGAGGTGAATCAAGAAATGTTTTTAGAGCTAATCGGAGGCCCGAAAACATCATAAATGGCCTCAGAGTGTCGGGGTGGCCTAGAAGCGGATGTTTCGTAGAAAACAAATCATCAGAACGATGAACGGACACCTTGGGAGGCATGCTGGCCAGAGGCATCATTTTATGGAAAAATGCAGAATACACGGCGTGTCCTCCAGGAGCACACGACGTGTAGTACAAGTGTATTGTGACTTTCGTTTCAAACATTAGAAAAGTAAAACATGGTGTGTGACTCTAGAAACAATACATGTACTCTCCACACTATTTGACAGAGGAGAATTCGAGGGGCTTGGCGTGTATTTAGGGAAAATACATGGACACAGACAACAATACACGAACAAGTAACATGGCGTGTATTATCTTCATAGTAAGGAAGAAGCAGCTTCTCAAGGCTCAGCGTGTAATCTGGGAGATACATGGACACGAGAAGAACCACATGGACAAGAGTCACGGCGTGTACTACCATCTCCATGGAAGAAGTGGCTTCGTGATGAGTCAACATGTATTTCGGGAATAGACTAACACTGGGTGGAGTACACGATCATGTACTCCATCACACGACCAGAAATGGCCAATGGTGCAGGCTAACACGTGTACCAATTACCCGTGTTGGATAACATGGGTTGAGGCTATGTACATGCACATGGACAACGTACATGAAGCTGACCCCAGATGTTTGGACACAACATGTAACCATACCACACACCATGTACATACTTTTTACATGAACATCCCTTCAAAACGAGCTGTGGTAGATGGGCAGTACCCAAGGTCTGAAGACACGACATGTAACCATACCAACATTTTGTGTACATTATGGAAAATGGATTGGTCATCATGTACTCAGTGTCTTGGGCACGTTTTGTATGGTTTTTCACCTATGCCATGGGATGGAACTATGGGATACATCAATTCTGGACTTCGTGTCAGTTGATGTATCATTTCCCTTGGCTCGTGGGGTGGACACTCCCGGAATCGAACATGCTTTGTGCGGGATCCCTAGAGTTGTCTGCGACTGTGATGACGATGATGACTGTACTTAGATCCTATATGGGTTCAGCAGTGAGGACGACTGTACTTGGATTCTACATGGGTTCGGAAGAGAGGGAAACTATACTTGGATCCTACGTGGGTTTAGATGTGAGGATGACTATACGTGGATCCTATGTGGGTCAGCATCGATGGTTATTGTACTAGGATCTTACGTGCGTTCGGCAGTGACGACTTATGTACTTGGATCCTACGTGGGTTTGGGATGGTAAATGATTCACAGGCTACATCTATAATATGCACCCCTCTCCATGAGTAATATACTTGTGTGAGGTGAGTCTTGATTTTCAATCATTATCAATGATGTGATTGACTTGCCTTCCTATGTGGATTGGGTTATGCTTTCCTATTTTGATTGGGTTGTGCTTTCCTGTGTGGATTGGGATGTACTTAGGCTTGTGAGTTGGAGCCGAACTGGAAATGATGACTTAGGTATATGTATGGCCATATACCTATGTAGAGTTGGTTCACACTTCGTGATTGTATCATCCCTTTGTGGTTTTTCCTTTGTGGATTCTAGGAGACCATAGTGGGTCTCGTGGTCCCTACTGAGTATCGTATACTCACCTCTGGATGGGCCATGTCCGCACAATGTTTTTTTGGTTGCAGACGATGGACAACACTGATCGTGGTTGAGGCTTGTAGAGCGAGACGATACCTGGAGGTGGACTATAAGGCCAGATGTACACAGAACGGACGACCAGACCCAAGGAGCTGAGGAGATCATCTGTACCCACCCTTCAGGTGGGATAGCCGGAGGAAGAATCTGTGGTTGCTGATTTACTTTACTGATGTTGTATTTTCTTTTCAATTGTACTATACTTTAAGTTGGTTTTTTATTCTGTCCCATTTACTTTTCCGCACTTACTTTTATTCTCAGTTTACTTAGTGTTAATTTGAGCTTGCATAATCTATTGTGTTATTTACTTTTATAATGGCAATGCCTTCCATTTTTATTAGGAATTACACCTTTGGTGCTAGTCACCAGCCCCTAGCCTATGGAAGGTGGGCTTGGGGTAGCCACGGCATGGGCCCCATGGACGGGTCATGACAAATCAATTCATCCAGAGAAAATGGAGAGTATTTGAAAATAAAAAAAGAAAATTATGATTATTTTTATGTTTGGGATGTATTATGAGATCCCCCATACCTATATTCTTATACCAATTTCATAAAAACATGTTAATTTCATTCTTTATTTGGTACCAATTCAAGTGAAAAAATAGAATTAATAATTACAATATCAATTTTAAATATTGAGTCAGTAACATTCCTAATTCCAATTATGATTACTATTTCAGAGAATTTTGAAAATTAATTTACTATAAAATCTATTATAATTCAAATATAATTGACATATTTTTAATGAAATAGATATTCAATAATATACAACAATCTTTTATTGTATCCAACAATATTATCCACACATGAAACCATTATATATATATATCATGAACAATATTATTCCAAAATAACCTAGAGAAATAAATTAATAATAATTTTGAGAGAAAATTATCATTAAGAATAGTATACAGTGGATCATATCCTAGAGTAATAAGGAATTTATAATGTGGATGGAATAAATAGTAACTAAGTAGTACTAAATATCTGTTTTCATGAGATTGATATATTTTTATGTATATCATAATACGGTAAACGATCAATTGAATAATAATATCATATTTCTTATAAACATAATTCATAATTCAAACCATTTAATTCACATAATTAAAGGCCCATTTCAATACATTATAAATAATTTAATCTTTCAATGCATCATTCAAATATATTATAAACTATTATTAATCCTACACCATATATTTGAAGAAAAACTTCCTCTTGTGACCTACTTAAATATCAGTGGGTTATATAATTATCACTTGTATAAAACACAAAACAAAACAAAATCATTCATTGTATTAATGTCATTAATATACTATAAATAAAATAACCATAGTTCTATTAAATTAAATAAAAATATGTATTGATATAATTTTATTACTGAATACCATTACTTCCCCATTAAATAAACAGAATAACTTATTTATGTCCCATATAAACAATAATAAATTACATGAACACTACATACGTGTTCTGCGTGAATATTGAAACATATAGAATTTCATCATCCCTTAATAACCTATGTGAAAGATAATGGTTTAATGGAAACTTGTATTATTAATTTTAATAATATATTTATATATGAATAGATAATTATAAATATATAAAATATACACAATGAAGAATAATAAAAATCAACGTATATTGAAATTTCAATAAAATATAATTATACTAGATTTAGTGAACCATTCAGAAATATGTGGGTATGACCTTTACTTGAACAAAATTTAAAAAAAATTAAAAACTCATATAACTATTATAATATAATTGAACGTGGAAATAAAAGAAAACTTTGACGTGAATCATTATTACAAATAACATGCATGAGATAAGGAAAACATGTTCAATTAGAAATTGTAAAAAAATATACTGTCATTACACTTATTTACACATTGTCAAACAAAATTGAAAATGACTATTACCAGACATGGAGAAACATTTCCATTATAAATTATATAAATAATGATAGTTGAAACATGAAATAACATTTAAAATTAAGTTAAATAAATATATGTAATACTATAGAATCATATAATAAATATGAACGTAGAGAAATTAATGTTTGTCTCTAGAAAGAAATGATAAATCCATATGAACATTCGATCATCCTCCCAATTTTGTTGTGAACTAAGAGTAATAAATTTGGTAACAAGAAATTAAGACAAAAAATATCTAGATGATATATATATATAATGGTTTTTATATAAAAATAATAAATAATTTCAGTATATAAAAACATAACATAATCAACATTGATTTCAAAGTGTGATTAAATAAACCTTATTTCATTATTTTCCTTCAAATAAAAAAATATATTGAAAGAGACAGAATAAAACAGAATTTTTGTTCCATTCTATTTAACTAATATTATAATATTGTTAAATTCATGTGAATTATATACAAACAAATTTAAATTAGTGGATATCATTAAGTATATCTTATTGAAAGGAAATCTAGATAAGAAAATATTACCACTATTATAACATTCGAATAAAATCACCTTGAAATATAGAATACTAACTGAACATTATATACTATTAATAATTGAATTATAATTATATATTATATAAAATAGATTTAATGTACATATTTTACAATATAAAATAATATAAATATTTAAAAAATCATTCAAGAAATAAAATTTTATATGAGAAACCCTTATGATGGATTCCTATATTGTCTGATGCATTATATTATCGTATAAAAATAATAAAACTCATTCATCTATTTTTTTAAAAACATATTAACATTTATTTGATTTTTTATTTATCTATTACATTAATCTATAATATATTTATAATATACAATAAATAATATTGCTATTTATTTGTTGGTAGTTTCAATCAGTCTTAGTTTATTTTGATATAATTGTTTATGACATCATTGAACATTAATGTGTTAATTATCAATTAATTAGTTAGGTTATTGTTATATATGTTCCATAATGAGTAATTATTCTCTTGGATTATTACATTGTTGTTTCAAAAATGGTTGTCCAAAATAAATACACAACATACTTGGTTTATCCTTTTTTTAAATATATTATTGTATATTAATAATAAGTTAAATACAAATACTTCCATTGATGAGATAACCAATTTTATTTTTAAATATTGTATCATACTAATAATTATGTTTTCATAGTCATTGTCAATAAAAATTTATAGCATCAATAATTTAGGTGGTAAACCAGATACAAACATTAACATTTTGTAATTAATTGATGACTATGATTATTAATTGAATTTATTACAATATCCTCATTAATGATATATAATTTTTCTATAGTTTATTTTATTTTTATAAATAAGAATATTTAATATTTTATTGAATAATATTAATGAAAAATAATGATAATAAATTATTACTTGAAAATATTTAATCATATCTAATATTCGAAAAGTCTTTTTTTCAAGGAATTTAACAAATATATGGGGGACTAACACAAACCATTATAGGAGATGCATCTTAGGGGATTATATTTTGTATTTTATTAGTGTGAATTATAATTCTTATGTTTCATTTGAAGGATATTTTAAGGGACTTCTATTTGGGATAGGGGTGGAGTTTTTTAAATAATAATTCATAAATATAAAATGAATTTCTTATTATTGAAAGGCGGTTCAAAAATATTTATTTGATAATGATAATATGACTTTTGGTTGATAAGATGCATGTGAACAAATTTAATAGTAAGGTTTTTTAAAATTTCTTGAGCTTATACAATATTTTATTTTATTTTATTAATTGTACCTCTAATGTAGTGACTACCCTTTAATGTTTTTATTATTAGAAGTGAAAATGTCAATATATTTTTATTTTAAAATTCAAATTACTAATTTGGAAATTATTATATCAAAATAAATTTCTATAGTTGATATAAACTTTAATAATAACATCACTCAATAGATATAAAAAATATTTTCAAGAAAATATTACTTAATAATAATGATATAGTCATATTTTTATAGAAAAAATTAAGTGTTATATTAATTTTAAACAAAAGAATAACTAAGTTTAAAATATTCAAAAAAATACTAGTTGATTGAACTAATTTTTTTTTCTATAGAATATAATATATCATATGTTCTAAAATGAAATGAATTTGGTTCAAATTAAAATTTATTAATTTTCAATGTATTATGTTACGCATAATTTTCTTTTTGAAATAATTAATTCATAAATTTTTAAACCATGTTTATATATTGAAGTTTTATTAATTACTTTAGAATATTTAAAAACAATAATTTTACAATTCCAAAAAAATATAAAAAAAAATAAAAAAAATTCACTCTTGAATAATTGTGATTTACTAAATCAAATATTAAATTTTATTTTTTAATATCAATTCATGAAATTTGAAAATTAATATTTTGAGATAGAAATATAATGAAAATTATTTCTACAGTAAAATAATATTCATATGATAATTTTTATTAATGATATTTCATATCAATTATGGATTAAATGAGTGTCAATATATGTATTTTGATTATGAATCATTTTCTAATAATAATCCTCTAAATGCGACTAATAATAATATATAACACATTTAAAATTACTTCCTTGAATTATTTTTTTCACCATTAAAATATATCAATATGTCCAATTCCAATTATTAATTTTTCAGTTAATTAGTATTAAAATAAATAGAAGCATTATTAAAAAAACTAATTACATATAATTAATTTAAATACCTATTTTTAACTAAATAATTTTGATTATTTATAATACTTTTATTTATATAATGTTTTATATTCTTATAATTTTCTTAATAACATTTCACATTGTATTATCATAATATGTTAATATTGATCATACATTGTAATAAAATATATATTAGATCATTTTAGTTCATTTTATCATCTGATGAAGGCAATTCAGCCTAGTATATATTTAAATGAAAAATTACATAATTAAATCGTAGTATGTTACACAATGTGAGTTCACAATAATTTTTATTCACCCCACTTGGAATTGATGATATGATTATAAGGGTAATATCTATTAAATATACTCAAACTAATCACATTGTGGAGTATGATTACCACTTAAGGGAATAATATTGGAAAGCCACTATGTCCCCATCCTTATATAGTTATTCCACATTACCCGTCTATGTTTGATATTAATTAATGATCAATTTTTCATTTTTATTATCAATAATATGATGTAAAAATACCATGGTGGTAAAATTGTATATGTTTAATTTTATATTGGTTGATGAGTAGAAATATGTTATTCACCCCCACTCTTGTATCAATACAAATCATGAAAGTATATCAACTTGTAGCACTATGACGTCTCCCCAGGATTCGAAATAATTTTTATAAATCCCTGGTCTCGTTATCAATTTATATATAGTAAAAATATTATAATATATTACAATATATATATATAGAAAAAAAATTCCATTCCTCTACAAAATGAAATATTTTCTAGATAATACCTCCAAGAAATCTTGGAATTAGTTGGCCAAGAAGACTAGATAGAATTCAATGTTGAAGGATGATAAAATAGTACATGAATATATTCATTGTGTTAAATTTTTTTATAAATATATTAAATATGATTCCAATAATTATTATTCATGTAAATTTTTGTATAAATATGTTTTTATTAAATCAGTTTCTATTTTTTATAATTCATATATTATCAGAAAAAACATCATATTGATTTTTTTTCACAAAATTAATTTTATATATCATGGGTATTTGGTAGTCCAAACCATAAGAAAAAAATACTCATTATTTTAAAATGTAATATGATATAACAACCATATAAAACATGATAATGCTATGGAAGAATTATTTTTAATTAGATATGAAATTTTGTTTGTGATAGATAAAAAAGTGTAATGTGATACTTGAGAGAATGTTTCGAGGAAAAAAATATTTCTAAAGTGCTCCATTCATTGAAAATATTATACATGGAATATATTAATGTTAATGAATCCCATATTAAATTGAAAATAGGGAGGATAAATATGATGATAATTATTTAAAAATTTAATATAAATATTGAGTATCATCAAATATAGAATCTAAGAAAATAATGTTAACATAGGTTTAATTACATTTAATTAAATAAATACAATCCTTGTATTATATTTCATTAGTTGGATGTAAAGATTAGAATATATAAAAAAACTAATTTAAAATAACCAAAAAATAGTGGGAAGAAAATTACTTCAAAAAAAATTATGGAAGTGTTCTTATTTATGAACACTAATTTTTGTTTTATAAATTTATATTATTATCTTATATATCATTCATCTTATAGATAATGGAAGAATGATACTCAATTTTTATCCTTTTTTTTGAATAATTTTTCTGTTTTTATTGATATTGAATGGCAAATGTTTTGGAATGAAATATTGTTTTTCACAGAAGATGATAAAAAATCACTTTATAATGCATGGAAGAAGAATATCTGAGAATATAATATCCATAATTAATTTTAAAAATGATTTTATATTTAAAAATAGTATATTTTACATGCTATGAGATTTTTTAAGTTTTCATTAACAACAATATATGATACATTTATTGATTTAGGTGATATTAGAGGATTGGGGATAGGGTTATAGAGTTTTGAAATAATATGTTAAAATAAGAAAATATTAGAACGCATAAATTCTATGGTATAAGATAAGAATATGAGAGAAGACTTGTTGTATAGATTAACATTTCACTTAAGAATATAAATCTAGAAAAATTATTATTTTAAATTCATTATTATTTATATGAATAATTCATATAAGTAGGTAGAAATAAATAATTTTCAAATATAATCCATATATGTATAATTAACTAGATTATTTGAATAAATAAATTCAATAAAAGAAGTACGATTGAAATGCAGGGATATTTTCCTTGGAGGGAAAATCATGAGATCAAAGGAGAAAAACATTTTTAGAAGAGGTAAAATATTATATAGATCCAAATGATAAATAATATTCAAATCATTGTGGATGAAAAAAAATATAATGGAAAATTTGAAATAGTATTTTGATAAAAGCACTACAATAATATAGAATAATTCCAAAATAAAATCAATCTATGATAGGGAAAATATTATTGGTTTTGTGATAAAAATACTAGATGAATAGATATTAATTATTACGAATTTTAAATATAAATTTAATTATAACATCAATGGATATGGTTATGGAATGTTGATTTTTTATATATATATTTCTATTTAATATATAATATGTATGTGTGAAACATTACTATTGATGAATAGATATTAGATATAATTTTCTATATATTATAAGACTAAAAATTTAATGAAATAATACACACACATTGAGAAGATTGTGCACACTCAAAAAATACTCTTTTGCAAATTTCCATCATGGTTGGTAATAGTAATGATATTTGATATTTTTGGAAGGAATTATTGTTCACTGCATGATATGATAACAAATATTATTCTAGCTTAAAATAAATCTCAAAATTAATCAGAACCGATGTTTCCAATAATTGATAATATTTATAAAGTCATAAATAAATAATTCATGAAGTGTAATAAATATTTTAGATCTATAATTAGTTGTGTTTATAGGATTTGAAACAATTTTTATAACTTTTTTCTTACATTATGGAGATGATGGATATTCTATTTATTCCCATGCATGTTTATTTATTTTTTATTATACTTGGATTTTAATATAAAAATGTAATGGGTAACTCATATAAGTTTGTAATATAAATATAAATAAAAGAAATGATATCTCATGAAAATTGAAAATTCAATAATTATTTTATAATTAAATGGGATTAATATATTACTGCAGTTAACATTAAAATAATTAATGACCAGATGATTTAATATTAGAGATTCTATTTTCAGGGGGAGTATAGTTGTGAAATCATTCAAAGATATATACTTTTTTTAATAATCATGAATTCTAGGCAGTCATTCGAAAAACATTAAGGCTTCATTTTATTATCCCATTTCTATTATGATTAAAAATATCTTTAATTATTCGATGTTCTTGGGAATGTGAAAAAAAATTGTTGGAACCCCAACCTTATCTAGAATTATTTTGACTTGTTTAGTGATGTTGACTTTAGGTTCATAGAATTTTCAATAAAATATATTTTTCACCACTTATTGGAGTTTTAGTAGATTATTTATTATATTGAATAAAGTAATTGGATTGTTGTTTTTCCTCAATTTATCATCATTGTTTTATAAACTAGGTCATAAAAAATAAAAATAGAGTTGTTTAACGGATGGAATGTTTATAATAACTATTTGGTGTCACCATTACCTCATATAGAACTGACCGATTATCTTAATTCGTGGGATAAAAAATAAAATAGGAGAATTGAAATGGGTAAAATGTATTTTTATTTTTAAGACTCAGAATATATGAATAATCATTCCCTTGTAGATATGTAATTCATGCCAAGGGTATTCCATTTACCTTTTTCATTTATTATTAATAGGTGGAATTAAAATATGAATTATTGATGAAATATTGACAAACAATTTTTTTATGTAGTTGATGGAATTTACAATTATCAAAAAGAGAGATATTAAAAGATTTAGTGGTTTGGATTCAAATAATTGTTTATCCAACATAGTGTGACATATTATGTTTTTATATTTGTTCCTTTGAAATAATATTTATCTCTTTTATATCCTTCTATAAATGAAACCCTATGTCTAATTGAACAATGATATGTTTTGGATGTATATCTAGCCATCATTTTAGAGTGTGTGAAATTTGTCAACCAAATTATAATATATATATATATATTTCCTAGAAGAAATAAATTTACAAACTCATATGAAATAATCATTAAGATATTAATAAAATCATTTTATGAATAAAAGACATATTTTTTATAAAATGTTTTTTTGTATGTAGTTTTATTTTAATATAAATTAATATATTGATTAATATTTAAAAAATATTAATGATTAAATGTACTTATAATGTAAAAATTATAATTCATAAATTAGTTATTTAGTTTTTTGTAATTTATATAAAGTCCTCTTAAGGAAAAAATATTAATTTTATAAAACCATTTTTATGGAAGCAATGAGTTTTTAATTTAATAAATTAAATAAATTAGTTAAAATAATAATGATACTGATATTCATATATTTTATATCAATGAAAAACTTTCATTATTTATAGAAAATTTTTTATAAGTAATTCATTGAATTTAACCACATTTTTATGTTAAAATGATGATATTTTGTAATAAACACGTTTTTTAATTATTTTTTTTATAAACTTATTTTTTAAATCTATAGAAATATAATTTGACCAATATATTCTATGTTTTAAGAAGTCATTTGAATTTTTTTTATGATGTATAATTATTGTTTTTCAAATTTAGTAGTAAAAATAAAAAAAAGATATGTTTACCACAATTATGGTGGAAAGTGGTTTATCATGCATTAAAGATATATGGTTATAAGATACAAATAAAAATATCTATATATTAATTTTTGAAGATATTTGATAGATATATTTTTCTATCATTGGATTCTATTCAATTTATTCAACATTTAAGTGAATATAACTATATATTATGGATATATTTTCACAAATTTTATATGGGTATCTCTCAAAATTATTAAAGTGCAAATGTTCTCCAAAATTATTAACCTAAATTGAACATAATATATTAGTGAATAAATATCATGTAATATTACACCATTATTTCCATTATTAATTAAGATTATATTAATCCCCTATTACCATTCTATGAATTCATAAGGATCTTCCAAAGGAGGTCTATCAAATAAGATGAATTCATCTTCCAAAAATATATAATCTTCGTCATCTATATACATTATTCAATATAAATGTTTTATAAATAAATTTTCTCTTCCTCTTCTTTATAATATATTTTTTAAATTCACTATGTTATAAATTATATAATCAATTTATAAATTAATTTTTTGTTTCACATAATGTAGGAGAAACTTATCAGACATTTCTGTGAAATATTATTTTCATTTATAAAAGGTTTATTACATAATTCTGAAAAATATATGTAAATAATTGTGTTCAAAACACTAAAAATATATATGGGATAAAATTTATTAAAATATTTTTCTTTAATGTGGTAAAAATGTTCTTAATATTTATCTATTATCACTACATTAAAACCTCATCTATTATTATTAAAATTTTAATCATTTTTATGGGTTTGGTGATCATCGAAAAGTTGATATTATTTATCTTTGGTTGGTTCACCAATTTTTTAAATTTAATTTCAATTTTGATGCTCACAAAAAAAACATTTATGTTTCAAAAGAAATTACATTAAGTGAATTTCAGGACATTAATTACAGAAATAATTTTGTTTTTCTATACGTATAATTTGTCTTTAATTTGGGGAATATAATTATTTTCTAAATTGAAATTACTTTAATGTTTTTCATAATTAATCCACATTGTTCAGACACAATATTTTAAGGGAAATGTAGGTTTTTTATATACTATAATTGTGGTACAATTAAGGATATGAAACCCTACTTTTTTATTAAACCCAACATTTGAGGATTAAATATATGGTTCATCAGACAAAAAATTGTATTTATGCAGACCCTATAGTCCATAAATAAGTAAACATTATTTTGGAGTTTAACTCAATACATAGAAACACTACATTTTCCTTTGTCAAAGATGTTGTTTTGAGTTGTGTTTTCATTCCACATTTTTTATAATGACATCACTATATTTAAATATCACATTAAATATGATTACAGAATGATTCAAAGGCTCATATTCAATATAGTATACCATTTTAATTCTAAGGTATTTTACAAATTTATTCGATTCATTATAATTTAAATAAAATGATATACTTATTTATTATATTGACTATAATTATATTTGAACATCATGAAAAATTATGTGATGTTCATATTCTAAATATATAAATCATATTTTATTTGGATGAAAATAAAATAGGAAGTTCATTTTAAAATAATAATTTATCATTACCTTTTGATATACACTCTGAAGACATAAATTTATTAATTCTTGTTTTTTTTTCTATTGACAGTAGTGTTTTATTTCATTGATAATCATTTTTTGTAGTTTCTAAAATATCATGTATAACGTAATCAATGGAGGAATACATGTTTAATAATATTGTATTTTTACCTATAATATAAAATATTGAATTTTTTATGACATTAAAGAAAATTTTAATGACATTTTTTATATTGAATAACTAATATAACTATAGGTTTCTTCTAAAACTATGTGCCAAATATATTTCAACATCTACTTAAAGATAAATTATTTTTTAAGGTATTAGATACTCATACCAATTCATTTGTGTAGTTACAACATCTCATAGTGATATTTAATTATTTTGATTACCTAAAAAATATAAGGACCTATATATTCTGTGATTTTATGGTTTAAACTATGTTCACTTTGTTGTATAAGACCCCAAAAAATGAAATTCTTTTGAAAATAAAAAAGAACACGGATATATATTTTATAGATAAGAATGGGGGGTCATTGTTTCCTAAACCACTACATTTTACGACGTTCATTCCCACTATTTCATACCACCAATCACTCATAATTAAGATTAAATAAATAAAACACTTCATATACAAAGTAAATATTAGATTCTAAAAATATTTTAAATTTAAAAAATTAACCCCCCACTCTCATTTTTTGAAATATTCATTGTAACCATTTTTTGTGAGAGGGAATAAAATGTGAGGTTCTTTTAGGGTGATGTAGTCTAGGGTGGTGAGTTTTTTTAGTCTATGGAATGATATTGAATAATTTTTTTATTTTATTTTTTGCACATATTATGATTTTTAAGGTTATTTGGCTCTCATTGAGGCATACAAAGATGCCCCCTCTAAATGGAATGGTATTGGTAAGATAGCTATTACTACAAGTCTTATTTTTACCTGAGGAAAAAACTATGGTTTCTAGATGATTTAATATGTAGGATTTCTCAAAAAAAAAATTATTTGTATTGGATGTCTGTTTCATTTGGATATGTTTTATTCCACTATTTGTATACCTCAGATGTTATGAAACTTCATTCTTGTATTTCAGTCTCCAAGTATCAGCAGCCCATTAATCATTTTTTATTATATTTTAGATATTATTTATTCAAATGTTATGAAAACATTTTTTAATGTATGGAGAATTATTCATGAGATTATCTAGAACTTATATCACATGAAAATTATATATGATATTTACATGGAAATAGACATTACGGTTATTCATTATAAGGATACCGTAAGGGTGTAATTTTTTAATTTTCCTAGAATGTTAGTGGTAATGTTGGAAATTATTCCCCCTAATTGAGAGGGTAATTACCTCCACCACTAGTGATGATATTCACATGAATATAGAGTATGTGAAGTTTCTCCATTATTATGAATATCATAACTAGTTTAGGTACCCTAATGAATTATATCACAAGAATATTTTATGTTGAACATTTAGTTTCATGACACACTTGGATATGTAATTTAAGAGAAATAAGGGAAATAATGGGATTGAGTGAGAAATAGATAAGACTAAAGGGATGGAAAAATTAATTCATTAGTTCCATTAAACTGCCTCTTAATATGTTTCTACATTAGATAAACCATCTCATGTTCCTTACAAGGATGGTCTGAAATTTGTTTTGTAGTTGGAACTGTAGTTAACACACAATCTAGGGATCATATTCATCCAGGGCGATGAACCTTGGATTGGATTTAGATTGTGAATGTGATTGATTGATTGAATAAATATACTAATTCATATGTTGATTTTTTGTTTGATTGTGATACCACTAATTATAAGTATACTGTGGATGGACCCAATAACGATGGACAAAGATATAGTGATAATGAATTCGACACACAATATGGTCTTCACCTCCAATTAGGGGTGGAGAAAAAATTTGTTTCAAGGATCACCCTAGGCCTATATATCATCCTTTGAAGCCTTATTACATTCTCTCTCTAAGGAATGAAATAGAACATAGAACTATCTCAATGTATTTTTCAAATGTTGAATATGAATCTTTGAAATTATGGTTTTAAATTTGTTTATTTTTTATTGTGACTAGAGGTGTGCTTTATACATGAGTATAAAACAGAAGATAGTATTTTCGACCATATATCATGTTTTTAGTTATTATTTTGAAAAATATGAGCCATTAAATTTCAAATAAAAGGTCTGTGGGATACCATTGGAATTTTTGGGACCATGATTTTGGACTCCTAATAAGGTATGGATTTTAAAACTAGTCAAGAACATGTTTTATTAGGGTCTCATCTAGATGATCATATAAAAAAAATTTGAATTTGGGTAAAGATTATGTATATAAAAATCTCATATGGGTGTGTATAATGTTGGTGTAGTCACTCCCACTCTTGAAGTAAAACAATCAGAATCTCTAATGGATTCCATATTAAACATTAAAATTACTGATAACTTCGTTAGTTTGTATGAAATGTGTTTTCAGGACCCAGATCATAGAAATGATGTTTCTACACATACTATGGTTATAAAACCTTCTCTGGTTCATCATAATTAGGATAGAGGTAATGTTAACCCAGACCACAATTTTTGGATTCATTCCTCCCATAGTTGTGAGGATGACAACCAAATATTTTCAAATTACTCTAAATAAGAATAAAAATTTGTTTCTTTTGATGAAGAATTTGTTGATGGTGTAAGGGGGACAATAGAAGTGAGATAAATCATATATAAGGGGATTATAACATCGTGTTCGGGGTGCATTTAGTTTCAATCATGGCATTATAATCCACTCTCATGAGACATAAATGAACATGCTTAATGTAAAATAATGTTTTTTCTTAAGTCCTAGTGATTTATGATTTCTAGCCACATTTGGTTTCTTCCTTTTTTACTTTTTTATATTATTTCCTTCTTGATGAGGATAAGTTTTTTGTTTGACACCATGTGATCTTTCTCTAATTATTTTTTCTATTTAACAAAGATGATTTCAGCTCATCATTTTAATAAAATATTTTTGGAAATTATATATGATATAATCTATTTTTAGATAATAATATATTATTTTTTTGATGATTAATTAATAATAATATAAATATTTTTTATTCTTTAATAATATAAAAATAATAATTTTTGTTGAGAAATATATTAACTACTTAATTATTTTAATATAATCAGTATATTAAGATATATTATTAACTTTATATTATATAATAAATAATATAATAATAATTATTTTTATTTAAAATATTTAGAGACTTATTTTTTATATTTGTGTGTCAAATATATTTTGATAAAAAATATCATGAATTTATTAATAAGTGATTTATTTATTAATAATCAACTTTATTATATACTATTAAAAAAAGTTATATTATTATATCATTAAATAATCATTATTGTTGAAAATAATACACATTAATTTTTATTTCTATAAGTGTATTTAATTTTCATATATTATCATTTTTAATTCATTAATATGTAAAATATTATTTAATTGTGATTTTTTATTTATTGATAAATAATAAATTATTATTATATTATTAATATAAGTAATTTCATTTTACATAATGTTTAATCTATAATTGTATAAATTAAATAATTTATATTGATAAAAATTATTACTAGTTAATAATTATATTTTTCGTAATATATAATTTTTATTTTATTAATTAAATTATTATATAATAAGAAAAATAATATTTATTAATAATATTTAAAATATTTATGGAATGAAAAAAAATATTATTTATATTCAATTTTTAAGTTAATGGGATAATTTATTATAAATAATAAATATAACTGTACTATTTAGTGTTAATATATCTAACAAATAGTAATTATTATTGTTACTAATGTAAATATTTATATTAATGTTTCTCAATCATTCAAAAATATTTGTATAAAATTCAAATTACATTAAAAAAATGTTATGAATGAATATATAATTCATTAGTCTGCTTTTTTTTGTAATTTTTATGTAATTATTTTAAAAAAACATGTACAAAAATAATATATATTAGTTTCATTATGATATAATGGGGCATAATCAAGTTTATATATAATGTGTTCATTCGATCCATGTTTATGAATAATATTTACCATATGTAACTTCTATTTATAATTCATAGAACCTACCTCCACATCATCCAATGTGATATATAGTGGATCCTATTGGATTTATATTTCTCATCCCATTTTGGATGATGTTAGGGTCAAATGCTTGTCTCCCATAATGTGCACTCGATCACAACAAATGCGGGTCACACTCCATAACGAGATTGTTGGTGTTGCAAGTGTAATGTGACACATCTCCGGGGGAGGGGGAAGAAGGACCTCAGTAATTTTTTTTGTTGAATTATATAACCCTTGAAAATTGTATAATAGATGACTAACCGACACTAACATGGAACAGTAGTAGTTTGTATATTGGTGTTAACATTATTGTAGCTCTATGGACTTCCAGACCTCGGCCACTGTAACACATTTGACGTGGTGCCACCATTCACAAGAGAGATGCAGACATCCTATACAGTTGGTGGAACAATGGATTGTCTTACTACATTTTGTATCTCAAATCAATATTTGGTTTATATGTGCGAAACCTGAGATACACTATATAAATTTTTCCTTATAAACTATTCAATCTTATGCCTCTCCATGGACATAGGAATCATTCCCTAAACTGCATAATTCTGTTTTCCCATGTTCTATTGTTTTCACCTTTTACTCTTATGTGATTTTTTTTCTTTATATCTTTTTGACTCATGACATTTCTACACCAGATCTAAATAACTTCAAAATATTCCATATCATAGCTCCAAGGATAGAAGTTTCTATCTTGAGATCACCCAAAATGTGAAAAAAACTGATTCTTTCAAACAGATATATGTGGAACATAGGAAAATAAAATCTATAACATAAGCTAGTCATTATCTAGATCTATAGAAGTTACTTCAATGATGACAAATTTTATATTTTCATCAGCCTCTAGCTATATATGTGTCTTATATATAACAAGAACTCCACATGATACACATATTCTTTCCTAACATGTTGGTCACCCATAACACATTAATATTTTACATCACACACTCATCATCACCAAGGACATCAAAATTAAATCCCATGATAAGTTTCATAGGAAAAAATACACTATATCACTACTAAATGAAATTAGGACTCTTGAATAGTGCATCCCTCTACAACTATGCGATGGAGATGAGTGACAAAACAACCTTATGAAAAAATTGCATACTTCTCTAATGTTATTAAAATTATAGTTGAACATTAGATGGATGAATTATTAACAAGTCATGATAACCACATCTCTATCACATAATATATTTCATTGGGTACATTCTATTCCATGGAAATTAATCCATCTAATTTCATAAATTCATATGTACTTTGATGATCCCTCGTAATCAGGACTCATGTCATCAATCCCACATATCAACATATCCTGAATGATATTACCATAACCAAAGTCATGATTCCATATCATCTTCCATTATTAAAGTATATGTAACTTACTAGGTTGTTTAATAATGGGATAATTTAATCCATACTAATTCATTCCAGTAGTATTCTTATTACACTCAAAAATATTAATGTAAATCAGAGGTATGATGCTTGAGCTGCCAACAATCATAAACATTCAATAAGGATGTAGGATCTATATGATAGCCTTTGTATATGGCATTGATGAAAATTTAAATAACATTAAAATATGAATATCAATTAATATGTGATGAATTTATTATAATTTATATTAATTTAACAATATAATTATAAATCATGTATGTTTTATGGTTGAAGAATTTCTAACATATGTTTTCATGTGTGGACATCATCTCTTCCTTTATCTAAATATAGATATACCCGAATCGACATGTAGAAAACATTTTAATACATATATTTCATAACATTAATTTATTCATTGTATTTTTACATAATATGGATAGAGAAAGATAACATCATCTATAGAGAGACTCTGATAAAATAATGGACGTAAATAATATGTGGTAACATTTAGCTAAGGGATGTATTCATTCACATATCCAAATATATATCAGAATAATATATGTTGTGATCTATATCATATCTATGTGACATATGATCCATTATTCCCAATATTTATATGAAATAAATTCATACCCTGAGTTATACAATCATATCTGATCCATGTCCTCTAATAATAATAAATAAACCAAATTTACAAGTGTTTTCATATAATAAATGAATATTTTGCATCCAATAAGCCTTTAAATGAATTCACCTGAAAATGGAAGTACACTTATATAATTAAAATCAACTTCAATATGATAAAAATTATTTTATATCCATGAAATGTGTAATATACTTCTAAATAGAGAAACTCCATCATCATAGACATCAGGGCCATTAAATATGTGAACTACATACAATAAATCTTCACCCACATGGATTGGCATAGCTTTACCACTGATGGGGATCCCAAATATAATGAATAAATTCTTGAGTTTCGTACTCATCTATCCATATAGAATATTTTATGTGTTTTTAACTTTCATTCAACTATCTATGTATGAAAAAAATGAGATTAGGATTGTAAAATTTGAATTCAAACAATGTTGTATTATTTAACCCATCATGAAGAACACAAGAGATGATGATATGATGTGGTCTAATATGATGGAAATGATTACATCTCTGTGCACTCAAATAAGGAATTGGATTACCCTTAATGATCATCTATAAAACATTATTATCATAGAATGTGAGTAATGTAGGACCCACTATCTCTACATTTGACAACATCATTACTTTTTATAGTGAATTCGATAATAATTATGAATATTTATCAAAAAAACTACATTAATTAAAATGAGTTGGTTAATTATAATTCATAATAATGAATTATGATTAAAATTTATGTAACAAATATATGTGAATGATATTTTTGAATTGGTCTGTCAATTTCTTTATTTTGACGATCTACAATCATGTAAATATGATTTAAAACTAAATCTGTTTATTTCATCAATGATGAAAATATTGTATTGTACAATTGTATACATGATATATGTAGTCAACATTGTGATTTGAATAAAAAATTTGAAGAAAAATTATTTGGAGCTTGAACCTCCTATTAATCATTTAGATTTATTTGTATACATTTAAAAAATAATAAGTACTAAAAAAATAATTTTTTATCGAATCCCAAAATGAATCCATCCTTATATGAAATAGTCTAGAAATGTATTGATTAAAAATTAAAAGGACTAATTAATGAAAAATAATTTATTTTAAAATAATAATCATTAATGATAACATAAATAAAATTGATCATGGATGATTTAATGTGGATTGTGTTCTACAATATGGGGTTTTAATTTATGATAATGAGCTTCTAGGTGAAAAATAATTTATTATAGTTCTGGAACTATTGAGGATGGTCAATCTCATTTCAAAAAAAGGTTATTTCATCCTTGAGTTTCATCATAGTAGTATTAAGTGTTAAAACCAAGCTAAAAGAAGAGATGATCTAAATGGTTTGTCTTTTGTTGGCCTTAAGGATGTTTTCATAGTGTAAAGACACCTTTCATTTCAAAGAATTAGGAACCTAAAATTTTGAAGATTCGAAACCTAGAAGTTTCAATTCTCAGAACCTGGTGTTCAGAGAACTTGAAAACTGGAAATTGAGAAATTCAGAACCGGGATGTTGAAAATTCTCGGAACCTAGAAGTGGTTGAATTTTGAAGATTTTTAATAATATATTTGAAGGCTCTAAGACTTCATTACACAATCTGACAATGCTTGACTGTTTTGTAACACCAAATTTGTGAGTATATGCAAGAACCCACGATGCAAGAAAAATTTGAATAGATAAGTCATACCGAGAATTGGAGAAGTTGTACCGAGAACTGGTGAAGTCATACCGAGATCCAGATGAGTCATACTGAGAATTCGAAATCTTTGTTATCGATGAATAAAGAGGATTCATACCGAGAATGAAGAATTTTTCATACCGGGGAAGAAATGAAAAGCCATACCGAGAAGTTATGAAGAGTCATACCGAGAATTGAAATGGTGTCATGCCAATGAAGTACTAAAGATTCATGCTGAGAATTGATGTGATGCCAAAGACTCAAGAAGAGTTGATCCGAGTAAGTGATGTTGAAGACTAAATTTGAGTGGATCCACGAATGTGATGTTGAAGAATCAAGAACAGTGGATCCGAGAATATGATGCCGAGAAGACAGATGAGTGGATCCGATAATGTGATACCAAGACACTTGTATAAAAAGGTCGGATCTAGAAAAGGACAATGATCTAAATCATGAAAAGTGGAAGAAGATTCGAGAAGATTCTACAAGCGTTGAAAAAGTCTTAATTACTTCGATATTTTAGGAGAAATTCATATTTTGGTGAATCTAAGTGAGCGGGAAAATATTTTGTTTCCCTCCTAAACACAATTTAGAGCACCTATAAAGGGAGATCAAAGTACAAAGTAAAAGTGTGATGATAATGTAGTGAGATAAACTCTAGTAATCTAGAGAGTGAAAGATGTTTTTGGCCGACATATTTTCATTACGGATTTAATTGTAACGAGAATTTGATACTGGTTGACACCGTATTGAGTTTCTCAGAATGATAAAAATCAGAATGGAGATTCAGAATGGGAAGTTTGTACTGAACTAATTGGATTTGGGAATCAGTATTGGTTAACATCATATTGAGTGTCTTGGACTGAGGAAGATTTGGATTGAAGAATTGTATTTAAGGACAAAATTCGTATTGAAGAATCAGATTTGGAAAATTTAGAATAGAGATTTGAAATGGGATTTTCGAACAGTAAATGATCTATCTCAAGTACAAGGAGTCCATGCGTTTATTATGGGTAAATAAGTGAAGATTTGTCATTAACTTGCTTAAACATGTGTATTTGAAAGAAAGTGCAGGGAACATAAGTTGTTACAAGAAAAGAGACATTGCCATATTGTGCTAAAAGGGTGCACATGCACTGAAGTGATTGTTTCACGGATCTTCAAGACTGTATGGGTATATCCTACTCACTTTAATCCAAGGATTGTTTTCTTAGTGGATTATATGGTGCTGGATTGCTTCCGATCATACTAAGGACGTATCTATTCGTATTAAATAGTGAACCTTGTAAATGGTTGTGTTCCTTTGGATGTGTTCTTGTTTGTTTTCTCAGTATGGAATTATATCTTTAACAGGGGACAAAGTTTGTTCTCAATATTTAGGGAACATAAAAAGTGAAAAATGGGTACCACTGAATCACCCCCACCCCCCTCAGTGTTTCATTTCTTCAACTGGGTCCTTACAAGTGGTATCAGAGGTGGTTCATTTGTTTTCCATGTTGAGGGAAAATAAAAATTGTGTGAACAGTAAATTCATTCCGGTATTCTATGGGAAGAACTATCACTTCTGGAGAGATATAATGCTACCGTATCTCATGTCTATTATTTATGAAGTTCTTGAGGCTATAATAGTTGGGTTTCCTTCCATTGATGATAATGTTCCACCTACACATGTTGACATGAAGTTTCTTAAGAATGATGGTAGAGCCAAGAATTCTATATTGTCTTCACATTATGAAAGTGAGTTCTTGAGAGTGAAAGGAGTGGCCACAACCAAAGGTATATGGGACAAACTGAAAAACATATACGAAGGCAACACAAAAGTCAATAAATAAAAACATCAAATATGGAGGTTGAAGTATGAAGACTTGAAGATGGGAGGACATGAATCTGTTGGGGATTTCATCACTAGGATGAGCGATATTATTAGTACCATCATATGTCATGGTGAAGAGCTAAAAGACTCTACTATGGTGGAATAAATTTTGAGGATTCTTCTTGTTAAATTTGATGTGAAGGTATCTTTAATAGAAGACAGATAATCAAAGACTATATCTCTTGATGATTTGAATAACACACTCAATACTTATGATATGATAAGGTAAAAGGCTATGAAGACCAATACAAATGTTGAAAGAGAATTATCTTTCAAATCCATGAAGAAGGAGAAGTCTATGATGATTCTGATTAAAGAAGATGGTGGCGACTCTGACTCTGAAAGTGAGGTATGTAAAAATATTAACAATATTTTATCTTTGTTTTAAAAAAATGTTAAAAGAGTCATAGTTAAATAGAAGGGAAAACATCCCTTGATGTGTTTTCAATGTGGAGGCATTAGCCAATTTTCGGCTAACTAACCTCGAATGGAGAATGAAGAAGACAATGATGATGAAGAAAGAAAGCCATGAATGTTATGGAAGCTTAAGGGTGGTAAAGGAATGTCGGGGAAAGAAAACATGTTCTTCAAATACAAGAATTTTTTTTCTATCTATAAATGATGAATATGAAGAAAGTGATGTTGAATCTGTAAAATCAGTTGATCATGGTGTTGAGAATACTTTCATTGCAACAGTGAATGATAAAGATTTCAGAATCCGCAGCATGGAAGAAGAAGAAACTCTGCATGAGATGCATCTGAAAGAATAATTAAAGTAATGTTTAAAGAGGATCAGAATGCTGGAGAAACATAACAAAATGTTTAAAGATGAAAGTTCCTCAGCATGAAATCAAGGTAATTTTAAAGAAGAACATTAGAACGAACATGATGATTTGAGGAAGTATCTTGAAGATGAGAAAACCCAAAATGAGCACATGATAGTTAAGTTGAAGGAAAAAGAGGAAGATTTAGAGCTCATTCAAAAGAATCTCTCAGATGTTGAATTAAGAAACATATATTTTCAATACTCAACTACTAATGTAGGTGAAATCTCTCAACATGAAAATCCTGTGAAAATTCAATAAAAGAATAAAGTGGTTTTTTTGAAGAAGAAAGATGAGAAATCTTTATATGTGTCTAAGACCATTGATGCTGGGAACTCAGAATTTTCAAGGAAACATAAGTATAACACTGCTGAAAAACAAGTAAAATCAGAGAAGGCAGAATTCCAGTAGAACAATCTTGCTTGAAAAATAATGGTTGGTGGGTCTTGAGAAAGAGTAACAAAGAAATATCATTACAAAATCATTATAGGAGGGTACTCCTTCTGTGGGTACTGTTGGTTTTGTGGTGGATTCGAAAATATATCAAATATGTGTTGGTTCAATCAAAATTATTACCAACACCCCACATGTTATGAATGGCAGAGATTGAGGGGTAGTCAATCTCCTCAAATAAAGAATAGTGAGAAAGTTTTCTTGAAGAAATTTGAGAAGAATGAAGTCAAGATAGGAAATAGGTTCCAGCCTCTGGAGACTCCTTGCGAATGGTGTGAACAACCTGGACATTTTGCAAAAGGTTGTCTTTTGTTGTGACCATCTCAAATTTTTTTTTCTTAATTCTAATAAGATTAAGGTGAAGGAATAAGTGAAATAAGAAAATGATCGTGTTGTTGAAACTGCTCTAAAAGTTACAAAGGAAGAACGAACAATGATACTTGATAGTGGGTGTTATTCACATATGACAGGAGACTTGATGTTTCTAAATAATGTGAAGAAGTTTAAAGAAGGAACTGTGACATTTGTAAATGATGAATCTTTAAAAATAAAAGGTGTTGGATCAGACATCATTGGGAAGGAAAAATTGAAGTCATAGAAAACTCTGTATGTTGATGGGCTGAATCATAACATGCTGAGTGTATCACAATTGTGTGATGAGGGTAACAAATTTTATCTTCCAGAAAAATGGATTTGTTGTGAAACGTGAAGTAGATGGGGAGATTGTTACAAGAGGACAACGAACGGATGAGAATATGTTTCAGGTTTGAGATTCACAAAACACTTTTTACATGAGCTTAATGGAAGAAAATCAGTTGTGGCACAAAATACATGGACACATGTGTCATAGAAATATGAGCAAGTTATCTAAAAGTGACAGCATTCGAGATATTCTAGATTTTCCTTGAAGAAGACATTGGTGTTGCACTACCTGTCAGAAAGGAAAGATTAAAAGTGTTGTTCATAAGAAGGTTGACATTTTTTCTAAACAACCCCTTGAACTAATACATTTTGATATATGTGGGCCGATGAGGAAACAATCAATAAATAAAGACAGGTACTTCATCACCTTCATTGATTATTTTAATCGCATTACATGTGTTATGTATATGATGCACAAGTCAGATGCCCTGAAAATGTTTAAAAGCATCAGAAGAAAAGCTGTGAAAGAATGTGAGTACTCTGTGAAGAAGTTGAGAACTGATAATGGTAGTGAGTATAAAAGTGAATAATTTGAATACTATCTTGAGATGCACCGAATTCAGCATGAATATAGTGCTCCATATACACGTCAACAAAATTGGGTTCCTGAAAGGAAGAAAAGAAGCTTGGTAGAAATGGGAAAAACCATGTTTCTTGAACATGGCCTTACTCATTACTTTTGGAGGCAAGCTACAAGTACAACTGTTTATATTTAAAATCTATGTTTCTACAGGCCCAAATAAAATATGACTCCATACGAACATTTATATGGCATTACTCCAAGTATGAAGCACGCTACTATTTTTGAGAGCCCATGCATTATAAAACAGAAAGGTGGAAATAGAGGAAAATTAGAGCATAAAGGAGAAGATGGAATTTTTCTGGGTTATTCACCAGAAGGAAGAGGTTATAGATGTTTTAACAAAGAAACAAGAAAAATGGTGGATGCAGTTGATGTAAAATTTATTGAAAATCTAGGTAAAGATAAGCATGTCCAAACTGACAAGGAAGATTTTGTACACGTAGCTAACGATTCGGATAAGGATGCAATGAATTATAATCCTAATCAAGAAGAAGAATTAGATTCAGCCATATCATGTGATGAGGAAGGAACACAAAAAACTTATCCAAGGTTGATGAAACAAGTGAAAGTTCAGAACATAATTGTTGATCAACGTCACATGGTTCAAACAAGAAGCACAAGTAATTCCATATCACATACTACCTTGTATTCTAATGTGGAACCAAATGATGTTAAAGAATTCATTGAGCATCCGAAACGGGTTCAAGCCATGAATGAAGAATTGGATCAGATTGTAAAGACTGATACATGGGAACTCATACCCATGCCTGAAATAAGAACATTATTGGCACAAAGTGGGTCTTCCGGAACAAGCTGACTAATGAAGGTGAAGTTATTATAAATAAAGCATGATCGGTTTGCAAAGGCTACTCACAAATTGAAGGAATTTACTTTGAAGAATCTTTTTCACCGGTGGACAGATTAGAAACTATCTGAATCATTCTTATTATTACTACACAACGGGGCTACAAAATCATTCAAATGGATGTCAAATCTGCATTTCATAATGGTGATATTAAATAAGATGTTTATATTTAACAACCATATGTCTTTGTTGTTTGGAAGTATGAAAGTTATGTGTACAGGTTAAAGAAAGCCTTGTATGGTCTAAAGCATTCTCCAAGAGCATGGTATTCCAAACTGGATACTTTCTTAAAAGATATGAACTTCAAGAAAAGAAGAGTTGATATCAATCTGTACATCATGGAAATCCAATATCGTTCTCTCATTGTGATTGTCTATGTTGATGACATTACTTTTGCTAGGAATGACAAAAGATGTTGTAAAAGGTTTGGTGAAGAAATGAAAAAACGTCTTTGAGATGTCCATGTTGGGTGAAATGAGATACTTTCTTGGGTTAAAAATCTTGAAACATCAAGAATTCATTTTTCTCTCCCAAGAAAAGTGTACTAAGGAATTTATCAATAAGTTTGGTATGGAAAACTCAAAACCTGTATCAACTCCTATATCAGTGGGAACAATGCTAATAAAAAATGATGAAGGAAAAGAAGTTGATCAGAAAGAATATCAAAAGCTGAAAGTATGTTTTTTGTACCTAATTACATCAAGACCAGATATTGTTTTTGATGTTACCTTATGTGTAATATTCCCAAGTGCTCCTAAAGAATCACATCTTTTTTTTGGAAAAATAATTCTCTGATACACAATAGGCATAGTAGAATTCGGAATCAAGTATAGTGGTTGAAATAACATTGATTTTTTTGGCTATTCGGATGAAGATTGGGAAGGAAATGTTAATGATAGAAGATCCACATCTGGTGGAGTGTCCTTTAATGGAAAAAGTTGTGTTGGCTGGCACTCGAAGAAGAAGAATTATATGACACTAACTACAGATGAAGCTGAATATGTTGATGCCACCATGGCCGCTACTCATTTTATTTGGATGAAAACATAGTTGGAAGATATTTTAGTTGAAGTGAAGTTTCCCTAGCTCTTGGGCTGTGATAATCAAAGCACAATTAATCTTACCAAAAATCCAGTACAACATTCTCGATCGAAGTATATTGACATCAAATATTATTTCCTCAAAGAGAATGTTGATAAGAATGAACTGAAATTTGAATATGTTTCATCTTCTGAACAAGTTGCTTATATTTTCATGAAACCCTTGCCGAAGGAATCATTCTCAAGATTGAGGTCGAACATGGGTGTCCAACAACTTTCTCTTCAAGGACAAGGTATGTAATTTTGTCCCATCTATTCTTAACTTTGGATTGTTTTGTCAAGGTAGACATTTTTTTGTATCATAAATCTATTGTTTAAAGAGAGAGTCGTGGGTAAGATGTGAACTCAGCAGTTTTTTTGTTTGTGAACATTTCTAACTATTTTATTGGAGTGGTTGTAGGAATGAACTATAATTTTTTATAGGAAGAATGAAGATGTTTGAAAAAAGATGATCAAGATGTCATATTCAATACCTTATGGACAACATGGTTTTGCTGTCAATGATTCTTGTTTCCTACATCCTGTTTTCTCACGTAGTCTTAGAATTATTGATAAGTACTCCATTGCTTGATGTTTCAATGTTTGGTGATTTATGAAAACTTGGTTGACAACAAAATCCAAAGGGGGAGATTATTAGGACCAAGAAAAAAGGAGAGATGGTTTTCATGGCTTGTATTTTGTTTCTCTTAAAGATTTTTTCAAAAATAAAAGACACCTTGAATTTCAAAGAATTGAGAAACTAGATGATTAAGGATTCAGAACCTAGAAGTTGCAACTCTCGGAAACTAGTGTTCGGAAAACTCAGAATCTGGAAATTGGGATATTCGGAATGAGGAAGTTGCAAATTCTCGAAACCTAGAAGTGGTTGAATTTTGAATCTGGCTAATAGGATATGTGAAGGCTCTAAGACTTCATTACATATTGTGACGATGCTTTGCTATTTTGTAACTCTAAATTTTTGAGTATATGCAAGTACTCACGATGAAAGAAAAAGTTGATCGGAGAAGTCGTACCATGAATCCAAGAAGTCATACCGAGAACTGGAGAAGTCATACTGAGATCCAGAGGAGTCATACAAAGAATTCAAAATCTTTGGTATCGATGATCAAAGAGGATTCATACCGAAAATTAATAATTTGTCATACCGATGAAGCAATGAAAATCCAAACGATATGTTATGAAGAGTCATACCGAGAATTGAAATGGTGTCATGCCGAAGAAGCGATGAAGAGTCATGCTGAGAATTGAAGTGATGCCGAAGACTCAAGAAGATTGGATCCGAGAAAGTGATTTCGAAGACTCAAGAAGAGTGGATCCAAGAAAGTCATGCTGAAGAATCAAGAAGGGTGGATCCAAGAATATGATGTCGAGAAGGCAGATGAGAGCATCCGAGAATGTGATACTGAGAAACTTGTGTAACAAGGTCAGATCCAGAAAATTCCAATGTTCTAAATCAAGATAAGTGGAAGAAGATTCGAGATGATTGAAGAAGCGTTGACAAAGTCTTAATTAATCCAATATTTCAGTAGAAATTATGATTTGGTGAGTCTATGTGAGGGGGAAAATATTTTGGTTTCCCACCTAAGCACAATTTGGAGCAACTATAAAAGGAGACCAGAGTAAAAATTAAAAGTGTGATGATTAATAAGTGAGAGAAGCTATGATAATATAGAGACAAAAAGAAGTGTTTGGCCGATAGAGATTCATTACGGTTTCAATTGTAAAGATAATTTGATACTGGTTGACACCGTATTGAGTTTCTCAGAATGAAAAAAATCAGAATGGAGATTCGGAATGGGATGTTTGGACTGAACTAATCGAAATGGGGAATCAGTATTGGTTGACACCATATTGAGTTTCTCGGACTGAGGAAGATTTGGATTGAAGAATCGGATTGAAGGACAGAATTCATATTGAAGAATCAGATTGGGAAAATTCAGAATGGAGATTCAGAATGGGAAGTTCGAACTATAATTGATCTATCTCATGTCCATGGAGTCCTTGCCTTTATTTTGGGTAAGGAAATGACGATTTGTGATGAACTTGCTTACACTTGTGTATTTGAAAGGAAGTGCAGGTAACATAAGTTGTTACAAGAAAAGAGACATTTCCCTATTGTTCTAAGAGGGTGCACACACACTGAAGTGATTGTTTCATAGTGCATCATGAGTGTAAAGGTGTATCCTACTCAATGTAATCCAATGATTGTTTTCTTAGTGGATTGTATGGTGCTGTATTATATCCAATCATACGAAGGATGTATCTATTCTTATTGAATAGTGAATGTTTTAAATTGTTGTGTTCTTTTGGATGTGTTCTTGTATGTTTTCAATACAGGGAATTATATCATTAACAAGTGAAAAATGTTGTTCTCAATATTAAGGTAACTTAAAATTGAAAAAGGGATAACACTGATTCACCCCTCCCCCCATCTTAGTGGTTTATTGCTCCAAATGGGTTCTTACATTAGGCAACATATTCTCATGATGAGTGGGATTTGTAGTTGTATGAAATATTATAAATAATTATAAATCAACCCATTAATGTAATAATAAATAATTAAAAAAAATAAAAACATATTGAATTCACAAAGGAAAATACATAATACAAAACCATGAAAAACTGGGGACATTAGTTTACTAATCATAAGGAAAGGAAATAGAAATAATGTCATGACTGTCTTCAACATGATTCAATGTTGAAGTATTATGTTCAACTAGAGTAGTCACATGATACACTTTCCAATTATATGACTCACAATACATATTCACTGATGAACAATTTTTAACGACATGTGCATTGGGATATTGTAATTCCTATAAACCCACACTCAATAGATATATTTTAAAATATGACCACTATAACTCAACCACTATTTCATATGAGTGGGTCATGTAACATGGTCACCTTAATGGGGATGTGTACCCCATAAAACGTTTAAACATGAAATGATGATGTGTCATGAATTATCTATTCAATATCAATATTGAAATTCATACAAAACACCATTTAATTTTTCATCAATTAACAGGATCTTTTTGACTATTATATAATATACTTCTCACAAATATAAAACATATCATGTACTAACATTATGATAAATTGTTTTCTCACACCAATAAACACTCCATTTATTAATTCCACAATATTAGTGGTAATATGACCATATATCGTTCCATCATTTGGTTTTAATTATCAATTTTCCATTAAAATCCACATTATATAATAAATCATATATTTATTAGAACAATATATTTATACATGTCGATGATTGAAATTTCCTTTTTCATGTTTTTATGATAAAACCCTTTGATAAAAATGTATTTAAAGGGATATTAAATTATCTTCAGATAAAATAATGTTTAGAAAAACATACCCACATTATAGAAGCCTTCATTATTTTTTCATATCTAAAATAAATAAGAGGAATTATTGTAATATGAATAACAAAACACCTATTAAATCATTCTGATATCACCATAAAAATCCATCACTGGTTATAACCTCTTTACTCAATCGATATAGATAATATATTACACACCCTTTCTTGCATTGTTTGAAATAAATGTATACACATGCAAAAAAAAATCAATGATTCCAAATTCTATATTTCATCAAGGGATAATGAATTTGGTAGAGTTGTATGTTTTCTATCCTATGTGGAAAAAATACATATAACACCTTTATACAATTGATAATGAATAGTTCCATCGACTTGATTGAATTTCATACATTGTGGGAAAGAAGTGATACATTGCCTCAATGTCCAAAACAGACAATGTAAAATCACATTTTTTTACTAACTGTATGATCTAGGGAGACACACAAAATATTTTAAAAATGATAAATAACCAAATTATTGAGATAAAACAATCCCATAAGTAGCAACAATATTACCTATTTTTCATCCCAATTACCATAAAATTTCATAATTTCCTTTAGTTTTACATTAAAATATTTTTAAAAGGATATCCTAATTTTAATAAACATACTCTATCAACTCCTAGACATGGATCGAATGACCATCCTATAACATTTGTATGTTATCTAAAATAAAAGTCTATATAAACTCTACATCATTAGAAGAGTGATCCTATGACATTTCAAATATACAGAAGTGGGTTTTCCATCCAATTTTGGTTATCTTACAAAATGAAAATAATTATAATACATATCACCCATTTCAAATTTACTTTTCCCACCATATTTTTCACACTGAATAAGAAATTTTTTCATGGATTTATCATCCAATTATAAAACACTTCACTATATGTCGTATTGTATTAGCAAATTTTTTATCACGTTTACATCTAATATATTACCCCACAATTATAGTGTTATTATTTGATCAAGGTATGTTACCTATAATTCAAGTAAATTTAATAGTAAGTGTAATTAAATTCCAATCAAATAATTGTTCATGTAAAATTACTTCTAATAAATAGTCAATAATATATAATGATTACCAAAAATTGAATGTTGGATATCTATCAAAGGATCCTGAGATTGATAAGTCCTCACATCATCCTGGTCTATGAAATCACCTAATTTTTTTCCAAGATTACTCCTTATCATAAAAATATTCATACAGTAAATCAAAATTATTGGCAAGGATAACCCCTATAGTTTCTTCCAAATTCTGATAATCATCTTTAACATTTGTTTCTGTTACCATATAAATAGAAGAAATAAATTTATGAGATGTTTTAAGGACCAAAATCTATATATCACATGTATCATGGTTCTATAGTAGTATTTTATGCATCATTAGATTGAATCCAATACCCTATCACTTCATTTAATGCAGAGAACTAGATTTGGTCCAAAAAATTATGTAATCCTACCTATTTCTTAATAATTTTCATTTTGAAATCCATATGTCACAACTCTCCACTACCTTGATAGTTTTTACTCTATAATAGAATATTTTATCACCCTTATGGTATTTCAATCACTCTTAATAAATTTGATCATTTATAGGTTAGTGTACCACAAAAAATGGCATCTGGAATACAACTACTTTATTTTTTACCTTTAACATGCATATTCAGAAAAGTCAAATGTAAATTAATTTTTATCACATAGTACTAATTTTTTATACATTTCATGATAATATTTGTAATGGAGATTATATATTAGTTAATTACTAGGATTATATCCACTATATTCAATCATGTGATTATTGGGATAATATTTTATATAGAATTATATCCACCAATAAAAAATAATAAGAATGTCTATTTTCATTTTTTCAATGACCTTATTTATCATATGGATTTAGATGTTATATAAAAACATACAATATGATGATATTTTTTTAATTTCATTAATGTTATTACACTATATATATATATATCCTAGAGTCTGGTATAAAATAATCTTGTAGTTTTGTTATAATCTATGGGTTAAGAAATATGATTTCATAATATATGAAAAACCAAACGATTTCTTGAAAATTATTCTTGAACTCATATCTATGATATATGTATTATAATAAAATAAGATCACATTGTATTGATATCTATTAGCAGAAGTGGTAATATTGGACACTATATTTTTTTGAATATATCGTAATATATGATTCAAATATCTGGTTACATATATATATCAAGCATAATTTATGACTAATAATTTCATCTTATTAGATAAAAAATGATATATATCTCAAAATAATAATTTTTTTATTTTTATATATTTATTATGTTTCATTTTTTTTGTCAAATGATATGTTACAAGACCTGAAAATGAGATTTTTATTTCCTTAATTAAAAAATTAAATGTTTATAGATGTATTTCTATGATTAGAATATATATATATTGTTAGTTAATATTATTCAATTATATAGTTTATTTTTAAAATATTAATATCAAATATTATTAATTTACATGATAACATCATTATTTTATTATAAATTTCATGCTAGGAATGAGTGCATAATATATTCCTTATCCACCTTGACATCTGTATGATATTGTGGTCTTGTGATTTCTTTTTTTACTGATTATTTCTATATAATTGTCAATAATTATTAAGATTTGGATTTTACATTGAATATTGTATCCATGAGTATATGTAAATTTTGAAATACTTGATACTTCCCTTGAGGATTATTCATTCTTCAAGAACGTTTTTGGTCCTCTATATAAGGACCTAGGTAAACTCATGTGGGTATTTTTAATATTTTATAATTCAAAACCATTACATGAAATTTATATGAACATCATGCATTTGATGTATTTGGATATTCGAATATTCATAGACTAATTAATGTGAATATATCATAGTTAGTGGTCTCTGTTTATTGTTACACATTAATGTGTTGGTATCTTTTTAATATGGTGGACGTAATAGAAATTCTAAAATTAAATAGTTAGAGGAATGAATTAAAAATATAAAAAATCAATAGATAATAATTATTTCACATGTATTATTATGTGTTAAGTGAATATAAAAATTTTATATATTAAATTAAGGATGCGTTAAAGAGTTAACCCCTAAAATACTCTGTGTGAGATTCCTTCTTATGAAGAACTTGTCATGATTTTAGTGATTTTCTTTAGGTGACCCTAAAAATTTGGTTTCCATGAATAATCATTCATAGTTTATTAAATTAACAATCTGAAACATAGCATTGGTTTCCATGTTAATTGTGTTTTTTGCTTTACACATAGATGGAAAAATATAACTTCTTGGATAGTGGAGGATTTTATTTGAGTGAATCTATTATATATATTTTGATATAGAGTTATCCACTCATTTAATAATGAATCATATATGATATGGTTGACATTAATATTATACAATATACAATATTTGATAATATTTGTGATACTTAGTGAAAGGAAATATGCAATATGGGATATGGAGATGGAATGGTTATGATATACGTTGTCATAGTTTTTAGTGGGAGTTTTTTCATTAAAATTAATTAAAGAAAGAATATAAAGAAGGATAATCACTGATAGATATTCCAAATATTTAGATTATTTCATACTCCATGATGATCTTTATAAGATCCCATATATGGATGACCAAATGAATGGTTTTAAATTTGTATCTATGCATGATGAGTGTTCTTAGTGATAATTGTTCTATGATTCTGAATGTTAATATTACATATATCAATTTCATAAACATTGATTCATATGTTTTATGTACTCTCTATTAAAAAGTCATTTATGCTGATAAACAAATATTCAAATATGGGAGGGAATTTATGATTTTATAGGTATATCGACTGGTCAATAAAAGATAAATGGATGAATCATTAGAGGTTATAACGTCTAATGTTAATGTACTCACTAGAGATTTTATATAATTAAAGAACTATTTTTCTGTTCTCATAATATTCAGAAATTTTAATTCGATAATTTTTTTCGTAAAAATTATATATTAATTAATTATTAAGAAAAAAAATTATATATATAAATTTAACATTTTATGGTGTTGGTAATATGGTAACCATGTAATAATTTGTATATATTTATAATAATTCTTATAATATTTGGAATATGAAAGAATGAGTTGATCCTAATCCCACATATCGTTGGAATTTCCTTTTTGTATATATAAATGAATATCACATCCAAATACTATATATATTTAAGTAAACTATTAAGATTATGAATCCTTTGATACTTATGAATCCAATATATTTGGAATGATTACTAATGCACCATTTAGTGGAAAAATTTTAAGTAATAATGGATTATTGGTTATCAAATATAGTGATATTGGAACACCATTGGTTAAAAATCAATTATTTATTTTAGATACTTTGATACTCTCACTTGTGAAATTAGTCAGTCAGGATATGTGTATTTGTGAGACAGAAGTATGCAACTATTTTAATTTTCATAGAGTTTGATAAAAAAATACATAATATTCTTGAAAAAAGTGAACTGTTTTTTAGATTATATGTAGATGGTGATTACAATATATGTCAAATCCATATTCATTTGAGATATTGTGAAATTTTTTAAAAAAATGAACCTAATGTATCACCACAATAGAAGGGTTTACCTCAATGTATGAATTTATCCCATGATCACATATATTGGACAAAAATGATTTAATGGGAATTTATTATAATAGTATAGGGTTGTTACAAATATATTATTTTATTCATAAAAATTATAATCCATTTAAGGTACTCATTAAAACATTTAATCAATCATTGAGTGAGAAAATTTTCATCATGTATTTTATATGGTCTAATGTAACTAAATCTCATGTATTACATTTTTATTTCTAATTAATCAATAATAAAAGATAAAAAATACTATTTATAATTTATCATAAATAGACTATGATATATTAAATTTCTAATCCTACAAAAAACATATATGTTGTTCAAAATTGTTATTTCCTTGAGGAAGAACCATTTTTTATGTATCATTTAGAGGAATCATGATCTTAATGAAATTAAATTCCATAAAAATCATTTAAGCCTAATATTAATGTTGATTTAATTACAAAAAGATATATAGAAGAATAATAAAATAAACCTATATAAAAACATCAATGGTATCATATGACATATCAAGAGCAATGTTGATATGTATTTATTATTGATAAAATAATGGTAAAATGTTTAAATGAAATTATCCCTCCATTTATGGGGTCTCTATTACATCTTATGACATAGGGTTAATGGTTAAAATCAACGAAAGAAAAAATAAAATAAGTTTAAACTGACCATGTTTTGTTTTACAATGAACCAAAATATGTGACAAACATATTTTGTAAGATTATTTTCCATAAAAAGGAAATACATGATTTATTGTCAACTAATATATTGTGTATGAGTTAGAAACATTTCTAGTGTGTTTATAGAATCAATTATAAAGGGAAATTTACCCCTACTATGTTGATAAATTCCATATAGATATTCCATTCAATAATAAAACATTTTTCTTATGAGAAATAAAAAAATGGATTTCAAAATATTTTTTTATAGAAAACCTGTAGAGGATGTGTATATGACATATCATAAATATTTTAATTTGATAAATGAGTCTTCTATAACACTAATGTTGAAATGATATATTTATGTAAAGGTGAATGATTCATGGAGTTTGATTATTTTTTTCATAATTCAATAATGTATTTTTTATCAAAAAATTGAATGAATATTATATATATAAGTGGATTTGATTTGTGTTTTAGTATATATGATATTTCATGTTGATGAAATACTGAATATAAAAAAATATTTCTAAAACATAAAATATAAAATAATGTTTTTTTTAAAATGATTCACTGATAAGGGTATTGGTAATTAAACCTATATAATGGGTGTGAATGTAAATAGGGATAGATCTAAGAGGTTTTTGGACACATATTTGACAACTATATTAATAAATTGATGAAGTTGTTTAGAATAATGAACACCAAGTGGATTATTTACCTTTGTCTCATGGAGTAACACCCTAACCCTGAACCCCTCATCGACAAATTATCAATAAATTTACTAGAAATTTAAGATCTCCTCCCTATAGGTGGGAGTGATACTATGACTCCGGAGGTGAGATAGAATTTATGTCATCTATTGTCCTTTATTTCGTTAAGTTAATGTTTGAAAAATCATGGGTAAATTAATCTATGTCACATCATCCCCTTGATGATCCAATGGTTCTAACTATTAAATATATCTATCATAATCACTAATTCATATACACATCATCATGTTCTACAGATAAATTGTGATTGATTTTCTATTGTAGAACACACAAAACCATGGATTTTTATTCATAAAAAACATATTATTTGTGATATAAAATTTTTTAATTTTTTGAGTGGTCTTTATGGGTCTAATTAATCAAGAGAAAATTTTGTTTCATTTATTTAATCTTCCAAATGGTTTTTTGGATTATTACCATAAATCAGATCAGCCAATTCCAAGCCATGATGATATCCACCATTAACATCACCTGTTGAAACACATCACTTGTTGTTTAATGACTTGTTCTATGAAATGTCTAGATAAAATAACCTATCTACACACAAACACATAGGTTATACCCCCTTTGGTTGTCATCACATTGAATCACCCATCCAAACCATTTATGTTATTCTTAGTCAGCAATCATTATGCCAAAATATTTACATGCATTATATGATCATTTGATAACCCAAACAAAGTTCCTTACATGAACCATAGGAAAACTCTATTATAGTATCACTATAAATGAACACATTTGAGCATGATAATAACAAAATAATTCATACACCATAAATGTAACTGATGATTATATCATAATAAATTCTTCTCCACCTCATTGCCAAAGGACAAACTCTATCCAACAGCACTTCCAAATCCCAAATCTAGAATTCTATGATTAACATGATAAAATCAGATTACCTATACTGTGACTATCCATCAATTGGTATAATTACATCTATAACCCCACTAACAAGAGGTTAATATATCAATGGATTAATTCATTTCCACTAATATACATAACGACTAGAGATTTCCTAGTCATGAATAAAAGGGTTCCAATTTGAAACATTAACATACACTTATTTATAGCCCATTAAAATTGTCATTATAAACAACCACTAAAATTTATTCATAATGATAACCACACTCTCCACTAGTCAATTGTGTGCTCCCAAATATACAAATTTAACATATGGTTATTCTAGTGTGAATCCTTAGTAGGTTCCATTCCCATGCCACCTGAATATTATATTTAAATGGACATCTATTATTGAAAACTTCTTCGTACATTGATCCATAAATAATTGGACCTCCCACATATAAGGTATGTCTCTCAATTCATTAACGTCTAGAATATATATCATGTATAAATCATTTTCAAAATTACAATATACGAGATCCATTTCATGTTAATCCATATATAAAAAATATTTATGTCTTTCTCTTGGCTCCTCATCAAGAATATGACTCATTGAACTAGTATTCATCTCCATTGGTACTGAGTTTTCTAGACATATCCTTTTATCATTCTCATTATTATTTTCAATATCATCTAAAAAAATCACCCTCACTTCTCCACTTTATAATTAGGAATTTATATAATCTCATGTATTACTATAAAACCTCCTTCCTATCAAGGCTTGACTCATTAACCTATATGGGTGTGCGCATTCATTATCCACAATACAAATAACCATGTAAGATCTCAATCATATATATCATTTGAAATTACATCCAAAATTTTGAGGGATATTAATCCAGTCGATATTTACCTTTGAAACCAAAATTAGATTACAATGAAACCCATGATATATATATATATAGATAAATTTAATCATAATATATCTCTATCCATATTGCATATACTAGGTATTACATCCCTTGAAATGATCATCTAATTGAACCATAAACTCAATTTAGTAACATATAATGGACTCACAAACCTATTCTAAACTCTATCTATGGTTACCATCTAACATCACATCTAATTTAATCCTTATTAATCATTTAACAAATTTCATCAAAAATATAAAAATACATAATTATAGGAAGTTCTTTTCCAGATGGGTAACACAAATTCTGATTTCAAATATGATAAAAAAATGATATCTCATTCAGAATTAATGTTTATCTTAAATTTTGTAGTCATTAGATTATAAATTTCACAAAAATTCATCATTAAATACTCAAATATAGAGTTTGAATAATTCCAACATTGGATGAGTTCAATGAACCTATTTCAAATAAGAATTTGATTAATGAAATTTTTATGGTATAAATTTACTATGAAATAAATATTTTCTGAATTAATAGTATCTCTATTTCTAATGAAATGGAACTGAATTATAAATAAAAGATAAAAAATACATCTTCAATTTCATTTCAATTAAGAGAAAATTTAAATAGGTGATGATAGGAACTAATTGGTGGATGTTGAGTATAATGTAATATATTTTTTGATGAACTCATCACTACAACACTGACATGAGTGAATTTGTGAATATAATATTATATGATACATAGTTGATTAAATATAATGGTTTTAAAATATATCAATGTTTTATACATTATGGAAATCCATGGTTATAATTAATATAATTTTTTTGTGATTTATTTTAAACAAAATTTCAATAATAGTTTCCCCACAATGTGTATCTTTGAGATTTCCCAAATCATTGAAAATAATAGAGTATTGTCGTTTTGGAAGATTTCACAACATTATCATTAGTTGAATCATATATGAAATTAAAAATAATCTTTTTTTATGTGAAGAATATTAAAATGGGGAGATTATTTGACTCTAGTAACATAACAAAGAATTCAAATGTATAACATATAAAATGTAATATATTATTTGTTATAAAATATAAATATTGTTTTTTTCATGATGATCATGTTTAGTAAATGTGGGTTGGAGAAATAATAATTCATTGGGAGACAATATATTCATTCGACCTCAGATTCGATCTCAGTTGGGGGGGGGGATTTAAAAAAATCCTTGATCAGTCGGAGAAGAGGGAAGGGGACTCTATTAAAGTTATGGAATTATGTAATTTTTATCATTAAATTACCTCAAAAATATTATATACATGGGTCTCATAGGATTCCCCAACACATTGTGAAATAAAAAATATTGGTGGTTGTTGAATTTTATAGTCGTTAGAATGATGATTAGTAAATCATAATGATGTTTTATGTTTTCCAAGCTAATTTGGTTCCCATATTTCAATTAATCTTTTAAATCCCTCAAATATCCATAATTGTTCTCTATTTATTGTGACCTTAATAATGAATTTTTATATTTTTATAGGTGGATGTAGGTGTATGAATTTATGATGATGTTATGAATATATTTTCTAGGTCCCATTCAAGGGAATGATTTGGAGAGACTCTAGAATAATCTCAAAAATATGGAGTAGAGATTTGATATCATGGGTAAAAATGTCACCTAACAATAATATAATAAATGATACTATTAAAAATTTTATCAACCATTTGGATTTTTTCCTATATGAGAGTTAGTATGTTTAGTATTTTGATTTTTTTATACAAAAAATAAATAAATTACTTGAAGAATGGACTAATGGTAAAAGGTTTATCATGGAAAGATATTTTATTAAGTGGACAATGGATAGAGATAGAAACAAGACCTATATCAATGCTAGTATCCATCATATTTTTTTGATAATCATAATATAAGTCATGAAGGTTGATCTGACTCCAATAATAGTAATACTAAATGGAAACTTATAGTGTATAATTATTTTCCATTATTGTAGTCTCTTTATTGGATCATTTTTATCTGATCAATGGGGAATGATAATATAATTATAATTTCAAGACCATCAATGAATATATTAACCAAATGTTGTATTATATTCTTGATTATAATGTAGTAAATTATGTTATGGAATGTCTCAATCTAGAAAGTGAACTCGTACATAATGGGTTCCCTATATCCTTGAACACTTCTATATTGGATATTATAAATAATGATGTAAGTGAATATGTTTATGACTATTTTAGTGGCAATCACAATCTAAATTTCAGCATTTAAACTATAAAATGTTCTATCCCCAAGGATATAAATCCAATTTTTTTTGGAGAATTATTCTATATAAGTGAATGAATATTTTCATTTAATGTGATTGCCTATTTTTACTATAAAGTATTTGAAAAATATTTAGACATAGAAGTGTAAGATAAAAGAAATGTTTTCATTAAGGAATAATTATTCAAGGACTTAAAATCATGAAACCTGAAATGTTATCTGAAATTGAATGAATTTTTATTGGATCGAATACAATTTTTATAATTGATATAGATAAGGAATATGATGAAAGGGAGTATGTATTTACTCTCATTGTTTTATGTCAATTTGAATTCTCAAAATGGGCCATTGATCTACATTTCTATTTTAACTCCCCACATCAGTTCAACATTTTGTTTATGGGAATGTGATTTAGTTTCATCAAATCAGCTTGAGGCCTCTAACAATAGGATCACCTCTCTCTGAGCATAAATATTATTTATCAAGACATGATGAGTAAGAATATAGTTAGAAACAAATCTAATTACATTTTCCACTAATACAGCGGGAAGTAAGATTCTTTGTTATTTCCCACTTTTTTTATGAAATAATTCAGTATCTCCATAATTTTATTAATAAATCAACACAATTTTCCAAGATGTTTTATAATTTTTTTTATAAATATGTATTCAATGAATTAATGTTAATTAGCGGAGTGATTTCTTCTTTAATTAGTTCTTGTAAATAAATTTAATGCATATTAAATAGAGTGTTGTTATTTATTATATGATAATTACTATAGATATTTTGGACCCAAATCATAAACGAAAGTGTTAATGTTAAATTTTTTGTGTATTGTTATCAAAATAATGGGGAGAATTATAAATTGGAAGTGTTTATTTATTTATTTAGAGATAGTCTCACACCTATTAATGATGTCCTAATATCTATTGTAAAGAATGTATTATTAGTGAATAGGTATTCCATGATGGTTTAAAAACTGGGATTTCATGTTAATAATTTTTTGGTTACTCACATTATGAGAGTGGGAACCATTGGGATATTTCATGTAGGCAATCTCGAATAGTTGTCGAGTGGGGAATCATTATGTGGTATGTTGAGAACAATATAATATGAATTTAGTAAAATATATATTTTTATTACATTATATGTAGAGATCCATATAACAATTATCTTATAAAAATATATTTATTATCTCCCTACAGTCAGTCTATATTGACTTTATATTCGTAAATCATTCGTCTATTATGAAAATAAAAATAGAACGTTCAAATAATTCTTTGCAACTCTTGTTGGGTCTATGGTAGAGGATACATTTAGTTCTAAAATTAACAAAATACTAGCAATCCACTTTTATTTCATGTTTTCCATATCCTAAAAATAAGATATAGTGTAGAAACTGGTCACTTATTATTCATGGATACAGGGATTATTGATAAAAAATAGTCTTTTTATGACATCATGGAAATTTTTAACGAAGCCTAACATAGTGATTTAACTCTTTCTTTATCAAGAACCCCTATGTGTATATATTATCAAAGAATCTGAGTGGGAGTTAGAAACTTTTATAATGAAATTATACTAGAAATATCAAATTTTTAAATGAATTTCCTCATTTGGTATATACATAATCATATCATCAACACACATAAAAATACCCATAGGATTTAAATAAATGTTTCCAAAAAAATCCTATGTTCATTCAACCCCAATATTGAATTAGTGAAGCATTCATTTTTTTGGTATTGACTAGTATAATTACATATATGATTACATTTTTTATTTATAGTATGAATGTTAGGTTCTTGTCCATTTATTTTTATCATTCATGATATATTTGTTGTTCCTAAAAGGTCAAGATTCAATGAATATTGTGTGTACATCATCCTAGTTGTAGGACACTGAATTATTTGGGATTCCCAAAATAAATTATTACAATATGAAATAGAAAAAATAAGGATTATCACCAATGTAAATGACATCATCTCATTGTTGGCATGGCATCATTTTTCAAGGAGTAAAATCTCTAATTTATAAAAAATAGTGTGTATGGTAGTGGGTTTTATTATGTGGGTGGAATTGGTAATTGTGGTAAATAGGTCATCTTTAAGTCGTTGCACATGGTATTCATTATAAATAATTTTTTTTGCAATAGTTAATGAATACATTATTGTGTATTAGTTTTTGACTCTTATGGATCAATAATTATTTCCTTCTAAATCATCCTCAAAGGGGGTAATTCCATCCATTAAGAATATCATTATTTAGAAAATGGAATCAATATCTACTTCACATACCCTTTTGAACACACTATGATTTAATATAAATCCTACATTGTGGTTAACACATTATAGATGAACTATAAAATCCATTGGATCAATTCTTATATCATCATATCATAGAGATTTACACTTATTCATGATCTAAAGATCACATGAACCTGGAAAAAAGGAAATTTGGATGCAAATATTTTATCCTTTAGGGGAGAAAAATAAGTGTTCCAGAAAGTTTTATCATCCAATCAATATATTCCATTATATTTTAATTCTATTTTATTGTGGGATTCTCTTAGACTTCACCACTTCCATCATCCTTAAATATTATATAATCCATTTACTATAGTATGATTTTTATTGTGGAAGTGGGTATGATTATTATATACCACATTATACTAGGATATTGAGTTATTTATAATGATAATATTCACACATTTATACCATTACATTAAAATCCTAGATAATTAGGTAACCTGTGATGGTTGTTTAAGTCATATATAATTTTTTCATATGGTTCCCAACTATATTAGGATTTTCCCACACATATTATGTGAGATGAAATTCAATATCATAATTACATTTCATTGAGAAACTATACATTCATACCTATATGAGTTACATATTATCTATTCAGCTACTTGTATGAGGTAGAAATTATATGCTAATCATCTACATGATTGATAAGTGTTGTTATCATCGATATGGCTAGCCAATTTGAATAAATCATTAAATGATTAGAAAAATTATAATTTATTGATATGGTACTTGTATAGTAGTGAATATATGTTGTACAAAAAGGGATCATATACGTATACATATTATTTCTATATTCATCTTATATTGGAAATGTTGTTAAGAAGATATGAGTTTTTTTATTGACATCACACAAGACTACTTAGTAGCTTTAGTAGAATTCATAAATTTCAATATAATTTTTTTTAACTTACATTTATTAAATTAGTATTTCATATATTTTCAATAATTCTAAGACCTATAAGATCTTAATGTTAGTCAATTTGTGTATTATGTTTAGGATATATTGTTTTTTCCAGAATGAGTAGAGTTAGATAAGTTATTTCCCAAAGTGTTTTAGTTTAATATAAATTATTATGAAGCTATAAATGTATTATATATGAGATTTCAGTATATTATTTTTGGATAATTTGAAAGAATAACGGTATATCATAATTTACTATATATTTAATATTTATACTATAATATACAGATAATGCATGTCACTAGTAGTTATATTATTTTTACATAACAAATAAATATGTCATTCCTATATTGTTTCAATATTGGTATATGATAGAGGGTTTTAATGAATAGAAAATTCCATTCTGAAAAAAATGTATACATTATTTATGATAACTAAGTTGATTCATTTATAGATTATCATATTTATTGAATTTTTCAGTGACTGTTTTACTAATATAAAATATTGTTCATCTATTATGCGACTGATACAAACACAACATATCTTTATTTAGTGATGTGTCAAATATGTAGTTGAGAAATGGATTTGAACCCTACCATTTTTTCAAAATTTACTAATTTTAAGACAGAGTATAAAAATAATTACATCCTATATAACTGTTCAACATTATGAAAAAGTACTTCTAACCCCATTAGTGAACTATAATCATCTCAATATGTTATAGGATATGTTGAACAGTATAACACTTATAGATTTATGTGTAATTTAACATCTTCTTAGCTGATCCTTTTTCTATAATACATGAGATAGTTAATGATAGATCATTCATCAACATATATACTGTGACATAATTTTCATATTGATATCATCATTGATAAATTAAGAAAATCATTGGTATGTTTATAATGTTATCAATCATTTTATAATCACCATATACTTTCTATTATGTCATGTAGTTTTTTTTTCAAATAATGTACCATTTTAATAATAAACCTAACTATATGGTAATGCATGTAAGGGATTGTGATATATAAAATTCAATAGAATTTTTGAAGAAGGGATAATGTAAATTATTTTTTAGGCTAGTATTGTTTAAAATATGAATATTTATTCTTATATGTCCATCAATTATTTAATTCACATTGGTAGGTTTGTATGTTTAACAAAATTTTTATTAGACATATGTTAATACAACATGATTTTCTAGTGAAAACAATGATAAATAAATTTTTATTAGGATCAGTTGTCCTAAAAATATTATGTAAATATGATTCATTTAATTATTTGATGATTGTGTGTTTATTTTATATTTTTAGTTTTAATAAAAAATTGAATTTCATTCAAATATGAAATAAATTATTTGTTTATTAAATTACTATTTTATTATCTTAATTAATAGTCCTCCCATGATGTAAATATGATTAGAGACAATTTTATGTTTTGGTGATTTTTTATTAACAGTTGTCCAGGGATCATTGCATTGAGATGTTTGGGGGTTTTCCTTGACAAGGTCCCCTTATTGATATACCCTTTGTTGTGAGTTTGAATACACACATCAAATTATTTAAAAGCGTTATAATTATTGTGTAATCAATGGATGTTAATTCATTTCATGATTCTCATGTTTTGTTATACAATATTTTTATGTTTAATCAAGGTCTTGGGAAACAAAATATTTGTCTCATTATGTTCAAATTCATGATTGGATGGTTTAGTACTATAAGAGAGATATAGTACACTATTATTTTACAATGATTTATGGTGAAGTATATGATATTCGTGACATCTATAACCTAAAAAAATTTAACAATTAGTATAATGGAAATTGTATCCTTATATCATCTAAGATAATTTCTTCATAGATATAAAATACTATAAAATATTCTATATATTAGTTGACTTCTAATATTGTGGGACATCCAAGAAAGAGAATTCGAATAATTTTATGTGTCAATTTCATTTTATTTTATCCTTTATGAGAATACATTATTACTTGTAGGAACGATTGAGGAGGTCCTAATGTATATATTTTTATTATATTCAAACACTTTTTAGATCAAACCATTGTTAATTATGTGATAGTGTTTGATTAAGTCTTTCTATTACATATACATCTTGTTTAGAGAAATATAGCATTTTATGTGAATGAAAAGTGGGGAAAATTATATAGGGTTATATTTACTTTTAATACTATGTATGGATGAAAATGTAAAAGGATAATTTGGAATTATTCATTATTGTATCTCAAATAAATAAGTGTAGGAATGTGGTCATAATGTTGGAAACAGAACTACAGGAGTTTCATTACATATAGTGAGCCGAAAAGTCTACATAACTAATATAAGTAAAAGATGCGGAAATTACTAGGTCAATTAGATGGAAGTGATAAATGGTATCCATCATTGATTAATTTTATAAAATATTTCATTATTAATAATGTTAATATTTCATTGAGGATGTTATTTTTCATTAGTTTGTTGTGAGTTTTTACAAAGTGATTAATGAACCAAATTTAGAAGATATTGGTTTTGTATGAAACAATAATTTTATGAGATCATAGAGAATATCCTTGGAGTTGCTATCTAGTGTCATTTTTTAGCGACCATGAGTAATATTTTTCTTTTAATTATGAGTTACTTTTTTAGATTTGATGTATAATAATATGGATAATACTACAGACTGACTAATTAAATTTATGATTAGTTTATGATATTTTTGATGAGTGAGTTATAGAAAATGTTAAAATTAATTTATAATATAAAATTTAGTGTATGATATAGGATTTGTTTTTTTATTTGGTTAAGGATGGATGAGTCATAATAGTTTCCTAAGAAACAATATATTCTAGTATTAATCATCGAGGTTATGGTGGATGTAGTGCATCTACAAACATTCATGGGATAAAAATTTATGAATTTTTCCTAAAGTATTATAAATTTTAGTAATCATATATTATATTATAGATAGTAGAGATGAAATTACTCAATTAGAATACTATCATGTGCACTATATCTCTAAACTAAAAATGGATGTTAGGACATTAGTTATGTGATTATAAAGTGCATCATTGGGAATATGATGGTCTTTAGTGAGAGTATTTCTATGTAAATTGTTTTAATAAATTAAAGGTTGGATTATTTCATGATGTTTTCTGGTGTTATAAGTTATAGTTAATGTAGTTAAATTACAAATTCATTATATAAGGTACTAGGTATTTTGATGTAAACATGTAAAATTTAATATTTAAATGATTTTATGAATATGGTTGGTTTTAGGGTATGTGATTTTGAGTAAGATTAATCATCAATATAATAATGAGTTGAATGATTACATTTAAGAACTAATTATATTTATAGACTTAGTGGATGGTATCTATACTATATCAAGTATCAAATCAGTATTGATTGGTGGCATTAGATTCCAATTAATTAATTGAAAATTTAATGTGGTTAGAATATGTGTATATGTGATGTGAACCTGAATTACCTGAATTTTCTAACAATCGTAAACAATTTTTTAAAGTGATATTAATGTAATATTATAAACATGTATAACTATAGCCACATTAGTATTGAATTTAGATATATATAATTATTTATCTATTATAATTTTTTAAATCGGGTTCTATATATAAAAAAATTATGTTTTGGAGGAATTTTATAGGTTTAAGAAAATAATGTGTTGTTGATTTACAAATAATTTTTAATTCATTGTTATATTTAATATGTTTTATGTAATAAAAAACTTCATATCAAATTCTTATAAATAATGAAACCTTTATAGGTTGTACATTGGTCCTCCACTTCCATGTTATGTAGTTTTGTGAAAATTGTCTAATTAATAGTAGAGAAAATATAGTGGTTTCCAATAAGAAAATATAAAATCCTCCACATATGAATTATTCATTCCATATAATATTTATTGTTTATTTTTTCATAACTATATTACTATATGTGTTTTATTATATTATTTTATTTTAGAGGAATAATGATAATTCAATCCAACATAATATTTGAGTTAAAATAAAATGATTAATTTAAGAAGTCCACTATATAATAAGAATTTTATTAGTGTTTTATGGGTTATGAGTGGAAATGATTTAGGTAATTATATTCAGGATTCCATGTTAAGGGTTGAGATGGTTTAAAATTTTGAGATAAACTAGTTATATCATTTTAATTGATGAATTGAAATGTCATATAAGGTTTGGGGTTTTTTGGGTCACATTATGATTATGCCACAATGTGACCAGTAGATTTAATTTGTGTTTTGGACCCTAAAAAGTCCCATGGACTGAGACTAAATTTGATAATACTTATAATGCATAGTAACGTTTAGTTAGGGGATTTTATTAACAATATTCCAATTAAACTATTTATAATATATTCATCTAGATATTCATTATTTATAGAAGTGAATATAATATACTATCTTTTAATCCAATATTAATGGTATATTGTCTTTTTTGGTATTAGTTATTTAGTTAAAATTCCTTGTTACTAGGTAATCTTATATTAATAAAAATTATTTTGGCTATATAATGGCCACCTTAATTGAATTATTGGGAAAGGAAAGAGGATTATGTATGTTATACCCCCAATTATAGTGGACTTGTGTGTTTTAAAATTGATAATAATAAAATCCTTCACCGCAATATAGGGTCATGTGGATCATTGGAGAAGGGTAAAATAACAATCATAGTTCAGGGATTGGTGTGGTGATAGTCCAATGAAAAATGTGGTAATCACTAATGATGGAATATTATTGAAAATGAATGTGATGAATATTTATTGTGTTTTAATAAATATTGTAATAGATTCAAAATAATATTTTATATTTTACAACTAATCATTTTACCGTGAATTATCTTATGGGTTACTATTTTATTAATTAGGGAATGGAATCTAAGCATAATGCTCTGATGAGATTTTATGGACGGTATTACGAGCAATGTATCGAATTATCACAACATGAGTAATTTGTATTTTATGGTTATTAGCATAAGATTTGTTGGTCACACCTATGTTAATGGATTGGTTTATGTTATGACCTATATTTAATTTTATTAAAATTTATCTTGATTTTTACACTATATAGTTCTATATATTTTAATATTCTTTCAATAAATAAATTAATTAATATGGATTTAAATTTGGTTATTAAAAATTTAATATTCATTCAATAATTAATTTTATTATATAATTAGAATTTTTTTCATTTAGAGTATCTATGTAATTTTATATGATATGATAGTTGATGTTGTAATGATTTCAATAGATTAAAAAAGGTACTTTGTGTGGTAGATCATATGTTTCTATAGTCGTGGTATAAATGATCCAAAATGTATATGCAATATTTCCACCAATTAACAATGTAGTAAAATAATTATACAAGACCCACATAGGTACCACAAGAATCAAGTTATGATTCAATTTATGCAATTACATATTATTTTTCATCCAATAATTTACCTTCTGGATGATTTTATGTGACCTGAGGGACCCTATAACTTATATAATATCATTGTAACTGATAAAGGGAGACCGTACTTAATCATGGATAGTAAATAATCTATGTATCTCAATAGATAATAAACAAATTATCCATTATTGGACACCAGATTAGGAAATTTAACAATATACCAATATTCTAGGAATATTAATAATATAGTGACATTCTACTATAATAAAAAATCATGCAATAATTACATTAATGGAAATGGTTTAGGATCACTGATTTTTTTACAATATGAATAGATAAGAACAAAAATAATGAAGTAAATTAATAAATCATTCTGTAGTATGAAACATTAAATTATACATTTCATACAACCCCATCAAACAACTCTAAATAATCATCATGTAAAACCACAGTCACCTAAAATGTAATTGTGTAGAATAAATATTTATCTTGATTAACATGCAGGGTGTGAGAATAAATCTAAATAGGGAACCACCTATTTAGCTGATACAAAAAATTACTCATTTTTTGTGTGTAATGAAAAATAAATATATGTGTAACAGACTATACCAAATCAATCATTTTAGTTTTTTATGAGTTAAACAAAGCACAACACAGAAACAATACATATTTAACAAATGTCATAAATTAATTCCATAAAAAAATTAAAATAATTTATGAAAAGACTTATCCATTATATCATCATTATTAATAACACTATCATGGTTATAGTGAAACATAAATAACCCCATAAAAATGAGGATGTGAGTAGTGGATCCAAAATCATGGGACCCCCAGAATCCCAAAGCTTATTGGTGATATATCAAAATCCATTACACAAAACAAGAAAAACAACCATCATATTCACTAATCAAAGCCAGTATTAACGATTTTATTGGTATCCGACATCCTAACTATACCTCTCATAGATATAAAATAATATATAAGATTACCCTCAAAAACAATTTCCCTAAAAAATTAAAAATCTAAATATATATAATTTATCATTCAAATCCTAACTCAATAGTCATGTGCACTATGACCAATAATGTATGTTCCCAGCCATAAACATTACATAATCGTGAATTTTGTCAAGAATTCACATTGATGATCTTTTCAGGTTTAGAATTTTAGAGGATTAGGCCATAACTACAAAATAAAAACATGAATATTACATGAAGACACATCTACCCAGTAACCCTTTTTCATAAAATAAAAACTCTTCAAAAAAAGATGCATGTCTAGTTCCATGTTCTAGACATCATGAATTTTCCATGATCTCATCCTTAACCCTATTCATATTTATTTCCTATGAGAAACATTTCAAAAAATGGAATGTGAATGAAAATATCAGTAAGGGTTATAAAATAATGAAAAGATACATTAGCCCATCAATAAATACAAATCAAATAATCCATACTTTTCAATCATAACATACCACATGAAATCATAATATTTATGAATAATATGCATAAATCATAAATCATAAAGGTAAATTGTGGCATCCATATCATATATAAATTGTAGCTATCATAGCTACATAGGGAGTCACATTTGGAATACAAATCATAGTATATTCTTTAAATATCTTAAGAGAAACATTAATGTTTACCTCTGTCACGTTACTCAATGCATTAGAGAGCTATCTTGGGCTCACCCGCCCTAGGGTTATCAGAGAACCACCCGTATATGTAAACAATTCACAATAACCATAACATATTCATAACACTTAACCCAAGGATAAAGGAAAGATAACATTTCAACATTCCAATCACAATATATTTAAAAAAAATATTGAAATAATCAATGCTTTATCAAATCAGTTTGAAAACCATTTACAACATTTAATAAAGAGATTTTTGAATCAAAGTATCCCATAGAAATTGAAAAATTTAAATAAATTATCATTTTAAAACGTCAATGTCTATATAAAGAAATCCCTAAAGCCATTTTTAAAACATGGACATTAATGATAATGATTTAGAGGAAAAAATTTTAAAACTTTTAAAATGGTATTTTAGTTAAAGAGTTTTTAACAAAATGAGAGACTCTTGAATAAAAATAATTGAGAAATAAAAATGAATCAAAACATTATAATTGAGGATCAGAATGAGAAATTCTGTTCTGTTTTCCAAAGCTGGAGGAGAGAAATAGATCTTCAGATTGAGATAAAATAAAATCTTATTAAGCAGGATGAAGTCCTAAGGGCTCAGGTAGAGGATCTTAAAATTCAGGAAGAAAGAATCAATGCCATAGTGAAGAAATCTAAGGATCGGGATCATCTTCTTAAGTGAGTATAAGAAGATCATAAAGAGCTCAAAAATCTGAAAACTATAGTCAAGAAGTTGATGCAGAAGGAAAATGAAGGATAACTTTGCTACAATTCGATCATTTGTTGTACTTTTCTTCCTTGTACAAATTCATTCTAATAAAAAAGAAATTTTGGGTTTCTTGTCTTTTGGATGTGTTGTAATAACCTTTTAGGTACCATAATTTATTTTCCATTCCCTCAAATGCCTTCTGAAACCACAAAGGGGGATAAAGGAAAAAAATTCAATGTAATGAAGAAATATCCCTATGTAAGGGGGATTTTATCTAAGGGGGAGTTCTCATTATAGAAATTTCCGTACTCAAGATAATGAAAAATCTAATTCCAGAAATCTAGAATATGATAATTAGTGTTCCAAAACCTAAGGGGGAGTTAGTCGTATTCATCTCTTACCATATGATAAGGGAGATAAGTATTATTTTAAAAGTCTATAATAATATTTTCTATGTCTTTTTTCTTTTGCGTAATGATGTTTGTGTCTTTCAAAAGGGGGAGATTGTGGATTTAATAAGGTTTCCTTATAATTATCCATTCCATCATATTTGGGGATATTGTTTAGTCAATAAGGTTTCCTTATGAATTTACCAATCCTCATGTTTTGAAAATCAAAAACTCTTTATCTCAAGGAAAATTTTATTTTCCCCTATGTTTTACTTTTATAAGGAGAATTTTCCTTCCCCAAGAAAATTTATCCTTACCATGTTTTTAATTTTTCATTATCTTGTCTTAGTGTAAAATTCAGTTTCATATCTAAAATCTCATAATAATATAAGAATTAGATAAAGAGCATTATTTTATTAGGATATGAATTCAGACTCTGAGTTCTTTGAATTCAGACTCCATACATTTTAATATTAGACACCGAATTCTAATGAATTAAGACTCCAAAATTAGTAAGTTTTGAATCCAAATTCTAATGAATTCTGAAACTGAGATTTGTGATTTTTGACTCTGAATTCTCATGAACTCTGACTCCAACCTTTTTATGTTCAGGTTCCAAATTCTTGTGAATCCAGATTCTCAATTTCCTTGAAATTCAGTCTCTGGAATTCTATAGTGTTCAGGTTCTAAATTTCATAGAAAACATAACCCTAATATCCTTTTATTATAGACACCAAATATGTTTTTGGTTAGACTCGAAACTTTTATTATCTCACATTTTGAATATATGATTTTGGTTAAGTAACCATATTTTTGCTTATAGTAGTTTTTGTTATAAAAGGATGTCGTGCATTCAGTTACTAATTAATCATTATTTTTGTTACACATGTAAAGGTCACATCGAAATTCAAGGAAAAATATGACTGTTGGGGGGGGATATGACTGTTGTAGGTGTTCCAATAAATAAAATATCATTTGAATGAGCTCATAACTCGGTTGAACGGTTCTATGAATCTAGTGATCACATGATGTTGAAGTGATTTCTAGAGGGAGACTCTAATGCTTAGTGCATACTGAACGTCTTGTTCAGATTTTATTTGTGTGACTCTGAATGTTTCTGACAATATTCGACGACATTCAGGGATAGGAAGACGGAGGAGTCGACTACCTTAAAGTCCGAGGGATTCCTTACAATGGAAGATAGAGGTTCCAACTACCGTTATGTTGAGGGCTTGAGGGGATAGCAAGGCTGACTCTGATCATTGTATCGAGGGATTACTCTGGTGTGGGTAAGATAGACCATCTTGAATGTATAAATCAAGAGAACTTAATCTAAGGTTGTTGGATACCCTTCTCTCTGGGTTAAAATATTTATTACTTGTTACTTGGTTTGTTTCAGGTTTTCTAATGCATTTTGATTATTGAGGAATGTATAAATATCTTATACTTTATAATTCCTGTAAACTATGATTTAGTAATATTCTATACACTTTAAGGTATAATCTTTATCTATGTAAACATTCATTAGGTTTCATTTTCTGGAACCATCTTTTCTGGAACAACTTTCTCAGAATTATATTTTTGGAATCTAGAAAGTGTGTAGAACTCGAGGTTTTATGAATTACCGTGTTTAACCTAGTCAAACATAATCATCTTTAAATTTTACAAAGGAATTTTAATGTATACATTTCACCCCCTCTTGTTTTTTGAGTATCATATGATACTACAATTATTATCATCATTCATTATTTTGATCCAACGGTTTATACTTTTTTTTCATGCATGTTATTGTTCATTGGTCCCTGTCCATGTAGATTTATCATGTTTTCATCATATCAATAATGTTTTCAAGGATTATATATATATATATATATATTAAATATATACATATTTATAATCACATGGAAATTTAATATATAAAAAAAGAAATCACATGGTACATGGAGATGGTAGGCCTTACATATACATGACAGTTGGTTTGACTTATCAAAAATAAAGAGTAAACAAAAGGTAAATTATAATTCAATATTATAAGATAGTAATAATATAATAAAGGTATATAATATAAATATATTAAATCCATTATTTTTACAATCCTTGTAAACCAAAATGAAAAACTAACCATGTCTTTTCGTGGATGTGATAGTCCACATGTACGGAAAATCGATATTATAATATTCCAATGTGTTTGAAAGAAAAAATGTAGATTTGATATTATAATTATAAAATAATTGTTATTTCATATATATATAAAATATAAACATGAAACTAATTATAATAACTATCAATTCAATATGGAGATTGAATATAAATTGTATCGCAACCTAAAGTTAGTAATTCATAAGTATACGTGACTGATTTTATCACTTCTCAATTAGTAGAAATGTTGTGAATAGAGAATATATGAAATCCATAGTCTCATTTTAGTATGATATTTATATAGAATATATACTAAAATGATGAATTTAACACATTTAGAGTTTGTTAAATATTAATTATAAAGAAACTGATTGATTAATTCTATTACATATTCTTTGAAACACGTCCTTCATATCTCCAATTAAAGACCATAGGGTATTTATATTTTGATGAAAATTAAATTACTAATGATTATCTGGGTTTTTAAAATAGATATTTTGAGGTATTGGTTGTTCTAAAAGGCATAAATTGATATTACAATGAGAAAGAAGTGGTTTAATTTTATTTGTGAGGGGTGAAGAACTCATAGAATTTATTAACAGACTATAATATACTATATTAATTCACTATAAAAATCCCAAAATTGTAAAAGATTCAAAAATAAGGTAGTATGGGGTAGAAATAAAATCAATAAATAAAATCTGGAAAGGTTTTACTAGTATTTTATTCCTTGAATTTTTATTTAAATCCTTAGTTAACCTATATTAATATTTACACTTGTAACTTCTTCATCACAATTAATTGGTTCTAATTTAACATATAAGTCGAAATATGGAATATAAATATCTATGTTATGAAATTTCTAACAAATTAATTTATAAATTATCCTCTTTCACATTTTTTATGTTTTTATATTTTTTAAAAATATATAATTTTCATAAAATATTAACAATTTTAGCTTAACAAAATTAAATTAATTTTTCATACAAAAATAAAAAATAATAATTCAATTACAATTATATAAAACATATATATAATTTTATATCTATCTACTATTTTATGTGTTGCATCAAAACATCATAAAAAATTCATTACTTTTTTCTTAAATAAATTAATTGATTTTCATACATCATCCACAAAAACTATGTCATCATCCTATAATCATTTGGGGTAATAGTTTTTTACTAAAAATTAAAAATAATTTATCATAATATTAATAAATTAATTATGATCATTATAATATCTTAAATCCAATCAAAATGTATTTAATCACACACACACACACATATATATATATATATATATTTCAATATATCATATTTAATATGATATTTTTACTTTTTCTTGCTCAAGTAAGTATTTCAAATGAATTTGAATAAGTCACATGTAATATAAAAAAATTCATATATAACCATAACAAAATCATTTCTAATTTATATTTAAAACCCAATTCAAAAATGGACCCAATACTTGTAAAATATAATCATCAGGACAACATATATCAATTTTCCACAGTTGCACAAGCACAATGTTGGCACCAAAAATTCTTTTCTTATATTATATTGAATAATATAAAATTTCTATTAGTTGATTTTTTGGTGTTTAATTTTTTATTATTTTATCATAATTACTCAATTCATTAATTTCCATTAATTTTTATAGCATTTTTATGTCTTCGTGATGACATAAAAGATATAAAATTTTATAAAATCAGTATTTTTACTATTTTTCACAAATTTAACTTCCTCAATTAAATATCGAAAAATTAACCTTGTGTCAATATGAATTTATATTTCAAATAGGATAAAATTTCATCAAATATAATTCATATATGTGAAAAAATTACTTTTAATATAAATCATAAAATTAAATGGAAAAAACAAATTTAGAAAAAAAATATTTTTGAAAATAATGAACAAATACAACAATTATGTATGTTGATGAAATATATGTGATTAAATAAAATAATTAGAATAAAGAAAACATATTAAATTTATAATTTAAATTCTAAATATAATTTTACATTGTAATAAAAATTAGTGGTTCTTTTAAAAAAATTTTAAATTTTTTTTATTACCACTAATCAATTAAAAACATCTTTTTAAGAAATAGACAGAAATTTCATAATAATATAACTTTGATATTATTATTTTAAAATTAAAATTCATTTTATTATATAAATTTTATAAATTTTTCATAAAATAATTATATTATTTCCTCTAAATAATTCATAAAAATTATTTTTGAACAAAAAGTGATTTATGTGTCCTTTAAATGAAATTAGAAAAAATTGATTGAGAACATTATAAAAATTTATCAGTGTATATGTATTTATTAGAACCTTTATATATGTTTTATAAACCATTTAACCAAATTTATACCCACCAATTTTACCGATATGTTATTGTTGTATAGTTAATATAATAAAATTTCATGTTCTGTTTGAAATTTTTGGTCTGTGTCGTATATGATATCAAACATATTTTAATTCCTTAAATATCATTACATTCTCCTCCTTTAATAAATATAAACCTCTAAATTAGATCTTATTCATGATAATCAAGTTCTTTCCATTTGAAATTTTTATTTTTCAACTTCCACATTGTATAAAGGGTTGATAGATTATCTTTATGAAAGGATGAGAAAAAATATGATGGTAATCTGGAATTAAAAATGAATTAGTTTATAAATTGATGTTATTAATTGGAAAAATAAAAACTGATCATGGATATAAATTAATTTCTATATATCATTTATCTAGGAATTCTAATTATCAAGAAAAATAAAAAGACCACAAAACCATAGATCAAATTTATGACAAAAATAACATAAATTTCTCTGAAATAAAGGTAATAAGATTACATTTGGGACTCAATAAACTCTACCTAATGTTGACTTATTATATTAATATCATTACAGAGTAAAAAATAAAATATAGGTTATTTATTTGTTTTAAATTCATAAGAACAATCTCTTAATTTGTTAGTGGTTTAATCAATTTTCAAATCCACACTTACACAAAAAATTATGACGCGTTGATCATGATTGTAGCACTAAAATAATATTTAAAAAAAACATCTTCCCAAAGTAATTCATTTTTTTACTAAATATTAATTAAACCCAATAAAATATCACAAGTTAGCTGATAGAGATGAATATAATGAATTAATTCATAAGAAATCCCTTGTGATGATCAATCGATTAAATTATTATACAAAAAGTTAACCTTGTGGCTCCTACGAATATTTTTTGAAAGAAATTAAATCCCAATGATTGGAATGATTTGATTTTGTATCCATATATGGATATATAAAAGTTATCATGATATAAATTAAATAACAAAAAAATTATCATAAAAATGTAAATACCCTAATTACTTGTCATAACAATGTCACAAAAATATAATATTTTTTTAAAGGAAGATTCACTATTTAGTTCTTATATATGATCCAATATTAGTTATAACCTTTTTTATTTGATGTTCATGTTAATATATTCAGTAATATATGATCATATATTGAATCATAAAATCAAATTTATACTCCTTATTTCATCACCTATGTAGATAGATCTAATCAATGCATAGGATCATCACAAAAATCATCAAAATGAGGTTGGAAAATATTTTCATATGGCTAATTCATATAATCGTATATATGATATCCCAAATAAGTCTATAGATGATAAGTGTAACTAATGATTGTGATTAATTTAAAAAAATATTTAATAAGATATCATTTTTCCATTATTTTTATAGGTTATTATGTTTTATTATCTTCAATAGATATTTTAATAGGGAATTGATTCACATAGCATAAAAATTAGTTGAATTTGTAGCACTTATTTGTGGGGGTTTATTCTATTTATCTCCCCCATTATTTTTTTCATTTATTTGATTGCCCACATCACGTAGATATTCGTTTTCTTTGTGAAATGTCTTATCATGAAAATGAATGTCCTTATTCAATTAATGTATTTACAAGACTAATCTTCATGTTTTTGATATCTATAAAGTTGAAACATTTTCTTTAGTTCATTTTATAATCCATTGAAAATACATTAAAACTGAATATTTCATTTCTTACCACCCAGACCATGAGGTATTCCAAATTTTATTTCTAGTTTTAGTCATAATTGACTGAATTCATTAGATCATCCAATGTATCTTTTGAATAATACATTTTTAAGACATTCTTTTTGTAATGTCCCGGACCCTGATGCCAATCAGTACTTTCACGAGCTCGGATGGCTACATGACCTCAAGATAATCTCCTAAGACGACAGAGGCTAAAAACTAGTAGGCAAGGACTAGGTGAGTCAATGGGGATACTATTTCATCCTTATAATAGTTTCATAACAGATGTCAAACATAAAATAAATAAAGGAACAAAAATAAATATCATTCAACTGGATGTAAGACAAGAAAATAATAAATGTCAATTACTAGAATTGTCTCAAATTAATAATGTTGCAGAAAATACATATATGTAGAATGAATCCAAGAAGGTACATGGAAATTATATATAGTATAATTCCCAAAAATAGAAATAAATTTATCCCACTATTTCAAGACTCTACTTGGTTCCTTTCTCCCCTCCTCCAAAGCCATAATCAACAACATGAACAAGGGTGTTTGCATGTATCATCATCTAAATCCATATAATCTGATTGGGTCCTCATGGAGGCCAAAAATGTGTTTAAAATAAACATATGATTAAAAAACCACCCATGTTTATATTGTTTTAAGAACAATATGCAATGTTCTAGAAAGTGTAAATATTAGTAATGTATGAGTGTATTTACAAGGCATAAGTTTACTAAAATAATAAAACTGAACAACCCTCTAGTCTTTAATCAAAAGAGTCATCTCCTAACATGGATGTTATAAGAAACAAAAAAAAAGTCACATAGCAACGCCATACATCCATTCATATAATGCAACCCAGAAAAAAAATATATAATAAAGTAATAAATTCCAAGGCCATGACATATAGTGATGTTAGACCAACAAGGCCGGATCAAGGGTGTTATGTACCGGGGCATCTGTATTATAATTATAGACCATATAAGGTTGTATCTAAGGATCTCATACATGACATCCACATCATGTCACATGATCTTCTTGGTTCAATCATTGTCTAGGAACAAGTTGGGGTCCTAAGAGAATTGTTAATGTCATATCTAAAGTGATCCCAACAATGCTAGATCTATGGGTTATCAAGTCCCAAGAAATCCCACATAATCAATACTCAAGGTGTAGAGTATACCGATGGTATCCACTACCACATTTTAGAACAATGGATAGTGGTCCATGGATTCTATCAAACAATTCATTTAAGGATTAAAAATTAGACATTCAATTTCCTATTAGTATACCCACTCATATCAACATGTACTAGACATTATTATACCATCTCAAGAAATCCATCTATCATTCACCATGAATATGGGTCTACACTCCCATATAATCCCTTTAACAATCGATTAATCATTTATATAGGTATAACCACCCAAGTCAGCATCTTTCAAAAATACCTTCTACTAAAAAATATTCATGACATAACAAGAAAACACTAATTAAGGAGGGAATATACCTCCTAAACACCTTATTCATACCATTAAGGCATAAACGAGCTTCCTATACCAAGGAAACAATAAGACACACCCCTTGGGTGATTTAATTAGACATAAAATAAGAAATCTATTTAGGAACACCCAATTAGTGACCTCAAAACAAGTTGTGGTTTCCATTAAACCTAAAAGGAACGTACAGTCTCTCTTACAAGGTCCATTTATAGCTACTAAATGATACTCACTAAAAAATGAGGACTCATTGAAAATCCTGATAGTTTGTGAGAAGGTATAGAAGGTCCAAAAAAACTATAATGGATGAATAGAAATATAGCTGACCTACCTCATCACACTAATAGATAGTTAGTCCACGATCTTGTTTCGATTCATCTTGAATTCATAGAAATATGATCAATGGACGAAGAATGGGATATTAGGGAATATGATCCTAAAATCAAATATCAAAACTATTTTTCTGAGGAATCCATAATGGAAAAATCGGAATTTGGGACTTATCGTTGTGGATTAGATGAGTTGATCAATGATCGAAATGGACGTTTGATGGAGGATCAAACTCAAATCCTGGCCTAGGAGACTCATGTGAGCTTTAATGAGAGTGGGAGTATGTTGTGGGTTGAAGGAAAACAAATAATATGTTAAAAAGGAATTTTGTTTTTTATTTAAATGTTTTTATAAAATCAAATAGTAGGTTCAAACATTTTCTTTACATGGTATCCCAAACTTGAAGGAAACTGTGTGGACCACACTGCCTCGAAGGGGAACCTCAAACGGTGACCCCACACTTTTTCAATGACCATGCCGAAACTATTTGAAAATGTATTACTAAAACCCTGCATCATTTCAGATAATTCGTATGGTTTCTCAAACTGTGTGGAAGCTACTGCCTCCCCTCACATGGTTAGACTAACTATGTGAAAGAAATTCAAAAAACATGCACCAATCCATTTTCACAATAAAATTTGGATTTAGGATTAGAACAAGCCTCAGATACCTCCATAAAAATAATTATCAATAGAGGTACATATTTAAGGTCATAAAAAGCATTTAAACTATGAAGGAACAACTCCATACATCATAAAAAATCCAAATTCTTATAATATACCCCCTAATATTAATTACCCCTCAAATTGATCTCTAAAGGGTGTTAAATATTTTTCTGAGAACAACTCTATCCATTGAGAACATACTTCGGCCTCCCACTCCCATGTATTATCATGTAAATGGTTTTGATACCCTATAACACATACTAGTTGAACTGTCAGACCTTAGGGAATGTTTTCTCTCTTATTAAGGATATGAATCAAATGTTGATCTAAGGATACACCAACAGAAAGCAGAACTTCATGGCGCTAAATAACATGAGACATGTCTAAGTGATAGCGACAGAATTTAGATACTTAGATGACATCATGAATAGATATGTTCCACTAATGTTAATATAAACAATATGTAATTATCCTGACTCTCCATAGAATATCGAATGTCCCAACGTATAGCGGTGAAATATTACCAAGTATCATAGACTAACCATGTCCCAACATCGACGAAACTTGCAAGAAAACCCAATCCCCAACCTCAAACTCTAGAGGTGATCTGTAGCAATCAGAATATGATTTCTAATAGGACTATATTGTATCCATCCACTTATAAATCTTATAGATCTCCTCATAAGTCTCATTCATTAGATATTGTCCAAGTAAAGTTACATCACCTCATTCTAACTATCATTGGGGAGAACAGAATGTACTAGCATATAATGCCTCATGAGGTTCCATATGTATTTCCCCCTGATAACTGATTTTAAAGTTGAACTCTACTAGAGAAATTTTCCTCTCCCAAGAGCCATCAAAATTGAGGATTCATTCTCATAGCATTTCCTCTACCACCTATATCGTACTCCCCAACTATCCATCAATCTGAGTGTAGTATGAAGTGCTCAAAAGCACCTGTATACCCAGTGACCTCAAAAAATTATATTATAAATGGTATTTAAGGTGATTTTATCTATCTAAAATGATTGTGTGAGAGACCCTATATAGTTCTACCACCTCTCAGTAATGCAAACATCCAATATCCTAAACATTGAAGGTATCCTTGATCAAAAAAAAGGGAGAGTCAATCATCATCCTATCAAAAAAAAAAACATAGACAACATCGTTAACATAATGAGAACATGTGAAACATGTCATGAAATCAATTGTGACATCATCCTATTTTCATTTCTTAATAGGTAATAGTTATTAAATCCCATCTGTTCACTGATGTTTTAACTTCACCTACTGATATGTGGAACATGTTGAAACCAAACCAGGTTCTTCTCAAATCATATCCAACCACCAATACTACTGACATAAGACACGATACATATTGGTGGCTCTAGGATGTGTTGTCCAATATGAAGAATGAAAATCATGTTTCAGAACCCCACGTATATCCTTTATAACCCAAACACATCCTTAGCCACATAGGATTTCATCATCACCTAACATCGATCCAGTACGAGGGTTCTCACCTTCCAAACACTCTTGCAGAACTAGGCCTTAAAAATCAAATCGATGCCCCATCCTAACTTTTCCTATAATGGTATAGGTCACCTGTAAGGATGATAAATTTTTAAATCCTTGTTATCCATGAACCTCTAGATAAATATCAGTTAACAATACCTTAATCTACAACTCACCACTGACTTTTTGCACAACCTATATCTATGTACTCCTACTCAATGTATCAGTAATGACATTCCCTTTACCAGGTGAGAATGACAACTCTAAATCAATAGAATATAGGTACTCCACCCACCATTTCTACCTTAGGTTCCGGTCACACTACTTATAGATATACTTTAGGATTTTATGGTCCTTGTACACCACAAAATGATATCTCAACAAATAATTCCTCTAAAAGCACGATGTGTGTAAAAATAATGATATCTTGAGATCATGCATAGGGTACATCTTTCTGTGAGGGATCACCTGCTGAGTCCCATGTTCCACAACTCAGTCTCCCAGTATCTTTACTTCCCCCGTCCCAATACCTTAAGAATCATAGTACATCGTGTATCTCATTCCTTACTCTGGTAGTATCAATACTAGGGCAGATTTCAACCTTCCTTTCAGCTCTTGATGGCTGACTCACAAGACTCATACCATATGAACACCATTCCATTTTTATTTGAGCACATAAACTGTTCTACTGATCATGATTTCTCCTATATAAAACTTCTATAGTAACTAGTTATCCCAAATAAACATTGAATTTAAAAAAATGGGATATTCTCAAAAAACTACATCTTCCACCTTTTCTAGGTCCACTAAAGCACCTATCTCTGAGATGATATGACCCATGAGGTGACTCTAATCCATCCTAATTTGTCACTTTGTGTTCTTAGAATATAAATTATACTTGATCTGTGAATTCAAAATAATCTCAAGACAGTTGGCATGGTCGTTTCAACTGTAAAAATAACCCATGATATCATCCACAAAAACAACCACAGAAGAATCCAATTATAGATGAAACACTAGGTTAATCAACACCATGAAAACCATTGGAGTGTTTGTGAGACTAAAAAACTAAACCATATAATTGTATAACTCATAAATTCTATTAAAGTCCATATGATTTATGTATAATTGTCAGAAACACACCTGGTGATGTTTGAAACATAAGTCGATATTTGAGAACACTCAATATCCTCAAAGTTTATTATACATATCATCTATATGTGGAGAGGTATATCAGTTTTTTTCGTTAGATGGTTATGTTTCTAATATTCCATGCATATCCTATAAGTACCATCCAGTTGTTTCTGTAAAGGACTTTTGAACCCAAAAATATGTACTGGGTCTAATAAAATCCATCACCTCCAAATTAAATTTATTCCTTTTTATTCCGTACATCATTGTCATATCCATAATGTAATGTGGAATAGATAGTGGTGAACCTCATGAAACTTGATCGATGGAGAAATCCAGCTCTATCTCAAGAGGTAAACTGGAAAAGTCATCGGGAAAGTTGTTATATAAGGGAGGAACTATTGGAGGGATGTATTCCTAACCCACTCCCTGATCATCAAGAAATAAAATTGAAATCTAGGCTATCACCCTGCCCATCACATGATGCTCAGGTATATATTTAATCTATTGAGCATTATATTATCCCTTGGTAATAAAAACTTCACCCATGGTGATGTGAAATTCACTCTATAGTGAGATAATTCAACTTATACTTGATAATTATTCAGCCAATCCATTCATATAATGAATTAAAACCGTATCCTCTAAAGGACATACAGATTCCAAATGAGGTGACACGGCTGACCATAAGGGGACACACTATACACTTACACACATCACCCTTTCAGACTCCCTATGGTGTTTCAATAATCAAAATACCCTCCAAAAGAAAAAAATCACCAATATTTTAGTCAATTAGAATAAAAATTGTTAGAGGAAACTATATTTAAAAGAGCTTATACAATAGTACAAAATACCAAAATCATACCTCTCAAAAAATATGTTCTTGGATCCTTACCATGTTGGGTCAATTGCACAACATATGTCTATCATATACCACATCCCTATGAGACTGCCTAGCTACCCTATGCTGATCCACCCTAATATATCTGATAACATGGTGTTGGGCTACCACTAACACGAACAACACTACCTTTCCCTAATCGAGATGCACTACTCCAACTCCTAGCCTAAAATTGAGGCGAAGAAACATATTTTAAACCTGACGTTACATATGAACCCTACCACTCACAGCTGGAGGTAATTTCCTACAAAACTACTGCATATGTCCCATCCTGTCTCAAGCTCGACACTCAATTGGATCATAGTTGAACAGATTGTTCATGTGGCCTCAACTACCACATAGGTGGAAAAATAACATGTTGTCTCCACCCACAACCTGGCTATAACTAACCTCCCCAGAATCCTCCAAAGGGTGCTTCCATCCTAAATACGTATATCCAATTAGGTGAGAAATGACACTCCCATGTTCTGTACCCCTAGCTTCACTTCTGTTATTCTATGTTATAAATGCTTGATGTTAAATCTCAGTTATATATGTCAACGTAAACATGTCGACCTAAGATTTGATTGCATGTCAATGAATTTTTTTGATGCTTCTCTCTCTTGAAAGCTCATTATTAAGATACATCATAGAAAAAAGATGAACCTATATAAAAAGAATTTATTATTCCATAACTATCATCGCACCCTAATCCAGATGGATGAACTCACTAGCATGCACTGCTCATGGAGTCGTGTAGAAGCGTGTTTAGAAATCAATCCAGCCCTTATATCGAAGCTTTTCATCATAAATCAAAATTTCACTCCTATGCCTCACTGCTCCACGTAGTAAATAATTCAGGATCTTGAGAATCCTCTAAAGTGGCGTCTCTATATGCTCAAAAATCATTAATATGGTCTCCAGCCACACCTCTCATGCTTGTGGACTACCATCCCCTAAAAATGTTGTAGGATGCTACTATTTTAACACCCCCATCAACTAATCTAAAGACATGGTGGGATTTAGTGAACTCTATAAGGATTTTATATATCTAAATAAGACTTTTCTAATCTTCTCATCAACACTCATGTCTGAAACAGCCTCTGGTGCATCAACTGGAAAAAATGGATTATTTACTAGTATCTTATGGCCCACCATCTCCAAATTATGGTCATCACCTCTACTCCGACATACCAATGGAGGTATCTATGGTGTTATGTCTCTACAATTACTAATGCACACCTCATAAAATAATAACATAAAATTGACTACTCAAATGTGCAAGTCTTGTAAAAAACCCCTATAATTCATGTCAAACCAACATCTTGTAACTAAAATCATGACTTTATAATGAACATTAATTTCACCACTAGAATTTATGCCTCTCATCAACTCAAAATTAGATTCTAGATCATGTCTCTATAAATCATTTACATTTTACATTCTCAATTAACATTTAGACACCTTGGAAATTCCACTAAGGGTTAGGGATTCTGAATCCAGGAGGGCCCATAACACCTCACAAACAAAAACATGGTTAACATTATACCATACATATATCAAGTTCATTTATCATTTTCATTCCATTGGTGCATAATCTAATAATTCATATGATATTATACTAATTATGGGTTGAAATATGATGTCTTCATTTTTATTTATTGCACCTAAACAAACACAATAGATACCACAACAGTCACAACAACTATCATACCAATATGCAATAAAAAATGCATCCTAAATGGTATAGAATAATTCATTGAATACAATTATAACAAGATTTTATAAGATGTATGATATGGAAGACCCTCAACACATCAGGTAGAAACTGATATTGAACACACAATTGCATCAGTTGTAATAACATAAATCAAGTGTGTCACCTAGTGGTAAAATCAAATAAATTATAAAATCCAAAAAGAAAAAAAATTAAAAAGCCATTCAAGGACATTTGGCATATCCCTCTACATGAGGTAAATACTCATGGGAATAGATTTTACCAAATGAAATTTCATACCTTTCCCTATATATTGTCACCAAATAGTATGTCTAACTAGAAATGACACACCTATGATACAACATTTTAATATCCTGGACACGGATTCCACTCAATAGTGCCCCGAGCCTGGTTGGATACATGGCCTCAAACACATCTCCTCAAATTCAAAAGGCTACTGACTAGCTGCGAGGGCATATGTGACTCAGTTGGGAGACTATTCCCTCATTACCAATGTATCAAATTGGTTGTCAGACATACAAAAAATAGTATATGTTAAATAAATAGAAATCAACTGGATGTAAGACAAGAAAATAATACATATTAATAACCAGAAGTGTCTCATATATAAAATGATGCAGAAAATACAAGTATTAAGAAATAATCTATAAAGATACAAGGAAATGTCATATAGTAGATGTCCCCAAAAAACAAAATATCAAAAGCCATACCATCATCAAATTCCTCATTTTGGTTATCTTCTCTTCATCTCCAATGCCACATTCAACAACCTGAACTGGGGAGATTTCACCTATTGTCATATGTAACCATATAATCTATTTAGTTCCCCATAAAGACCCGTAAAGGGTCTCAGGTAAGAATCCTATTTGGGAACCCCCATGTTCAAATAGTTTTAATAGTATTATTTAATCTTCTAGAAAGTGTAAAAAAAATATAAAAGTATGTCTGTATTCCTATAGATTAATTATAATAAAATAGGAAAAACCAAATATCCAAAAAGGATTCCTATTAAATATTCATCTCCTAATAAGGTAGTTATAAAAAATAGATGACAATTCACACAACCATATCGTACACCCATTCATTCATAGAAACCCACAACCACACTTTATAATGTGGTTTGAAGTTCCGCAGCCACACTGTATAGTGAAGTGTAGACCACGAAGGGTGTATTTGAGGTAACATATACTAGGGAATCTATATAATAATTCTAGACCCCAAGGAGTCGTACCCATGGTTCTCATCCAAGGAATTCACATCGAGTCACATGGGTGTGGAAGTTGAATCTTGGTCTAGGCACTGGTTGGGGTCCTACGAGCATTAGGAATGCAATGTCATATGCGAGCCCACGGAATCAAGATCAATGTGGTAGTAAGGCCCGAGGCATCCCACAAAATCATTAACCAAGGGGTAGATTCAACCCAAGGCATCCCACACCATGTTCCATACCCATGAAGAGTATTCCATGGTGCCTATGAAATCATACATTCATGAATTTAAAATTAATCATTCAATTTCATGTGAGTATACCCACACAAAACAACAAGTGCATGCTCGGAGATTACCCCACTCTCAAAATCATTGTATCATTCCGTAAGAATATATTCCTACCCTCTCATATAATCCCTTAACCATGTCATTATTCATATATATAGGTTTACCCACCCATATCATCCCACTTCATCAATACCAATTAACCAATAATAAGAATGACATAGAAATAAAACACTATGAAATAAGGTATTACATAACCTGAACAATTAATTTAAACCATTAAGGAATCAATGGCCTTTCTCTGCTTAGGGAAGCACAATACACACCCCTTTGTTGATTTAGAAAACCATAAACTAGGAAATTCCTTAAGGCACACCCCATGTGTGACCAAGAAATAAACAACGAGAGACAACACACCTAAAAAAACAATGATCATCTACACTAGGTCCAACTACCATTAATACATGATTCACACTAAAAAAAGAGGCCTCTTCGGAATGCCAAATGGTTGTAAAAAAATTCAAATTCCTAAAAATAGCTGAAAATATAAAGTAAAATAGAGACCTCCTTCCATGACTAAGAAGTAGAGATCTTGTCTAGTATCAAGTACGGATTTGACATTTTTTAAGAGAAATCTGAATAATGAATGAGGAAGCGATATCAGGGCATACATGGATAATATAAATAGGGCATTTGTTGATATGATAAATAAAGAATGGCTAAAAATTAATTAAGGTATTACTATTGCAGATCCGATGACATGATCGATGATAAAAGTTGACGTTAGACAGAGGATCAGGTTCAAATCCTATCCTAGAAACCTCATGAGATATTGAATGAGAGGAGGTGGATACTTTTTTTTAAGGAAAACCTCAAATGGTTTTTAAGAGAATTTAGGTTTCTAATTAAAACATTTAAAAAATTATACAGTAGGGTCATACAGTTTCATTCCATGGTTTCCCCAACCATTTGGAAACCCTTCACACCTAACTTCCTTGAACGACAACTTCATATAGTTACCGTGTATGGTTTGACTAATCATGCAGTAAGAATCCAAAAATGTTCTTCTAGAAAAATCTAAATATACAAAAACCTTTCATAGATATTATGACTCTACTGTGCATTTTCTCAAAATATGCTGAGGTTAGGGCCTCCCCTTGCATGACTATACTAGTTGTGTGTATGTCGTGTACAATCTAATCTCCATTCCACTTTCATAAAAAAACATATTTTACGGATATGAACAAGACCTTGACACCTCCAAAACCCTCGTGTTTAATAGGGTTACATATATAAGGCCATAACAATGTATTTTAACAATGAAGAAAAATATGCATACCATGTAGGAAAACACATGTTCTTACATATTTTAACACTATAAAAATAAATGAATTTTACTTTTTAGAATAAGTATTTGAATTAAATATTTCCCTTCGGGTCTTTTAAAATTTTTCTCATAGGTAGCAATGGATATAACATCATTATTATTAAGGTGATGGTATTTAATATCCATTTTGGTAAATAAAATATAATTTATAATTACTGTAAAATATATTCCTAAAATTATGTTAATACACAAATCCAATTTAATCATATTTTTATGTATTCTAAAAAAATTCCACCAAAACTCTTATTAACTATGTGATATATTAATTGAGAAATTTATTTCAAGATCCAAGAATTGAAGAATGCAAAATATTATTTCCATCATATTGATCCATTAATCATTAACTAGTTGATCTGATGTTCTATAATAGATGAAATATATCATAAATGATTCAATAGTATGTTTATCCCCCATCAGTACATTCATATGTAAAACATGAAATATATTACTGGTTATAACATAGGGAATTGAGTGATTATAGTAAAAAAAATATGTAATCCCTTTTTCTATATCGGTTGGCTATATGTTAGAGTGGTAATTTCATTGGCCATCACATTAATTATACAAATGATTGTGTATGATTCCATTGATTGACTAAAATCAAAAAATATAGTTACCAAAACAATAATAAAATTTCACAACTATATAACAATGAGAAGTTTTTTTATAATTCCAAAATAAATACGTTATTTTTCAATAAATGACACCATATCTTTAACCTAGTTCATCCACGATCACCAGTATTCAAATAAATCATAATTTTTAGTACTTTAAATGTGAATTAACAAAATAATATCCAATATGAGTGTCACGAATGGAGTGTACTATGGTAACAGTCACTGTGAAATAGAATTATGCCTCAAATATACTCAAATGACACTTGTTCATCGTTATTACCTCCATTTGAATCACTCCAAAACTATGCCCAATTATATAATCCATGAATGGATTTATTTTTAGTAAAATCACATAACCTCTCAAATAATAATATATTATGATTCCATCCAATACATATAGATTTCCCTAGGATTTTGAAAAATGTAATCTAATAATAATCTCAAATAATTCCATAATCCTTTCAATTGATACAATGTATAGAAACCCAAACTTTTCATAAATGTATATGAAACAATAATATATTAATATTGAGTATATTTTATGAATATATGTTAGAAGACCATAAATGATTATAATGTTTATAGAATATATATTGATTTTTTGTATCTCATTAATGATTGAAAAAATATCCCACAATGATATTCCCATGTTATACTCTTTTTCTAGATGTACCCTATAAAAAAGATTTATTTATAACCTATGTTGTAAGAACACAAACTATTATAGAGACATATCAAACTCCATTAAGAGGTAAACTATTATATTGTGTAGACATGTTTTTAATTAGGTGTAATTATAGGTTTCTTTTTAGAAATGTTTGAAAAATGAATGGTGGGATATAGGAAGAATTTGTTCCCCTATGTAAGAAACTATGAATGGGAATTAATTAAGTCTAAAAATAAATTATAAAACTTCTATAACACTAATAATTAACAAAAAACAAAACGAAATTATTCCTTATGTTTCCATTAATATTTTTTTAACACTCTAGATGGTGTTTCGGCCCTCATAAGCTCTGTTGTTTTCGAATATAAACCTGGATCGAATATTTCTTCTCTCCTGTTAATTGATTTATTCTATTGTTACTCTCTTATTATTCCACCATTAATTCAACATTATTTTATTTAGGATATCCATTATATTAGATTGATATATTTCTATTTTGTGATATCGTAATCCATTATAGTATATCGAGATCTCATCATACAAGTTTTTTATTTTTCTTGAATTATTGTTTTTAGGGTTTTGAGATTATGATCAAGATATATATCATTGTGAAACTCAAAATTTTTGGGATTTCTATTAGGAAATTATTCATCAAATAATTAATCTTTGTGGTCTAATAATATCTTCTTGTAGTTAATATTTGGATAATGTATATGTAATTGAAAATTTTCTTTTGTTTTATAGAAATATGAAATCTTAAATTGGGTTAATTATTTTGGCCAATTGATTAATATGTTTTTCGTTGAAATTTATTTATTATTTGGGATTTAATATTTATATTAATGAGATCCAATTTTTATAATTAATTTGGTAATTAATTATGAGTTTTAGGGGATGACCAATTAGATAATCTTTTGATAAATAAATTTTTTGATTTCGGAATTGTGATTTATAAAATAGACAATTTTTTTAATTTTTTTATTGTTCAAATTAATGATTATTTGGGGAGTTAATCATGGGATTATGGTTCTATCAAATTTAATAAATAATTTGGAATTTAATTATGAGAATTATGGTCTAAGAAATTATATAATTAATGGGATTATTGTTTATTAGCTTTAGTGATTACAGATTTAGGTAATGACCAATTATTTTAATGGATAAATAGTTTCAATTTATGTCTAATGGGGGAGTAGATTGTGAGACAATGGGGCTACATGATTTGAATAATTAATTTGAGAATTAATTATGAGATTTATGGGATACCCAATTAGGTAATTAATTGATAAATTAATTTGTGTGATTTGGGAGTTACGATTTAGATAATGGGAAATTGATTTAGTTGGATTATTTATGAAATTGATGATAATTTGAAGAGTTAATTATGGGATTACCGAACTATCCATTTACAAAATTAGTTAATTAATTAATTATGTTGATTTTATCTGATTAGTTATATAATGAATGGGTGTATTAATTATTATATTTAAGGATTTATGATTTAAATCAAGGTCAATTGATTAAATTTGATTATTATTGAAATATATGACTAAATGGAGAGTTGATTTTAAGACTAAGGGGATGATCATATAGATAGTTAATTGGGGAATTAATTATTAGTTTTAGGTGATTCCCAGTTAGATAAATAATGGGAGTATTATTTATGAGTTTATGGGATATGTAATTTAGATAATTAACAAGGATATCAGTTGTATGATATTGATATAATTTGTTCAAGATTGAAAAATGTTGAATTCCTTATGTGATGTCTATGTATATGAGTTGATATAATTAATGGAATGTTAATTATGATATATGTTGATATATGCGTTGAGAGGATTAGTGATAGATTAATTATGTGTTGATTAGATATCTAAGTTGAGATAATTAGTTGATTAATTAATTATTACATGTCATAGTATATAAATAGAGTTTATTAATTATAGAATTAATTTTGTGATTCTTAGAATATTATTCGAATAATTAGCTGATTAATAAATTACTGATAATAAGATGTGGAAAATGACTAATTAATTAATAAATTAATTAATGTAAATGACATACTTAATTAATAGAGTAATTAATTACAAGTAATTCTATGATAAACTAATTGATGAATTTGTAATGTGATTGAGATGATTAATTAATTTTTGAATTAATTAATGATATTTATAGGATTATTTAATGGTATAATTAATTAGGGTAACTATTTTTATTATTTTATGGATACATTAAATAATTTGATTTATGGGAGTGATCGATTAATTTTGAATTAATTAATGGGAATGATGTGAATAATGAATTGGTGAATTAATTGAAGAGATTGTTGTGATTAAATAATTTTTTAATTAATTAATGAATCTGTTGTGATTAGTAAATGTAATAATTAATTACACAGAATTTTTTAAATAGTTAATATTTTGATTAACAAGATTTATTGATGTGATTAGTTCATTGATGAATTAACAAGAGTTAATGAAGTGGTTAGAAAATTGTTTAACAAACTATATTACATGTAGTTTTTAGAATGTTGTTGAATTGACTAATATGACTAAAGTGACTATATAATTGTTGAATTAATTTATTTGTTTGATGTGATTAATTAATTTTCAAATTAATTAATATTATTAATGTGATTAGTTAGTTGTTTAATTATCTATAGTTATTCGTGTTATTAGATAATTAATGATTTCACTAGTGTTATTCATGTCAAAAGTTAATTGTTGAATTACCTAGAATTGTTGTTGTGAATAGTTATTTTATTAATTTAATATGGAAATTGGCATTATTAATTAATTTTTTAATTCATTAATGTTATTTTTGTGATTATTTAAATATTGAGTTTTAAAATGTAATTATTGAACTTATCTACAAGTGGAATTAATAATTTTATTGGAGTAGATATGTTATTTTTTAATTGATTATTTATTGTTGAATTTCAACATTGACATTCAATTTTATGATTTAATTAATGGTAACATGGTCAATAATTTGTGTGAAATAAGTATTGGTAACATGATCATTCAATAGTGTGATTAAATTCATGGTAACATTGTCATTCATTTGTGTAAAATAAATAATTGTAACATTTTCATTCAATTGTGCGATATAATGAATGGTAACATGATCGTCCATTTGTGAAATAGGAATGGAATAATGGGAATTTAGACACATGGTATCCCTCAAGGAAAGTTATAATTCCTTCTTGGCCTGAATCATGTATTGAGGATTGGGTGTCTTCAGGGAACTCGAGGTTTATGGTGCTTAACTAGATAATATTTAATAACTTGATAATCTTTTTATATATGCATTATAAATATTCTTATAAATATTTTCTACATTATTTAGGAGGGGAATTATATTAGAATCCATTGGTTGTGGAATAATATAATGTACTATTACTATATGAGGTCTACCTGATTGGTACCCAAATATAATTAATTATTACTGACCAGTTCAAGGTAGATGTCCATGTCATAAATTTTTTTTTTGGTGTGTAGAATGGATAAGTGTACGAAATAGGGTTATGGACCCGCCTGATTTTTCTGGTGTCATCAATTTTTAGTTTCATATTGTAACATGGAACGTATTTTAGCATGACATATTTATTATTCAGTTTCAACATTGTACTTCATGATTTGGCTATAATGAGATATTGGTATTGTTTATGATTATATGTTTATGTTATTTTCTATTTATTTTTTAATTTTGTATCACTTTAATAAAAAATAGGGTGTGGTTTCCCAATTAATGACTTTCGAGTCCATAACTTCTAGTTGGAGGCCTTTGGCATATGGGGAGGTGAGCTTGAAGATATTTAGTGAACTGTCTTAGGTAATTTATATGTGGAACCCAGGCTGGGATGTTACAAAGTGTAAATAGAAGAGTTTTATTTTCTAATTCATTTGTTTTTTCTGTTTGGGGGTGGTAGATAGGAGACAATGATATTTCATGTACTGGTTATGAGATTGTTCATTGGATTGCTACCCCATGTTTGGTGGGGAACATAGGTACCCAGTGTGGGATATTTATTATTATTGTATTCTTTTACAATTGAATATTATTTTACCTTTGGTGGAAGACATTTTTTGTTATGTGGTTGTTGTTTCTGAGATATGACAACATAACTCATGTCCTTGACTGTATTTAGTTTTGAGTCTTTATGCATCATTCTAGGAATGAAAAATTATTTTGTGAACATATATCATTTCTTGCACTTATGAAAAAATATGTTACGGGTATGTTGATAAACATGAACTATTTTTTCCATTCATATTAATTTTTTAAAGGTGGATAATATGAAATAAGAAGAGGTAAGATGATGATATAATGAGAATGAATGGGTTTATAATGAGAATCATGAATATTGATATGGGTTCTATTAATTATTTGTTGAATCAATTAAAATAAAGGATGTTTTTAATTTATTGTGGAAATTAATTAACAATATTTTTTGTACACTTTTTAGATGAATCCTAGGTTTATTATCATTAAGGTTAAAGGTGGGGCCATAGTTTTTACAACTTGGTGGAATAAAAAGGGGAAAAGTATTCTTATGGTTTTTTGTAAATCTCTCTTTATAATTGAGTTAATGTTATAACATGGGATTACTTTATTTTATATAATTATTCCTTGATGTGGTTGGTTTGAGTATTGAAAATAGATTACATTTAGAACATGGTTGTCAGTTTTATGAGTGAGCATGTTTTTTTGGATAGTTTGGTGAGATGGTAGTGGACAGAGAATCCCAATACTTTAGATATGTTATGGTGTTTCTGAAATGGAAGGTCTTATTGGTGAGGGAGGATTATTGGGGGTGTTCATTTACCACTTCTTAGTGTACTTTTAATTAGTGATGATCACGTCCCATACCATTATATTTCCTCATGTACACTGAGAATTATATATGGCTATTAGATTTTCATTATAATTGGTTTTTGATTGATATGGGGCACCTTAGATATTTTTCTTATGAACTAGTCTGTTAGTGGAATTGGGTGGTGCAAGATACACCATCATCCATATACAGATGAGGATATACTGAGGGACCATAGTTCGATGAGTATTGTGGTCCATGGTACATGGTGTTTGAGATTCATTAAAAAAATTTGTTAAGAAAAATCATATGGTTGGGATATATGATTCATTAGTGAGTGCATGGAAAAACATATTGGCATACAAGTTATGGTATTAGAATTCCAATGAGGGACCTATCATGAGCATGTTTAATTTCCTTTGGGATGTGTCATGTAGGACTTATAGGTGATGGATATTCATTATTTATATGAATAAATTTATATAAATACTGAGCTAAAATTGGATGGTGTATTTCGTTTGATGGAATCATTAATACAGGAAACATGTAGGGCATTTTGATGGCGATGATCATGAGACTGATATATCCTTGAGGATAATCTTATACATGTGTTGAATCACAATGAGAAGGTGATGTAGAATTTATTGTGTTATTAGTAAATGTATTATGGTAAAATGGATGTATATATAAATAATTAGGGTAGGGGGAAATGGATGTTAGGGATCAGTGTTTCAATGTTTTTGAATCATAATCCTTGGGCAGCATGGGAGTGTCATTCGAGGAGGGGATGTTATTGGGTGGATATTTTTTTAGAACCTGAATGTTTATGGATACATATAAAAATCATTTAGATGTACTATTATAACTGTTTTTTATTGTGTTTAAATTGGATTTAGGTTTAGGGAGTTTGAGGGTGAAGTTTTAAAAACAATGGGGACGATATAGTTAAGACAGTACACCCCTGTGTAGGAAATTGTGCACAAGAAATAATTAAGTCCAAAAATTAATTATAAAATATCCCAAAACCTCTAATTGATGATAAATAGACCCAAATTCATCCATGGGTTGGAATTCATGCTTCTATAACTCTGTGTATGATTTTTATATCCTTCTATCCTCTATTCATTTTGAAAAAAATCTCGAATGGAAGATTTATTCTCTACTGGTTAGTGATTTCTTCTCTCGTTCTTCCCTCGTTCTTCCTCCATGTGTTCCACATTATTTTAATGATTTAATACACTATATTCTAATAATATATGATGATTTATTTAGATATTTATATATTATTTTAGATCTATATATAATCTTTCATGATCATGATTTTCATGAATATTTATATTTTGGGTTTTGATATTCAGATCTAAATATACATCGTTGTGTCGCTCAAATATTGGGGATTTACTTTGGTAAATTAGTCTTAGAAGATTTGATATAGGTACTATAATATTTTTTTTCTTATTGTATTGATTTTTTTATGTGTATTAAATTTTATAATTTATAATTTTCTTTAGAAATTTAAATTAATAAATTGGTTTATTTTTTGTGGTCAATTGACTAATTCGATTATGGTTAAAATTGGTGATTAATTGGGGAAATAATAATGAGACAAAGGGGAAAACATTTTGTATATTTTAATTGGGAATTAATTATGAATTCTTGGGGATATAAAATTATATAATTTATTGATTAATTAGTTTTGAGAATTTCAAATTTTGATTTAGATAATTGCCAATTGATTTAATTAGATTATCTTTGAAATTGATTTTTAATTGGGGTGTTAACCATGGGATTAATGTTATATATATATATACATAATTAATTGTGAAATTATTAATGGGAATTATTGGCTCCTCAATTAGATAATTAATTGTTGTTGTAATTATGAGATTTAATGATTTTCGATTTAAATAATGACAAATTAATTAATCAGGTAGATTGTATAAATTTGTGACTAATTTGGTTGTTTATTATGATGCTAAGGGGATTCTAATTTTGATAAATAATTTTGGAATTAATTATAGTCTTTACAATTAGATAATTATTTGAATAATTAATCAGAATATTTGGGTGTTGTGATAATGATAATTAAAAATCGATTTATATATATTATTGTACAAATTTTGATTAGTTGGGAAGTTTATCACGCGATTAAGGTGTTTTCGATTTACAAAATTTGTTTATAAATTCATTATGTGAATTAGGGGCCAATTAATTAAATTATTAATGGGATGATTAATTATGAGGTTTATGTATTTTTTTATTTAGATATAGGCTAATTAATTAAAATGGATTATTGTTTAAATATATGATTAGTTGGCATATTGATTATAAGACTAAGGGGATGCACATTTTGACAGAAAAGTGTAGGAATATTTATGAGTTTTAGGTACTTCCCATTTATATTATTAATTTGATTATTAATTATCTAATAAAGAGATATGTGATTTAGATAATTAATATGGGGAATAAATATGAGATATTAATATAAATGTTTTAGAATAATCAATTGATGAATTCATTATGTGATTTATTGATATATGAGTTCATATAATTAATGTTAGGTATATTATGATATAATTAGATATACGAGTTGAGATGAATTCTGATAGATTAATTATGAGATGAGTAGATATATGTGTTTAGATAATTAATCGATGAATTAATTATGACATGTCATGGTATATGAATTGAGGTTATTAATTTTATAATTAATTATGAGATACATGGATTGTAAATTGAAAAATTAATTGCTGAACTAATTACGGATAATGAGTTGTGGATATTGACTAATTAATTGATTAATTATTTAATGGTATTAACATCCATAATTAATTGGTGAATAATTTATGTATAATTCTATGATTAAATAATTATTGAATCATATTGATATTTAGATTATTAATTAATTATTGAATTAATTAATAATATCCATGGAATTAATTAATTGATAAATCAATTAAATATTTTTTTTATTATAATTTAATTGTTAAATTAAATAATGGGATTAATGGGTGTGATTAATTAATTGTGGAATTACTTAATGGGATTGATGATACAAATTAATTAGTAAAATAATTGATAGTATTAGCATGATAATTATAATTATTAACTAATTAATGTATTTGATGTGATTAGTTAATGTAAGAATTAAAAATACTTATATTTTAATTAGTTAATTTATTAATTAACTAGATAAATTTTTCGGTTTTTTTAATTATTGAATTGAATAATTTCATTGATGTGATTAATTATTTTTGGAAGTAATTATATTATTTTATGTTAGAAATTAATTTTAGATTTATTTAATTTTATTGATTATATTAGTTAATCGTTTATTAGGATAGAGATATTGATGTGATTAATTAATTGATGAATGAACTTGATTTATTGACGTTGGGAAGTAAATTATTGAATTAACTAGAGTAGTTATAGTGATTAGAAAATTATTGAATTGACTACAGAAATTGACATGATTAATTAATTTTTTAATTTATTCCTGTTATTTTTTGATTAGTTAATTTTTTAGTTAACTAGTGTAAATGTTGTGTTTAACCAATTTATTAATTTTTAATATAATTCATGTAGATAATTAATTTTTAAATTGATTATGTTTTTTTGAATGGTAACATGGTAATTTAATTATGTGATTTAATCAATGGTAACATGGTCATTAATTTCTGTTAAAAATTAATGATGACATAGTCATTCAATAGTGTGAACTAATGAATGGCAACATGGTTATTAGTTAGTGTGAAATAATGAATGGTAACAAGTACATTTAATTTTGTTATTTATTGAACTGTGATATGGCCATTCATTAGTGAAGTAATAATGGTAACATGGGAATTCAGACATGTGGTATCCCACGAGGATAGTACAAATTCTAGAATGTGATGAAGAAAGTAATGAGGTTTGGGTGTCTATGTGATCTTGGGGTTTATTTTCATAAATATAGAATATTTAATAATGGGAAAATATATTTGTTTCTACCTTATACATATTCTTATAAAAATTACAAACAATATTGTCAACTGTAATTATATTAGACTCTATTGGTGGTGGCTTACTAGGTTGTACTAAACCCTACTTGGGATGCCTGATTAGTAGCCGAATATAAGTTATTATTGCATTCCATTTCATGGGATATGTCCCCATGTTATATGTATTATTTGTGGAATATCATGGATGAAGTATGTAGATGTGGTTTAGGAACCACTTTTTTGTCGTTGGCGTCTTTACATTTTATATCCATATCGAAACATATCACGTATCTTGTCATGAGAAAATTATTGTTCAGTTCAAAAATTGTACATAATTCATTGGTTGTAAGCTAGTATTGGTATTGATTATGATTATAAGTTTTCTATATTGTCTATATATTTATTTTGGTTTATTAATTTGGAAAAAATAGGGTATAGTTTCCCCATTAATTTCTTAACACACCACAATTGCTTATCGTATCATCTATTGTATGAGGAGATACGCTTGAGGTCACATAGTGAATTAGCTTAGTGCATCGGTGTGTGACACCTGGGATGGGATGGTACACATGAAAAGAAAAAATAATAATGGATGGCCTTAGATTATTATTATGTTTAAAAAATAGATATACCAATCATTAAATAAGGATAACATTAGAATAATTTCATGAGTACATGATCACACAACTTTAAAATGATTTCCTATATATCATAGATCATAATCATTAGTGATTAAATAATTAATGGGAGTTCATAATACAAGATACATAAAATAATAAAATAATATGATTCATGAGATCATAAAATTATAATAAAACAAACATTAGTTTCATAAACACTGGCTTATGACTTATTGAAAATGAAAAAAAATAAAATGAAATCATTCATTTAGTTATGGACATGAAATATGGCTCTCAGATCCACTCGTTGACATGATAAAAGGTCATATAATAAGGTTATTAATATAAAATCTAGGTCCATTAACAATCTTATGAACATAAAAACTAGATCAAAACATTATCTTATGAACAATAAAACTAGTTCTACAAGTAAAAAAATGAACAATATATCAGATTCAATCATAACTTATTTACCTCATTAGTTATTCAAAATTTATCTAATGATCTAGAGGGATTTTATACTCTAATCCACTATATAATCATAAATCATTTATATAAGTATCCTAATATAATAAATCATAACATTATATCTTAAATCATTGAAAATAAATCGGTTTTATAAACATCTAACCAATGTACTCATAAACCACCTGGATATAGATTAAGGAAAATTTAATTTTGTCATATCCCTAGTAAAAAATAATTTATCATAAAAATAATTTATCATAGGTGAAAACTAAAATTCTAGTATCATTGGAAAATTTCATGATGAGAATATTTTATTCACTTAGAAAAAAAAAATTTTTAAAACCTAAAATTATCCCAAATATTATGGAATATATTTTGTGGGATAATAACTATGAAAACATGAAATGGGTACTTTAAATCATTTAATGATCATGATTCCGAGAAATAATTCTCATGCAGTACTGATCAAAATAAAAAGATTGATTTTAAGAATAAGAAAAAGATTCAATTTAAAAATGTAAAAAATCAACAATATGTTAAAGATAAATAAAATAATAAAATAATAATTATAAGATTTTTGAAAATGAGAAAAAGATTCATTTTAAAAATATAAAAAATCAACAATATGTTAATGATAAATAAAATAATAAAATAATAATTATAAATATATTATTTAAAAAACATTTATAAAACATGTATATATATATAAATACTTTAAACTAAAGGGAGAAATAAAGTTGGCTTTCCTAAAGAAAAAATTAGTCTCTTTAGTACATAAAGGGTAAAATGATATAAAATGTTCCTATCAATATTAATATCCAAAGCATAAACAATCTCACTAATTTATTTAGATTTAAATAATTATATTTCATAATAACAAATATTACAATAAATAATCATAATAAACAAATAGGTTTCAATGTAGATCTATAACTGTTATGTTAACATTTCTTTCATAAAAAACCAAAAGTATCATATTAATTCAAATGTTAAATATATTAACAAATTATTATTATTGATATAAAATGTAGAAATGAATTATATACACAATAAATATTAAATGATTGGTGAAGTTAGAGTATGTATCCCAGAAGTAAAACAGATATTAGAAATACCTAACCTCAACTCTTATATTTCATTGTACACATTTTACACCGACGAGTAATAAATATATATTTACTATAAATTTTATATATAATGATACAAATATCTATCATACCATTTATGACAATATAATGTTATCTAATACTAATTTTATTTACAAAATTGTGATTAAAATAACTATTCTTAGTGAGAACTATTCCGTTTTTCATGCATGTTTCATTTAAGAAATCCCAACCATTATTTTTTGAACATGGATTCATCATCTATATAACTGAAATTATCATATATAAGATATGACTTATTTATAAACAGATTTATAATAATTTCAAAATGTTAGTGATTGAATAATGAGTTATATTGTTTATGTAACATCCCAAATAAATAGAGAATAATAAACTTTAATACTTATTAATATTTGTGAATTAAATATTAATTTTACATTAAAGAGGATGCTATTTTCAAGGGCTTATCTGATACACATGAACATGTTTCTTTGAAATATTACGTTGCACACTAAGAATATAATATTATTATTTTAAATTATAGTTATTACATAGTCATTGTATTGGCCAGAATGAATAGAAAAAACTAAAATATGATTATAAATGTTTGTAAAATGTTTTTACATTTATTTAATAAAATTTAGAGGCTTAAAATGTGAATGAATTTAATTTTAATCATAAATAATCTCATATCCGTTAAACGGTCGATTTAAAGCCTTTTGATGGTGAACCCTCATTAAATATAGTTTTGGTCACTTTTATATGTTCTTTTTTACAAAATAAAACTCCTTTTTATATTCGGGACATCAAAATTCACTTTGGGTAAATTTTTGGTATTTTTGTGATAAAGTTTATTTTTTAATTAATAATAAAAAATATTGTATTTTAATTAAAAAGTCATTTTTAATCTAATTTATTTATATAGTTATATTACATTTTCAATTGATTTTAAATTGTAATTAGAATATATTTTTACCATTTAATCCAATATTCGTCATTGAAACTAATTTCACTTTGAAATTGGACATAAACAAGTGCAATCTTTGGATAGTTATTGTTTCTTAAAAACACACTATTTGTTTTGACAATGAGAACTAATTTTAAATTAATTAATGCATCTTTAATGTTTTGAATTTTTTAAAATAGACATCATTTTTAAATTCAGAATATTAAATATAGCTTAAGCTGAATTTTTGGTATTTTTCTGAAAAACATTAATTTTAGATAAATAGTGAAACCACATAGTATTAGTTAAAAACTGAATTTTCCATTTAAATGAAATTTTACCACTTCGATAAATTGAATTTAAAAAATCCAACAATCATGGTTGTTTTTAGTTTGTAATATTTTTTTTAATAAGTTGAAAATAAATTTTCATCAATAGTACCTTTTGACTTTTATTTACCACGGTTAAAGGTAAACAGGGTAATTCAAGGTATAAAAATATTATAATAATAAAAAATTATCTTAACAGTTGTCCTAAAATTATTGGACGAGCCATGGCCGACCATGGGAATCTTTGGGTCGATTTTGGGACCCCATGGAGCTACTTAAGGATGATAACGACACTTTATTTAAATTAACATAAAGTAAAGGAAAAAATGACATAATCAAATATCATTTAGTAAATTAATTTTCACATAGGATTATATAAGTTATATTTTCAACTACAAATATTATTTTTAAATATATAATTATTTTCTACATCATGATATTTTTTTAATTTTTATACATCATATAAATTAATTTATTTATGACACAATAATGATGTAGTATTTACCTCATTAATAAATGATTTAAATAAATAAAATTATAAGTACTAAAATAACATAAAAAACCTGTTCAATTTTTATTATATGAATTCATTTCTACCATTATTCAAATTATATTCAACTTTAATGAGTTTTGAATCTTTAGAAACCGAATATCATTATATAATAAAATAATATTATCACAATTTTTTAAAGATCCCCTCCTCCCGCTTATAAGAATCCCTCATTTATAACTCATTCCTAACACCACTCAAGCCCCATTTATCTTCTAACCCCTTCCCAAATAATCTCTCACTATCCCTCTCCTCCTCAAAAAAGCCATACCTTAGGCCGAATTCACTTCAAGAAGACCTTTTGGTTCAAACCGATGGGAGTTAACAAAATTAATGGTAATAGTTTCTCTTAACTTCTTTTCTTTTATTTTACTTCTCCAACACCTAAACTCATATTAATACAACCTTTTATAAATCAACCAGTATCCTCAATATACAAGGATGTTTTAATGGGATGTATTAAAACTACAATTACACACACATCCATCTAATGGCTGAAATACATACTATTTCTTTGGATGGACAACTAACGCCTCACGAAACGATGATTGTTCGATTATCTCCTACTGCCTCTCACGGTGGGCATTAATAAGGAACTGTATCTATATATGATATATATTATGTATATGTTTTCTTTATGCCTCAATATTTTACATTGATATCCTACCTTTATGGTTTACATAATGTGTAAACGCGATAATTTCATTTGAGGAAGTGCAGACTACCACCCCCTCCAAGTCATATGAATCGTTAATACACTATGTAGTCCGTATAAAGGATAGTGTTAATGATTTTATATATTATATTTTACTGGAATTATAATATAATTTTGTATCATTATGTTTTAATTCCATTAAATTACGAAATAGTAATGAATTTAGCTTTCATGCGTAGGTACGGCTTACCTTCTACATGAATGGTGCATTTCATTTTTTATTTCTTAATAATATGCACAATTATAAATACATATATATACTAGATATATATTATATATATGATATCTCAATAAATAATATCATTTTGGAGATAATGGACTATTGACCACATGGACAACTTGTAAATATAAGGTGTCCATTTATAACTCATGTTCCAAATTGCGAAAAAATGACTATTATTAACGTAAATGATTGTATAATGTTTATAAAATAGTAATAAGTGATATAAATATAATAATAATCTTTAAAAATGTTATTAATAAAGTATAAATTAAATTTAGTTTATTATTTAGGAGATTTAAGAATGAACAGGTCATTTCAGACATGATGTAAGGGAACTTCTTCACCAAATTTCCATTCTTTGGGTTGATATTTTATTTATTGTTTATATCGTTCTTTGATTATGTGAGAAATGAATTTTTAAATCCAATATTTTATTTATACTTTATTTATGTGTACTTATAGTGAATACACATAATCTATCTATTTTATTTACAAATATGATCTTTGAAAGGCACTTCGTCTCAATTTACTTTCATTAAGGCATATTTTGTTTTAATACATGACATTATTTAATACACAGTATAAAAACCTTTGACTTTTCATTTCATTCAAATGGAATCTTTTTCTATGAGGAATTTGATTAAATTACAAAAAATAAGGTTTCTTTTATTGTACGCGGTAACTACAACCTTTCCACCACCACGAGTATTATTTAATCTATAGCTTCCCTAACAGGTCGTAATGTTTTTAAAAGGAAACTAAATACCTTATACTCTTTTTAAATATTTTTTTATTAAAAATGGTTTTGAGAAATAATTGATTATTTAAATATCTTGAAATGATATATTTTTATTGAAATGTGGAAATGTTATCATTCCATTATTCTTGATTTATGTGTTATGGTTCTTGGAAATTGTTTACGTATATGGGTGTTTCCATGGTAAACCTAGGGTGGATGATACCGAGATAGCTCTCCAACACATTGGGTATTATGAAGGAGGTAAACAAGAATGTTTCTCCTAAGAGATCTAGGGAATATACTGTGATAGGTATTCCAAATGTAACTCCATACGTAGCTATGATAGCTACAATGTAAGTATGATATGGATGCCACAAGTTACCTTTATGATTTATGTTTTATGTTTGTGATTCGTAAATCTTATGATTTCATGAGGTATTATAAAAAGATTATGTTATGAATGTATTGATGAACTAATGTTTTCATTCATTATTTTATAACCCATACTGATCTTTTTCTGCTCATCCCAAGTTTTGAAATGTTTTTCAAAAGACCTAAAGAAGAATAGGGTCAAGGATGGGATGAAGGGAAATTCATGCTGTCTAAAACATGGAACTATACATGACCATTTTTTAAAGAGTTTTTATATTTAAAAAAATGGAAACCAGGTTGAAGTGTATACTTAAAAATATTTTAAATGTAATATTATAGTTATGGAATGACTCTCTAAAAGTCTACACCTGAAAAGATACTCAATGTAAAATATTCATTTAATTCATGATTATGTAATATTTTAAGGTCAGGTCTTTATAGTTGGTATCAGAGCTCGATTTAGACAACTATAGGAGTTAGAATACACTTTAATTAATATCCATAAAAAAAATTTGTTTAAGTTATGATTGAAATAATTGAGCATTTATAGATTACCCTGTTGCTTCACCTAAGATATTTCATTGTTTAGAATGGTTTTTCATAGAGAAAACAATGGAGTTGTGATGGGAAGGCATACAGAGGGAAATGACCTTCAAAATCTGCAACCCAAGATGGTAGAATTGTAACTGAACAATTTCTTGTAGTGATGGATTTGTTGACTCGGTGATAAATGGTGTTTGTGATTATTTATGATATTTTGGTTTATTCTAAAAGTAAATAATAGAATGAAAGTAATATAAGGGTTATCATGAAATCATCAAAAGACAATAAACTATTTGGGAAATTTAGTAAGTTTGAGTTTTGGTTACAACAAATTTCTTTCCTCGATCTCATTGTTTCAAAAAATGGAATAAATGTTTATCTTTCTAACACAAAAGTTGTTGAAGAGTGTCAAAGACCCATAAATATAACAAAGATCCATAATTTTCTTGGTTTGGTAGGTTATTAGAGGAGGTTTGTTGCGATTTTTGCATGGTTATATAGTAAAATTACTATGTTAACTCGAAAAGGTGCTAAGTTCATTTGTAAAAAACAATGTTATGATTGATTTCAGGAATTGAAATGAAGATTGGTTAATGCTCCAGTTTTGGTACTACCTTCCTGAAATGGTGAGCTTGTTATTTACAATGATGATTTGTTTAAAGGAATTGGTTGTTTCCTTATATAGAATGATCATGTAGTTTCTTACACTTCAAGTAAGAAAAAACCTCATGAGTTAAATTACCATACAAATGATTTGGAATTAGCTACTATTTTTTTCATTAAAAATTTGGAGGCATCATTTGAATGGAGTAAAACGTGAAATATATACTAACCACAAATATTTGAAGTATATAATCACTAAAAAATAATTGTATTGGAGACAGAGGAGGTTATTGAAATTAATCAAGGATTATGATTCCATGATTCATTACCATCCGGGAAAGGAAAATAAATTGGTTGATTCTTTAAGTAAAAAAATTGATTCTTCATTAACCATGATACATTTAGAATGAGATCCTATGGTTTTTAATTTGATTAACTTTGGCATAGAAGTTTTCAGTGTAAGAAATTCTTCTGTTTTGTTTCAAGTGTTAGTGAAATCATCTCTATCAAACAGAATAAAGTAAGTGCAAAATGAAGATAATGAGTTGTATAAAAAGGTAGAGTTGGTTCATAAGTGTATGTTGCATCATTTTAAAATTGATAATGATTGTTCTTTTGATATTTGGGAAAATATGATGTTTTCCTTGTGATTCAAAGTTGAATAACGAGTTTTTAGGTGAAGCTCATAGTTCCCCGTTTTTAGTTCATCCTAGAAGTACTAAGATGTATAGAGATCTTAATATGTATTACTGCTAGGATGGAATGAAAAGAGATATTGCTGATTTTACTATTAATTATTTGTCTTTTGAGTAGGTTAAAACAGAGCGGCGGTTTCCAATTGGGATGCTTTAGTCATTACTGGTGCCAGAGTGGAAATGGGAAAATAAGTCCATGGACATCCTTGTGGGATTACCAAAGACATCTCGTGATAATAATGAAATCTAGGTTATTGTCGATCAGTTGAATAAATATACACATTTCCTTCCTATTAGATATACTTTGTCTCTAGATCAACTTCTCGGTTATATGTAAAAGTGATTGTTAGGTTGCATGGAGTTCGTCTCTCCATTGTATCTGATTGTGATACCAGGTTTACGTCTAACTTTTGGAAAGTCCTTTAGAATTCATTGGGTACTAAATTAAATTTTAGTACAACTTTTCATCTTCAATCAGATGGGATGTCAGAATGAAAAATTCATACCATTGGGGATATGCTACGTGATTATTCACTGGATTACCAGGGATGTTGGGATCATCATCCTTCTTCTATTGAATTTACTTATAATAACAGTTTCATTCTAGTATACAAATGGATATATTTGAGGTAATATATGGAAAGTGTTTTTGAACTCCATCATTTTGGGATGATGTATGTGAAAGGAAGTTGATGGACCAGAATTGGTAGAAGAGATAAAAGAAAATGTTCATTTGATTTAGAATCACATGAGAACAGCTCAGAGTAGGCAGAAAATTTATGCAGATAATCAGAGGAAGGATCCTTATTTGGAGGTATGTGATCTTATATTTCTCAAATAATTTCCATAGAAGTGTGTGATGCATTTTGGTAAGCAGAGAAAGTTTAGTCTGAGGTTCATCAGATGTTACAGAATCCTAGAAATAGGTGGATCAATTACCAACAAAGTGCCATTACATCCATATTTGTCCCTGGTATGCAATGTTTTTCATGTTTCAATGTTGATAAAGTATAATCTAGATCCCTTTCATGTATTAATCCTAGGGTTTGTCCAGTTGGAAGATAATAACTCTTATGAGGAACAACCGATCATTATATTTGACCATAGAGAGAAAGTGCATCAGAATAAGGTACTTCACCAGGTAACAGTTTTGTGGAAAAACCATATGGTTGAAGAGGCAACACGGGAATCCGAAAATGCTACGAGGGATAAATACCCTCATTTATTTGATAACTGAAATTTTTTTTTCATGAACACAATTCCCAAAAGGGTCACATGAGACTCAGCCCAGTTGGTGAGGTATCCTTAAGTGCATCCATATGACCCATGATCAAAACCAGGAAGAGGAATATTCCAGGGGGTACTATAGCAGCACTGTAGAAGTACTGTACAGTGTGTAGTACTGTAGTAGAATTGTACACTATACAGGTACTGTAGAGATATTGTACACTGTGTGGGTACTGTGGCATGTACTGTATCAGGTACTCTAATAGTTACTATAGAAGGTACTCTTCGGTACTGTAGCAGGTGTAAATAATAACCTTGGGCCACTAGTTCGGGCTTAGAGTCCTTAAGGATTTTCTGCCTCCAAGGTCTTTAGGTCAGTAGGTCATTCGAGCCTCTTTTAAGGCCCTCATGCCACCTCATAGACTTCAGGCCACATGCTGTTGCCCCAGACACACTACAAAAAAAGTGAAGCCCCAAAAGTGGATTTAGAGCAGGTGCACTCATGAGAGAAGAACAAAATGGATTTTCATAATGAGATGGTTTGGGTATTCCATTGGTACTAGCTTGTGCATGCATGGGAAGCCTAGCCAGATGGCCATGCCAAGTTGGAATGCTATTATCATGACACAGATGCTGGGGAGGGGTAGTTTCTTATAGATAGTCTTGTTGAATTCCCTATGACCATAGGGTCATGTAATCTCCTAAGCCTATGGGCCTTGTAATCTCTGAGCTTAGGGGCCTTGTAAGGGTTCCCCCTCATCCCTTAAAAGGGGGGTTATCCAAAATCAAAAAAAAATAAATCCCTTCGAGCCATTCGGGCGTAATTCCCAAAAGGGGGGACGGATGTAACATACCATGTAAATAAATAATAATACATTTTCATATTTATTAATATTTTTGAATTAAATATTAATTTTACTTTAATGGGGATGCAATGTTCGATGGCTTACCTGATATGCAACAACAAGTTTTTTTGAAATCTTACATTGCATACTAATAATATAATATTATTATTTTAAATGGTAGTTAACGCCTAGCTATTGTTTTTTTTGGAATTAATAGAACTAACTATAATATGATTATATTTGTTTGTATTTTTTTTACATTTATTCAATAAAATTTAGAGGCTTAAAATGTGAATGATTCTAATTTTAATCCTTAATACTCTATTATTATTTAAAAGGTCGATTTACTGCCTTCTGATAGTGAACCCTAATTAAATATAGTTTTGGTAAATTTTATATGTTCTATTTAAAATTATTAAATTATCTTTTAGATTCGGGACATCAAAATTTACTTTGGGTAAAAAAAATTTAGTTTCTGATAAAGATCAATTTTTAATGAATAGTGAAAAATACTGTATTTCAATTCAAATGTTCTTTTTAATCTAATTTATTTATATAGTTATATTATATATTGGTTATAATGTGTAATTAGAATATATATGTTTACCATTTAATAGAATTTTGGTCATTATAATTAATTTCACCTTGAAATTGGACATAAACAAGTACCAATCTTTTGATAGTTATTATTTCTTAAAAATAAGCCATTTGTTTTGACAACAGTAATTAATTTTAAATTAATAAATGGAACATCTATGTTTTTAATGTGGTAAAATAGACATCATTATTGAATTAAAAATATCAAATATAGCTTAAGCTAAATTATTTTTATTTTTCTGAAAAACATTAATTTTTGATGAATAGTGAAACTACATAGTAGTAGTTAAAAAAACTGAATTTTTCCTTTAAATAAAATTTTATAAATTCTTAACGTTTAAATTTGAAAATCCAACATACATGGTTGTTATTATTATTTTTAATTTTGTTCAATAAGATTGAAAATAATTTTTTTTTGAATAGTAATTTTTGCCTTTTATTTACAACAGTTAAAGGTAAGTAGGGTAATTGAAGGTAAATAGAGTATTATAATAATGAAAATTATCTTAACACATATTCTAACCATATTGGATAAGCCATATCCGACCATGGTCATCATTGGGTCGATTTTGGGACCCCATTAAGCCACATAAGAGTGATAATGACACTTTATATTAATTAACTTCAAGGAAAAAATGAAAAAAAAAACAAATATCATTTAGTAAATTAATTTTTACATCAGGTTATATAAGTTATCATTTTGGATATTACTATAATTTTGAAATATAAAATGATTTCCTACATCATGGAATTTTTTTATAATTTTTATACCTCAAATAAATTGAATTATTTCTGACACAATAAGGATGCAATATTTACACCATTAATAAATGATTTAAATAAATAAGATTATAAATATTAAAGTAACATCCAAAACCGGTCGAATTATTTTTGAATGAATTATTTAGAACATTATTCATCTTATCTTTTACTTTAATGAGTTTTGGACCTTTAGAAACTGAATATCATTACATTATGAAATAATATTTTCACACTTTCATAAAGAGCCCCTCCTCGCCATTTTAAAAATACCTCACTTATAACTCATTCATCACACCACTCAATCCACTTGGCTTGTCTAGAACCTACCCAAATAATCTCTCAAGATCCCTCTCCACCTCCAAGATGCCTTACCTTATACCTAAGGAACTTCAAGAAGCCTTTTTGGTCAATTTCAATGGGAGTTACCCAATTTAAACGTAATAGGTTCCTCTTAACTTCTTTTCTTTTATTTTACTTCACCAACCCTTAAAATTTTTTTATTCCTTTATTTTTTTTAAATAACAGTATACTCAATATACAATGATGTTTTTATGAGAATTATTTGAATTACCCTTAAATAAAACTCCATCTAATGGGTGAAGAACATATTTTTTTTGTGCATGGCAAACTAATGCCTCACGAAACAATGATTATTTGATTATCTCCTACTGCCTCTCATGGTGGCCATTAATATTGACTATATATATATATATATATATATTATATATATTATGTTTATTTTTTCTTTATTATATGGTATTTTACATTCATATCCTAATTTTATGGTTTCCATAATAGATTAACATGATTATTTAATTTGAGGAAGTGCGGACTACCGCCCCCTCGAAATCATATGACTCATTGATACCATATTTGGGATGTATAAAGGATATATTTAATGATATTATTTATGATATTATACTAAAATTATAATATTCCTATGTAACATTATGTTTTAATTTCATTAATTTATGAAATAGAAATGAAAGTAGCAGTCATGCGTACGTACGGCCTACCATCTGCATGAATGGGGCAATTTATTTCTTATCTCAAAAATGATATGTATTATTAAAAATAAATATATATACTAGATATATATGATATATATTATATATAAATAATTAATATCATTCTGTAGATGATGGAATATTGACCACATGGACAACTTGTAAATATAAGATGTTTATTTTGGACTCAAGTACCAAATATCGACAAAACAACCGTTATTAACTTACATGATTGAATAATGTTTATAACATGGTAATAAGTGATATAAATGGAATAATAAAATTGAAAAATTTTATTCAGAATTTATAAATTATCTTTATTTTATTATTTATGATATTAATGAATGAATGGGTCAATTTATACATGAGGTAAAAGAACCTCTTAACCCAATTTCCATTCTTTGGGTTGATATTTTATTTTTTATTTATGTCGTTCATTGATTATGTTAGAAATGAATTTTTATATCCTATTATTTATTTAAACTTTATTTATTTGTACATATAGTGAATACACACAATTTAACTATTTTATTTACAAAGATGATCTTTGAAATGGACTTCGTCTCAATATCCTTTCAATGAGGCATATTTTGTTTTAATACATGACTTTAAATTATACTCCGTATAAACACATTATACTTTTCATTTCATTCAAATGTAATATTTTTCTACAATGAATTTTACTAAATGAAAAATATAATGTTTCTTTTAATGTACGCGGTGACCACGACCTTTCCACCACTATGAGTATTATTTGATCTATGGCTTCCTTAACAAGCCATAAATTTTTTAAAAGGTAAATAAATACCTTATACTCTTTTTGCGTATTTTGGTATTGAAAATTTTTTTGGGTAAGAGTTGATTATTTAAATATCTAGAAATGATATATTGTTATTGAAATGTGAAAATTTTATCTTACCATTATGCTTGTTTTATGTGTTATGATTCTTGGGAATTATTTACATATACGAGTTGTTTTATGATAAACCTCGGGCAGGTGAGCCCGAGATAGCTCCCTAATGCATTCGGTAACATGACAGAGGTAAAGGTGAATGTTTCCCTTAATAGATTTTGAGAATACACTATGATGGGTATTTCCAATGTAACCCCCAGCATTGTTGTGATAGATACAATGTAAGTATGATATGGATGCCACCAGTTACCTTTATGAGTTATGTTTTCTATGTGTGATTCATAAATATTATGATTTTATGAGGTGTGTTAAAGAGCTTATGTTATTAATGTATTTATGAACTGATGTTTTCTTTCCTTGTTTTATAACCCTTACTGAGATTTTTATGATCTTTCCATGTTTTGAAATGTTTTTCATAGGACCTAAAGATGAATAGGGTCAATGATGGGATCAAGGGAAAGTCACGATGTCTAAAACATGGAACTGGGCATGACTCTTTTTTTTTGAAGTGTTTTTATTTTATAAAAAAATGGAAACTGAGTAGAAGATTCTACTTTGAAAATTTTTAGATGTTCGGTAATAGTTATGTCCTAACTCTCTAAAACTGAAAACCTAAAAAGATCTTCAATGTGAATTATTCATTAATTTCAAGATTATGTAATGTTTTATGGTCGTGTCCTTATTGTTCATCTAGACATTAGGTCAAAGGTGAGACTGAATGTTGTCTTCACATTTTGACAAATGGAAGAAAGGATTTGTAAATAAAAGATATCAATTATATAATCATTCTATACCATATATATCAAATATATTAACCAAAAATATCATCACTATCAATCATATAAAATGGAAATTAAAAAGACATCACATAGCTTCATGAAGAAGATAATCCCCACAAACACAAGATTAACATTAGGTTTTCTAACAATTTTGATGTTAATATAGTAGATATGATAGTATCATTACAGAAGAATACATATCTATAAAATATAAATTATAATCATTAATGGAATCATAATATCCATCCTTATTATATGGGTGTGAAAATGAATCGTGTCTCTATGTGGAGATAGTAATCCATATGTTTGTTAGAGTGATATGTACTCATCCCATTTGATGGAAATTTTGTGAATAGTACTTATTTAATGATGACTTTTTTTGTATAATTATGATACTAAATTTCTTATTAAATTATTATAGTAATATATTTATATGAAGAAAAAACGAATATTAAATTATTGTATATGTAAAAGTTATGACCCTTCCATTGAAACAACTACTTCAGATACCCTTTTATGGAAGCATGCATTAGAATTTTTGGAATACAACTACCTATAGAGTATATATAGATCTGTATATAAGAAAATTTTAATGGGTTTCTGAGTTTATAGACTCTAATTCATTTAATGAAGTTAATTGATATGTTCTATATTCAATGTTATGGGAGGGAGACTCATTGATTTTTGTAAAAGAAAATATAATAACATCATTATCACGTTATACACATAAAACTAGACATGAAGTTAAAGATAAGCTATAATGGGGACAAAATAAATTTATCTAATAAAATTTGGAAATTATAAAACTAATTTTTAAAAATATATATATTTTTTAGCAACAAAGTTAACATTTTTTATCTTTAATCATGGTAACATAATTTTCACCCCGAAATATATATAATTTAACTTATATGGTGGAAATTGGTAATCAAATGAAAATTATATGATTTTTAGGTCATATCATATTCTCCATCACCTCTTTCTATATTTTTATGTCAGTGAAATACTTAATATTATATTATGTTGATATCATATTAATAATGTCATTTTTGACACTATTATTTTCATTTGACTTAAAATATACTAAGACAAAAAATGGGATTTAAAGATACTAATTTTAAATATAACCAATAATTTATAGATATATATATATTAAATATTAATAAGACACATTATGTAATCCATAAATAATTTTTCTTAGTATTCTTTAAAATAAAAGAGAAGATTATTCAAATTCATTCTCAAACAATGTGTTGGCCTTGTGGAATAATTAATGATATATATTTCATCTATAATGTGAATAAATTTTTTTATCATATAACTGAATAATTATGAACACAATAATATTATATATTCTTTAATTATGCACTTTTACTCACATCTATGTGTAAAAAAATTATTTAATATATTAATTTAAAATTTATGTTGTTATGAAAGAAATTCATGATAATTTCGATGATACAATTTTTATATAAAAATAATATTCATATATTACCACTAAAATAATAAATAATTTTTTTTATAAATTCTTTACAAAACAAAGCCCTTATTCTCAAATGTTATCTTTATAACAGAACATTGAAGTATTATAGTTTATCACAAGCACTGCGTCAGCAATGAAAATGTTATTTGTCATGTAATAACATCCAATTTATATGTTATAACATAATTTAATAAGATTTTTGTTTATATTAGAATAAATATGTAATTTATAAAGTTTCATAATATCTTTATATTTTGTTTATAAAATTGCTATATCATAAAATTTGTTATATTTATTACAAACTATATTTATTACTACTAAAAAAAATTACCTTCCTTGAAATGATATCAAAAAAAATTATATGATAAATTTTAGATGATGAACCAAAATATATATGAGACATCATTTTAATATTTTCCTATAATTTACAGAAATTTATATTAATATAATTTATGTCAAAAGAAATGAAAATTATATTTTATAAAAAATAATATCTTATCCCAAAAATTATCTTATACCAAAATCACGGATGTTTAATATTACCATATAATTAATTGTATTATGGATAAAAAATAATGAATTAATAATTTGTTCCAAAACTAAAAGTGCAGTGATACATTTAAATGATAATATATGAAATTTTAACAAAAAGGTTTAGCAAATGATAATTTAAAATTCATTGAATAATGAACCTTTTGAGAAAAAATACCAATATTTAATACTAAAATAAGATGTATATTATTTTTATAGAAGTGATGTTTATATTCTTAAATACATTTTATAAATTTTCTATATAATAAGAATAATATTTTCTCAATGAAATAATAATAAATGTTTTTTATGAATAATTATTTTTTGAACCATTAAAATTAAATTACAAAAACTTCAGAGATTATTTTCTAATAATTTATAAATAATTTTTTTGAGTATAATATTATTATTATAAATTTAATAGATAATCTAATCATCATTACACCCTCAAATTTATTGGCTTTATTAAAAAGGATAAATAAAAAAAATATTATTTTATGGTTCATTTTGGCTTAGTTGCAAAATATATAAACTATCAAACATAATGTTGTTAATTTTAAATAATTTGATATATTAATAATATGACTAATGAAATTTAGGTGTAACGTTTTAGTTACTATCTATTGATCATGTAATGTTTTTTATACATGGAATGTAATATGGTATGCAATTCTGACTCATCGAGTGATTCTCATGATATTTTTATACAAGAATGGATGTTGTTTTCTTAAATTTATAAAAATGTAATACATACATAAATGTTAGATATAATTTTTTCTCAACACTAATTTCAAGAAGATAAATTTATTATTTTCAATATTTATTTTCTAACCTAGAGAAATAAAAATATGTTTTTCTATATTAACTTATAATAATCCTTAAACAATAAAAAATATTTTGATTTACATTTAACTATTAGGTCATCTTATTTAATTTACATTGAGATTATCGTTGAATGATCCAATATTAGACCTTATAATTATATCCCATTATAATTATTTCATACCTTTCCATTGATATTAAACTTGGGTAAAAATGGAGACAATTTGTTTATGTTTCAAAAAAAACCAATTTATAAAAAACATATATGCTTAGTGTTTTTTACTAAACATCCTTATTTTGATACATTCTCATCTCTTGTATTGATTCATGTCTACAACATTTATTACGAAACTAAAATAATATCATTCCACCCAAACATTAATTATCTCTAAAAAACAACCTGTATCCTTTGAATATTAAGGTTATTTAGAGGTTATTTGGTTATTAAGATTATGAGCTGATAATAGGTTGTTCAAAATTAAAATATTAATAAATTTTTTATTAATCTAAATTTTACACATGAAATAAATTGTGGATTTTATAATTTTTTGTGATGTTTTCTAAAATACAGATCTTTTAAAAGTATTAATTTTTTTCGACTTGTCATTATTTCTTCATCTTCTTGTTGTTTATCAAAAGAAATTTTCTATTTAAAAACCATTTCTCTCTTTAAAATTAGATACATCAATAAATTTTTATTTTTGGGAAGTGGTACTATCAAAACATTGGTTTAGTACAAGATATTAGAATAGAATATTTAACATATAGCACAATATTAGATATTCCATAATAACCCTATAAATCTAGATGTAGAAAAAATCCAATTTTAATCCAAATAATACAATTTATATTCCTTTATGAAGAACTATATTTCAATTTTAAATAACTTATTAGAAAAAAAAAGTAAATAGAAACTACCTTATTTGGAATAATCCTACCATGTCATGTTTATTGAGTATGCAATAACTATATGGTTGAGTTATATGTAAAATAACATATATAATCTTGACATCTAATTATATATCATTCTTAATCTAGTATATTAACTATTCCATTATAGTAAACATGTTGGTTTGTTTTAAACATTTATTATTTTTTGTTTGGAATTATTTGAACATGGATTGTAATTGATGTACATTGTTGTTTCTTTATATAAATAGTGTAATTATTATTATTATTTTTGTTATACATGTAGCTATATCGACATGTTTAACATTTTTAATAACTCTTTATATTAAGAAGGATTATTTTTTTATATTATAGTATTACCATTGTATAAAAAGGATATTATATTTGAAAATAGTTTTAATAAATTTATAGTGATATGTTATATAATAGTAAAAAATAAGAGTTTTTTACAAAATTTATTGCTTATTTATATAAATAAATTAAAATAATGTTTCCACAGAGTGGTTTTTAACTTTGATGATGGAATGAGATATAATAATTCAAATAATATTTTGTACCTCTTAACTTAGTCATAATAGGATAGACTATAACATCCCCCATACACAAGTATTCATGACATCATATATCATATTGAATGGGTATTAAACCAATACATATTTATAATAATTTAGTAGGATTAGAAGCCACATTTACTAGACAAACTCATCTTAGATACTGATTTGATTGTCTACGTATGGATTTTTTGTATTTTTCTTCTTTATTTAGGTAATTGTCATTCATAGTTGATACATATTATAAATTGAACCACATTTTTCACTTTCATAGAATAATCCATTGCTATTCATATTGTTTTTAACTAAATATATGAAAATATAATGTTATTTTTAATAGACATCCACTTATATCTCTTATATGATGAGAAATTGTTAGTGGAAACCTAATATGTATTTTATGTTCACATCATTAATAGAAAAATTAATTGAAATTCAGTCTCTATAATGTTTATTTTTAGGTAACTATAGATATATATAACTTTTAGATTTCAGTATTATATATTTTTAAGGATGTTTCAATCAGTTCTACTTCTTTATATATTTATCTGCATGAATTAGTCATGAATTTAATTTCAAATTTATGTTTTCAACATTGGGGTTGTTTTCTTTCTATTATAAATATTGATTCTGTGTTTTGACATTATATTATCTATTTAGGATGTACTACATGATATGTAATTTTATTCATCCACATATACTATTTTTAACATGATTTCATTAATGTTTTTTATTGAGAAGTATTTCGATGTGAATTTAATTTTTGTTTTTTTATAATATCTACCTAATGGAAATTTTGTTAATGATTTATAGAATGATATTTATATCAATCATATCATAAAACAATGTTGGTAAATCATTACCAATATTATATATCATATTCTATAATTCTTGTCTCTACCACCAGGGGATCCAGGAATGTTCCATGGGTTATAGAAATTGTGATTCATGTTTTAAATGAGGTATTAATGTCATATACCTTAAAAAATGGTATGATAAAAGTATATAGACTATATATATGTTTTGATAAATTAATTTTTAGAAATTATCCATAGAAATTATTACATGATAAGTAACATGTAAATATGATTCATAGAAGTATTATTTGTTCATTATAATGTAACCAGTGGATGACTAGATTCTTATTTGGTGTCATAGGGTTTAGCGAGGCTTTTATGCCAATATAAAAAATTTTGAAAAGGAATATGAGAAATACATATACTAATTTAGTTGTGTCACACACAATTTTGGTTTATCCCTCTTCATAAGAATCCATATATAGAAACACGAAAGGATTCATTCAATACAACATGATTTCCTATGATTGTAATATTATCATTATAACTAATAAATGTATTCATTAATTAAACATTAGTAATAAATAAATATACTATTTTAAAATTTAAATATATATATATTTTAAATATATATACACATATATATATATTGTTGATGACTAGGTCTATATAAATCAACTATTAACACACATGACTGATATTGGAATGAATATTTCCTTAGTAGTTTATATATCTTGTATATTGTATATATATAAAAAATAGGAATTTCAGTCAAATTACATAATTTTTTTTTTCAGTAAATGTGATTTCAATTCCTATTTTGTTACTATGAGATATAATTTTTCCATATTTTGAGCAATTTTCAGAGTATTTCCATTATTCATGATTTATAAAGTTTTATAGAAAATTTTCAATGCATTGAAATTAAATTTTGTAACTAAAGTTGATTCTAATCTATTGTATTGGAATTGTTTTCAAGAAAAAATTCCTCTATTTAAACACCTTATATAAATGATACAGTAGTTTTACATTGACATTTTCATTCAAAGAAAATAGTTTTATTCAAATTTTTCTTATATTTATGAGAATTGAATATCCAAATAATAAGATGGTTTCATATTAAATTTATATATATGTTTTTCTATAAATATTTTCTATGTTATGAAGTTAAACACGATACACACAACATTTCTTATTGGAATGGGGAACCGATGTCAGATACTAAAAGTTACTATAAAGAATCTATTATTATCACACTTAAATAGACACAATTATATATATATATATCATTATAGGGTAGAAAAAGGGATCTATTTTATATGTGTTGGAAATTTCATTATAATTTAAATACATGATTATGATTTATTTAATATTGGTTCATTATGTTATATATAGTTTATTAAAAAAATTGATATTGAAATATCTGTTTTGTTAATTCATGATTTACTATTTCACAATTATTGTTTTTCAAAATATGGTAATTGGTAGTTCTAGAATATAATTTTAATTATTATTTAATATGTAAAATATTTTTTTTTAATAAATGGATATTTATTTAATCCTAAAAGTATTATACAAATAAAACATTCAGAAAATCATATAAAAGATAATATATATAGCTTGATTAATTAAATTAATGGTTTATATTGGAATCATACATATTAGATAATGTAGTTTTATAAATATTATGTAATGTTAATTTTAGGGAAAATCAATGGTAATCTATAATTATTTGGATAAATATATCTCAATATTGGCACACATATTGTAATAATCCCAAATTTATGATTGTGGTGTTTTTAATGGATCTAATGTTTTATGACATGATTTTATAATATAAGGTAGTTTGATGACATGTTGTATATGTGATGAAAAGGCATACCGAAATAATTTACCAACCGCCAAAAAAGGGTCTTCACCCAGAATGAGTCACCTCCAGAATTGAATCCCTAAAATAGCTAATTTTCCGCATTGAAAACTCACCATCGGAAAATGTTTACCTCAAAAATTGACTCACCAATAAATATGAATCACCAATAATAATGAATCACTGATTATAATGACTCTCCATTTATGATTCATCACTATAAAAAATTAGTAACAATTAGAATTTATCTACCTTCAAAGATGAGTATGTTTTCAAATGAATTTTTGTCGAATAACTAATCGCCAGAGTTGAGTCATCACTAGTGATGACTTACAGCTATATAACCTACCACTATATGAGTCATCCCTGGACATTAATCACCAAACAACATCATTCAACACTAAATTACCTCCCTTATATGACATACCACCAGATTGACTCACCATTGGACATTCTCACTTCCATAAATGAGTCACCATCATCATGTAGCACTATCGTTTTTCAGATAGATTTTAATTAAATTATCTTAATGAATATATTAATTAAATTAATCTAATTATTTTTATTATAATTATATTCTTAACTAATTTGAGGAACAATAATTTCTATGTAAAAATATAGTACCAGGATACAGAAGTTTATGATTATCATTCTTCTAATAGACTCTCTATAAAGAAGTTCTTTGTATTCAACCGAACTCCCCTCCAACCATGTTCAAAAAGATAGAAAATATATGATCATGAATGAGACAGAATAAAAACTCCCATGAGATCTGGGTGCTACATTTATACATACATTATTACTATTTTTGAGTTGAGTACGTCACACATGAAAAAACAACCTTCAGTCAGAACGAAGAGTGATTTGAGTTGATATGTTTTACTACTACCTTCATAGAAATGTCTAAATAACAACCCAAAAATTCTATTTTGACGCAATAATTTTGAGAAATTTATACCTAGTGACATTATATTTTTAAATATTCATTATGTTATCTTTCTATTTATACGATTCACATTTGAGTGATATTTTTTTGTCTTGTTTATCCATAAATATTTTTTTAATTGAACTGGAGAATAAAACACATTACCTTCACCCTTTTTTCATCTACATACCAATAGTTTTTTTGATGTTATCCTTATGTGTATTGTTTAGTTTTTCTTCTCATGGTTATTTTGGTTACTCTCCATGTTTGACATCAATATCATGATAGTAATATTATTTATACACGATCGAGGTTGGGTATTATGTTATGATTATATAATCCTCTTTTTATCCTATGATTTCTATGTAAAGTGTAATTTAATTTGCATGAGATTGAAACCATTTTTTTATCCCATTGTGTTTTTTTGTTTCATTCATTATATTTATGTAAATTTTATTTTTTTAAAACTATTAAGAAAATAATTTTATAGTTAATTATAAGTAGTTTTTATATATTATTTTTTTATATAAATTCATTTTAATAGTTTATAAAAATTAAATTTTCTTATCTCAGCACTAATCATGCATTGAAGAATATTTTAAAAGATCAAAATTATAGTAAAATAATTTTTAGTTAACATGATCATATTTATGTTAAATTGTCGTATTCTATTTATACTATCTTTAAAAATATATTTTAAATGGGAACTCAATTCAGCTTTACTGATTTACTCACACCAAGAAATATTTGGTATCAAAGGATATTTTAAAATAGTTTCGACTTTGATTTATCTTTTCTGATAAGGATCTTATAATTATGTTATCTCTTAATTAATTTATTTAAATATATAATATATATGTAGATGATTCTTCAAATAGTCATTTCTAATTAAATGTAACTAACTACTCTCAATAAAAAATCATGATTAAAATTAATATTTAAAGAATTAGTTTTTAAATGATGTGTTCTATTTAATATCTATATGAATTACATAAGGGTGCTTAAAATAAATTGGATATTTAAAATAAAACATGTTTTAAAAATTAATTTATATATATGAATTCCTTGTATTATACTTTATGGGATGAATAATTTAATATAATATCATCATATAATACTACATATTATATTTTGGATGCTTTATCTATATCCCATGAAAAAATTATTTTGGATGAAATATAATTCAATACTTATGAAAAATAATATGATCTATTTATGATGAAATATTTTGATATTATTTATGATATATATATATATCAAGATCAATGAAAAAATTAACATAATTCATTCCATTGGGAATCCAGTGTAATGCCCATAATTTCATAATACATGATATCTTTAATGTAATTCAATACATTGTGCCACATGCAACACTGAGTTCAGGCACACCACGACATACCAAACTAGATGTTTAAAAAGAAGTTATGAATAATATTAACTTTATTTTGAATTTTATATAATCCATATAATTTTTACATACATATTAAGTGTTATTATATGTAATATAAGAACAAATCAAATTTTTCAGAAAACATAATTATTTTTTAAAAATGAAATTTTACGGCCTTTTAATAGAGAAAATTTTTTTAATCCAATATTTGAAACATTTATATATTATATTTTGATAAATAAACATGTTTTTCTTAATAAGGATATAAAAATTTTGTTTGGATAAATTTTTGGTGTTTTTCCTGATAACATTCAAATTTTGATGAATAGTGAAAAAGAATAAATTTTAATTGAATAAAAAATAATGAAAATATTTATATTCTTAATTTAGAAAATTGATTTGTTTTGAGTTATAATTATATTATATTTTTATCAATTATTCCTATGTTTTTAATTGTATTTAATTTTAAATTTAAATTGGACATCAACGCATTTCAATCTTTTGATCGTTTTTACTTCTCAAAAACCCGCTTTCTAGTTTTGAAAATGGGAATTAATTTTAAATTAATTAATGAAATGTATATGTTTTGAATTTGGAAAAATATACATGATTTTTGAATTTGTAATATCAATATTCCCTTAGTGTGAATTTTTGGTTTTTTTAGCTTTGAATTTTTTATGAATAGTGAAAAATACTTCATAATACATAAAATTTTATTTTTTCATTATATAAATATTTTTAATAACAAATTTCTCTTAAAATATATAAATAATACTTATAATAGAACCATTTAATTAATTTATCTCATTTTATAAAAATATTAGATATATAAAATGTTATTGAATCATTTTAACATCTTTTTACCTAGACACATATACCAAACATTCAGGCGCATTTGCAAATTTACATAAAATGTAATTTTATAGATTATGTTAATTGAATTTAAAAAATCATAGAGAATTTTTTGACCTATTTACGTAAAATTTGGTTCAATTGAATGAAAATAATTTTTGGTAAATAGTAACTTTTGAATTTTATTTTCTATAGTTAAAATTCAATAAGTTAATAAAATGTAAAAATAGAATTAATATTACCCCAATACATGTACTAATTATATTGTATAAGTGTATTTAGGACAAAATAATATTTATGAATGAAATAATATCTTTTTTCTCTACTTCGATTAGATTTGGACATTTATTATTATTTTATTTAAAAAAGGGTTAAAAGTGTTAAATTCAATGTTTAATAACTAAAACATATGTAATAAAGGATTACTTATAAGCTAAATTTGACAATAAATATTAATTAGAGATTTAAAAATATTTTCCACATCATGTAATTTTTTTAATTTTTAGACAATAAATTAATTAATTTATTTATGTCATAATGATATTGCAGTAAATACCTAATTAATGAATGATTAATATAAATTATATTATAAATATAAAAATAATTATAAATTGTGACTTTTAATGCATTAAACTAATTTTAAATGTTAACATGACATGTTAGAGTTGATTTTATTTATTTTCTTGATGTAATCATGTTTTTCTATCTTTCTCAAAAACCAAATACAAAATAGTGTCAAAATTTACAAAAATGATTTTTTGAAATAAATACTCTATTATTAAATGATATAATATTCATGAAAATATAAATTTTGGGCCAAAGGACATATATAATTATATATATGTCATTAATGTACCACTTTAGGTTCTCTTGGAATTTTATAGTATGTTTATTTACAATATAATATAAAAATACAAGAAGACATTGTAAAAATTAAACTATTTTACTAAGAGTTGAATCTAAAAGATAAGGTTAATATGGTGACCTAAACATGTCTAAAACCTATTTTTTCAAAGTATTTTGACCCATAATTACCATATCCTTTAAATAAATCAATTTTCAGCCATTATAAATAGAAAATTAGTTTATAATAAAGTAATATTTCAAAATGTTTCTAAAGTGACTGTCGCCTATCTTATAAAAGGGAACTTCTCCTTCTTTAAATTTTAAACCTCCAAAGAAATTTGGCTCAGCCCACCCCTGATCCAATAGCATCCAAACTACCCTCATTTCAACCTATATTCCTTTCATTGATCATATTCTAACCCAAGAATCCATATTGATCAAATAAAAAAGGAATAACCTGAAGAAGAGGTAATTACATCCTCACCTCTTTCAATATTCTCTTCGTCTTCCACATCATATTTCATTGTTTTTTCCATAATAAAATAATACCTCTAATAACTTCTTCAAAATAATATTTTATTATAAACATGGTAAAACAATTTTCATTGTTCTATCCATCCTATGAATGAAAAAGTAACCAAATGTGCATACGTACGCCTTACCATCTCAACGTTGTGGTGTAGATTGTTATTCAAAAATTCATTATTTCCATGGGTATAATAATGATTATAATTGATATAAATAATTAATATAACATTTCTATGATTCTGTATATGTAATATAACATCTTATTACATATTATTTCACCATCAATATAATGATAACATCTCTCAGGTGTACGTAAGGCTTACTGTCTCCACAACGCGATGAGATTCATTTCCACCTTCACCATTCAATGATGGTTATAAATATATATTATTAATATGTATTTAATATATGAAATAATAATTCTTCTAGAAATATATATATGTGTGTGTATATTTTTATATACCTCATTCACTTACTTCAGTTCTATAAGATATGAAAATGAAGACGGCGTTTATGCGTACGTATGGCCTAACGACTCCATAAACAGTGTTTTCCATTTCATATATCAATCTATTATACATAATTATATTATGAATGTATTTGATACACAAATAAAATTTTATATTCTGGAATCAATTATATCATTATATTAGTTATACGATCAATAATAACAAGTTAAAACATATATGATAATGATAGTGATTATTACCTGAAATGTTATTTTAACATAGAAATTATTATTAAATGGGTAATATAAATCCATAAATGAATCAAGAATGATATCATAAATATGAATATGGGTCTTTAATAATTTAATAACATACTATGGTAATTAGACATGAGGTGAATGTAACCTCGACCAAGGAAATCTACAAGGTAAGGGTTAATTCCTCAATCTTATTATTATCCAAGATTGTTTATGTGCAAGTATTGACTAGGAAATTTTTATAAACAATGTCCATGTCTCATACAAATATTTTCAAAATGAATATTTAATGATTTTTGTAGGGGACTCTTTATCAAAATCAGTTTTTTAAAAAAATTTAATGATTTATTTTTTGAAATCTTATTAATTAATGTTCATGTTTTAAAAATGATTTTAAAAATGTATTTATATGGATATGATTGTTTTAAAATTTTAATTACTTTCAAAAGTTTAAATTTTGTATTGGACACTTTGATTAAAAAATAACTTTTAAATGACTTAATTTATAAATGTGTGACTTTTAAATATTTTCACAAAATGTGATATTTCTCTTAAAGGGTTTTGATAATGATTTTCAACTATGTCAACATCCTTTAATAGATATGATTTATATTGAGGTAGATTTATTATAATACAATATTACATATTTTATTGAATGAGTTATGATATGTTTGACTACAGATGTTCTATTTTAATACCATTCATGGTTTATGATTAAATTATTGACATTTATTCTGATAATTTTAATACAAATGTTTATGTGATGTTTCATCATTTTCATATGAGGAAAGAATTGGACCTAGAAAGTGATGCGTGGAGCCAACTATAGATCGTCATTGCATCTATAGGTCTCGTTTGACAAACTACTACCTTGGAACAAGGCCTTAAAAATCATTTTATTTGTAGTCATGGAACAATGTATTTACTATGTGATAATGATGTCTTGTATTACGCATTACCTCGTTATGAAATTAGTTATTACATGTGATTATTTGACTAGTATAATATAAATGTGCATGATTATATGGTAATGTATTGTTTATTTTTCCCCTATTATTTTCATATTTATGTTCCAAATGTTGTTATTTTTATTACATATCTTTCCTTAAGAGTTTAAAACTTTTGGTAAATTATTTACCCTTAATCAGCATCTAAGATCACCCCTTTCTTATGTTTTGTTTTCCATGGATTCTAATAAATTTATTATGATTAATACGGAGGGTTATGCAAAGGGAATTATGGAATTCTCAAAAAATTATTTATGCTGCAGTGTATGTTAGAATGTGTAATGAAACATTCATGTACGTAATATATTTTCCATGACTACGAAACTAATCAGTCCTTTACGACTTGATTCCTTGTAATCATGCCAATGTATTAAAAAAATTCACTAGATCTGAGTAATGGAGGTAGAGGCATTACATTTGGTATCAGAGTAAGATTAGTACAATTATTGAAATCAGATTTAGAAAAAATCTCTTTAGAGAACATTACCTATGATAGACATTGAGGATTAATATATAATTACAAGCAAAAGATTTGGTAATGTTGATATTATGTGTGTTTTACAAGCAATACATCCTTTTCTAGATACCAGCAAGTAGAGGAATCTCTAGAAATGATGTATCTATGGGTAAAACCCCAAAAACCTACTTTAATCTAGCCTCAAACGTGAACTAGTGCACAACAACGGGCCTTGCTTTACTCTTGTTTATGACACACCTTGGGGATATTCATAGGATAATTTATATTTTATTTACAAACCATTATGAAGGATTTATGAGTAAATATGTCATCAATGAGACCATTTTTATGATTATGATGCTATATTTTTGAAAATATTCTATTAATGTTGGTTATTTTTATAGTTTTTGGATTGTACATTATGATATGATTTATCCTTGTGTCATTCATCATTTAGAAATGTTTCCCAGTAGAAGGAATGATAACACCATCAATACGCATGATCCAAAGAGTATGAAGGACTATATCTCTCAGGTTCTTAAGCAACATTAAGAAAGTAAATAGTCTCCCACATATTCTCATTAAATAAAGAAATAGTATCATGTGTTGATAAGATAAGTAAATAATTATCTGATACATATGTCTTTGAAAGGAATCCAGAGAAGAAGATGATGGTAGGGAAAATTATGGATAAGTGGAAGAAGGAAAAAAATATATTCCAATATTTGATAACTATGGAACGAATCACCATGTGAAGTGATTGAAAAGAATGAGTGTTTTTTATAAGTGTGGAGATAAAGGACACCATGTTCATTATTTCTGCAGTTAGGAAATGGTTTCAAATATAAAGAGCTTTATCTGCAAGGAGTTGGGAAAATATGGGAATAAATGTCCAAATAATCAGAGTATAACCCAAATAATGCAATTATATAATAATAAAGTTATGATATTACTGTAGATGAAGAGGAATGATTATCCAATTTTATTATTTGGGGAAATATAACCCTTAATATGTTTCTGAATGTGAGATATTTTTTTTGGAATAATATATAATTGAGTTCAATAAAGTACATTGGATATTATTGACTGTTGTGGAATAAATTATTTGTTTTTTTATTCCATCATTGTTCAAGGTTACAACATTTTCAGATTTGAGGAGTATATCAAGTATTCTATAAGAAATAAGAGGGCATAGACTTATTCAACCTGGTTTTATGGAAATTCAGGGTGTTACCATGTTTTAAGAATATACATGGTAAAGGTATTCATATGTAACTATGAGGAAAAAAGATATCTTTATTATGTTTACCTCCAATATAAATTTTTAGACTGTCTGTTTGAACATAAGTATTTTAGATATGTCTAAAGATTATATTGGAGTAATTTAAGATCTTGATATTTTGTATGAGGTTAAAGTATAAATTATTAGAAAATCTGACCTAACCATTTGATTTTCAGTAAAAATATAGATGATTATGTAAATACATGTGGACCTTATGATCTATCAAATGTGCATTAGGTGTAAAAAATCAATTTTTATCATTAATTTCATTATATAAGGGATGAAGTGAAAATATATTGAAGCACAACCAAATGGTGAGATTATGATTAATATAGGTAATTAAATCAAGAATGTTTTCTTGGGTTATTATCTTGTTATTATATTAATCCATCTTATTCAAAAAAATTAATTATCAAAAAAATGTGTTATCTTAATACCTTATATTTTGTTGAACTGATGATATTTTAAATCATCATAGATTTATGGCTTTAATTCCCTCAATTATTCCAATTATTGTTCACTTTTTTGGGATTTATGAAATCTACCACTCCCTATAAATATTTATTTTTTCCTCCAATTACATGTCTACCATTTTCAAAAAATTTAACTTAATTGAAACCCAAATTTGGTTGTTAATTTTTCAATTTCATTTCACTATTATTAAGAGTAAATTTAAGTAATCCTTTTTCCAATGTGGGTTTTCTATAATTGTATTTTTTATTTTAAACATTTCATTTTCAAATAACAATTTAAAATTTTGAGGATGAAATTTATTGAAGTAGGGGATAATGTTACACTCCATGATTTCATAATACATTATATCATTAAAGTAATTCAATAGTGTGTGCCACACGCAACACCGAGTTCGAGCACACCATGACTTACCATCCTAGCCTCTTAGAAAGTATATATGAATTGTATTAAATGAATTTTAAATTTTACATAAACTATATAATATTAAAATCCATATTATGTGTTTTTAGAGACAATATTATAACAAATAAAATTATTTAGAAAAAAAGATTTGTTTTTAAAAAAAATGCCATTTTACCGCCTTTAAATGAAGTGCTCCTTTTAAAACCAATATTTGACCCTTTTATACATTCAATTTGTCCAAAAAAAATATTTTATTTCAAATAAGGACATTAAAATTTAATTTGATTAAATTTTTGGTTTTTTTATAACATTCGTATTTTGATGAATAGTAAAATGTACAGAATATTAATTGAAAACAAATTTTTTAATCAATAAAATGTATGTTGTTAAATTATACATTTTCATTGTTTTATGTATAATTATATTATATTTTTATCATTTAATCCAATTATTATAATTGGATTTAATTTAACATTTAAATTGGACATAAACAAAAAACTATATTTTGATTATTTTTATTTTTCAAAAACCCATTTTCTGGTTTTGAAAATAAGAATTAATTTTTAATAAATTAATGAAACATATATGTTTTAAATGTGGTAAAATAGACATAATTGTTTTAACTTGTATTATCAAAATTATCTTGTGGTGAATTTTTGGTATTTTTCTGAAAACATTCAAATTTTGATGTATAGTGCAAAATAATGCATAGTTAATATGAAATGAATTTTTTATTTAAATAATTGTTTTTAATTAAAAATTTATTATAAAATAGAATGATAATACATATATTAGTACAATTTATGTCACTAGATTAATTTTATAATATTATTAGATATATAAAATTTTATTATACTATTTTAACATCTTTTTACCCACCATCTTGTCCCATTTACCCACATTCTATAAAAATATGAAAATTTCAAAAATGTAATTTTAGAACATCTTGGAACTGAATTTCAAAAATCCGAGAGACAAAATTGACATTAGTAAGTAAAATGTGGTTCAATATGAGAAAAATAATTCTTGGTGACTATTACCTTTTGAATTTTATTAACACGGTTAAAAGTGAATAAGGTAATTAAAGGTAAAAATAATATTAATTTTATTCCAAAAATTGTAATAATTTCATTAAATAAGTTTATTTCGACCCAAATATACCTTATGAATAAAATATGATCTTTTTGGGTCACATAGATTAAATTAGAACCTTTATTATTATTTTATTTAATGATGTGTTAAATGTGTTAAAATCAAAGATTAATAACTAAACAATTTATAATATATGGTTATACATAAGATAAAATCAACTATAAATATTAACTATAAATATAAAAATATTTAATAAATAATTTTATTTTATTTATAATTATTGGACATTAAATAATTAAATTCATTTATGAGACAATGAGGATACATGAATTACATTATTAATGAGTGATTAAAATAAATGATATAATAAATTTAAATTGATATATTTTAGAAATTACACGAATTTTCTACGATAATATTACATGTTTGGGATGATTTAGTATATTTTTTCGAATTAATTAGATTTTTGGGCTTTCAAAAAAAACCAAATACTAAATTGTGTCAAAATTGACATAAATGAGTTTTAAAAAAACACTATATTATTAAATGAAATAATATTCCAAAAATAATCTATGAATCAGAAACATATCCTATATAATGATATATATGTACTTAATAAAACACTTGAGGTTCTCTTGTAATTTTATAGTATGTTTATTAACCATGTAATATAAAAAATCCAGAAAAAATTGTAAAAGGTAAACTATTCATGTAAGAGTTAAATCTAAAAGATAAGGGTAATATGTTGACCTAAACAAGTGTAAAACCTATTGGATTATGGATTTCAACCAATCACCACATTATCCACGAAATAAATACTTATGGTCCGATTATAAACCAAAAATTATTTTATAATAAAGTAATAATTCAAACATCTACATAAGTGACCATCATTTCTCATATAAAAGGTTACGTCCCCTTCTCATAATTTGACACCTCCAAAGCCATTTGTCTTAGAGAAACCCTTATCAAATATCCTAAAAAATACCCTCATTTCAACCTAGAGGGCTTATATTTATCAGGATCTGACCTAAGGATTAATTTTGATCAAATTAAAATGAAGAACCTGATGAAAAGGTAATTACTTCATCACCTCTTTCAAAGGTCTTTTCTTCATCCACTTACTATTTGTTTTCTTTTTCCATACTAAAATAATAAATCATGTACCTTCTAAATAATAATATTTTACTATAAAAAGTGTAAAAACATATTCATTATTTTATCTATTCTATTAATGAAAAATTCACCAAACGTGAGTACATACGACTTACCGTCTCCACGTCGTGGTGTAGTTTTTTATTCAACACATCATTATTTGGATGGGTTTAATAATGAGTAAAATTGATGTAAATAATAAATATTTCATGTGAATGATTCTATATATATAATATAACATCCAATTACATACTATTTCACCACCAATATAATGATATAATCCCTCTTGTGTACGTACGACTTTCCATCTCCGCAACGCGATGATATTCATTTTCAACTTCACCATTCAACAATGAATATATATATATATTATTATTAATTAGGTAATATATGACATAATAATGATACTCTATATATATATATATAGGTATGTATTTACATATATCTCATTAACTTACTTCCGTTCAATATGATATGAAAACAGATACAGAGTTTATGCGTACGTACGACCTACCATCTCCATAAACGGTGCATTCTATTCCATATATAAATATATTATATATAATTATATTCTAAATATATATGATAGATAAATAATTTTTTATATTCTATAATCATTTAAATAATGATATATGTTATATTATCATGAATAACAAGCTAAAAGACATATGATAAAGAAAGCGATTATTAACTGAAATGATATTTTTATATAGAAATTATTATTAAATGGGCAGTATAAAGCCATAAATGAATCATGTATGATATTATAAATATGAATATAGTTCTGTTATAATTTAATAAAATACTATGGTAATTATATAGTGTAACACCCCGAGCTTCCACAATACGCTTCTCATTCAATAATGCAATAGCTTGCATTATACGCATCTTCGAGTTCTAAAACACCGCGACTAATCAAAGTAGCCGTTATGAATAGTAATAACCACTTTTTAAAATTATAGAAATTTTATATTTCAAAATGGACTTCATTTTTGTATTCGGAATATCAAAATTAGCCTATGTTGAATTTTTGGTATTTTTCTGAGAACCTCTAATTTTTTATGAATTGTGAAAAATACTTAAAAACAACTTGTATAATAAAAATAATTTATAGTGATAATTTATAATACTTAGTTGTTTTAAAGTATAATTAGAATATATTTTTACCATTTTATCCAATGGTGGTCATTAGAATTAATTTCACATTGAAATTGGACATAAACAATTGCCAATCTTTTGATATAAATGGTTTCTTAAAAACAAGCTATTTATTGTGATAGCGGGAATTAATTATAAAATTAATTAATGAAACTTATATGTTTGGAATTTTTTAAAATAGACACCATTTTTTAATTTGGAATATCAATTATAGCTTAGGGTGAAATTTTGGCATTGTTCTGAAAAACATCAATTTTTGATGAATAGTGAAACCACTAAGTTGTAGTTAAATAACTGATTTTTCATTTAAATGAAATATTACCACTTCTGTGATTTTATTTTCAAAAATCTGACATACATGGTTTTCATTAAGAATTAAAATGTGGTTCAATGAGATTAAAATAATTTTTTGGTGAATAGTAACTTTTAAGTTCTTAATCGCGATTAGAGGTAATTAGTGTAGTTTAAGGTAAAAATAATGTTTTAATAATATGAGATGAGCTTGAAACATGTCCTACCCTTACTAGATGTGCCATGTCCGACCATGAAAATACATGGGTCAACTTGGGGACCCCATGGAGCCACATTAGTTGGAAAATGACATAAATACCTTTTATTTAATGTTAAAGTAAAAAATGACACAAACATGAAATGTTTTACTAAAACAATTTTTACATGGGGTTAATCAAGTCATATTTTTGACTATAAATAGTCATTTGAAATCTAAAAAGATTTCATACATCATAGTATTTTTTTTTATAATTTTTAGACATTAAATAAATTAAATTATTTTGACATCATTATGATGCAGTGATGACCTCATTATTTAACGATTTTAATAAAATGAAATATAATGTACAACCCAAGGCTTACACTTGTCAAAATACTATTGGATGGGTATATTTATAACCATTATCACCCTAGCCACGAATTATATAAGTGTGGGACCTTTATAATCCGAAAGGCATTGTATAATATTGTAAAATTTCATTACTTTCCAAGAGTGCCCCTCCTCTCCTCTTATAAAAGGCCCCCACCTCTACCACCTCATTCACACTTTAAAGCCATTTGGCTCGGCCAACCTCTGCCCAAATACTCTCCCAACTTCCCCATATTACTCCTAGAAGCCTCACATTGGGCAGAACTTTTCCCAAGGAAGCCTTTGGCTCAAATCAAAAAGAGTTACCCGATTTTGAGGTAATGTCTTCTCTAATGTTGTTTTGTTTTATTTTTCTTCTCCAACCCCCTAAACTCTTTTTATTAATTTCATTTGTAACAACACCAGTATCCTTAATATACTAGGATGTTTTTATAAGAAGGATTCGAGCTACAATTACACACACCTACATCTAATGGTTAAAGAACATACGGTTTCTGTGGATGGCGAATTTCTGCCTCACGAAACGATGATTGTTCAACACTCATATATCACCTTCAAAGGTGGCCATTAATATGTCACTATATTTATATATGATATATAATATGTTTATGTTTTACTTATGCTTCTATATTTCTCATTTATGGCATACTTTATGATTTTCATTATGGGTAAATGCGATAATTTCATTTTAGGAAGTGCGGACTACCGCCCCCTCAAAGTGATGTGAAACGTTAATGCCACATGTGGTATGTATAAAGGATGGAGTAAATGATATTATTTATGATATTATACTGGAATTATATTATACATTTATATCATTATGATTTCATTCCATTAAATACGAAATTGAAATGAAAGTAGCATTCATGCGTACGTACGGCTTACCGTCTCCACGAACGGTGCATTTCATTTCTTACCTCCAAATGTTACGTAATATTATAAATGAATGTATATACTGTATATATATGATATATATGATATCTAAATCATTAATATAATTATGGATATAATGGATATTTTACCTCATGAATAACATGTAATTATAAGAATGTTATTTTTGACTCAAGTACCTAAGATCGAAAAAATGACCATTATAAACATAAATAATTACATAATGTTCATAACATGGTAATAAGTGATATAAAAAGAATAATTAACATGAAAAAGGTTCTTAAGTAAATAGAAATTAACTCTAGTTTATTATTCAGGAGGTTAAATAATGGCCGAGTCAGGACAGGACGCAAGGTAAGGGAACTTCTTAACCCAACTTCCATTCTTTGGGTTAATCTCCTACTTTCAAATTATATCATGATGTTATTATTTCCTATTTTGTACTTTTACTTTATTTTTGTGTACCTATAGTTAATACAAATAATAGATATATTTTATTTTAAAAATGATCTTTTTAAGGACTTCGTCTCAATCTTCTTTCATTGAGGCATATTTGGTTTTATACACAACTTTCTTTTATACGGTGTATAAACCCCTTTGACTTTTATGTTTATTCAAAAGGAATCTTTTTATACGAAGCGTTTTTCTAATCAACAAAAAGGGAATGTTTTTCTTTCCATACATATGCGGCGACAACGACTTCTCTTCCGCCGTGACCACTATTTGAGTTTCAGCTTCTTCTACAAGTCATACTTTTTTGTAATGAAAAATAAATACCATGTTATACTTTTCTTTTATTTTGGTATTGAAAATGGTTTTGTAAGAGTTTTTATTATATAAATGTGTTGTATTGATATCTTGTTATTGAAAAGTGGAAATGTTATGTTTCCTTTATGCATGTTTTATGTGATACGATTATGTTATGGTTTATGATACGATTAAACCTATTCATATGAGGAATGCATTGGTCTTAATAAGTGATGGGTGGAGCCCGCTATAGCTCCTCGATGCATCGGTAGGTCTCATGAGACAAACTAGTGTCTTGGCACGAGGCCTTGACAAAATCTTATTTGTGGTCTTGGCACGAGGCCTTGACTACGTGTTTATGATAGTCTGGCATTATGTATTCCATCATTATGAAAGTGGTTATTGATATTGCATGTGATTATTCGACCAGTATAATATCCATGTGAAAAATTAAATGGAATTATCTCATTTTACTTTTCCCATATTATGTTTATGTTCACGTTTAAAAGGCTTTTGTTTTAGTTATACATTGCCTTAAATTTTTATGATTATTTATGAAAGCTTCCGCTATATTGTTATCCTTACTGAGCATCTAAGCTCACCCCATTCAATGTTTTAATATTTTCCAGGATGTGAATAAGTATTTTAGGAATGACCAGCAGGGATAGTCAGAAGAGGATATGAGTGTGGACTATGAAGACTTTGTTATTAGTTTTTTACTTTATGATGTAATGTAAGACTTATGAGTGTATCTATTGTTTCCAAGGCTACTAAACTAATCGGTCTTTCGAGACTTGATCTTTTGTGATCATGCCAATGCTACGAAGTAATGCACCGACTCTGGGTGGCTAACTCTGATTAGAGCACATAGCCCGAAGATAGACTTTAAAAATTAGTATAGAATAACTTCCTAGAATTTTGGTATTATAGAGATTTTGTGAGTTTTCCACGAAATACATCCTTGTCTGGATACGAGCAGGTAGAGGCGGCTCTGGAACAGATGTACCTAGGGGTAAAACCCGAAAGCACTGCATTGAGCTAGACTCGAACGGGAACTGGTGCACGACAACGAGCCTTGCTGCACTCTTGGTTACGACACACCCTGGGGATATGCTTAGGATAATTCTCATTTTCATTACAAACCACTATGAAGGGTTATGATTATATACTTCCTCAAATAAAACATTCCTTTTAATGATTGCGAATTATAACCATAAATAGTTCAATTTATGTAAAGTGTTTTACAAATATGGAATTTTGTATTTTAATTCATAAACTAATCTAGTTTATGCCATTGTTTAGAAATGGCGCCTAGTGGAAGGAATGGAAACCGTATCAATGCACGCACTCCATGCAGGGATTTCCCTCCTGCTCAAAATAATTATTGTGGATCTGGAGATACAACTGGTGCTGATCAACTTATTACCATACAGGGACAACTCACTCAGGTTATGTATAATAACCTTACTCGTATATAGCACCCTGATCCGCAACGTGGAGGATCAATGTTAAACCGCTTCATGAGGCAACAACCACCAACATTTAATGGGGGTACAAATCCATTAGTTGCTGAGCAATGGATAAACTTTTTAGAGAAAATATTCCACTCCTTAGGGAGTAGCGAAAGGGAGAAGGTTATCATGGCAGTTTACCGCATCACTGGAGATGCTGATCAATGGTGGTCATTGATTCAAAATAAAAAGGAAGATGATGACGTATCGAATATGGAATGGAGGGAGGTCAAAGAGCTTTTCTTAGAAAAATTCTTTCCTCATGACCATCGAGCAGATATGGAAGGGAAATTTCTGAGAGTGAGACAAAAGGAGGATGAGAATATCGCAAAGTATGAGGCCAACTTTACAAGGTTGGTGAGGTATGCTGCAGATTATATACGTAACCCAAGAGGTAAGATTTATCATTTCTTTGATGGGTTAAAACCATTTCTCTGTAGAGATTTAGTATCACAATCTTTCTCAACATACGAAGATATTGTCTCATGTGATATCAAGACAGAAAAAGATTTCTCTAAGTCTTATAAAAACAAAGTAAAGAAAGAGAAGAAGAGAATGGTGGAACAAGAGACAGATAAAGGGAAAAAGGGAAAGAAGGATTTTCCATTATGTGATAATTGTGGGAAGAATCACCTTGGTACTTGCCTAAAAGAAATGATAGTTTTTTATAAATGTGGAGAAAAAGGTCACCAGGTGCGTGATTGCAAGGGAATGAAAAAGGATATCAATGTTGAATGCTAAAATTGTAGGGAAATGGGGCATTATGCAAATGAATGTCCTAAGAGTTAGGGAAACTTACCTCAGAAAACGCCAAGGGATCAAGGACAATCTTATGCTGTTACTACAGTTGAAGCGGATTAATTAATGTATTGGTGCTTTTGGACTTATGGATTATATTCTGGTTATTAGAATAATGTGATATATATATAAGTATTGTACTGCAGTACTTGTTGTTTCAGTAAGGTTTTAATATGATGAAGGTAATCATGTTTTTAGAATGTGACAATAAGATAATCTTTACTTTGTTTGGGGAATCTGATAAATTGATTTTGGAATTAAGAGACCTTTTAGAGAAAAGTATGGACAGAGGTATTTTGGATAACTATAAAGGTTGGAGTGGATTAAGTTGATCATTGGATAGTATTGATTAAGGTTAAAAAAAATTTGAACATTATTTTTGGAATATTATAATAATATAGTTTTAGGAAAAGGACAACCTGCAGGGTGGGGCATAACCCGTCGCGTCGGACAAAGCTGCAGGAATCGAACCCACAACCATAGTGCGACCAGCCTTTATTTCCTACCACTAGCCTATAGGAAGTCCCTGGTTATTACAAAATAATTTTACTAATCTAAATGGTATGTGTTAATATTTGGAAACTTATACAATTATGATATGTATAATATTTTTGAGTTCAATTATCTTTTTGAGTGAAAGATGAGTTGAAGGTTGAAACTCTAATTGTCAAGCACAAATATATATATACCTATCTCTTATTCAATGAATAAATTAATTCTTAAACTTTAGTAAAGAGATATTAAAACAAAAAAAATTTGATATCCTAATACCTTATGTCTTGTTGAACTGATGATATTTTAAATCAACATAGATTGAAGGCTTTGGTGCCCTCAATTTGACAGTTGATTGTGATTGATGACCTCAATCACTCCCTACAAATATTTATGTTTTTCCTCCAATTATATGTCTCTAATTGCCACCAATGTTCTCCTTATCGAGATCATAATTTGGTTGTGTCTTTCATATTTCCATTTCCCTCTTATGAAGGATAAATTTTATTAATCTTATTTCCGATGTGGGTTTTCCACAAAGGTATTTTGTATTTTCAACCTTTTATTTTCCATGAAAAATTTCAAATTGTGAGGATGCAATTTATTGAAGGAGGGGAGAATGTAACTCTCCGAGCTTCCACAATAAGCTTCTCATTCAATAATGTAATAGCTTGCATTGTACGCAACTTCGAGTTCTAAAACACCGCGACTAATCAAAGTAGCCGTTATGAATAGTAATAACCACTTTTTAAAATTATAGAAATTTTATATTTCAAAATGGACTTCATTTTTGGATTCAGAATATCGAAATTAGCCTATGTAGAATTTTTGGTATTTTTCTGAGAACTTCTAATTTTTTATGAATAGTGAAAAATACTTAAAAACAACTTGTTTAATCAAAATAATTAATAGTGATAAATTATACTATTTAGTGGTTTTAAAGTATAATTAGAAAATATATTTACCATTTTATCCAATGGTGGTCATTATAATTAATTTAACATTGAAATTGGACACAAACAATTGCCAATCTTTTGATATAAATTGTTTCTTAAAAACACGCTATTTATTGTGACAGCGGGAATTAATTATAAAATTAATTAATGCAACTTATATGTTTGTAATTTTTTAAAATAGACATCATTTTTTAATTCGGAATATCAATTATAGCTTAGGGTGAAATTTTGGAATTGTTCTGAAAAACATCAATTTTTGATGAATAGTGAAACCACTAAGTGGTAGTTAAATAACTGATTTTTCATTTAAATGAAATATTACCACTTCTGTGATTTTATTTTCAAAAATCCAATATACATGGTTTTCATTAAGAAGTAAAATGTGGTTCAATGAGATTAAAATAATTTTTTGGTGAATAGTATCATTTAAGTTCTTAATCGCGATTAGAGGTAATTAGTGTAGTTTAAGGTAAAAATAATGTTTTAATAATACGATATGAGCTTGACACATGTCCTACGCTCATTGGATGTGCCATGGCCGACCAAAAAAATCCATGGGTCAACTTGGGGACCCCATGTAGCCACTTTAGTTGGAAAATGACATAAATACCTTTTATTTAATGTTAAAGTAAAAAATGACACAAACATGAAATGTTTAATAAAAAATAAATTTTCATGGGGTTATACAAGTCAAATTTTTGACTACAAATAGTCATTTGAAAGCTAAAAATATTTAATACATCATAGATTTTTTTTATAATTTTTAGACATTAAATAAATTAAACTATTTATGACATCATTATGATGCATCGATGACCTCATTATTTAATGATTTTAATAAAATGAAAAGATAATGTACAATCCAAGGATTTCACTTGTCCAAAGACTATTGGATGGGTATCTTTTTAACCCTTATCACCTTACCCACGAATTATATAAGTGTGGGACCTTTAGAATCCGAAAGGCATTGTATAATAATGTAAAATTTCCTTACATTCCAAGAGTGCCCCTCCTCTCCTCTTATAAAAGGCCCCCACCTCTACCACCTCATTCACACTTTCAAGCCATTTGTCTCGGCCAAACACTGCTCAAATACTCTTCCAAATTCCCCCTCTTACTCATAGAAGCCTCACTTTGGTAAGAACTCTTCCCAAGGAAGCCTTTGGCTCAAATCAAAAAGAGTTACCCGATTTTGAGGTAATGTCTTCTCTAATGTTGATTTGTTTTATTTTTCTTCTCCAACCCCCTAAACTCTTTTTATTCATTTGTTTTGTAACAAAACCAGTATCCTCAATATACTAGGATGTTTTTATAATAAGTATTCTAGCTACAATTACACACACCTACATCTAATGGTTAAAGAACATACAGTTTCTGTGGATGATGAATTTCTGCCTCACGAAATGATGATTGTTCAACACTCATATAACACCTTCAAAGGTGGCCATTAAGATGTCACTATATTTATATATGATATATAATATGTTTATGTTTTACTTATGCTTATGTATTTCTCATTTATGTCATACTTTAGGATTTCCATTATGGGTAAACGTGATAATTTCATTTTAGGAAGTGCGGACTACCGCCCCCTCAAAGTGATGTGAATCGTTAATGCCACATTTGGGATGTATAAAGGATGGAGTAAATGACATTATATATGATATTATACTGGAATTATATTATACATTTATATCATTATGATTTCATTCCATTAAATATGAAATAGAAATGAAAGTAACGTTCATGCGTATGTACGGCTTACCGTCTCCATGAACGGTGCATTTCATTTCTTACCTCTAAATGTTAAGAAATATTATAAATTAAAGTATATAATGTATATATATGATATATATGATATCTAAATCATTAATATAATTCGGGATATAATGGATATTTCACCACATTAACAACTTGTAATTATAAGAATGTTATTTTTGACTCAAGTACCTAAGATCGAAAAAATGACCGTTATAAACTTAAATAATTACATAATGTTCATAAAATGGTAATAAGTGTTATAAAAAGAATAATTAACATGAAAAAGGTTCTTAAGTAAATATAAATTGACTCTAGTTTATTATTAAGGAGGTTAAGGAATGGTCGAGTCAGGACAGGACGCAAGGTAAGGGAACTTCTTAACCCAACTTCCATTCTTTGGGTTAATCTCCTACTTTCAAATTATGTCGTGATGTTATTATGTCTTATTTTGAATTTTAACTTTCATTATGTGTACATATAGTGAATACACATAATAAATCTATTTTATTTTAAAAATGAACTTTTTAAGGACTTCATCTCAATCTCCTTTCATTGAGGCATATTTGGTTTTATACACAACTTTCTTTTATACGGTGTATAAACCACTTTGACTTTTATGTTTATTCAAAAGGAATCTTTTTATACGAAGTGTTTTACTAAATGAAAAAAAGGGAATGATTTTCTTTCCATACATATGCGGCGACAACAACCTCTCCACCGCCGTGACCACTATTTGAGTTTCGACTTCTTCTACAAGTCATACTTTTTTGTAATGAAAAATAAATACCATGTTATACTTTTCTTTTATTTTTGTATTGAAAATGGTTTTGAAAGCGTTTTTATTATATAAATGTGTTGTATTGATATCTTGTGATTGAAATGTGGAAATGTTATGTTTCCTTTATGCATGTTTTATGTGATTCGATTATGTTATGGTTTATGATATGTTTAAACCTATTCATATGAGGAATGCATTGGACTTAATAAGTGACGGGTGGAGCCCGCTATAGCTCCTTGATGCATCGGTAGGTGTCATGAGACAAACTAGTGTCTTGGCACGAGGCCATGACAAAATCTTATTTGTGGTCTTGGCACGAGGCCTTGACTATGTGGTTATGATAGTCTGTCATTATGCATTCCATCATTATGAAAGTGGTTATTGATATTGCATGTGATTATTCGACTAGTAGAATATCCATGTGAAAAAGTAAATGGCATTATCTCATTTTACTTTTGCCATATTATGTTGATGTACAAGTTTAAAAGGCTTTTATTTTAGTTATACATTTCCTTAAATGTTTATGTTTATTTATGAAAGATTCCTCTATATTGTTATCCTTACTGAGCATCAGAGCTCACCCCTTTCAATGTTTTAATATTTTCCAGGATGTGAAGAAGTATTTTAGGAATGACATGTAGGGATAGTCAGAAGAGGATATGAGTGTGTACTATAAAGACTTTGTTATTAGTTTTTCACTTTATGATGTAATGTAAGACTTATGAATGTATCTAGTGTTTCCAAGGCTACTAAACTAATCATTCATTCGAGACTTGATCTTTTGTGATCATGCCAATGCTACGAAGTAATGCACCGACTCTTGGTAGCTGGGGTCGGGGCGTTACATAGAGAATTTGAACATACCCTCGACCTATGAGATATAGAAGGTAAGGGTTAATTACTCAATCTCATTATTATCAAAGATCATTTATGTGCAAGTATTTACTGGGACAATTTTATCATCAATGTCCATGTTTTATAAAAAAAATTCCAAATTAATATTTAAAGGTTTTGTGGAAGCTAATCATAATCAAGATCATCAATTTTAAATGTTTTAATGATTTATTTTTCAAAATAATTTTAATTAATTTCCATATTTTGAAAATGATTTTAATCATTTATTTATATGGACATGATTTCTTTTGAAATTATAATTCAATTTAAAATTTTCAATGTGGTATGGGACACATTAATTAACAAATCTATTTTAAATGACTTCTATTATAAATGCATTACTATTTAATGATTTATAAAAAGAAATATTTCTCTCAAAGGGTTTTAATGATCATTTTCAACTATGTCAACATCCTTTACTAGATATTATTCTTGATTAAGAATGATTTATTTTAATATAATATTCTTTATTTAATTGAATGAGTTATGATATGTTGGACTGTGGATGTGTTAATTTTATACCATTCATGGATTATGGTTTAAGTATTGACCATTTGTTTGTTATTTTTAATACAAATGTTTATTTATGTTTCAAAATTTTCATATGAGGAATGCATTGGACTTAGTATGTAATTGGTGGAGCCCACTATATCTCATCGATGCATCACTGCGTCTCATGAGATATACTAGTGTTTTAGCACATGGCCATGAGAAAAATTGTAGTCTTAACACGAGGCTGTGACTATGATGTTATGATATCCCGAATTATTCATTCCCTCTTTATGAAATTTGTTATTACATGTGATTATTCCACTAGTACAATATCCATGTGAATGTTTATGTGTTAATGATTGATTTATTATTTCAATATTATGTTCAGTTTTATGTTTAAAAGAATTTTGTTTTCATTACACATCTTTCCTTAAAATTTTATAGCTTCCACTACATTATTTACACTTACTAAGCATCTAATATCACCCGGTTCTTAGGCTTTATTTTTCTAGGATTCCAAGAAGTGTATTATGATTAATATATAGGGTTATGATAAGAGAATAATGTAATTATCAAAATATTATTTATGATGGGTTGTATTTTAGAAAGTTTAATGTAACATTCTCGTATGTAATATTTTTTCCGAGACTGCAAAACTGATTGGTCCTTCTGGACATTATTACTTGTAATCATGCCAATGTATTAAAATAATGCACCATCTACGAGTAACTGGGGCTGGGGTGTTACATCCAGTTTCTACAAAGACAAAATCCTGCAGTTATTAATTTTTATTCCTATAATATTTATATAAACCTTGGTTCCAATAAGATAATATTATGATATTAGTAATCTACCTATCATGGAGATTGTTTGAATGATAATGTCCTATTATGATTCACATAATATTAAGAGTTAATAGGACCAAAAATCCAAAAGAATATATTTAGTATTTAATTCTCTACAACAAAAAATAAGTATTAATTTGAAGACGAATGTTCAATTGACGAGAAATCACCAGATGATAGTGATCAACAGATGGATCATCTTGATAGATGGTATATAATGATTTATAAGAAGAAAAAATTATTTCCAAAACCATGTCGTATTGTAAAATAAATCAATATTATATATTTGATGAAAAATTGGATGAAAGGTGACTCTGAAAATGAGATCATACATAATGAATGTTAGATTAAAGGGAAGGTCAATGATGAAATTATAAATTGTAATATAAAATGAAATACAATGATAATTATAGTAAATAGAAAATGATAAAAAATATACCTATAGTTCTTCAGATGATTGGTATTGTTAGGTATACTAGGTTAGATACCCTAAGAGGGGGGGGTGACTCAGGGTATGGCATATTAAAACAAAATCCCATATTGATCTTATCTCACTGTTAAGAAATACTCTCTTCTCTCTCTTTCCTACAGCAAAGTATGACCAAAAACTAAAGAATGAACATGAAACAATTATTTTTAATTGGTCCAACCTCATTGGGATACGTCAAAGGACCATACACTGGTGATGTGCCGATCTACCAAATCCACTAAAAGAGCATTGTTGTTTACAAGGTTCGGGATAGATCACTTATATTCCCAAGATCACTTCCTTTACAAAGTTAAGGGTCAGATCACTACGTTCCCAAGGGTCTCTCCCTATTTCTCATTCACTAGCTCACTGCTGGTATAAATGATTACCTTCTTCCTCTTCCTTGGCTCACTGCACTTCGAAGGGATCCACTCACAGTTTATAGACATGTAGGTCTCTTCATTTTCATGAATTCATGAATTATCAAATGTATGTAGATGATCTATTTATGTTCAGATTTTATCCACTGGTGAATACCCCTTTGCCCATTAAAAATTGGGAAATTATTTTAGATATACCTTTAGAAAGCACCCCACTTAATAGGGCTCCCAATTTCTTGAAGCTCAAACAGGACTTTTTTGAATCTCATGCCTTTCCGCAAAGCACTTTCTCAAAGAACTCTCGTGAAGATCAAGTCGTCGCATAGCGACTTCCCTCACGAATCTCACTAAGCCAACACGGAGCTCGCAACATTCGCGGAGCTAGAAAATCCGATGCGAAGCTCCTCTTTTGAGAAGCACACTGGCTATATGAACTACCATCATAAACTGAGAGAAAAGGAATTTCTTCAAAAACTATCTACATCTTTTCAGGGGTTCGACCTCTATTTATAGGCGATTCCACCGACCCTCAATCCTTTTGTGTGAAGTCAATGCCACGTCATCACAAAATGCAAAGCTCTGATGTTTCTGCCAAAATTATCTCAATCTCGCAAGGCACGACAACAATTTTCCAATCGCGAAGCTTGATGTAATTGCGGAGCATCACCATCAATCCCTTCATTCCTTCACTGCAAACTCCCTCATAAATCCCTTCACCGCCGGGATGCGCTTCAACCTCTGCAGTTCGTGAAGCTTGACGTAATCACGAAGAACACCATCAACATTATTCTTGTATTCATGAAATCCAATCAATGAAGCCTATATTCATGAAATTCATGCCTATATTCTTGTACTGCTCTTTTTGTACCACCTCCAGATCGTATGTTCCATTGCCATTATTATTTGTCAACATGGATTTTCAACATATTCTTTGGAACATAACAATTCCCCATGGTAACCTGCTTTGTCAACAAACACAATCAACCCAAAAATGCTTCAATGTTACCATGAGGGATTTTTTTTCAACAATCTTCCCCTTTGGATTTGTGGAAAACTCTTCAAAACTCTTCTCAGAATGATTTTTTTTCACTTTGATACCTCTCTGAATCTCATTACATCTTCATCCACCATTTTCCTCTGGTGATTTTGATGGCGTTCAATGAATCACATAACACACACTCTAAGCCCACATGAGCAATGTTCGGCGTGAGACACATGAGTAGTATGAAATTTTCATCAATCAATCAATTAATGTCAAACACCAATTATCGATTCCTAACTGATACTAGATGCAAAATTGATACCAATTATTAAACCATACCGATACCAATTAGTGATAGATAGAATCCTTCTCTCACCATTCCAACATCACTATTCTGATTTTATCACGATCCTCAACTACCGTGATATCTAGTCTTTGATTGATCACTTCTAGCATCGTTGGATTTAAAAATCTTACTCCCCTTTTCTCATTGCACCCCTTATTTAGTTGTTAAACCTATCAGATTTTCCACATATCATTTATGTTTTTTCAAATTTCTACACTATCTCCCCCTTGAACAATCACTATTTTCTCCCCCTTTGTCAACGAACCCAAAGGGAACTCCTTTGCAGTCTGTAAAAGAGTATAGAACACATATCAGCTCATTAGGGAAAAACACATCATACCTCAGGGAGAGGGGGGTTTCCATATCCACACTCATTCAAGTGTGGGGAGTCGACTGAACTCCCAGGGCTAGTCGATGCCTCTTAAAATCTTCCTTGGGTAAGGCCTTTGTCAGAATGTCTATAACTTGTAGCTCTATAGGCACATACTCCTACTTCAAAATCCATTTCTCTACATTATCCTTGATGAAATGATATTTTATCTCAATGTGATTTTTCCTTGAGTGATGAACATGATTTTTTCTCAGATTGATATCACTTGAGTTATCTCACTAGATTCTGATCAGAGATATCACTTCAACTCCCATATCTTCAAGATGCTGCTTCATCCACAATAACTGTGTGAATTCTTGAGTGGCGCAATATACTCATCCTACACGGTACTCAATGAAATTAAATATTTCTTATTACATATCCCAAAAATACACCATCCACCATTATAAGAAGCACCTCCTAACGTTGATTTTCTTTCATCTTCTGATCCGGCCCAATCTACATCTATGTATCCCAATAACACTGATTCAGATTTGTCATTATACAACAGACCAAAATCCACAATGCCTTTGATATACCGAAGTATTATTTTCACTTATAGCATGTGGAATTATTTTGGATTTATTTAGTATCGTGATTCTTGGCATGTGGTGAAAATAATGTCAGGCCTTGTTGCGGTTAAGTATGGAATGCCTCCAATAATTTTCCTGTATTTTGTGATATTAACTGCCTTACCATCCTCATCTTTGGATAGTTTTTTCTAGGTAGCCACTGGAGTCTTCATCTCCATTGAATTATCCATTCCAAACCATCTTAGAACCTCATTGGTGTATTGGGATTGAGAAATGAATGTTCCATTACTTCCTTATGTCACCTGTAAACAATGGAAAAATGTTCGCTCTCCAATCATTGACATTTCAATCTCAATTTTCATGAATTCAAAAAACAGTCTGCAATGATCTTCATCTGATCCCGTAAAGATTATTTCACCGACATAAACTATCACCATCATCCATTGATTACTATTGTTGTTGAAATATAGATTGTAATAAACTCCTCTATGCTGGAAACCAAGATTCTACAAATACTGGTCAAGCCTTGAGTACCATGATCTTGGTGCTTGTTTCTTCCCATACAACACCTTCTTCAATCGACAGACTTTATTTTAATCTTCATGAATGAGAAAACCATCTGGATGCTCAATGTACACTTCTTCTTCTAGAAACCCAATCAGAAATGCAGATTTGACGTCCCTCTAGAACACATTGAACATTCTTTTCTCTAATATGGCTAAAAATAATATGATTGTTTCCAGCCTTGAAACCAGTGAAAATGTCTCATCAACATCAATCCCCTCTATTTGGGAGTATCATTTACACACCAGTCGTGCATTGTTTCGAATCACTATTCCATATTCATTCATCTTATTATGAAAAACCCATTTAGTCCCAATGGCATTCTTATCATCTGGCCTTGAAACAATCTCTCACGTATGATTCTTCTCAATCGGGTCTAATTCTTCATTCATAGCCTAAACCCAGTACTCATCTTCAGATGCTTTCGAAAACAATTTTCTCTCCACCAGAGATAAAAATGAAGTTTGTTATCATGATTTCATTCTTTGAGTCTGAACCAGAGTTATCTGATCACCATATATTTTTTTCCTATCAATTTTAGCTCGACTCTTTTGCTTCTTAGCAGATTCAGATTTTTTTCCTCCTTATCATCATCAGTATCATCTTCTGAGTCAGCCACTACCACTTCTACTCCACCTGTTTTGCTTAATTCCTCATCACATTGATCCATAAACTATTCATTGGGTCATTGAGTATTCTGTTCATTTTAAACTATATAGAAATAATTTCTCTCAACAATTTTTCCCATCCTTTTGTTGAAGCATTTATATTCTTTGGTTTTCCCTTAGTAGCCAAGGAATATCCCCTCAACTCCTCGTGACTCTATCTTCCTTTGATTTTATTTGTTGAGAATGAAGCACTTACTTCAAAATATTCAAAAGTATTTCAATTTGGGATTCTATCCATACAACATTTCATACGGAATCTTACCTTTCTTCAGACACAACAGAGACCTATTTGAAATATATACAGATGTCAAAACTACTTCCTTCCAAAATTTCTCTGGTATGTCCTTTTCAATAAGCTTCATTCTGTCCATGTTGTTGATGATCTGGTTTCTTTTTTCAACCAATCCATTCTATTGGTGAGTTCTCATTAATGAAACTTGATTCCTTATCTCGTGTTTCTTGAGATAGTCTTCAACTATACTTTTTGTGAATTATGTACTGTTATCAGTTCAAATCTTCATAATTTTCTACCAAAACATCATTTCTGATTCCCTCCTATACTGCTTTATGCAACTGAACTCCTATGTCATATGGGTAATGACAAATACTCAGGCCATCCTGCTATAATCATCAGTGAAAAAGACAATGTAACTTTTCCCATTTATAGCTCGTGGTGAGATAGGTCCACATACATCAGCAAGCACCAATTCGAGCACTCTGGTTGATTTCTATTCCTTTAGTATGTATTTCTTTATGATGATATTCCCCTATTGGAAAGCATTTCATGTACGAGTAGAATCACGTGATAGTTTTAGAAGGTCTCTAGAAGCATCACACTTTACCAGAACTTCCAAGGATGGTTCGCATAGATGACCAAGTCGCTTATACCACTGCTAGTTTTCTTCTTCTCTGGATAAAAGGAAAGTATCTTCTTCCCCACATACAAGGTATATATTTCCCTTTGTCATTTTTCCTCATAGAACAACTACTCCATATTTTTCTTTCACAACACACATCTTCTTCGTAAATCGAATAGAGTTCTCATAGTCACATAGTTGACTGATATTGAGCATGTTGTGTCTAAGACCCTCTACTACCAAGACATCAGCACGTCTCATTTCTTTTCCCCAAAATTTATTCATTTCGGAACCAAAAATAATTATCCCATCATTGTTCCCAAACATGGAAACTATTTATTTGTCATATTTTATGCTTGTAATGATATCCTTGTTTCTTGTCATATGGTATGTGCAACCATTGTCAAGGATCCATACTCCTGAATGACCCGAAGCGTTAAGGGAAATTTCCACAACTAATGCCTTCTCATCCTTTTTCTTTTTTATCCATGTCTTAAACATCACAAATTGTGCGGGATGAAGAATTTGATTTTCCTTAGAGTGTGATGGACTAGCTTCTTCCTATAGAGCTACAAATCGATTTTGTGTTTTCAGCTCACATGACGATTTCCAAACTTGCTGCTTATGACTGCTCGAGTTTTTCTTTGACACATTCCATTGTATGATTGACGTGCAATATCTTGACATGTTCCCGAATCCTCCACACCAAAAAAAATTACATTGAAAGTATGTTCTAAAATATAGAGCTCTGTATGGCTACCACTGTTGTTCTTTTTCCCTTCGATATCTATTGGCTATAGAACACACATTCCACGGTAATAGAACCTAATGTAAAGAGCATTCTTGTGTATCACTTCACTATGATTTTCCCCTTGAGATCTTGGAATATTCTGATTTTTCATTGTTCCCAAATCATCCGTCAGTCTCAGGATGGGTGCTTGTGGACTGACTTCAATTTTCACGGATTTTTGTTTCTAAATAATCCCTGAATCAGCCTTCACATCTGAGCTCTATTACTGCATATTTCTTGCTGAACTACTGGACTCCTCTTTCATCTTTTCTATCTTCGAAGTGACCTTATTTTCTGATATCACATTGGAGGTCAAGAGTTTTTCGCGATCCTTCATTTTTCGTCACACACTGACCACTTCTTCTTCAAGCTCTTCGATATAGATGACTTGATCTTTCACTTTTCTATTCAAGACATCGATCTCTCTTTTCGATTCTTAAATATTGAGCTTATACTCACTAACTGATTCTGAGTTCTCTGGTGTTGATAACTTGAGATTCTGAATTTCTTTCATCAACTTTGACTTCTCTTATTTTTGCTGCTGCATATAGAGTTTGTCATCATGAACAACTTTGTTAGCTTTCTTTGTTTTGGTTCTCCAAACATCTTTCTCTTTAAGAGAAGCCTCTAACTCACCTTGCATATCTATTCTTCCATAAACTTCTTATTCTTTATCGTCACCTTTAGTTTTGTTCTTTTACTGAGAACTTCCGACGACCACCACCATAGTATTTTCTCAAAGATCTTCGCAATTTTCAATCTCCTCCACCTCTTCAAACTCAGACTCATTTGAACTGTCTATTTCTTGTGCAAGATAATTCTTCTTCATAACAAAATTTATCTTGAACTACTTATTCACATTCACATAGGCTGAAGATGTCTTCTTGGGAATTTCAACATCATCTTCATCATTTTCTTTATGAAAATTTTTGGGACACCTTGTGGCAAGATGACCATATTTTCCACATCTAAAGAAAGAATGTAGAAGATTCCCTTTGAACTTTCCTTTTCCTATATGATGATTTGAGGAGAGGAATGACATTACCTCATCTGTTTCTTCATCATCCTTAGAATCTTCAATAGTGAGATATTTTACATCCTTAAATGCCACCTCTTTGGATTTCCCCTTTTCCAAAGCGTCGTTATCATCATTTCTCATTTCATATGAAACATGGGGTGATGTGCATGTTATCTAATGTCATCTATTTCAGGTCTTTATGTTTCAAAACAGAAACATTCAGATTGAACTGAGGTGGAAGATTTCTCAGGATGCGCTTCAAATTTTTTATATCTTCAATGACTTCCCCAAGACCTCTCATATCTTCAACATCAATATCTACCCTATCAAAGAATTCATTAACAGACTCGTTTGGGTTCATCGTCTGATATTCATACATATTCCATAGTACTTGTAACTTTTCCTCCCTGACCATTGTATCTCCATCCTATATATTCAAAAAAAATTCCCACATGGCATGTGATGTTTTAAATGACATCACTTTCATATTGATAGCATTAGATAGACCCCCCCCAAAGCATTTATTCCCTTGGTGTCAGAATCCAATTCTCTTCGCTCAGCTTCCAATAATGACCCATTGTTGATGTCAGCTGTTATACCATGCACTGCTGCTGTGAAAACATCAATTCCCAGTGATCGGAAGTAATATTGCATCCATTTCATCCATAGCTAAAAATTATTCCTGTCGAATATTGGAATCCCTTTATGATTAGTGACCTCCATTTAAGAGATAACCATTGATAAAAATCTATTGCTCTGATACCACTTGTTAGGTCCACTAGGTTAGATACCCTGAGAGTGGGGTGAATTGGGATATGGTAGATTAAAACAACTATCCATATTGATCATGTATCGCTGCTATGCAAGACTCTCTTATCTCACTTTCCTATAGAGAAGTATGAACAGAAAATAAAGAATGCACAGGACACATTGATTTTTACTTGGTTCACCCTCACTGGGGTACGTCCAAGGAGCATACACCGGCAATGTGCCGATGTACCAAATCCACTAAAAGTGCACTGCTGATTACAAGGTTCAGGATAGATCCCTTATATTCCTAGGCTCACTGCCTTTACAAATTTTAGGGTCAGCTCATTTCTTCCCCAAGGGCCACTCCCTGTTTCTCATTCACAGGATCACTGCCAGTCTAAAGGATTACCTTCTTCCTCTTCCATGGGTCACTACACTTGGAAGGGATCCACTCACAGTTTATAGACCTGTAGGTCTCTTCATTTGCATGAATTCATGCATCCTCAACTGTATGTAGACACTCTATTGATGTTCAGATTTTATCCACTGATGAATACCCCTTTTCCCCTTAAACATTGGGAAATTCCTTTGGATATACCTTCGAAAAGCACCACAACTTCGCCAGGATCCCAATTTCGCGAAGTTCAAACAAGCCTTCATGAAACTCCAACCTTTTCGCGAAGCACTCTCACAAAGAACTCTCATGAAGCTCAAGTCATCTTATAGTGGCTTCCCTCAGGAATATCACTAAGACAATGCGGAGCTCGCAACATTCGTAGAGCTAGAATAGCCACTACGAAGCTCCTCTTTTGCGAAGAACACTACATATGCAAACTACCTTTGAAAACTGATAGCAAAGGATTTTCTTCTAAAACTCTCTACTTCTTTTGATGGGGTCGACCTCTATTTATAGGCGATTCCACCAACCCTTGATCCTTTCACACGAAGTCAACACCACGTCATCATAAATTGCAAATCTCCGAAGATTCTTTCGAAATTTTCTCAATCTCGCGAAGCACCACGGAAATTTTTTGATTGTGGACCCTGACGTAATCATGGAGAATAATCTTCAATACAATCATGATTTCTCCATGAAGTTCCCTCGTAAAGCCCTTCACTGCCGCGATGCTCTTCAACCTCTGCCGTTCACAAGGCTTGACGTAATCGCGAAAAACACCGTCAACATTCTTCTTGTCTTCGCGAAATCCAATCAATGAATCAACTCTTCACGAAATTCATGCCTTTTCCATATTAAAATATGATCTTCATGAATATTCACTTTTCACGATGCTCACCAATCTCCAAATTTTGGACCCCAAAAATTTGGCAAACATTGGAAAATGGTGTAACCTTGTAATGCCCTTTTTGTACGGCCTCCAGATCATCCGTTCCTTTGTCATTGTTCATTGTCAACAGAGATTGCCAACAACTTCTCTATAACTCAACAATTCAACATGGAAACCTGCTTTTTCAACAAACACAATCAACCAAAAAAATGCTTCAATGTTACCTTGATGGATTTTTTCCCAACAGCTATAATGACTCACATTAAACGAATGAGTAATAACGTGATAGAGAATATATTCGATTCATGATAAATATATCTAAAGTAACAAATATCCTTCCTACATATAATGAGAATATTTTCTATCATCTTTGAGAAGAAAATAATATTGATAACATGTCAAATGATTATATGTTTTAATATTTTCATATGAAAAATGATACTTTCCAGGAGTTTAATGTTATGTATAAAATTATAAATAGATATCATGCCTAAACTTCTATTATTAAATCTGATATTGATGTATAAAATGATAAAAATTATGAGGCTAAAAAATTAGTCGACATGACACCTTTAGTGTAAATGTTAAGGGGACAATAAATGGCCTTGGGAATGTTATTAATTCTAACTTTGATATAATTTCTAATGTATTATTTTTTAGCGATCAAAATGAATCTGATTAGCATATCATAGCTATGTCATGATGATTTTAGTGAAATTTGAAACTATTTATTTTTTTATCTCTAAAAATGATTTATTATTTAATTTATTGAGAATTGAAATTTATTATTATTCTAATAATGATACATTATTTACTAAAAATTATTAGAGTATATTTTTCATTAATGGGGGAATAATTAATTTATAATAGGAGACTATAACAGTGAAATATTTACTAAAATAGAAATATAACTAGGTATGTATTAGTGAAAGATATACCTAAACATAAATTCCAAAATGATAATTTCAATAAACCATGTAAAAATGGAGACAAAAACATATTTCAAATCAATAAATAATATTTCAACTACTCTACCCATACAGTTGGTTCACATGGGCTTGTATGGACAATATTGATTTTCTAGTTTAAATGGAAAGAAAATTCTCTATGTACTTATATATGAATTTTCTAGGTATAATTTGCTAATTTTTATCTCACAAAAGATATCCCTAATATATCTTTACAAAGTGTCATAAATATGTAAAAAATAATAATGGAATATGTATTATGGCTTTAAAAACTAATAATCAACATGTGTCTGAATAAAAGTCATGGAATATTTTTTATCATATAATAGATATAATCAACATGTTATTGATCCTAATACCCCATATTAGAATGGTGTTTTATTAATATGAAATATTAAACTCCAAGAAATATTTAAAACTATTCATTAAGAAAATAACCTTCCTATTTAATTTTGGGAAGTGATTGTGAATACAATAATTTATAAAATTAATAAATTTAGGATTTGACCTCTAATAAATAAAACCACTTGTGAATTATTTGATAATATAAATCTTAAGGTCAGTTACATTAGGCTTATAAATTAAAAAATATCCTTAAAACTATGGATAATAATGATATATTTTTTCCAAGAGTGATTAACACATTTTCTTTGGTTATTCATCTTCATGTTAATCATATAGAGTTTTTCATAAAATAACCATAACTGTAGAAGATAAATTCCATTTCATGATTTATGTGATAGATACAGATTATTCTATTACTACTTTAGAAATCCATAAGGATTATATTTAATCTATTTACATCAATTATAAATCTTATGTGAACTTCGAAAAACATGAATAAAATCCATTCACTTCTAATTAAATTTCACAAAATGTAGGCAAACCTATAGATCACCATAACATGACTATACCTTATTTTTAAATATTTTTTTAACATATATATACAACCATATTTATTTTATATTTAGAGTCTAAGATAGAGGTATACAAACTAGAGATTCTCTTAGAAATCAGGTTGAACATCATGTATTCTTGTCACATTTTGAACTTATGAACATCACTGATGCATTAAATGATTATATATTGGTAATTTAAATTCCCAAATAACATATAAAATATTTTGTAAATAATTTTTGAGAAGTTTTATAATTTCCTAAATAAACCTTATATATTGGAACTAAATAAGAATTTACTGACAAGTTTGTTGAATTTGTAACTGTAGTAATAAATAAGATTAGTCTTGTTTCATATGGATATTTTCAAAAAGAGGGTACCTACAATAAAGAAACATTTTCATATATATACGGACATGAATCCATTATAATACCTCTTGCCTACAAAGAACATTTGTATTTAAAACTATATAAAATATATATAAAAATATCATTCATAAATTTTTTTGTTATTGAATATATTATTGATCAACAACCCCTAGTTTTCATATTCCAAATTATTTAAATTATATAATTATAATAAAAAATATTTATATGGTTTTAAACAGGCTGTTTGAGAATGGATTGAATGGCTTAGCTCCATTATAATATATTAGGGTTTTTCAAAAGTTATAGATAATTTTAATATTTTTATAAAGGGAATTGGAGAATATGGATTAGTTATTCAAATCATTCTGTATTATATTATATATTGGCCGTATAAAAATTATCGGTGTACTGAACATCCAAAATTAATGAAAAATGGATTTTAAATGACTTTAATAGGTAAACCAAAATTCATTCTTTATTTTCATAGTTTTCAAAAATAAGTAATTATTTTAAACCAATGTATTTACACCTACGATCCTTTAATATTTTTTGTCTTAGATGACACAAAAATTAGTGACACTACATTGTGTATGATTTTTTTGGGACTTGATGATGCTATGAAGCCAGTGGATCAATCCAATTATATGGGAATGATTAAGAGTATTCTTTACTTATCTTATAGCTGTCCAAATATAATGTTTAGTGTGTGAATGTTTTCTCATTTTCCAGAAAACCCTAAATAGTTACATTTATATATTATTAAAATAATTATTGATTAAAAAAATAAACAACTACATTAAAAAATTTCTATACTAAATGACATTAAATTTACATACAAATTCATTCATTTGTTTTTTTATTGTTTTTTATTCTGATAGAAAAATAACAAATTTACATGTCTTATTTTGGTCATATATCTAGTATTGTAGTGTATTGAAAAAAACATTATTGAATTACATACTACTGAATTTGAATACGTAGTTTCAGGTAGTTTTTGTCATAATATTTTGTTGATGAAACACCCTATAATAGACAATGGATATAAACACACACATGTCCTGATAAATTGTGATAAGAAAAGTGAAAAAAAGGTCTCCAAGAATCTTGTGTCTCACTCTATAACATATAACAATTATTTAAGAGATCACTTATTGAGAGATAATTTCTAATACATTCACATTACTCATGAATTAATAGGGAATAAACATCATCATGATGATATTTTTACTAAGCCATTGAATTTTGAGATATTTAACTACATAAAACTTGAATTAGGACTTCCAAATTTTTGTTAGGATTTTATAGAAGTTAGTCAATATTGAAAATTACCCACTATTAACAATTACCCATTGTTAGAAATTACACACTATTAAAAGTTACCCATAGTTTAAAGTTGACCATCATTGGAAATGCCGCACAATTGGAGACAACCAACTGTTGGAAACAACCGACTATTCAAATTAATCCACCGTCACTAATATTTCATTTTTTGTTAAATATTTTTTTTATTTTTGGTTTGTATTATTTATTCGATATTAATTTTTCAAGTACCTAATTTGTATCATTTGGGACATTGTATAATCTCAATGCACTCTCTCCCTTACATATGTTGCCCTTCGAATTTCTGTGTCATTATATCTCCCCATACCTTTCGCCTTCAATTTTTTTCACATATTTCATCACTCTACATAAATGGTTTAGTAAATCATCATTTTATGTAATCTCTTGTTTATTAGTAACCTCCATAGAAATCATGATGATGTTCAAGTATAATGTTATTCGAGTTATGAAAACCGCAACTCACGAAACTTATTGTAGTTCCTATAAAAAAGTAAAAGAAGAATGTTTTTTATAAACTCATTGATGATTAATGTAATCTAGGACAATTTATTTATAAAATGGATCTTAAACAATGATATACCAATTTATCATAGGTTGGATAATAAATTTTTTTAATATGATGTTTATTATTTTGAGTAAAATAAATATCATATTTTAATAGTGTTTGATTGACAAAGGGGTAGCTTTATCTCTAAGTCAATGAGACAAATGAAACCTCCTAAAGGAGTTTCAAATGAAATTGTTTTAATTTATTTTTATTCATGATATAAATTGGTGAAGTGTGTTATCAATAGTATATAAATTACAGGAATCATGAAATATCTTTGTAATCTATTATATATTATAATCAATTCTGTATTCATTAATATAAATGTTATGAAAACTATCATGGATTACTTAGTTTATGAATGATAATATTTTTCATGTCATAAAAATAATTTTTTTTGATTTCAGTTAATTCAAATATACCAATATTAAAGACATTATAAATGAAATTAATTATAATACAACCCATTATTTTAATAAATATTTTAGTTTAATGTTTATTTAAGGAATAATGTTTTTGAATTTTATAGGAATAATCATAATGGTATTGACAACATTTAGGGTTAATATGATAATTATTGTAAAATATGATTATTAAACATTATTGATGAAAATAAATTATTAATTAAAAACACTATAAATATATTTATATAATGATTAATTTTCTTTCAAGGATGTTTGTCAAAAATTTTGGAACATGATAGTAATTATAATAAAACAGATTACAAATAAAACAATCCATATGGAGGTCTAAAACCTATCACAACTTACAAGGTAGTGGGGATTGAACCCAGGACCGTTGGATAATAAGTTTTTCATACAACCACTTGGCACTATAAAATCCTATTTAATATTTCATTATTTTTAGGAAAAATATTTCAAAAATAAATAATATTATGAAATAGTTGAACTTAATTTTAGGTTCATATATTTTATTATTTGAAATATTTTTTTGGATTTTTTTTTGACCAAATGAATGAATTTTCTATCTTTATAGATATTACAATTAGAAAAAACATAAATTTTTTTATTTCGGAATAAATTTATCTTATTGGACATTTAGGTCATTAAAAAATAAATTAATTGTACATTAAATGAAGCACAACCAAATTTTGAAATTTTTTATATAAATTTATCATGTAATTACATTCCCTTATAAACATATATATAAAAATTATTGCTCAACAATATAAAATGGATCAGGAAATAATGTGATAACAATTTACATTTATTTCTAATGATATAAAATACCTATTTATAGATATTACAATTTTTTTAAAGAACATACCATTACATAGATCATTCATATTTTTCTGATCAATTGCCTCATTTACAAACTATAAATTTTAACACATTTCATCCATTTCTATTTCATCATTTTCCACAAATATATTCCTATATAGTAACCCAGTTATATGATTTTCTGTATAAATGTTTCATATAAATTTTTTCATTATTAATATTTTATTTTCATTATACAATGATATATAGGTTTTTAGACAAATTAGTTTTCAAATTTAAAACTTTTTATTACTGAGATAATGTCTAAAATTCTAGTACACAATTTATTTATGTTGAGTAGGATATAAAAACCTAAAATTATATAAGAATAAGATTTTATTCAACAACATGTCTAACACAAAACCTAATCTGTCGAAGGTAATATAAAATCTTAAATAATCAAAATATATTTTTTATTTTAAATAAATACAATATATTATATATATTTCAATGTAATAAAATATGATTCTTATGATGGTACAAGAAAAAATTACTTCCTTTGGGGGATTTTCCTACGAGCAATGATGATTTTTACCAAATAAAAGTAATGTTATTAATTAAAATAAAACTATCTAATAGGAATTAAATTAATTGTTATAAATAATAAAAAATAATTTATGAAATTATCTGTTTGAATTCATTGGTCACAAATTAATTTTAATATAAAATAAAAACTAATTCATTATAAAAGATATGTTTTATAGAAAAACTTTTTTTGACCCCAAAGGTGATCCATCATAACATATTAAATTATGTTATATTATTGAAATATCCTAATTATTATTATATATTATACATTAATTGATTATTAAAATTCATAAAATATACTTTTTATCTATAATAATAGAACAACTACAAGCAATTTTACACATAAAATTTTATATTTTAATGAATTGTAGTTTTTCTATATTTTAATTGTATAGTTGTTTTAAAAATAAATATTTACCCTTTTATAAACATTTTATGAAAATATAAACATTAATTCTTAAATCCTAATTTTTTAATAATCAAAGGGTGGATTTTTTGGTTTTCCCAGATGTTTAATTTTTTGTTCAATTGTGAAAAATACTTAATTTTAATTGAAAACCTCATATTCATCTAAACTATTTACAGTTTTAAATTATTTATTAAATTGGTTTTAAATTTTAATAATTAAAATTATGTATATATTAATCCCATTATAGTAATTGGAATCAATTTCATAGGGATTTTTTTTATTATATCATTTCAAACATTTTAATATTTTCACCTTAAAAACCCTCATTCTCGTCACCGAGGTGGGATAAATATTAAATAATTTCATGATGCATATTTTAATTCAATTTATGAAAATTGATTATATATGTGAAATAATATAATATTATAATTTATCAATAGATAAAATAAATTCAATAACAAGTTGAATATCAAAATATTTTAATGTTAATCTTTGTGATTAAAGTAAAAATTGGTTTACATAGTGGTTAATATTAAACAAAATGGTGTGTAAAAGACACACCACATTTGCAAAGAAAATCATATAGAAATATTTAAAACATATAACCTATTTTTATTATTATTATTTATTATTGGAGGCACATTATAAAATGGAAACAAACCAACATTGATAAATATTTTTTATTTCAAATAATAGAACTCCTCATATAATATAAAAGGGTACTCACTCAACATACATATTAACTCCTCTATAGAAATTTAGATCATCTAAAACAAAACCAATTTAATTCCTATAATCCACAAAAATGTCATAAAATCCTTAATTTTGGAATAAATTCAACCAATGATGGTCTTGATTGTAATCCAAAATGAAGTACATGATGAATATGTAACACACATCAACAAATGTTTTTGTATTATTACTTCCAAAAACCAATAAAATTATTTTAATATAAATTTTTTGTAATAAAATAATTGTATTAAATATATATAGATTTTATATAATATGATTTTGACCTAAAACATCAACTCTATCCATTAAATGGGTTACAAAATAATCATTTGTGTGTACGAAGCACTATCACCTAATGAATTCATGTGGTGTGTTTTTTCCATGACCAACTACCATAGAGGAGATTAATTATGAAAATAGTAATTTATATTAAATATAATTTATGCATTATTTGTTAATTGTTACGAATAAATTATATAACACTTACATTCATGCTTTTTATTTTTTTTAATATAGTAATTGTTGTTTGTGCGTAGAACAAACTACCGCATCACGAAGCGATGTGATTTATTCACACATTACATGGAATTAATTGATGATGATTTCAATTAAATACGACATATATGTCATCGAAATGATATTGATATGATAATATAATATATATCATTTATTTTCCATCTAGTAATATGAAAAATTGGATGTGGCGTTCATTCGTACGTACGGTCTATCATCTCCATGACTGTGTATTTCAATATATATCACTATATTTTATAAATTACTATAAATATAAATATAATTAATATATATGATATTTAATTCATGTTTTAAATTATATTTATTATAAAATATTTATTGATGTAATCATAACACAAAATCATAAGTCATAAGTTAGTCGATAAACAAAGAAATATCTTACCCGAACCTGATAATATAATGAATGATTACTAATGAATGAAAATAATATGTTATAATAGTTTCATAAATGATATCAAAAATATTAATATTGTCCTAGAATAAGTCATTCACATGTTTACAGACACTATAATAGAGATCAAATCAAGTACGAAAAAACTGAATGTGTGAGTTAATGGATTTCATCTCAATTTTATTTCATTGAGGCCTATTTTAATATTATGCACCAATTTAAATTAATATGTTGTATATAATTCGACTAGAATAGTATTATCATGAATAATTTATTATTCATGGTATTGTATCCTTTAATTTTAATTATTTCGTATATGGGTTTTTTATTAAAATGTACATTGTAGCAATGAATTTGATAACATAATTTCATTTCATTGGGTCATACTATTTCCTCATTATTGTAAATAGAATACCTCTACATTTCACACTTTATTCAAAAATAATTTTTTATACAAGACATGTTTTATTAAAATGTTTCCCAAAAAATTATTCAAACTTTTCAAAAAGATCCTTTAAAAGGATTTTATTACCTATTTAGTCTTTTTATAAAAAAATATTCAATGAAATATTCTTTTCACATTTTGAATACAGATATCTTATTTATGTCATCTATCTAATTATCCACCAAAATGATTTTCATATCGTTGAATCATAAATTTCAAATTTTTGAAGATGTTTTAAAAGAATATTTTTTAAAATTATTTTAATAGAAAATTATTTTTAATATGTATTTCAAAATGAGAAATATATTTCATGAAGAATGTTTGAAAAGATATTTTTTTCAACAATGAAAAAACCATTATTCATACTCCAATTGTAATACATTATGTTGATACCATTATTATTATTCTTCTATATGGGTTATGATTAATTTTATTATCTATAATATTGTAGTTCACTTTCTTGAATCATTTTTAGTCATTTTCTTCCCCTTATGTTATTTGCATTCCAGTGTCTTATGATCATTAAATTCCACCTAATATCTACATTATCTATCATGGATATGTTTTTTAGATAAATAGTATGCAATTTTTATGTATGTTATTTAGTTTTATAATAATTTTATTATATGGTAAAATATGATAAATATGTATTATTTACATAATATCTACATCTGATCAAGAATGTTGTTTATAAATAAAATCGAATATTTTATATATGAGGATTTATTTCGACTGGTATGATAATGGTTGTGAACCATTTAAACACAGTACCTCAATGTATCAGTAGTCTCATGAGATTAATTAGATGGAAATATAATTTTTTTTTATTCCATGAATATTATATCTTGTTTTGAGAAAGGCCTTGATTGTAATATTTCAGTTTAAATGGGAAACAAAGTGTCCAATAATTAAGAATTTAAATCATTTGATTCAGTTATTATTATCCTTGAGACATTCAATATGATAAAATATATGTATTAATTTAACTCTAACTTATTTGGTTAAAGGGAATTGTTTTTAGTTATTTATATTTCCACATTTATTATTTCTCATCAAGTAATTTAAATGGAACATCTTCTTAGTTATCTATCTCTCTGTATTTAAATTTCATAATATTATTATTTAAATGGGTTACTTTATTAGTTATTTACCCATCTATACTAAATGATCTTATTGGATAATTATTTCTTCAAATGTGATTAACGATTACTGAAAATTGTTTCTCCCCCTTATCTTTTTAAATTCCATAGGATACCATATAGTGTACTAAGAAATATATATAGGTATATTCTAGATGAAAATACATTATTATATGTAAACAAAAAAATTTGCGAGTTGTGTATTATTTTGTAGAAAAACAATTATGTATGTACCAAGATTTCCGATACTACTGAATTGTTCGGTCATTTTTGATGTGATTTTCTTGTATCATTTGAAAATGTATTGGTTGTTGGAACTACATCAGGATTCGAATGCATAGTTCACTACATATTTTGAGTTATATTTGTATTTGATTTCTTGTGTGGTTTGAAAACACATAATATATTTCAACTATTTTATAGTGATAGGTATTCTCATGAAAACATAGTATTAATTATGATTTTTAAAATGATATGATGGCTAATTTATTCCAAATAGTCTATTAATATTTATTTTTATAATTTGAAAATATAATTTTATGGTTTAATGGATCACTTCATATGTTACAAAAAATTATTTATATATAGAATCAGTAACCATATATTTAAATTTTTACTTATCTACCAATTTGTTTCATTATTTATTTTTGAATTTTATTCATGATTATTTCATCTAACTGAAATAATTATTATGTTTAATTAAATTTAAAACTATTTTTAAATTTATTTATATCTATTATTTGTTAAAATGTAATGTTTTATGCATCATGTTCATATTTAGACCTCTTTTTTTTCATTAAGACAGTGTTTAGAATATTATTTAGCCTATGATCTTGGTTTAAGAAAGAAATATATTGGTTAAAAATAACATATGTCAATATATTTCTATTTAATTTAACTTCACATGAATAATTATATCTTCCTAATATATTATTTATTTTACATATATATACTATATATTTTCATATATTATATCATGATATTTGGTATCAATTTACTTAAACCTAACCCATCATGTTAACAACCTTAATGAAATCTATGTGAATTTATAATCATTAATCTATGTTTAGTGGGTTGAAATAATTTGTGATTTTGTGGAAGGGATATATAGAATAAAAATGGGATGTTTTATCTTTATCATTGATTAATATTTTCTATTATTATTACACACTAAAAATGAAATAGTTTAGTTTCTACATCCTTAATACATATGATATGGGTAACATGTGTGACATGTTCAACGAGTATTAACAGAAATGAATGTTATTTTATTATGTTACATTGGTTACATTTTTTATTATTATTTATTTTGGTTTTATTATGGTTGATCTCATTCATAAATTTTATTCCTTTAATAATATCAAAAGTCTCATATAATTTCATTAAAAATATACGAATTTTATTCATGAATAAACCTGTTTTGACCAAATTTTATCATCTGGGACATTACTTCTTCTCTTTTTATTTGTTTCCAACATGGAGTTTTTCTTATACTTAATTTACATCATGATAGTATTGTTATGTTGATGTCTGTATATATTTTTTTGTGAGTGTATTTATTCATAGGTTATAAAATTAAGACTTAGTTATGTTAGGGGTTATGATTGTGGTACTATAAATATTTAAACAATTTTTTAAGTGATGTTATAGTATCTTAGTGTATGTAATTTTTTAGATAGGTATTATAATATGACCATTTATTTCTCCCAAATTTATAATGTGATTTGATCTATGTCATTTTGTAGGGTGGGGTAATATTGAGATGAGTAATTCGTACAAATATTTTCTTAGACATGTTTTTTCTTATGTATATTTAATAATCGTCTTCTACACCTATGAGATAAATTGATGTTCAGTTTTGGAACACAAATTTTTTTAATGTTTCATTTTTTATATTAATTATTATATGTTATATATAGTTTTATTATATACTTTTATGTTGTTCCCATGGTATGATATTTTCCTCTCTTTGTATTATGAATATTATCTAGAATTTTTATTAAATATCTCATGTATGTACTTTGAATAATTGATGTTGATATGGATTATTTATGATGTTATTGTTAATATTATATATGATATTTTATATAATTCAATTAGATTCCATTTATGTATAAAGAATGGATATATAATGATATATTTCTTATAGGTCCCACTTATCATGATCAAATTGTATTTGACTGAGTTTCTATGGATAGACGAGTGGGGGAACATATTGAATTCAATATATAACCCGTTATACAATAGGGTCATGTATCTTAAATAATGTTATAATTTTTCATTTATCTATATTAGTATTCACACTAACAGAAATTATGTTTTTTATTCCAATATATAGGGGTTCCATGAGAACTCAATTATCTTTTAAAGGGAGCTGCTAAAAATGATTTTGAGGAAGGCATATAGATGGATTGGGTAATACTATAATAATGTGAATTAAGCTTTTAAAAACTATTATTTATTTATTATAAAATATTAGTTATGTTAACAATTCTAATTAAATTTTGACTCATAATTGTTTTATTCAAATGACTCTTGTATATTCACATTCATTCACCAAATACTTTAAAACTGTGTCAATCGAGGCCAATTTGGGGTTCAAATTGAGTGTTTATAAAAAATAATTATAATTTACCCTCAGTGGGAATATAGTATCACATATAATTTCATTTAAGAATAGGTATATTCATAAAATCTCAATGACTTACTCATTTTATGGGATTTTTATTATCTTTTGAGTTTTCTACACGGCGATAAAGAAAGGGAGTCCAAGAATATTTAGAGGAGTGTTTGAAATTTCAACAGTTCAATTTGGAAAAAATATTATATTTTTTATTTCTATATTTATTTATTTTAGAAACTAATATATTGTATTGTTATCATTTTAGGTTGTCAATATTAATATAAATTATCCATGTTTTGTCAAATTCTTGGTAGAACAAGTAATCTATAATGTAAATTATATATCTTTTTATGAAATATTCATTTATAGAATTGAAATGTTGATATTTGGGAAGAAAATAGAAACAAAAAAAAATTACCACATATTAAGGTTATATCCTTGTCCAAAGAATACTACAAACCATTAGAATAATTTTCCCCCGTTTAGTAATTTAGAAACATATATGTTTAAAATATATGATTTTGGATGATAGATAGTTATTGATATTTCAATAAATAAATGTATTGATATAGTGTTTGTATATTCATGTATTTTTATATCAAGAGAAATTTTTTGGAACTTATGAGGTACATAATGTTCAAATATAGAAAACCTTGAAATTTAATAAAATAAATATTATTGGGAAATAAATTTTTTTAGACACTATAAGTATGAGTTAGATATTTTATTTTCTATCACTAGTATAAAATTACATAGATAAAAAAGAATCATATTTCATGATTAAAAAAATGTTTTTATATATTTTCATAGATAATTTATAATAAAATAAATAATAAAAATATAGAAATTTTTTATTATGATAACATTATGTTATTAACATAATTTAGTTATAAGAAATTATTAAATTAGTCATATATTTCATTGATAATTTATTATAGGTGACATTATTTAGAAAACAAACACACATGATTCCAAATATATATTGATGATAGCCTATATATTTTTCAATTAATTTTATAGATATTCATAATACATTTCATTATTTACAATTTAATGAAATGATTGATAATGATATTTTTTAGGTTAAAGTAATTTTAATTTGTGATTCATTTTTAATACTGTTATTTTATTTTAAAATCAAAAGTGTATCAACTTCTATGATTGAATTTATAATTTTTTTGGTCTTATAAAATTATATTAATTTTAAAATGAAATTTTCATATGATTTTAGAAGTGGAATAAATAATTTAGTTAAATTATAATGATTAACGAATATATTATAGAATTTTGGAAATATAATGTATATTTCACTCCTAGATTGAGGTATATATTCATTTTATTTTTATAATATTTTTTATATATTAAATGGTTAAATTAATATATTTGTTTGGATTATTATATAGTGATATGTTTAGACTAAGGATATATGACAAATTAATATCATGAAAATGTTATTCTTACTATGAATATGTTTTAGGAAGATTCATTGATTTCAATCAAATCATGAATGGGTTTAATTAGGTGAAAAAAATATAACTCATGAGGTGTGGCATAATTTTTATGTAAATGGATCATTATAATTTTAAACTTATGTAATGGGTATTTCAATATATGTGTCCTCTCTAATATTGATTATGTGAACTCCAATTTCACAACATGAATCTGTTTCGGTGAAAATAGTTTTATTTCTTTTGTTGTTGTTGTGATTCATGAAAATATTCTTATACACTCTTAAAAACATATATAGTTCTCATATAATATTTATAGTGATCATCAACCTCTATAATCTCTCTCAAATTAATAATCAAGTGTCGGATTGTGGAAATAAATGGTTTTCACCTCATTCTAACTACTTATAATATTCTCCCTAATTTATAATCAACAGAACTGTATACCGGTTTTCTAATACCAATATTAATGGTGATTAATTTGTTTTTATGATATATTTATAGATTTTTTATAGGAACTAATAGAAGATATCTGAACCTTGGAATCATCCTAGATCCTTTTTCCAAGAGCACATGCGGTGGGTGGCTCCTCTTGCACTCCACTATTTTAGTACCTAAAATATTAATATTTTCAAAATTATTCATGTTATTTGAATATTAAATATCTTAAGTATGTTATACTAAAAACCCATGTCTTAATTTGTAATCATAAGGGTATGTTATAAGGGTTGAAATAATTGTAGATTTTAAAAGAGAATTTTTTTAATTAATGGTTTCAATTAAATTTTTTATTTGGTATCTAGAAACCAATTTATTGGACTGATCTCAGTTTAATTTGGATTGATTATGGTTTAAATTACAAAAATATAATAATATAAAACATGGGATGGATTATATATGTAGATGTTACCAATAAATAACCTGAAACTTGGTGAAGATCATGGACATACATTCCATTTCCAAAATATGGTCACCATGTTATGGTGGGTGATACTATGAATCATAAGAAATTAGTATAAGGATCTATAATGTTTCATGGATTATGTGTATGAGTGTTATTGAATATAAATAATATTCCAATTAAAAATAATTTGAAAAAAAACATTTGTAAACATTTTTTTATTTTTTTATTTTTATGGTTTTGATATAAACCGTTTTAAAATAAAATTGTAATATAAATAAAATGTCCTGAATTTTTTATCAATGTTTCCTTTGTTTAGATGTTTCTATAAATTTCCAATTGAGTTATTTACTCAGCCTCTTCTTCATAAAATTACTAAATTTGGGGATATTGTTTATTGTGATACATAGAAGGGACACATTTCATACATCACTAGTTGTGTCTACTGACATTGTTGATTTTCTCGAGATAATGTTTAAAAGAGTAAACATCTTTTTCATGACTCTTTTAACATTTTCCCTATAGTAAATACATTTTCAATTCATATCCTTAAACTATAATATCATTTTATATAGTTATTATGGCATGGTTATTAAATATTATTTTATTTCATTCGTTTGATTATTACTCAAGCATCATATAGTTTTGTTCAGTTATTTTTATTTGTCTTATAATATTGTTTTTAATCAGAAAAAATAATCTGCCAATGGTTTTCTAAGCCCATAGATTTTTCTCATAACCATTTGTGTCATAACGATGAAACCTATTGTTAGTATGACATCTACTGTCACACCATCCAATGACAATGGGTGGGATGTTACAAACGGTTTCAATCGTATTTTATACTTGAGTTAGGTTTGTTATAAGGTTATAGTAATTTTATAAAATCAAAATATATTGCATAATATTATGTATCTAACCACTATATATTCTAACATTTATGTTACCTAGATGGTTTGGGTACAATAGAGTTATATAAAGTGTCCTAGAAAATTTCATTCTCATCATAGCTCGTTTAGCTGATGAGTGTAGTATATCATGTAGTAGTAATGAGATATCACAGTAGAACTAAATTGATCATTTTATTTATTTATTACTATTGAAAAAAATTGGTTAAATTTTTTATTATATATGATTTATGAAATAATAATTTCAATCATTACTACATTTAAGTATTTATACTTTTTAAGACATAATTTAATATATGGGGATAAATAAATTGTGTGCTTTTATGGATATGGATGATGGAAATAGCTATATTTTATTTAAATTATCATGTTGTTTTTAAAGAATATAATTTTTCACATGATCCATAGCAGATCGGAAAGAAATTATATAGCATTGTATAATCATTTCAAGTAATTAAATGATGAAATAAAAAAGATAATATATGAAAAGTGGGTTAATTGGTGATTTTTTAGTAATCTAATATTATAGTATTCCAGATGTTTCCAAACCTGAAAAGGAAACATTTCGGATAAAATAAATGAAAATAATATATATTTTTGGTAAATTAGTGGAGGTAGAAGTATTTTTATAAACCTTTTAGATGGATTATCATACACACCAATGGTGTAATTTATTTATCCTTTCTAAAGTAGATCAAGGACACTTGTGGGAAACCATAAAAAAAATTTACAAACATATATATCATGTAACATTCAAGATATAAATATAATAAATTTATTTGGATTAAATCAAGAAACTATATACCTGATAGATTAGGAATCTATATTTATGAACAAGGTTTGGTTCACTCTATATGTAGAAATTAAGTTGTCTTTAAAAGATCTCATTATGGAGTTAGGAGTTCAATTAGAGATTTGAACTAGGATAATCACCCTCTGTATTTTAAAATATAAAAATATGGTAATGAATCCAATAGGAATGTAAATAGTTCTTTTGGGGAATTATGATTGAAAAAGTATACTTTTTTCAAAGGGAAAAAGTGGAAAATCCAATTCTTTAAATAAGATAAATAGGGAAATTATTTATTAAGGAGGAAGTGCACCTCAGAATAATACTATTGAATAATTTACCCCTCTTTCAATATCTTATATCAAACTAAGGGTTTTTCAATGTAGATCAAATACAAACAAAAAATAAACAACATAGCACACCAGTATTCAACTAAAACCTCTATGAAAAAAGGGAATCTAAAGAATTAATTTTATAATATTAACAAGTGTAATATGAAAAACATAGCCTTTGGTATTGTATGCTCATTTTTAATAGTCCCACCAGAAAAGATCTCATCTGCAAAAATAATTGAAATAAGAATCCTCTTGGAACAAATAATTTTGTATTATCCACCCCACTAATGAAGCAACATATATCGTATATATTTTCATCGACATATCTTTGGAGATGAATATGTTATCTTGTGAGATAAACTAGTTTTATCTATGGTGAGAGATATTATTCATATGAATATGGATCTTATTAATGTATATATTTTTACCAACACATCTTATTCGTTTTATGAATATACTTCCATAAAAAAAATTGAATTCATGGTGTGGTTTTTTCTTGTATCATGAGAAAGGAATAAGATATTTATATGTTATGTGATTCAATATCTCAAAAAGATCTATCTGTAATTAAGTAGAACTGTTTCTCTTAGTGTTTAAATTCATAATGATGAATTATTTATATTTAATGTTTTATATGGATATTTTGGTTGGAATAAAATTAAATATTGATTTTCACTCTCATAATCTGTCTTATATATCCCCATATAGTTATATTAAAATATTAAATTGTTATTGGAATATGAAGGTATGTATAACAGGGCCATTGGGGATAGAAGATAGAACCATTTTTGGATAGTTAGTATTATTCACATTAGATGCAACTCATGAAATACTAAATGAGAAGCTTCTATCTAATGTATATTTAATAGATTTCATTCAATGTGATTTATTTTTTTCACCACAAGAAGAGGAAATTGAACTATATTAAGATCAAATTCTAAGGAAAATAAACCTATCATTAAAATCATATGGAATGTCCCTAATTATGTAAAAGGAGTCAAAGATCCATCATGGGGAGTTATAAAATAAAGGATTCTTTGTATAGAGTGCATACCCTTGGGATGTGCTGGTTTTATTTATAAAAAGTCATAAAATCACATCATATTTTGTGTTGATTATTATTAATTAAATATTAATATGATTAAAATATTATATCACCTTCCTCCAATTTATTATCTTTTTTCTCCTTAAATAGACCCCATGTTTTTCTCTTTGACTGATCTTCAATTAGGGTGTCAAAAAAATTGATCTAGGAAAATTGATATTTCAATGAAAACAATTAAATGTTTCAAGGGTCATTAGGATTATGACATTATTCAATTTTCACTAGAAAATACATAAAAGGATATCCCAGATAAAATTAAATGTATCAACAATGTGATCATTTATTCTATTATCATGGTGTTTTTTTGATGATATATTTGTTTACTATCAAATTAGGAATGATCTCAAGGATAAATTAAAAATTATGTTGTCTTTATTTTAGATACGTCATTTGTTTCATTTTTCTATGTGTGAATTCTAGATTTAAAAAGTTTGTTTTCCTGAACATGTCTTCTCTGAAGATGGAATATCTTTTACCCCTATGGATATAAAATATTTAGTCACTAATAATTCACTAACGAATGTTTTTGGATGAAATTTTTTTCTAGTACTAGAAATCTATTATCATCATTTTACTTAGGATTTCATAGGTAGTGTTTCTCTTATGAACAATCATAAAAAAAAATTGTTCCCTATTATAATTAAATGATGATTGGTAGGAAGGATTGATAGAAATTAACTCACATATAACCTCAACACACATTCTAATATTATCATAACTGAGTAAGAACTATATGTTATATTGTGATGAACATGGATCTATTCATGTATGTGTTATCATATTTCGAGATCATTTGGAAGCTTATAGATTAAATTTTTTTTGAGTGCAATAGAATAAAAATCTAATGAATGAATTATAATTATAATCATTTCTTCATTCCTTAATGAGTTGGTATAATAACATCATTATATAAAATTTTATAATTTTCACTATCTATGAGATATTATAGTACATATTTTCTCTATGAGACAAGAATTTGATGAAATTATAATGACTGTATTATATATAGATGTTTGATTTTGACATGGTGTACACACTCAGTGAATGAAATTCCATATAAAATGAATTTGTTTTCAATCATATTTTGATATATTCAAATAAAAATGATACAAATGATAGATGATGCACATTATTACTAATGTGCATCTGAATTGTACTGCTCAACTTGATAATGTAGTTTTCATTCCATTTAGTCAAGTTCATAAATTAATTGGTTTTATAAAATAGTCTCATATATAAAATTTAGATGCATCATCATTAAGTGAAACTAATATGTTGGGGAAACACATCCATCTATGAAGAGGATAAAACAATATTAAATTTTTATAATAAAATTGTAGTCCCTAAATCTTTACTAAATTCCCATAAATGTAAAACGTTGAATCTATTTATAGATTTTTTAGTACCATTGAGACCATCGTGATGATGATTTCCTTTTTGAAATACACTATATAAGTGATTTTGTGGTGTTTATAGTGTGACCATTTTGGTTTGTGGAGTAGGTTCTCCCAGAACGAGGGTGCTAAGAGAGAAATCTTGTTGCTGGCTATGCGAAGATACAGAGTGTTTCTCCTACTCATATATGGAGTGTGTATCCTATGAATATATATAGTTTGAATCCTAGTAATATAGGTACTGTGTGTCCCATTCATATAAATAGTGTGTCTTCTATCTACATATAAAGTGTATCTCCTTCGCATATACAGAGAGTGTCTCCAATACATATATAGAGTGTGTCTCCTACTGTTATACGGAGCATGTCTACTATAGATATATAGAGTGTGTATCCTTTGTTTATATAGAGTTTTTCTCTAATGATTATAGTGAGTGTGTCTCCTAATGATATATGGAGTGTCTCCTACATAGATTCGTACTCTGCCTCCTTGGATTTAGATATGTATGGACATTTATAGTGTTTGTATCCAAGTTTGAGCTGACATTATTGTCTCTAATAAATGTATCTTATTGGATTATACAATTTTTTTACATTATTATTTTTCTTTATAGTGTTTTAACTTTGTGGTTTGAAGTCCCTATTGAGTATTTTTTACTCATTCTTACACAATATTTTCTCACACGTGATATGTCTTGTGTAGATGGTTTACATCTTTGAAAGAGTCTTTGGTGTGCCGATGAGAGGTGGTCCATCACAGTGACCTTAATAACGTGGTATGCTTCAGAAAAAAATTTATATATACTATGATACCGAACCTTATGTATGGTTTTTGGCCATTTTATTCTAGGATATTATACTTTTCTATTTCAGTTGGGCTTGTATTCTGTCCGTTTTACCTTTCTATTCATATTTTTTACTTTCAGTTCATTTGTTTGTGGGATGCATATCTTTTCATACATTTTTTTCAGTTTCAGTACTTGTTCGTGGAGATAGGTGTGTGATTTAAGGTTTATATGAAAATTCATCCACTTTGAGGGAATTTCCATCTTGCTGATATATTCCAACCTCTATCCTATATAAGGCGGGATTGGGGTAGCCACAGCATGGGCCCCAGGGGACGCATTATGATTATGGAACCCAATGAGTCATCTATTTTTAAACTAATTCATGACTATGAGACTACATATAATATTAAGACAATAATTAAGTCAATTAAAATGTCACAAATCCATTATAAATTTTATGCACACAACCATAACCAACACTTATTTTATCATAGACGTGACCACATCTTCTTAAATATGTCATCGATAATTGGAAATATATTAATAGTCTAAAAGGGAAGTCATCACTAATGTATTTTGGGAAATCTAGGTTTGTTGAATTGAATAGTAAAAATTCATGTCAATTATCCTCACCACCATGATTATGAGTATTCAATAATTTTTCCATGATTCGTAACTGAATTTGTAGTTGGTATAATAATATTGTTGATGCTAAAGTGACTTTTATCCATGAAAAAATACAAATATGGTTAGATAAGAAATGTTCAAGTTAGGGAGATATATTTTCATTGTAATAAACTTATCGTATCATTTTATGGATGAAGGTGAATCATGATAATGATTATATTTATTTTATAAAAATGGCCTCAATAGTTTAAGGGAAATATTTTATACAACATCTCGAGAATTAAAAATCAAAATGGTGGGAATAAATTGACAACCCTTTTTTAGGTATGCTATCTTTTTATGATTATATAATATTTTTTGATTATTGGGACACATTTTCAGAATTTTTTGGAGGTTTTAATAGAGTGTTTGTTGAATCTGGATAGAGCAACAATTCAGACATTGAATATTTTATTCATTACGTTCACATGTTATGGGATTATATTTTTATTACCATCTAAGCATGAAAATGATTCATCTATATAATTTATAATATAATTTAAAATAAAATATCAATTCATAGTGTAAATGAGTTGTCATATTGTTTACCTAAGGTGTTGGGTTTTTTTACATATGTGACTTATCAAATATTCATGATGTAGACTCTTATATTATTCCATGAATTTATTTAGATCCAACATATTTTATTCATTCATATGGTTGTCTGAAATGTTTTATATTATATCATATTGAATTCTAGGTTTCATTTTTGATGTATTTAGTTAAAATTTATGCTTGGAATATAATTGAAAAGAATATTTGTGCATCTGGTCATTGGAATCAATCATTACCCCTCATTATTCCTTATTATCTTGGATATCATTGGTATTCAATGAATAGAACCATAAAAAAAATTTATTACCTAGATATATGGTATTTGATATGTTTTGATTATATATTTTTAGGTTTGTATAGACTAATGAAAATAATATGTTTGATCTATGGAATCATATTAGATTATATATTACCCAAAACAAATTTTAAGTAGGTTGATTCTCATCCATTTAATTTTTCTAGAACATGATTTCTTGACCATTTATAAATTTCTATTATGCGTTATTTAGAAAATAAATTGATGAATTAATATAGGATATCCATACAATTATATGTTTTCAAAATTGTTGGCTTGGAATGGTAGAAACAATGTTGTCTCATAAATATATTTGATGATTTTTAGGATATAAATTATGTATTTTGATTGGTAGCCAAAAATAATTATCTTTGGATGAGTTTATATTAATATGGGATGTATTTGGGTCTTAAATTCCACCATAAATTAGAAATATTCTTTTAATTGATTAGGGATTGAAGTTACACTATATATTAATTAGAAACAGAGTATAGATAATGGTTGGATGTACCACTATCAAAATTTGTTCACCAATTGAATTATTATTAATAGGATAAATCATCACCCATGATTATATATTGGTCCATGGTTTATATCATTATTTCAATTTTTAGTTAGTGAATTACTTGAATATCCCAAGAGTTAAAAATGGAAATAAAATGTCTGATAATTTTCAAATGTGGAGTTTCATTTTGGTTTTGATATAAATTCATTATATGTCTCACCCCTTTTTTTATAAAGTATTTTAACATTATCCTATCCTAGATTGATTTTTGGGTATGTCGCTAGTTGTAAATTTTTTTTGATACAACGAACCTATTCTCATGAACTATTTTGTGTGTGAAAATAATGTATATCAAGATACAACGAAGGGGTACATTTCATACATCACTTATGGTGTCCTGTGAAATCATTTATTTAATTGCTGGTGCCAAAAATTGTTACTGTCTTAATCATGGTATAGGTTGGTTCCAAGTTAGTAAAGACCCCAAAACTATTATCTTGAATAATCTTTCTTAATTTAATATATTATTGTATATACAAGTATAGAATGTCAAATGATCGATTATTTTATTAGTTTTTGTATCCAAATTAAATACATGAAAATTATATTATGACATGAAAGGTAAGGAAATGTATACACTCTATTTCTGACCCCAAAAAGACTTAGATAAACCATTCAAGTTAGTAATAATATTCATATTCATATCCTAGGTAATAATAAAACATATGAAAGGGGGATCTCAGATGCTCATTAATGGTATGTAATATAGAAGAATTCAATATTAACAATTAGTAATAAAAACAAATTCAATTATATCATAATATTTAAAATGATATGGAATGGTTAAAATCTGAAAATAATTTCATATAAGAATCACATGAGAAAGAAGCGTAATAATGGATGTTATACTTGTAAAATATTCACATGAATAATCAATTGCTAATATAATTATTAGGTAATGCATTTTATGGACAAATAAAACACACTATAAGTTCATTCTAGGAAATCTGAAAATTATTAAGGACTCTACTAAAACCAAATCAAATAATGGTAAATAACTCATCCATGTTCATATCAATTTTGTCTCATGAGACCTACCAATTCATCGAGGGTATATAGGTGTCCCCACTCATCAATTAATATGTCCAATTATTTCTTCATATGAATGGGAATAAAAATAAACTACATATTCATATGAAAAATAAGTAATATACCCCAATATATATACATATTCACAAATCATTAATAGTTACATTGAGTATGGTATCAGGATAACACATCCATATTCAAAAGAATTATAAACCATATAATAAAAATTGATAGATTATAGAAATATAAAATATATATATATAAAGTAGAAATTTTAATATATTTTTCTAAATATATTATTATACTGAATAAATAACATTGTAGAATTATTGTGAGAAATATGCCTTTTACTTTGCAAAGAAGTGTTCTTTAGGAAAATTATTTTTATATTCAGGAATTTTTGTATAAAATCATTGATGAAAAAAGATAATATTTCATGATAAAAGTAATTATTTTAAAAAATAATGGTTTCTAGAAAAAGAACATGGTTAGTACATGAAAATTGGAAATAAATCAATATAGTCCCTTTAATTGGGCTTGTGTATCAAGAATAATTAGAGAAAGAGTCTTATAAAAAATGCTATTCCCAAAAAATAAATATCAACTGATCTGGATATATGATTATAGAACATATATAGATAATATATAATTATTACATAAAATTAAATAAGAATTGCATTGGAGAAATGTATTTAAATTATAACCCCACAGAAAAAAGAATGTTCGGGTAGAAACCCTTACATTATATTCAAATTTGTTCTGAAGATGATCATAATTTACTAGATATTCAAAAAAAATCCAATAATTAATTAATTCGTAAACATTTATATATGTTATTTATTTGTAATAATTTTATTTTGTACATTTATGGTCTTTCTCATTATTTATAAGATACAATTCTATTATTCAATTGCATTTATTTCCTTTGTTTCCATGATCAGTCCACTTATTTATAAGGAGTGGGTTTCATGTAAAATGAGTATAATTCTATAAAATTGTAATTATATGGTATTTATTACAATATAATAGTGTAAATTTATATATATATATATATATATATATATATATCATTTTGATATATTCTATTAGGATGAATAATTTAATAGGACATTTAGTGATAATAGTTTAGACTATCACAACATTTATGGATCATAACGAACATATTTTGTATCATCATTTAGTATTACGTATTTACATTAAATACAATACCTAACAAGGGTTATTTTATAAACATTAAAATCATTTTAGACCATTAAAATGGTTTCATTAATAGCCTTGGATATGGTGAAGGAAAATAAAAATATGCCCTCCTTGAAGGTGATGAAGCAACACCTCAGGGGAGATGTTTTCATTTTTAGAATAAAAGGTATGTCAGAAATTGTATGATGATGGATTAATCCATTAGAATAATAAAATTAAATTACATTTATGGTAACATTGTTTTCATTCTAATTGGATGAGAGGATGTGAGGAGAGAATAATAATTGAAAATAACATGAAAATAATATTAAATGGAAAGGATGGGGATTTTACCTATTGAGTTTTCCTCATTGAGAACCTCATTATGGGATTTAATTTGGTACATTGATTAGAATAATATCTTTTTGACATGGTTGATATACATTAGAAGAGGATTGGGCATAATTTTAACTATACTCAAAGCTTGGAATGTGAGAGGATAATGGGTGGTGAGTGGTGGTATTTATAGTAGATGAGAGTGGTGAATTTTGAATATTGTATTCAATTTATTATTATTTTAGATAAATACCATAACAATTTTGATAATAATCATAAAATATATTAAAATATTTAAATTCATTTCTATATTATGGGTATACATCTTCCATGCAACACATATCACTTGATTATTCATGTATTAATATATTACATTAAATTATTGTATTTTACTATTAAAAAAATTCTTTTATTTTAGAAAAAACCAAAAAAATAACCCCATCCATTTCTATAAATGTTAAATTAAAAAATGATACCATGTTTATAAAATAATTTTCTAAATATGATAAATTGAAATTTTAATTGAAATTTTTATTTACTCAAAAAAATATAGTTTCTAAAATTTTAATTTTATTAAATAACAATCGAAAAAATTATCTAAGGCCTCAAACATTTATCTGAAAATCATAATAAAACGATATATTAATTTTCAAATTGATTTTATGAAAATAATTTTTTTTAAACAGTTTTATTAATTATAATATTCTAATTAACTATTTATGACTCACAATAATTAAAACTCTTAATTATTAATATTTAAAATATTAATGTACTTTTACTATGAAGTCATTATATCATACTTTTATTTATATATTGAAAAATTATTAATTATAAAAATCGGTGAGGATACTATTCATTTGGCTAATTGACTATTCATAAATGTCATATTATTATTCCTAAGTTTAAGATGCTATTTCTTTAGTATAAGTTTCTTATCTTTTAGAAAAAACTATTATTTTATTCATTACTCTGTTGTATGATTTTCTATAATGTTCTATTAGTTAATTTATAAGATTTATAATCTATGAAAAAAATATAATAAGGGATGTTTCATTGATGGAATTCTGGGCTGTTATATTTTCCCCTACTATAAAAAAAGATACCTCAAAATTCAAAATTGTCTCCCCTTAAAAATAATTGTGTAGTTCTTCATCATTAGCTCCAAAGGTTCCCATATCACCTCTAAAATTTTATAATTTTTTACAAATTACCTTTAGAAACATATTTATATGATTCCCCAACAAATGTTCTTTAGTGTCATTAATCAGGATAGACACATCACATTATGATAAATCACATTCTAGTTAAATTAAATCAGAATTGAGTACTTGTGTAGGGTTTGGAATGTATGTCCTTAATAAAGATATGTGGGATACATTGTGTAAAATATAAAGGTTATGAAGCATTTCAAAAATATAATCAACTTATCCAAGATTCTTCAAAATTTTAATGGGGAAAATATACATTGGTCTTAGTTTCCATTTCCTACCCAATATTATATCATCATTGCATGATGATACATTCAAGAAAACCTAATTTCATACATAATATTCCAAATACTAATATTGATTTTAATAATAGTCATTTTCCTATATTGGGATACTTTGAGATGGGTTTGAATAGAATTTACCATCTCTATTGTTTCATGTACAAGCTCTGGGCTTGCAAGCTTCATTTCAACAATTTCATCCGAACAATTTGATGTATGTCATCTCTTTCCATACAATGCTTCCAATGGTTCAATTTGATTACATGACTTAATGAATTATTGTATTATAATTCCCTAAAAATTAAATTATTATCCCAAAAACCTTGAATGTCAAGGGGTCATGATCTCAACATGACTTACAAATTTTAGATTTTTCATTTCAGACGGCCTGTCATATTGAGGGTTATAATTAGTAGTCAAATGAAGTATAGTATCCATTTATTTCTAAAGTTATTTAGATAAATTTGATGTAAATAGTGTTTCATGATTATACACAATATAAATTGGTTCTCCATGAAGTCTTACAACTCCATTAATATAATGTTGTTCAAGGATCTCTATTACATAATTATCTCTTATAGAATTGAAATTTGATGATTTGTTATATTAATAAAAAATCTTCCCAATTATATCTATATTTATTGGGGTTTTTGATAATTGAGTGTCGAAATCCATGGTGATGTCATTCCATTTCAATGTAGTAATATGTATACATTGTATGAATCCTATTGGATGTTGTCTATTATCTTGCACCTAATAACAGACTAGACATATTGATACATAATTATCAACATCACATTTCATCTTATCCCCCCAAAAATTTTCATTCATATCAATATACATATTATTGGTACTAGGGTGTATTTGGAAATTAAAACTATTTTTATAATCCTATAACCCCGTTTTTAGTTTATATTTAAAAGTAACACATAACCTGCTCCAAAATTTAAGAATTCCATTCTCAACTATGATGTGAAGAAATATCCCATCATTCATTGACTTAATTTTCTATTGAATATTCTCATCATCACACTGAGAACTTTTAATTTCATCCAATAAATACTATTGGGAAAACTATTAAAAAAGACATGATGTTTCACCTTCCTTGATAATTCTCATATCCATATTTTCTAGATCCATGTACACATGAAACTTTTCAATCCTCATATTGTCCATAACTCATTTAACCTTTCTGATCAATGCATATTCTACCTAATTCATCATTTATATGTGGTAGTGTATTTAACAATAATAATCCTTGAGGTTCTTGAGCCATATCCTTTTACTTGTGTAGAGTTATTTCTATGAGAAGATATATTTTAAACACTTTTGATCTGTATAAATCGTATATATTTCACAATAGATATAGTTTCCCCATATTTTAGTGTGAATATTATAGCCACTATCTCAAGATCATATGTATTATTGTTTTATTTTTAAATTTCAATATTCCATGATGTATAAGAAATAACACTATCATTATGAAAAGGTAACTATTGAGCCTTTTAATTGATGTATCAATATAAACCACAAACCCACCATTTCTCTATGGTAGAGACGGGATTAGAGGATTCACTATTTTCCTTTGCAATTCCTCAAAACATTCTTCATATTCGTTTTTCAATATATACATAAACCATTTTGAGTAAGATTGAGTAATTGGTTAGCTAATCGATAGATTTTGTAATAAAACGTACATAATAACTCTCTAAACCAATAAAACCATGAACCTCAATCATGTTCATTGTTGTAGGCCCTTCATGAGCCACAATTTGTATCATTAGATCATATGAGATTCCAAATTTTGAGACAATATTCATATGAAAAGTAATTTCATGAATCCAAAAGTTACACTTTCTGAAAATCCCATTTAATTCATTTCATTTATGATCCTTTAGAACAATACACAAGTGTTTCTCATTATCATCGTAGATTTTAGATTATAATTAGACATCTTCAATTAATTCCACAAAATAGATAGCATGATATTCCATGATAATACTAATCATTAGATAAATGAAAACATAGTGATGATTAGTCTGTCTGAATGAAATTACTATAACTCGTAATGCACATTCCTTATTCGTAATATTGAATTTGGAATATCATCCTTCATCAAACAAAAATGATGTTTTCCAGACCATAGGTCTATCTTCAAAATTTATTAAGATAAATGTAGTTGATCAAATAAATAATCAATGTTATGAATGGGATACTTTTTATTTTTTATAATGAAACGTATTTCTATATAGTCAATTAATAGTCTCATGGATCCATCTTTCTTATTATCAATGAGAATAGGGGATCATCGTCGAGAATCACTAGGGAGAATAAATATTTATCACACAATTACTCTATATAGTTATTCATTTATACTAATTATAAAATTTATAATATTTCAAGAGTAATTGGTATTGGTCTTGAATATAGAATTAAGTTAATATAGGAGTATGCTTCCCACAGTAGAGGATGTCTAGTTAAATCCTCTAGAAATACATAAATTAATTTTTCTACAAAAGTACAACCATAAGTTAAATATTTATTCCTTATCTATAGATGATTTTTTTCTCTTCCTAAATTATAATTTCAATTATTATAGATAATTGGGGAGGATTAAGATTATAAATAGATGGTTGTGATTCTACTTTAATGATAAGGTATTCTACACCATCCTCACAAATCTTCATTTACTTTTTCTTTCAATAGATTTTCATATCATATTTTGAAATCCCATACATGGTAAGGATTATGTCCATGTCAACCATAGGTTTTCACTTTAAAATATTTATATAAATCACATTTATATTCCATAATGGGAACTTCTTAACACGTCATTGTTCATGTGACATCCCTTGGGGTTATTTACTTGGAACTCCCTTATTAATGAGAATTATAAATATCAAATTTTTATGAAAAAATGATGATAAAACAGAATGAGTTGATCCGTAATAAAATAAATATTTATATAAGATTAAAGAGAGTCTCAATGTACCTTAAAAACATCATTTTGAAATTAATCCTATTCTGTTTTGATCTCATAAAATTGTTCTTTCTCCTGTTGTGTTTTTTGAGGAATATTTCCCTGATGATTTGAAAGACAATTTTCATAGTGTACGACTCCCTACAATTCTAGCATTGAACATTGGTATCTTTTTTCATTTATTTTCAATAATTTTCATGATGGCATTTCCCATCGCACATTTAGGAAACACTTTTTACTTTTATTCTGGATCCATGATGTTTTATTCCGCATGTATCACACATGGGAAGTTTCCCTTTTTATTTTTTCTTTTATCCATTCATTCATCTTCCACCAACATCTTCTCTTGTTTTCTATTAACAAACTAAGGCACAGATAATTCTCACTCTTTGCTAATAGAAAATAAGATTATATATTTTTATAGGGTTAAATTTTGTGATACTGGTGCACTTTGAAAGAATTTATTTAAATTATCAAATAATCAATCATCCATGCTCCATAGAATACATATATATTCTATGATAATCCATTCTAAACTTTTAATGTTGGATCCAAATATTCCATCATTCGCAACCTCCATTTTCATTGGAATCATAAATTTCCATTCCAAATATTCTCATTCCTTGTGAGGAAAATATCTTTTTAGTAAAATTTTAATAAAATCTCTCTATTCAAGTTAATTTTTTCACTCTTCATAGGGTTTGAATTAGTGACCTCCATTGACCTGCATCTCAAGATAGATGATAAACATCTCTAACCAAATTTTCCCTATTATTACATCCCAATGAGATGAATATCTTCTTGATAGGACATATCCACTTCTCTACAAAAATAGGTTTATGGTCACATTGAATGATGGAGGTTATTATCACATAATGTGGTCTATAATTTCTCATCCATGTTGTGGATCAGAATGTTCTATTTGTGCAAGGTTATTGTTCATAACATGAATCCCCTATCATTGTATAGTTATAAGTTTCTCAGAACCATCCACATCTCCTGTACAGACATCGTTATCATGCATCATATATCATTCCCTACATGGGGAACTTGCATTGATACAATTTTCATTCATTCCACTATGTTTTATTTCTATATAATGGTATAATCTATATTAGGTTATGAATAATAATATATAATCTAAAACTATAAAAACACTTCACACATATTTTTATTCATAGATGATCTCCTAATCACAAACATGATTTATTTGGGGACATAATTACTTTCAAAACATTTATAATGGTTTGTAAATAAAATGTGTCATATCATATGGATATCCCCTAATAGTGTTAAACTAGTGGTACCGTAAGGTCCATTGTAATATACCAGTTACCCATATATACGCCTATGAAACCTTTTCAGATTTGTTACCCCTAAGTAAATATATGTTTTATAAATCTAATTTTCATAGTTTCTTATAAATATCAACTGATAGCAAATATAAATACCCCAACCCATGTATCACAATGTCAGTTACATACATTATTTATTTGGAATAGATACATGACATGAATCTCACGTGACTAATTAGATGACTAGTTTTGAAATCTACATTATATACATAAAAATTACATCAAAACATGAAAGTCAAAATTAATGTAAAAATTACAATTTTAACACCCAAAAACTCTTAATTAAACCCTATAATCTATTCATAATATTCATATTTATATCCTTATAATGAATAAAATATAAGAAATGGTTGATAATATATTGCCAATAAGTGTATGTAATACAGTGAATAAAAATATAAAATATAATCTAAAAACACATTCCATTAAAACATAATCTGGGACATTTTATGGGGACTATCAAAGTGGAATAAATAATGCCATATAACAAATCATATGATAAATAAGATTAATAATGGATATTCTAAATGATGAATTTTCACATGGATAGTAAATTACTAATAAAATTATGATGGAATATATATTCCAAATATTTGGAATATACCACTAAGTCATCATCCTAGAAATCAGAAAATTATTAAGAACTCAGTCAAAACCATATCTTAAAATGGGAGTGTCCTCCACCAAATCCATATTTCATTTGTCTCATGAGACCTAATGATGCTTCAAGGGTCAATATAAGGCCCCAAATTTCACTCAATAATTCCAATTAATTTCTCATATTAATGGGGTTAACCATAATCAAAATATACATATGAAATTAAATTAACATTCTCTTATATTTATAGATAATCGTAAACCATTCTGTGTAGTATGGTGTATGGTATGCAGATAGTACATCCATAATCAAACTGATGATAAACCAATTAATATATACGGTAGAAAAAAATCCTAGGAATTCTATCTAAATAAATGATAAAATTCAACATTGGTGTTGAAATAGATGAAAATACTCTAATAAAATCATCGAAGAATTCATTGGAGAAACAACCCTTTTAGTTCAAAAAGAAGAGTTCTTTTGGAATTTTTTTATATTTTATTATTTGTTATATAATAGTAGATATGAAAAAAAATATTATTTCATGAAATAAAATATTTATTTCATAAAAATAATGGTGTCTTAAAATAGATTATTGATCGTAGTAGAAAATAGGTATGAAATCATAATGTTATATTGAATGAGGATTTTGTATTTAGAATAATTAAAAAGGGATCTTTTTAAAACGTGCAATTACTAAAATAAAATATGAAATGGTATATATATATTTGTTTAAAACATATAAAAAAATATATATGATGTTAAAAAATATAAAAAAGAATTATATTTGGGTAAATGTAGTGAATGAAATTAAATTCCTTAATTAATTAATTAATAACCATTTATACAAGTAATTTATTTAATATAATTTTTAGGGCCATTTATGGTCTTTTTTATAAGTTATATGGTATAGTTTTTTAATTCAGGAAAGATTGTTTCCTTGGTTTTCATGACCGGTTCGCTTATTTATAAGTAATTGAGTTCATGTAAATTGTTTATAATTATAAAGAATTGGAATTATATATTATTTATGAACATAAAATAGTATAAATTGATAAATATGTATCTTTATCATATTGTTTGATAATGAATAATTATAATAGATATTTAGTGATAATCTTTTAGATTGTAATGGTTATTATTGATCATAACAAATCCATTTTGTATTATAATATAGTATTATGTAAATATTTTACAGAAATAACATAAAAAATAATAATATATATATTTTAAATCTATTCGAATAATTAAAATGTCTTCATTAAAAACATTTAAGACATATAAGGAAAGTGATAATATATCATCCATGAAGGAAAAAAACAATACCTCATGGACGATGTTTCAATTTTTAGAAAAAAAAGATAGGATAAGGGGTTTGATGCTAATGTAAAAATTAAAATAATAAAATTAATTTAAATTTAATATACTAGAGTTTTCAGGATATTTGGATGAGGGTTGGTGAGAATAAAATAATAAATGAAAAGAACATAAAAATAAATTAAAAGGGAAAAGAAGAGGATTTTAACTATTGAATTCTCATCCATGAAAACCACATTTGGGGATTTAATTTTTTTCTTATGATGAGAACATGGGATCCGGGATGTGTATAAGGGAAATGTATTGAGTATTTGTAATAAATTTAATAAGGACCAATTCTTAGACGGTGTGGGTATAAGGTGTAGTGAGGGGTGGTATTTATATGGAATGAGATGTGTATTTTTGAATATTTTATTCATTTGTTTATTAATTTGGATCAAGACTATGAATGGATTGAGAATTAAATACAAATATATCAAAATAATAAATTATATATTTTTATTATGGGGTTACATTATCCATAAATCAACAATTAATCAATAATTCATGTATTTAGTATTTATCATAAATTTGAATATTTTCCTATTCACCTAAAAATTGTGTATTCCAAAAAAAATACCAATATTTCCCCCAAACAAATTTTAAATAATTAGAATTAAAAAATGATATTCCTTTTATGAAATTTATTTTTAAAACATGATAAATTTATTTTTAATTTAAATTCATCATTTACTCAAAAAAATTTTGTTTTTAAAATTATTATTAATCTCGTAACATTCTACAAATTAACTAAGGCATCATTTTATTATCCTAAAATAATAATTCATGAAACAAATATTTATGAATAAATTTTAATAAAATTCATTTTATTTTATATAATTTTATTAATAATAATATTGTAAATAAATATTTATGACTCACAAAAATACTAATAATAATGTATTAATTATTAAAATTTACTCATACATATAATTTGATGTAATTATATCATAAATTCATTTTGAAGAATCCAAAATTTTATTTTTAAAAACATAGGTGTTGTTACTTTTCATTTAGTCAATTTTCCATTCATATGGTTCATATTAATATTTCTATGGTCATGTTACTATATTATCCTTATATGTTATTTAACATCAACAAAAATATACTATTTAATTAATTGTTCATTTATATGGTTTGAAACATGTACTATAAATGATTTTATGTGATTTTATATATATTAAATAAACATATTAAGGTGAATACAATTGATAAAATTATATTTCATTAAATATTTCTACTGAATCCTTTAAATTTTATATTTTTATAATTTCATTATTGTTTTTATTTCCTTTATTACTCAAAATTTCTTCTTTACTGGTATTTTATTGAGTTATCTTGTTTCTTTCTCATGAATGATGTATTTGGGGTATATTATTATGTTTTTCATCAATAGGTTGTTATTATTCATAGAATATAATCCCCCAATGGATTACTATGACATTGATATTTAATTACAACATCTTGTTTCTTTTGTAAGTCACCTAATGTTAGTAAAACCTATTTCTCCACTCAGTCCATTGAGTTAAGAATTTATGTTCTATTGGAAGTTATGGAAATTGAATTCCCACGATATTTTTTTAATCAAAATCACTAAGAGGATTCAATTAATTAAATTTTACTGTTACAGAGATATTGATTCATTGATATTCAATTTAGTAATTAGAACTATTGAAATTTAGAGTTAATTTTTTTAATATCATTAAATTTGAGGTGGGAATGGATTTTTAGATTTTTATTATTATATATATATATAGTTGATAATGATATATATTTTAGGGTAGGAGACCAGTTTTTATTATTTTGGATGAAGAATAGAATGATGTGTAATTTTCAAGGACATGTGACTGGGATTCATAAATAATGGTATTAAAACTTATTAAAATAGTAAAATTAAATGCCTTATATTTTGATCTTCTTAATATCATATTATTAAATCAAGAGAGTGATAATTTATAGTTTTATTGGTATAATAACATATAATATTTAATAAGGTAGGATCTTTATAAAAGTAGGTTGTGGTGTCAATAGAAGTTATGAATCTTATATTATATATCATCAATTAGAGTATGTCATTGAAATTATCATAGTTATCTGGTTTATTTATCATGAATATTATTTGTAAAATTTATTAATTCAAAGATGAAAATTTTATCATAGTAACTAATATTTAATTTTGGAAAAAATTAATATGATAAGGGAAAATTTCCTTAATAAATTTTTTTGTATTTTGATTAAAAATATGAAGAACCAAATATTAGACTCGATTTTATTAATATTAAAAAATTAATTCCAATGTAATCTAATTTAACATATAAAAACATTTTAAATATATTTTCTAGTTTAGTAAGGATTTATTCGTACTCTATTCCCATGAAAATATTTATATTGAAATATATATATATTATTTAATGTTGATAATTTTTTAAAAAAAATATAAAAAAATATAAAAAGTAACAAACATTGACAAAATAAATTTAGACAACTAAATTATTTTATTCATAATCATTGAGATTTATTAAATATTTAATATGAATTTCATTATTCTAATAATACACTGGAATTAATATTCATCATTTAATTTTATTAATTCAAGGATCCATTATTTAAAAAATTATACCTATAATAAATGTATGTAACACATAATTACATATATATTTCTTCATAATAAAATGTTTTAGTAAAATATTATCCTTTTTAATATTATATTCTCATAATGTATCATTTAGTATCAAGTATTCTTTTATTTTATCTCAATAAAATATATCATTTTTTGTTATTGTTTGGTATGGAATATGAAGAAGGAAATGATAAATAATATTTAACTAAATCAATCATTATAATAAAACCTAAGGGAATTTATCAAACATTCCTAAATAATTTTAAACAAAATTTTGTTTGTCAAATACTATTGAAAAATTGACTATGGTGTGGATCAAGAAATAATATAAAACACATTATATTGGTTATGTCGATAAAACTCATGTCTTCCTACATTTCACTTATATATAGATATATTTCAAACACTAGTTCCCAATATATCTCATTAAATATCTACAAGTCATAAGTTTTCTAAACATTTACCTTTCTCATCATCCTTTTCATGACATTGTTCCCTACCAAATAAAAAAACCAAAATTGTAATGATAAAAACAAATAATATTTGATATTAAGAGTATATAAATATAAAAACTCATTCATAATGTTTCTTATTTTATAATATGTACTATTCATCCATTAATAAATTCTATTCATCAATTATATAATAATATCAACATACCCATACACTAGTTTATCCTCAGTTGTCATTAATAATATTACCATTAGGTTTTCTAACCAAACTAGTTATATATTATATTAGTAAATTCCATTTAACACTACATTAATGTTCCCAAATGGAATGTGTGAAATCCAAATCATATCTTTTAAGAGTGTAGAACATGTTTTAAATATAGTGAACCTTTTTATTAAAATAAGAAAGATTTAGTTAACACCAAACTATACTATTATGGTTTATTACCAAACGAAAAATATTTTTCCAGATCATTATTATGCTTGATTATACAAATATTGGGAAATCATTAAAAGGAAATTGACCAATTATTTCATTAAATATAATATTTGTAATTTATCATATATTTATGTAGTTTTATAAGATTTTAACTATTTTTCACATATCATAATACCTAAAAATTAAATTATTAATCCCAATAATGTAGCAAAAATACTCAATGAAATAACAAAATAAATTCCTATAAAAATTCAAATGCTGATACCTACACTCCAAGATTAAGTGAAAAATACATATACTAATTAATTGATTTTATAGAAAGTGACATTATCCAAGATGAAAATGGATACATTTTATAAATAAAGTAATTATAAATCAAATTAATCAAACAATCAGAACACCAAGAGCATTAGAGTCTGAAAAAATTAGATATATAAAAACCTTATTTTGAGTATTTATCAATAATATTTCCACAATATATCCCTTTAAATACATATAATATTTTATGTGAATCATTATGATTAAGGTAATATGAAACCTAAGAAATGAGTGATCTAAAAAACACAACAGGGTAAAAGAATACCAATATTTCAGCCATGGTTAGATCATAATCTTAAGATAAAATAAAACATTAGGAGAAAAATCAATTCAAAATGAACGTTGTTAAATATGAATTTCAAATATATATTAATACAGGGATATGTAATCTAAAATAAAGAAACAAGTACCATGAAATAAGAATGTTAAATAATAAACATGACCTATAGAGAATAATCACGTGCATATGATCTATAAATATATAAGCTTACTAAAATGTAACATTACAATTAATTTTTTGATAATCATAATTATAATATAAAATTTTATTCAGAGTAAAAAAATTATTCACACACATTATGTTGTGAAAAAAATTCTAAAAATTATGTTTTGACCAAATCAATGAATGACTAGACATTTTGTTTTAAATAAATATATGTCTGAAACCCCCTTTTATTATAATGAGAAAATAAAATCATCTCCTTTATTTATGATCTAAAAAATTCCATGCATGTTAATCTATAGTTTAACGGAAAAAATTCAACAATATACAAACTTTATGTTATGACTAAATCCAAGTATGTACACCCTTTAAATTGTGAAAACAATTGAACATTTCCATGATCTATGGTGTAAAAAATACATATATTTACATTACATAACATATTATATAATAAAATACTACATATTATTTTTATTATCAAAAAATAAATTAATGTCCATTATTTATGTAGTCAAAAAATATAAGCATGTTCATGATTTGTTATATCATTAGATATAAAACCTGAACCAATTCATTATTTGGATACATGGACCCCCATTCGTTTAAAAACAAAAAACCATATAACATGTGCAACCAAAAATAAATCTTCTATCATATCATTGGTAGAGTAATGAAATTGAATGTAATTCATATCAATTGTAAAGGGTATCACAGGAAATGACCTCAATAGTTAGATCAACCAATACCCATAATTGAATCACTAAAATGAGTATTTGACCTGTGATATAGAGAGATATTTATTAAGCATTACTCTAAATGAGATGGATATTTTTGTGTTAATGAGTAATATTTAATAGGAATTCATAAATAATTTTAAAAACAATTAATATTTTTTGTATAAAAATGAAGTTACATGTTAAAATGAAAATATTATAATAAAAAAAGTAAAATTATTTTTATTTTTCAGATACTAGATAAAAAAATCCAATAATGGATCATTAATAAAGTCATAATAAAATTTTAGAATAAATTTGGATTTGATAAATAAACATATGACTAGTAATGTAGATTGAAAGTAAAAAAATTAAAATATATTGTATCCCATATCTCAAAATTCATAATTATATTTTCTTTTGAAAATTAGAAAAGATAAATAAGGATAAAACATGATATAACCATATTTGTATTTAAAATATGAAAATAAGTCATTATTTAATACAATATATATGGTCAGGGGGAAAAAGTATTATATAATAAGGGTTTCTTCTTTGATATATTTATTTTTTTAATAAATATGGTTTTCATTAATGAAAAAATGAACTAATATCCACTTGAAAATATGTTTATGAGAAATAGACATATAATTATAGAAAAATTATATGAGTTAAAATATTACACAATAAATGTGTAAATTATAATAATAATCTAAAAATAATGTTAAATAACAATGATCATAACTCAATAATATTAAATTGATTAAATGAAATCAGTTATATATTTGGAAAAATTGTTATCAGATTATGTTAACTGGGAAATCATTCAAGGGATCTTCAAAACCATTTAATTTCATGATATATATGATACAGATATATATATGGGATCTATATAAAATAAAATAAATTAAAATAATTGTTTTATATGGAATACTTCTCAATAAATAATGATTAGAAACCATTATATTAACTTTCATAATCCCCAAAATTTCTTTAACCTCATTTAGGAATTAAGGATACTATAGAAATACATCATGTCATTAGATAATTTGGGCTACCATATTATAAAAAATTGATTATTAACATTTATTTCTATTATATAGAGGTAAAATTGTAATGGTTCCATGATAAATTCAAAGTTTATGTGAGTATTGATGTGGGTGAAAGGGAGTCCCTTTTATAATAAAGAACGAGGGTATTTTCCACGTAATTAAATGATAGTTAAGGGATTTGAGTATAATTTCATGATAGATTGGTGAGTTATGTATATAATAAGTTGTGACACATGTAGGTATGAAATTAAAATCTACAAATGGTCATCTAACATTTTTTACACAATCAAATTTAATAGAATTATTACCACTTGATTTTTCACATTTTACCCACAATCAAAGTTTATTACCACTTGATAGTGGTATTCAATATGTTTTTTAATATTTTTAATAATATAAATATATTAATTATTTAAGACATCTAAATTTAATTTAATAATATAAAAATTACACAATGTTTAATATATAAATTTTATAAAAATGACCATTTAATATTGGTAACTATTACTGATTTAGGAACATGATTTTTCACAAATGAAGATAATAATATTATAAATTTTTTTATAATAATTAAAAATATCTAAAAAAAATTATTAGACCAAATTTATAGAGTGGATAAAAAAATTATTTTTATTATAAGCATTTATAGAGTATAAAAACTACTTTTTAAAAGTACGATTTTTTTCATAAAATGATATATTCATATAACATTCATTGTTAAAAAAAATTAATGGGAAGTAATTTTTTTAAAATATATGTTAAGAATAAATTATTACAACGTAATATTTTTGAAAAATATTACTATATAGGAAAAATATTTTTCTTTATGAATTTTTACTTTTTTCACTAAATGATTTTATTCATAGTTATTTCAGATTTTAGATGAGTGAAATGAATTTTAGATAAATTTTATAAAAAAAATATGTTTTAAAATAATTCATGGAATTAAAAAAATATTTTAAAACATTTTTTTGTATTATATAAAAATAATAATGACACATAACATATAAGTACATGTATATATTTTTCTAAAAAAATTATAGAACTAAATATTATCTTTTTTATTTTATATTTCACTCTCGTAATATATCAATATATATCTTATAAATAAATATTTTATCTTAGTAGAATAAATAATGGTTTTTTCAATTTAGTGTTGAATATGAAATAAGTTATTAAAAATATAATTTTATTAGTGGAATATATATATATATATGTATATAAATATATATTTTCTGGTTACATTTGACCCCTAATAAATAAAGAGAATTCTAGAGGTTTTAATAATGACATGATAATGAACATTAACTAAGGGAATGATTAATGATAAAATCTCTAACATAGTATCATGTGTATGATAATAAAACTAATTTTTCCTTTATAATATTTATATATAGATATTATCAAACACCTCTTCCAAACCTCCACCTTAGATGTCTATAATTTCACATTTTTTTAGACATAATATTTCATAGCCTCATATTAATGATCATATTTCTATAAAAAAATACTATACCCAAAATTTTAATAAAAATATAAAATAAAATTTGATAAAATGGATATATTAATATGAAAACATAATTATAAGATAGCTTCCTTTATGACACATTCATTTAAACCTATATTAATTTATATTCAATTATTATATAATTTGATAATTTTATGAATCCTTTACTTTAACATTTGTTTTCCTTGGTCATGTTCCTACCAAGATCTCTAACATAACTATTTCTATAATAAACCATGAAATCCCATTTAAATAATTAAATATGGTTCATACGTAGTAAGTAAAATATCAAGATCTTATCTCATGGGAGTGTTATAACGGGGGTATATTTATTTATTCCTTTAATTCATTGGGAAAATATTGAGTTAATACACTACAAGTATTATCATAGTTATTAATCAAAGATTAATATATTCAAGAGTCTATATTTACATGTTAGTATTCAGATATTTATTTCATTTCTAGGAAACCATAAACTATATTCATTACCAAAAATATAATTTTTTTATTCCTTTTTTCTAGTATATTGGGCATTAATTATTGATCTAGAGTCCAAATCCTCATAAATAAGTAAACTAATGTCCAAAAATAAAAAACATTTTCCATAATGACCAATACCTTGTAAAAAATTAATATAGGAAGACTCCAAAATTTCACTACTAGATAGGGTCATAAACACAAATAAAATAATTTTTTCATTGGTACCATGATAGATGAACCACCATATAATATCATATTTTTATATAATTTAAAAATTACAACATAAAATAATCACAAAATGCTTGATCTCGATATTTTGTGTATTTTTATATAAGATACTATAAAATATTATTTTTAATATTTCCCGATAATAATAAAATATAAGATCCCCTTATAGACATCCCATATGTTATAAATATATTCATAATAATGATAATGGAAAATAAATCAAAGAGATGACTCAATATTCTATATAAGAGAGTAAGGTGTTAAAATTTCATTACGGGCTAGATCATAATAACAAGAAGTGATGTGATCATAGGAAAAATATATGATAGAAATAAATATGGAATAATAAATGTTTTTTATAAGTCATAAAAAAATACATGTAATATAATAATAATGAAAATATATTATTTAATAAGAATGTGAGAGTAAAAAAAGATACAAATTGTGTAATAATATCTATATGACATTGAAATAGGGAATTTCATTGATAAAAATACTTACAATAAATTAATTCAAAAAAAATATTCACATTGGAATCATTATATTTTGAGTGGAAAAAATAATAAAAATAGATTACGTTCTAAAAAAATTCCATGTACGTCACATCATTAGGTTCTTATCAATTATATGAACTACCATTATTAATATTTTAATAAAGAGGAATTATTTTTTCCCTTTATTTTAATAAAATATCCAGTGATTCTGATGATTTTTGTTAGGCCCAAATCCATGTATCCCCACCATTTATTTTTGGGAAAAATTAAAAAAAATACATAAATTATAATATAATAAAATCCATATATTTTTAATCATTTTTATGAAAATTAAATACATGTCCATATATTTTTTAGGAATGAATAAAAGTATATCCTACCATTATGTTATTAAGAAATCGAAGAATGTTGATTCTATATTTTATAAAAAAAGACATTATTTTCCATGATATATATTATAAATAAATCTTATCAATTTTAGACATTATTTTATTATGATATAAAAACATCAACCATTTCATTGTAGGGATACGTAAGACACCACCAATATAATAATAATGAACTATAAGAATACATGTGAGAGAAAATAAATCATATATCATTTAATTGATTATTCATGGAAGGAAAATATAATTTTTAATAACTATAAATGGTATCTCAAAAAATGACCGCAAGAGTTAGATTACATGATATAATATATTTAAATACAATTGAGGATTAAGTCATCATGAATTTAGAGACAGATTAAAGAAACTTTTCTCCAAATGAGATTAAAATGATTAGATGAAGAGTACTATGGAATAATAATCATGAATATAGATTTCATGAAATAATCTAAAACTTTTTTAAACAAATGGATATTTCTAGTCACCTTAAAAAAATCATTTTCATCAATGTATAAATGAAACAAATTTTAAAATAGCATATTAATAAAATAATGCTGCATTGAAAAAAAATATAACAGTTTTTATAATAAATAAGGTGTAGATGATAATATATATGATCATTAGAGGAAAAATTTATTATAATATATTATAATAATTTTCATGAATCAAAATTTACAAAAACAGATAACAAAATATTATTATTAAAAGATATATAAATTATTAAGGGTAAAATATTATCTGATCCATATTTGGATTTTAATATAAGAAATGAAATCATTTATATAATATATTATTAATTAAATTGGGGAGAAACCTTCCTTAAATATAATTCAAATATATCGTATCAAACATGCATTTTTATGTGGAAATAAATAAGTCAATGAAAGAGGAATTAAAGAAACAACCCCTTGAATTCGAGTTCATGATAAATAAATTCAAATTCCAAGAATAATGAGTTGAAATAAAATATATTTCCAAAATTGTGTGTATATTTTCAAAATTATTGTAATAAATTTTAAAAATAGTTATCTTAACATACTGAATAATAGTTTATGTTTCAAAACCCTTACACAATTTCAAATATATCAATAAAAATCTTTTGATAGAGATAATCATTGATGGATTTGTGAATCCCATAAATTACATGAAAAATGTGATATCAATACATACATGGGATATATATAAAACAAAAATAAAGATCAAAACCTGTGATTTAAGATATTTATTAATAAATAAAATGTGATATTATAAACATCTTAATTTTAATCCCAAATTTTATAGATGTTTAATTACCTAATTGATAATTAGAGTCTTCTCTTGAAATACACCTTTGAATTTGGGGACTTGGAGCTGTTTATTTCAGAAAAGTGATTCTTAATGTGTATTTGAATTATAAGAGAGGTAAAATGATTGAATGATCATGTATAATTATATTGATGTGTGAGGCTTGATGTGGGTGAATGTGATCTCCTCTTATTGTGGAATATATAGTGATTTTTCATTTTAATTTAATGGTATGTTAGGGGTAAGAATGTATTTTAATAATAACATCATTATATATATGGGGATTGGGTAATAGGATATGTTGGTTTAATTTTCCAACAACCCTAACATATTCTAGGTTGTCTCTATATCATGTTAATTGAGTAAAATTCAGGCTATTTTATGTTACTCATTTTTTCTATTATTAGAATTAATTATGAATTAAAAATTGAAATTACTATTCTATTAAAATTAAATGATGACCAACATGACATATATTTTCATGATGTGCCTATTTTTTTAATCCATTTATTATTATTTAGATTTAAAAATGATAAATTTTTTTCACAAAATTAAATAATATGATATATTAAAATTTTTTATTTTTTTTATTAAGGTTATTTATTCATATTTCTAATCAATTAAAATTCATTTTTTATATATTTATTATATGTTTGAAAACATTGAAATGAAATCATTTCAAATTAAGGAATTTAAATTATTTAGATTATATTTACACAATGTTTTTAAAATGAATTAATTTAAAATTTTCCAGTTTACCATGGTGAAAAATATTTACATTGGATACATTCTTTATATAAAAGATATTAATTTACATAAAAGAGAAAGTTAATAGATTAATCAAAATCATAAACAATATAATTATTCCCCTTTTCATAATTTTATTGTAAAAATAATTATTAATACCATTGCTCATAATAAATAAAAATAATTTTTAGAAAAATAATTAGCAATAAAATTATTTATTCATATACTATAACATATTTAAATATTAAGATGAAAATTTTATTATTATTTTTATATATTTTATTAATATATTATTCAACAGTGATCAATTTTTCTAAAAGATCAAAATATATATAAAATTTATTATTTTTTTAAAAAATATTTTATTAACAAATAATTTTATTGCAAATTATTCAAGATTATTTACTTGTATAATAAGTAGTATATACATTTTATAAATACATTAGTTTTAGACTCATTCAATGAAAATTATAAATACAAAAATTCATTATATAAATAATAATAATAATATTATTATTATAAAATATATAAATAATGAAATATGTTATTACAATAATACATATTTATCCAATATTATATTTTTTCATTAATATATGAATATCATAATGTATAAATTTCTACCATATCACCTTACTAAAATGAATCATGATTCGATTTACTTGAATGTGGCATGTGAATCAAGGTATTAAATATTATATTTTATTAATGGGAAATGTATAATTCAATAAGAGGGTTGTAAAAAACCATTACAACAAAATTGTTAGTGTTTCTTAGAGAATATCTATTAAATTATACAATATCTCTTATACTTAATTAGTTTGATAGTGGTTTCAATTATATATTTTGTTGGCTGAGAAGTTAATTTATTATATAGGGTATATGGACATTTTAATGTATCCTATTTAAACACTCCTATTGGGTTGTCACACTCTAAAATGTTAAATATAGTGGGAGAACTCATCATCACCTCCCCATCTCTTTTTTTGTTCCTCCCATTAATACATGTTTTTGAATGTCTTTTTAACGAATCAATTTTATGAAAACTCACTCTTCCCAATTTATTTTCATCATCTATTTCCCTCTAATCGATTTTTTATTATGTGGGTTATGTATTTCATAGTGGATTTTATATAAACATATTTATTTTAAATTTTTATGAACATAATATTGATGAATGGGAAATGTGTTTTAAAAAATTTTAAAAAAATTAAATACCTGAGTAAGTTAATTATATTCCACATAATGGAAATGTATGGAGATGGTGTCAATGATCATATTGATCTCATTATCCCCAATGATAAAGGTGATTTCATGCACAACAACGGATTATGTCGATGTTCATGAATAGTGTATAACCTATGACTGATCCCTCATAGACCCTTTTTGGAAATGTCCATCTGCTATCAAGAATGAACCTCATGCAACTTATTATCATCAATTGGTGGCCAGATATTTTCCCTAGTTCACACTTCTTGTTAATCATGGATTCTGGATAAATACACCAAAAATCCTTCAAAAAAATATTCGGAAATTATTCCAAAAAAGGTATCCTCAATTAGTTGTAAAACTCATTTTCTAGATTGCATATGAGGACAATGATAATCCTATAAAATATTCATATAAACATGTGATATATTAATCATTTATAAACTAAAAAAGGAAATAAAAAGTGGAGGATGAGGGATCATCTTGCAGTTTTAAACAACATGTGACACTCCCCCAGATGATCTTCGAGACACCACAGCACCCAATGACATGTGAACCAAATATCTAGATTTCTCATAGAAAAGTCTTCCTCATCTTGAAAAGCTTTTTAGACATGTCTATGAGACCACTCTCTACCTTTGGGATATAAGTACCATTGGATTATAAGTAAAAAAAAAATTTCATCCATGAAATGATCATGCATCTCTACATGACCACCTATTAGTCACACGATGCATTATTTATGAGTACATTAATTATCATCTACATCATTCATACAACCACATGAGATCCACAATGTTTGTAAAATAAAAAAAATTAAATATAAAGGAAATTGATGGGATCTACTCATAGTAATTAAAACATAGGTTTCATGTCTCCTCTATCCACAACACATTATCGCAAGTCCACTTGAAAATATGGTCTTACTTTTAAAAATCCCCCTGACAAGCCATCCATGTCTCACGGGAAGCCCCAGACAAGATTCCTACGATCACATTAAGGCCTTTCAATAGGTGACCTGATCCCGTGAAGGCTATTGGGTGGGTAGATATTAAAATATAAATGTCTCTTAACATGTCCACATGCAATGATAAGTCCTCATTAATTAGACATAATCCAATATATGTGGAATTGAAGTTTTGGTCTCAAGGTCCCTAAATGTCACGTGATGCCTCCAATGTATCCTATAGTAGGACATCATGGGGAAACAAGATTATTAGTCCCTCTAGTATAACTATATTGGATTCATGCTATTTTATCGACAAAATTTTTCAATATCTATTTTAGAGAGTAAAAAACAATCCTCAGTCCAACATCAAATAACAGGTGGGAATTTTGCATCATTACATGAATGGGCAAGAAAGTGGAGAAGATTTTTTAGAGCAGTTGATCTCATATTCAGAGAAGATTACCGTTTTGTAAGATCTGAGTAACATATAGAGTGATCATGGAGCATTTTTAAGCACTTCATGTGATTACTCACTGATCATGTGAAGGATGTTGGTAAAGACTTTTGATGAGCATCACATATATCTTTTAAATCACGCAATATATAAACACATCTAACATTGAATGAATCAAATGAATACTTAATAAAATGATGGATCGAATTATAAGGTGTGAGACATATACAATGAACATATTCCTAGATCCTCATGTGATTCTCATGAACCACATAAGACATGATAAAACAACATGACATTTCTCCCATTTAATATGAAACTCCATTGGTATAATATTTATATCCTGTGATGTCCCTCGGACATTCCATATCAAGTCACATTGCAACCCTCAGGAGTGCCATACGAGTCTCATGAAACCCTCCAAGGTCACCATCCAAGCCATTGTATGTCTTTAATATATATTTCCAAACTCATATAATGGTACCATCACATGTTATATGAGTCCGAAAATATCCCCAGTCTTGTAAAATAGATATTGAGATGCCCTCTGTCCATGCATTCCAGATATCATGATGACCTCCATACAAGTCAGTTAGTATCATGAGTCAACTTATGTGACATGTCGCATTAACTCTTATGATTCCCTTTGGACATTCTTGATAGCATTATTGGTACCCTCCGTAGATGTTAGTTTGGAATACGTGTCACCCTCCGAGAAATGCCACAGTGACACTCATGACTCCCCATTTGTGTTTTAGCTAGAGTTTGAGATGGAACCGGGGTAAGGGAGTTGGATAAGTCGACACCATCAGGGAATTTTATCCAATATCATGTGTCGTATCCAAGTATCATCAATCATGTTCTCACAATGTACTCTATAAATATAATAATTGATAATGTGATAATCCCCTATCATGTCATCTATTATATGATATGTCACATGAATAAGACAATTGGATCATTTGATTTCCTTGGGCATGTACACAATATAACTAAACATGTTCAAACATCATATGACATGTCATGTGGACATTGATTTCATGTCAAATGGAAATTCAACACATTTCAGATATAATGGATTCTAGTTCCACTATGGAAAAATCATTTTTAAGCCCAACCAAGATAACTATGATGAATCTGATTCATTCCACAACTAGGATATGTTTGATGCCTCTATGATAAACAATATCCATTTCCCACTTCAATGGTCTATCTCTGTATATATGTCCCTATTAAAAAAACAAGAATAATTATTTTTCATCCATTATTTCTCTCATTGAGTATAGCTCACATGGGCCCATGCAGTTGAAACAATCATATAGTTATAATTATAATCCTATATAAGGATAAGGGTGATTCTAGTGAGTAACCCTCAAAAAATTGAAATTAGGGGAAATTTATTCATTATATAACCATGATATATATGATTCTATTTTTGGAATCAAGCTTAAATATAAATCCACATTGTCATATGTCCCCTCATGCATTTGATATTTCATCCAAGAGGACATAATCATTCTACAACGTCCTTCAGTAGATAGGGTATCCAACTAAAATCTGATGAAACTGATTCATTCTACAACCATGATAAGTGTGATTCCTCTCTAAGGACTAAGATCAATAATAACCATCTTATTGACTATCTCATTATAAGACTCCCACATCTATATGTAATGATTATGTTTACTTTCAATCCATTTTTTCTCACAATGAGCACAACTTATGTGTCCATTTTGAGTTTAAATGAACAAATCATTAAAATCATGAATATCCAAAATCCATGTAAATCTCACTATATATGACCTGGTGAGTGGAATGATATAAAACCGCCTTTATAGAGGAATTTTTCTTAGTGAAATTCCCAAGGGTGTAAAAAACTATGGGGACTGTGATTCCTACTATAACATGGATATGTAGTTTGTCTCCTTATGACTTGATCTCTAATATCAGGATGATGAGTCCCCACACATATGTCTATTCCCTATGACATTAAATTTCGAGATTCAAAAAAAAACTACTTGAATTTTATTCCTACTAAAAACTATATTTGTTTTTGACCTCACAATATCCTAACCATCTCCTCCTAATATTAAAATTTGTACCAGCATTGTATTAAATTCTTATGTTCTAATAAATACAGCTTCATCATGTATGTAGTTATTCATTTCTAATAAATTTATTAATTACTCCCTATACATACATATGGATGCACTAATGAGATAAACTTAATCTTCTGTATATAAATGTAGATTACTCATGAATATTTTGTTTGGTTAACACGCATCATATCTGGATTATTAAAAGATTATTGAAAATATATTTCATCTATAACCGAGTTATGAAGTAGGAATCAATTCCCTACAATAGGATGTGAGGATACCAACCTTCCATATTTTAGAACAATGTGAGTCCCAAAGAATCATTGGGAAGGAAACCCAAATTCGTCACCTACCATTGGAATGTAGGTTTGTATCTAGTTATGGACAGTGAAATCATTGGGAGTTTTTAGAGAAGGAGAAAAAATTAATCAAACTAATATTACTTATTGTGAAATGAAATTATCATACCAGAACAAAACATCGGGTCATTCCCATCAATTTAATATTCCAATGAAAAGAAAATGGTGTAACTGATATAAATTTCAGAAATAACAAAATGAATAGTTTGTTATCTATCATGGAATTTTATTCAGAATATTTGAATTAAAATTTTTTGAACTAGACGTGAATATCTCAAATTATAGAATGATCACCTAATCATGGATAAGGTCGCATTTTCTATATCCAACAAAAAAAAGATGATATGATAAAAATAACTCTTATAAATAACCCTTTGTAATCATGGTTCTCATTAAATTAGTTCATCCTAACATTTACAAGTCCATTTGAGCAGAATATATAGAATAATAATAAATGTAAAATTTTTTATCCTTGAATAACTGATGAAGAATACAATTCCTATTATATTAAACTAAAAATGTGACATTTCTCCTTGTTTTCCACATTAATATATATTCTTCTCTGATCATTTTCATGTTGATAAGAGATAACGTCTTCATTTAGTGACAATTTTGTTACGTCACCCCTTGTTATAACACCCACAGGGTTGAAAAATGATTTGATCATCTAAAATGATTCAATATTATTCATTGAACATGATTTTAATGTAATAACACCAATGTGGTACAATCCCTAACCATGAATCTCCCCACTAATGAATTCAATAATCTAAATAAACAAATTTTTATTGTCACAATATAACTATATCAAGGCTAGTGTCTCTCATTGCCATAGCCAACCTCATTGGGGTCATATCCATACAGTGAGACAATTACCCCCTTCATTCTCTCATGAAGACAGAACATGGAGTCAATTAAATCTCCATTCTGATTTAGGTGCCACAGAGGATCGATTGTTTCAACCATTGTAACCAACATCACCCCACCAGTACCCATAAGTCTACTATTGAGGATTCCCGGTTACACAATAACACTTATCATACCCATGAATGTGAGATATGGAAGACACATCAAAAAAGGATGAATCTTGATGACCATGATATATCTTATATCCCAACTCTGGTTGATGAAGTATGTCGACATATTCTTGTAGTAAAAAACGAGTAGGCTCATATCACTGATAAAATGGAACCATTTTGTTGGAATATTGTTATAGAAGCCATGGTGGAGGCACATATCCCTACCCTAATTCATGAATTCTTTTGAAATATTTTTTAGATTAAGGAGGAAAAAATTTGTCTCGTATCAAAGATTTAATCGAAGATATCTTCATGTATTTGACGGATATGGAAAATGTATGGGATTATATCCTTGTACAACCTTCTCTAAAATACCAATATATCTTATAAACAGATGAAGAATTATTTTTCCATATTCCATCACTAATGTAGATACAGGGATAAGTATGTATTCTTATTCCTATAGCAAGGGAATCCCAACTATCTCATAATTTTGTACAATTGCTTGATATAGTCTAACAACACTTTACTTCTCCCATCTAGATTGATTATCAACATATTTTGATAAAGGGTGTGGCATTAGACCAAGATCATATTCATATTCCAACTATGGAACCTCAGGTGATAGGTACACATTCCTTAGTACATAGGGAATATATATGTTTAAAATTTTCATACCTATATTCGAAAGGCCTAGGATTTGGATAATAACCAAATCTTAGTTGGGACATATAGATCTAAGATAGAAAATTCAATAAAATAGACTAATATTCTTGTAAAAGAAGACTACTTTCATAATATAAAGCCTAGTATTGCTCATATATCCATGTTCTACATATAATAGACATGTGATAATAGAACATGCCTCTCCACATGCCCATATTTTGGTCATTAATTTTTCCTAGAATATTCCATCAAGAAATATAATCTTTGTTCATATTCCAACTTTCATCAATGAAAATTTTTATTGAAGTAATCATGAGGTATTATATGAGTAGACTCTTATCACTTCTCTCATTTTGGAGGTATTTCACCATATCTTGTTGGGGAATTAATATAAATAAAAGGCCCATATACATGTTCCAAATGGGGATCACTCAACTACTGTGACACATGGCAAAGTAAAGGATGATACCCTTACCAATAAAGACAAAAAGAATATTCAAAAAGATTATGATTATGCTTATACTCTCACTCTAACTAAGTATCTCCATGTGACAACGAATCATGCCATGGGATTTGATTATATTTATGTCAATTAAAATGATTATCATTGGCATATTCTATAATCTCCTCAATAGTGGGATTATAATCCCACATCACTAGATAGTAATAAATATTTTCCAAAAAAATGTAATACAATAGGTTGATATCTCTTAAAATTATCATAACTAATGTAATAATGTTTCGGTCATGATGCACAATGAGTCCCATATTCCAAATCTACTAAATTCCACTGTGATTGGGATTGTTCAATACACATTCTAAACATCATCAGAGTTCATTAACCATTCATAAATGTATAAGATGATAATTACAAGGATATTCCTCTTCAAGGTACTATGTCAATTGATCACAGGGAATTTAATCCTATAATCTACCATGGTAAACCTCCACATTGTGATATCATCCATGGAAAAGGAAATTCTCCAATATCTAAGACACCATCATATATATTGGTGTGAAAAACCCAAACTCCATTATATAAATAGGTGATCACGAAATCCGGTTCAAATTCATATAGTTATACCTCAAAGTTCCAGAAAACTCTACTCAAGGGACAATGTGAACCTCACAAAAATATTTTATGGTGTGAATGTATGGAAGAGTGTAATTTTGTTAAAGACGAGGCCAAAATTCACATATGAATAGAGTCATCCAGAAGCAACCATCCCATCAAATTCTGGCCCCTCTCCAATTCTAACAATGAGGCCCTATATGCGATAGAAAAGAAGTTCACAATTTATTTATGCCAAAATATATGTGTTAATAACCATGTGATGATGTCTAGACATATCCATTATCCAATATATGCTTATCAAATTCATTTAATCAATACTCTCTATTCTCTATTTTATATTGAAGCCTTTTCAATGGCCTAGAACCTAGGAGCGGAAGACCATAAAAAACACATATGAATTTTTTTTCATTTCATCGCAACAACCCTCCACTAATTCATTAACCATGTGTTTCCATATGTTAGTATCTATGTATTAGAAAAATGTATAAAATTTCACTTAACTATGCCCCAAAAACATTATAACCATTTTTATGTGTCATCTTTCAATGTAAAATCCTTTGTACAAATCAATTGAATGGGTACTGCATGCGCTAGTTGGTAACTACAATAGAATTCCCCCACATCAATCGGGACCATACATCATGAAATGAAGGAGGGGAATCCAACAATAATTCAATATGGTCTCATCAAGGAGATGATATGTAATTACATTCATATATGGAGAAGTTTCTATCATGGAGAAAATATATTTTAATGAATGATTACCATCATGGAATATCATCACACCCAATCATTATTTGAGAACAACTATACCACATCAAACAGGACACAACAGAATCTTCTATAGAATTTTTACATGAGATAACCCAACCCTCCAGTTTGAGGAAATATTTACCACCACCACCACATCTTAGATCATCAATGTTTGAGATGATTCAGGATATTTCCTCAGTGGATATAGAAATCCCAATACCACAGGGTTGGGGGAATTTGTAAATCAATCAACACCACCATGTTCATTATCTAATGAGTGGGTCCTAGGGAAATCAATTATGATTCAATATCAACCCCACCCTAGTAGTATGGGGGAATTTATATGTCAATGAATGTCCTTAGAGTCATCAAATCCCCAACCAAAATGAATGAATCCTTAACAAAAATATCAATGAACTCTAATTATGACCTTGAATATCCCCAAATATACTGGACTTGGTTCTTTTTAATCATCACCACTATCGAAAATATAATCATTTTCTACCTTTTTTTGGAATAAAATATCAATAACAGACATCCCATATGTTCCCCCCAGTACATAACATACCTATTGTATTCATGGATTGTTCTTAAATAGTGACATGAAACACCCTGATGGTCATTATTAATTTTCCGGTATAGAAGGAACAAATGAAAAAGGAAATTAGACTATGTCAAAGTCACAATCCAAAAGGGAATAACAAATATAGGGATACAAATATTTACACATATAAAGGATGTGAAGAATTAAACTGTTGTATGGAAAGAAATGGGACATCCCCTATTTCCTAATATTCCACCTTTAATGTTCTCACTATCAATGATTAATATCATTGTAGATAAATATGATAATGAAAATTTTTGTAACACAAAGAATATTTATATAGAGGTTAGTGGTTTGGATATATGTTGGTGCCAAAATTTGGAAATAATAACAACAAACTGAAAGCCTTAAGGGTTGCCTCATGAAGCTTGTTCATTGAGCCCTCGCATCCTCATGGCCGGCGCAAAGCATCCCCTCTGTGAAGGCACTAAAGAGAAAGGTGGCAGGAGGGTCTGTGAGCCCCCGTTGACGTTTGTGAACCTACGGTGGAGTAAGGAGGTAGGAGTCTCCATGAGCCCCTTTGACATTTGTGAACCCACCATGGAGTAAGGAGGTGGGAGGCTCCACGGTCCCCTTTGACAGTTTTTAACCCACCACGGAGCAAGGAGGTGGGTGGCTCTATGAGGCCCTTTGACATATGTGGTCCAAACATGGATCAAAGAAGGGGGGGGGGCTCTGGGATCCCCTTTGACAGTTTTTTACCTGTTAGAGATAAAGGAGGTTGGATGCTTCTCGATTATGAAAAAATTCCATGTGTCTTCACACCTAGTGAGCTCTACTTCGAGGTGCCTCTTGCCTATAAATATCGGGCTCGCCATGAGCCCAAAGGATTGATACTCTAACCATTTTCCTTCTTATCTCTCAAATTGAAAAGCAAGTTCTTCTCTAAAAACCATGATATCCTTAAGGTACGTTACCTTCGTGAAGTTCCTCTCCCCTGGTTTGAATTCCACACCTCTTGAAAGAGGGTTTCCCTTCATGGAGCCGATGAGCCTCCGCAAAAAATGGTATCCTCAAGGGGACTTGGGTCATTGTGGAGAACTTATGCTTCAGGATGTACTCTCCATAAACATGTTATCCACATGCTAAGGTTGGGTCACTATGCTTCGTGAGGCACATTGCATCACAATGCTATGCTTTACAGGTCACCCTTGCTTCGTAAAGCCTTGATCTACGAATGCCTTTCTACTTTGCGAAGCACCTTCAATGTTCACCATTTCCCTATGCATAGGCTAAGCTAGTTCACCTAGTGAAGGATACCACTATGCAAATCCCCTCTACTACATGGAGTGCCAGAGCATCGCAAGGTTTTTACCAATAAACCCCTTTCCCCCCAATCTCTTTTTCCCAAGCGACCCTCTATGTATGCACAAAGTACTTTCAATATCCCTTGGATGGTACATCTTGTTTCAATATTTCACCACATACTTCTTCGCATAGGCACTCTAACACCTATTTTTTCTTCACATAGCCACACTAATGAGGTCCCCTAAATTTATCACTCCATAACACCCCCTCGCCACGACATTATTGATGCCTTTCGTTTCTCAAGGGTGGTCAGGTATAAGTTATGTAATCCTAGTGGTGCAGAGTGAACCCGCCTTGTCTGAGCTACACGATGTTAAAATGAAAAGCACTACCATCCTCAGCACATGATGTTAAACTGTGACCTCTCCCCTTGCATCATTCATGGGTTCCCTATCTCAAACATTCTCTATGACCACTAGTCACCACGGGAGTGAGATCATTACTCACATGGAATGAGATCCTCTTTATCGAAGCAGTGTATATATACGAGGAATGGGAAACCGCCTTAGTATAATCCTGTAGCCATTCATGCAGGACGAATCACCCCAACTCCTCTTATATTTTTCCTTGATAAAGACAAGAGGAGATATGGGCCTCAAGACCTTCGGTATCGCATCCCTCTCCTATTAGGCTTTGTCTCCACATAGGCCTCCACCCTGGAGTATGACCCAATATCCATTTCCTTGAGATGCTGACCACACATAAGCCCCTTTTTCCATTTTGGACCACTTCCAATGTGTATTCCGCACTCCAATTCCCATGGATTCGACTTTCATGACATGATTTTCATGTCCTTACTTCTATTGTTTCTCACATTGATCAAGACTCACACGTGCATAGAGTAAGAATTGACCATGACATCCTCTCTGGGTAGCCTAGATTGTAAGCCCCACACACATCCCGAACTATGTGGTCTTTGTTATTTTCTAAGGCAAGGAATGTAGGATGCCTCCTTGAGGATCAAGCCCAATAAATATTCGCCCCAACCACCTTCACGTTAGTTCACCAATCCCTTTCCAAACTACACCATCTGTGATCCATTCCATGGAAAGGTACGTAGGATGCTTCACTGAGGTTTAAGCCCAACATCCATTGATCTTGACCACCTTTACATCAGTTCACCAAACCCATCCTGAACTACATGGTATCTGATACATGATATGTTAAGGTATGTAGGACTCCTCTTTGAGGATCAATCAAGACACCCATTGTTCCTAACCACCTTCACATGGGTACACCACGCCATTTTGAACAATGTGGACTTTGATCATTTCCAAGGCAAGGTATGTAGGATGCCTCTGTGTGGATCAAGACCAACACCCATCGGTCCAACCCACATTCATGTTGGTTCACCATCCCCTTCTGAACTATGTGGTCATTTATCCTTTCAATGGTAATGTGAATAAGAAGCGTCCTTGAGGATCAATCCAAAAAACCCACTGATTTGGATCCCCTTCATGTTGGACCACCTTCATCCCTCATGACGTTAAACTACATGCCCATTTTTCAAGTTACGCGATATTAAACTGCATCTATCAAACCGAACTACATGGTATTTCATACATGTATCCTTCATAGGGTATGTAGGAAGACTCCATGAGGTTCAACCCCATCTAGCGGTAAGTTGTTGTGACCCCATCCAGTGGTAAGCCGTTGTGACCCCATCTAGTGGTAAGCCGTTGTGACCCCATCCCGGGGTAAGCTGTTGCAACCCCACCCAGCAGTATGTCATTGCAAACCCCATCCAGTGTAAGCCATTGTGCCTCCATCTAGTGGTAAGTCATTGTGACTCCATCCTTTGATAAGTCATTGCACCCTAATCCAATGGAAAGTAATTGTGAACCCTATTCACCAGTAAGACATTGTCAACCCTTACTCGGCGGTAAGACGCTATCTTCCTTTCTATTGGGACCTATATCGCTAGTTTCTACCAGAAGAATAAGACCAACCTCGATCTGTTAACCACTCATAAGCCCCAGTATATCATCGGGTCGATGTCCTCTATACACACCCTAATTATATACCACCATCATGAACTATGTGGACATTGATTCCTTGCCATGTGGATATGTAGGAGGTCTCTTTGAGGCTCAAGTCCAACATCACCATTTCCCACAAGTCGACCACATCTCATTCTACATCCACTTCACTTGACCATCCATTATCCATCATGATTCTTACATGGGCTGCCACATCCTAGTGAGATCCTGAATACTCACCTGTTCACTGCCCCTAGAAGTAACTGGGTAGCTAACCATGCATTGGACCCAACTTCAGTGATCCCTCTAGTGGTTGCACCCATATGATCCACTCTAGTCAGTGTTCTGATCGATCTGATCTGTCTCCGATAGATGTTAAACCTACGGAATACCCTGTTTTAAACATGGGAAGATGATGAAAACCATAGATACATGAATATGGAATATAATTACCTACTTTCTAAGTTGGATGCCTCAGGATTCCACGCCCTCGAGAATCCCTATAATAAGTGACAGAAACCCAGATGTGTTAGCATTCCAACCTCTAGACCTGACAGTGATGTCCAACATTACTACTCCACCAATCTAAAGTTTCTACCCTGACAGGCCCCTTGGAATTTCCTAACAGAAGCAGTGTAATTAACTGGTGTCCATGATGACATGACACTAGAAATAGTTACCTGAACAACATCATAGTCTATAAGGGAGACCTGAAGTAGGGGATGAGTTTAGAGGAGGAATCCACAAAATGATGAACTGACATACCTTCATCTTGTTTCGATCAAGGAGAAAATGTCTCTAAATAAGCGATAGATGATGCCTGACAATGGAATGCGGGAATGTAGGGAAAAATTCAGCTTGTCTTCATCCTCCTCCAAATGAACGGATGTGTGCACCTTGACTAAAGAGTTATAAATAAAAATGGTGAATCCAACCTGAATTTATTTTCGTCAGTGTAGTGATTAGTAACGTTTGATACATCAGTGGATTAGCATGTCACTAGATCCTGTTATCTGGCACCAGGTCCTTCCATTCAAATAGTGGGCCGGGCATGAAACTCACCAGAACTCAGGGCAGTTAAATGTTGGACATCCAGGTCTGCGACATTTTTAGCATGTATCCCTCATACTATCCTAGGAATATGGAATGGATCTAGGGAACTAGATGTTGATTTCATTTTTTTTCAGAACTAATGGCGTAATCTTCATGCCTTCCAAGAACCAATATGATGCACTAGGAACCCGATCGCCTTGTACCCACCGATATTGGGGCCCGGGAAACACCAACACGTCATTCCCACATGAATCCACCACTTCTACGGCAGCTTCCACACCCACATCTATTGGGCTCCCATGCCCCATCTACCCTTTTGAATTCATACAACTAAGGTTGATAAATGAGCATGTATGTCGATACGAGGAAGAGGGGATTATCCCGACTAGGGATATTAAACGCCATGATTTAGAGGCATCTGCCCCTCATTCCCACCGCTACCCCCACATGCCGCATTGGGAGCCACTACTTCCCACTACATCGTACAGTTGTTTCAGGAGCCTCTACCCAGAACGTCTTGATAAATCCCTCCCTTACGTCGATGAGGTAGGGGATGTCTAGGCCAGACTGGCCCGAATCCCATTCCAGGGGACCCCAAGGAGGTCCTCCACTAGGCTACACTAGCACCACCACCTAGTCCCACGGGGTGAAGAGAATGTAAGCTATCTACCTGCACCACCGTCCCCAGTCTGGTAGACCTGATGCCAGTGTTGGGAGTTAGCAAAGAAGGTCACCCACTAAGGGGAATCTGCGTTAGTAACTACTAGAGTTCGGGCTAACGCCAACATGTATCATCATCCCCTTGTGTACACTGAGATGGGGCACGTATATATCGGGCCTGGATAGAGGCCCCAACTACCCCACGAGAAGGCTAGGTCGACTCTCTCAGCTGTCATCATAGGGAGAACCCACCGCAGAACGACCTGCAGCAGCGACACCCAGTACATTGGTCCTCTCTGTAGCACCACAATGGAGAACATGGGACCTCCCCACTTCCATGATCAAGAATGAGGTTTTCCTTGTGATGCCTTAAATCCGAACGATGGTCATCCCCATGGCAGTGAAACTCAGTATGGAACCCTCTCCCGTGCTCATTATATCTGGTATATGGTCATTCCTCCTGCCACAAACCTCTGATATATAGATGATACGCATCTGGTCAATCTCTAGTATGGGGGGCTTCCCCATGTCTTTATAGCTATCGGTGAAGGACCTCCTCACCTCAACAATCAGAGGGGTTAATTCCAGCTTCACTTCATTAGTACCCAACACGGATGTCCTACCCATGTTCAGCTTGACTAGTACGAGGACACTCCTCATACTGATGCTACTAGAGGAAAGAAACATGGAGCCACTACCTATGCCCCCATCAGTTCCAACGGAGGTCCTACCTACTCTAGCCTCTCCCACAGAGATTACCACCACACATTAGTCAGTGGACACGGAGGTCCTCCCCATGATCCCTTTGATATATTTCTAGGTGCTCCTCACACCCCATCTCACTCAGGCAGATGTCCTCCCCACCCCAGCACCAGGATGGACAAAAGACCTCCTCATGTCAGAAATCTACCCAGACCCAAATAACCATACTGGGGTAGGAGTTATGGTCATCACCTCCATAAAAAAACGTTGAGATGATTCAAACTAAGATCAAACCAATTTGCTTCTCAGATTATGAGGCGGCATATGACTCAGTGATGGAACCCTTGCCTAGATCCTTCATGTCAAGGGAAGAGGTAGGAAACAGGTGCAACATCCTCATAATTCCATAATTTGAGGTCCATCGGATTCCCACATCCCTCTTTACGTGTATTAAAAAGACAAAAAATTGGCAACTCCCCAAGTTACGGCAGTGCAATCGTCGCCATCATCACTAGAAGCACTCTCTACCTTGACTGGAGATCACATAGAGATATTCTTGAGATCAGTGCAGAACGAGAAACTATGTGATCCATCAGTAGTATCTATAGTCCCATCTTCGGAAACTATGGTGTTCACCCCATTTACCATGATGTTGTGGCTAAGTCATTGTACTCTTAGGAGGAAATCTCGAGATGCGGTGGCTTGTTAGCTCACTCACCGTTTTCTCTGCTGGCCAGCCTACCATCTCAGTGGTCTGCATCAATACCACTACCGGTTCCCCAGCCACCTCTAGTTAAATATTGGGGCAATGATGGGCCAGACCCCAAATCGTGGCCAAGTATCTTGTGGGATATTCTCATATCATACCATTTACCTGATATGTTTTTTCAATTGCGGTGCCAAATTTCAGGGCGCTAGAAGTACTCACCTAGGAGGAGGTTGTATGCTTTCTCTAGACCCTCTGGGCGACTCATTTCCACCTTCATCATCGACGAGTGGTCTACCCCAAGAGTCAGGCACATATCAAAGGCATTGGCCAACAATGTCATTTTATTGATTTGGCCGCACTCCCCATGGCCCAGTGCCCTAAGTCGCCAGGCCACCATAATACCCTCCAACAACGATGCACCCAGAGCATTAAAGTGCTCCATATGATAATCAAGGAGGCTTCTCCCCATGTTCAAATCTATGGATGGGGGTAGTACGCATCCCTTCATTTTAGTTTCATCTGTTTCCAACCCGATTTTTCAGGCGACAAAGAGAATATACCTCTAGGAAGGGTCACTATTAAAATGGTTGATCTATCATAGGGATAAAATGAGATGGAGCTCATTGACAGGGACATACCCCATGAGGGAGTGTCGTAGCTATTGGATCAATTGGGAAGGGTCACTCACTAGTATATAAATCTATTGGGTCTTCTCATTCCCATTGAGGCACTAGTCCTCAACCAGATTCCCAATAATGGCATGGAAATCCTCGGAGCCGTCAAACCCTCCGACCCTTTTGGAACAGTGAAGAAGGCAGAAGATGATACCAAAAAAGCTGCATTGTGTCAGAAATATACCAAACACAAGAAGATGATAGACAACCTCCTTATTGAATGCACTTTGGAGCGACGACCAGACTATAGTGATCCTTGGATGGGGTAGTAGGGACAGGCACAACTTCCGCTTGGAGAATTGCCCCCATGTGACCCTGACCATCCTGACCACACAGATCAGGATGAGATTGGAACTAATAGTAATAGTGCAATGTATGTGTCACCAAATCATCATGAATGGCTTGAAAATCCTCAAGACCCAACTCAGGTTCCCCCATATACCCCACAGGTTGTTCCACCAGCTGCTTCATGAGCTGAAGGACCTATTTATCATTTTGAAGAACACGCCATAACACTGGTGGTCAAGGATCCCCATCAAGATAGGATTCCCTACCTAGATGATCCAATGGAAGCAATCATCGCCCACCTCAATGGTTTAGAGACTCAAAATGTAGAAATCCCACCTGAAGTCAAGCCATATCTGGCATGGGTGGATGAAATTCCAGCACCCCCAGTTTTCATGAATCCTACCATTCCCACCTCAATTGAACAAGGAACCCATGGTAGCAACTGGACCAAATTATATCAAGGTGTGGGCCTATGTTGGGTATTCCCACACATCAAGAGTGCACTAAACTCTGGTGTTTCATACAGACATTGGAGGGGCTGGTGTTCATCTAGTATAGCCAGCTCCCCATTGGATATGTATCCAGCTAGGAATACCTCTATAGGAAATTCCTCTACCAGTTCAGTTCCACCACTCGAAATATGACTATCGTGGACCTCTTCAATTGAAAACATAGACCGGATGAGCGCATTGTAGACTTTTTCACCCAGTGTAAAAATCTCACATACTCCTTGACATGCCACTAACTAAGGAGAGACTGCTGACAATGTGCGTAGGGAATGTCAAGATAGAACTACTCTCCTTTTAGATCACCAAGAACTACCCTAGGGGATTATGAGACTTCTTTGATAACGCTGAACACTAAGAGGAAGCCATACTGAGGGTAATTAAGGCATGTCTGTTGCCTCCTGCAATCCCCATGAGAAGGTCCGCTAGGGCCAAGCCCACCCCAGTGGATCAAATAGAGCCCCCAGGAAACTAGAGTTGTCACAAGTGGAGCTGCCTCCATAGCCTCACAGAGGCCATCCACCTTAGGCGCAGCCTCCGGCCTTGTAGCACCCACCTGAGAATTGGCAGGTTCTCATATGCCTGGAATCGCCACCACCTAGATGAGATTATCGGGCTCCTCTATCCCCTCATCAGGGTCGGGCTCTAAGGGCCCCCTTCCCAAAAAGGAGGAACCATACCTACTCGTTCGATGAGGCTCAAGTCCTCAATTACTTCTGTAGTCCCTTGGAGTAGGGGATTGAATGTTTTCTTGAATGCCGGAGGATAGAAGAGGTGATCCTAACTGGTCACCCTAATTACTTCCTCTACCACTAGATCTTGGGGTACACCATCAAAAAAATTTATGTGTTTAATACTTGTTTCAAGACCATGTGGATAAAAATGTAGCCCTGTTATGACCAGCTCTGGCATAGGTGGCATGTGTATTTGTCAGGCTAGACAACAGCAGTGATAGTGAAAGGGATTGGAATCAAGTTTCATGCCACGGGTCCCAGAAGTATGAAGACTAGATGGATCATAAAAAAATTCATTCATATGAATGGTATTATCTGTGAAATCATGAATCAAACAGAGCATTCAGATTCCACATCAACTAATTATACATCGTGGTCTCAGTAATACCACTCTCAAAAAAGCAGGCATCAGTGGAAAAAGGGAGTTAAAAGTCCCCTACCAATGCAATCGTCATCCCATACACTCGGTCACATCATGCCCCCCGAGATAGTGATCCCTCCCAGAATCCATCCAGTAGTGGATAACTCTTGAAGTGATGGTCAAGGGTATACATTAGTTAATACCATAGAGTTAGTAAACCCATACATTATTCTGGATGATGAGGAGTGACAGGAAGATCCTCCCAACATCCCCAACCTTCGTCAGTTTCGATGGATCCATAACAATATGGGTCGTCGAAGTGTCTTGGTCAGCACTTCCGTCCATGATTTGCATGCTACCGATACCGAGCAGTAGGCCCATCACAGAGCTCAGTATATTCATCCTTCTCATCATGTGACATCAGGTCTGCCATCACCCCCATTCGTGTTGTTGGATATGGAAGAGCCACTCCAACTGCACCATGATCATCGAAACTTTTCTACGAACCGGTCTTAGTCATTGGGCCCTCATTCTGTATTCATTCCATAGAGTGAGCGGCAGGTTATTCCCAGCACTATTCAACCACCAATCCATTTGGCAGGGCCCACCATACCTCATGTTGTAGAGAGACCTTTTGTAAGAATAAGTTCATGATTTTCATGTAAGTATGATGTCCTTAAGATTATTTCTATTATTACAGAAAATATCTATATCCTTGAGTCCCTTCTCATGTCATCAGGTATGAGTGAAGCCCTTTCCAAGGCTTTATGAAGCCACCTCCATTTTTAGACAGTGGTTGCAGCCACATAGGCCTTCCATGATGAGGCTATTGAGCATGCTGAATTCCAGGCCATAATATTATTCTCTCGGGAAAATGAAGTTGCTCCCATACTGGGGAACATTTTCCCACTGTAAAGCACTGACCAGTTCAATGTCGTGGAGGTTTGTCGCTGTCCTGTTGACATGGGATCTGGAATCAACCTAATCCCAACTCAGAAACTGTAAAATGTGGGGTTTTCTGGGGATGATCTGAGTCCCTCTAACCTATGAATACAAGGTTATGACATGATAGAATAGACACCAGTAAGCAACATCTATTTAAAGGCCCAGTTTGATGGTCTAGTTTCCTATATAGAATTTATGGTGGTCTCATAGGACACAGCCTATAATGCATTTGTGGGCAGGCCGTGGCTCAACCTACATGTGAAGGTTCGCTCATCATTTCACTAGTCCCTCAAGTACTCACTTAATGGTTGAGTTGGAATGCATCAAGGTGGCATGTCTCCCTTTTCCTCTTGTGAAGCCCGTTATATGGGTGCCTACTATTAAAAGAGCAATGACAAGCATATTCAGGATAACATGAAAGAGAATTCCATGGATGTGACCGGCCCATGGATAGATCTATATAACACCTACATCATTATAATACATCTATTGAAGGCTAAAAATATGGACATTGGAAAATTCTTTATTATTTCTCGAATGAGGGGGAACGTATTCCCAAGTCTTAACGATGCTATAATATCACCTCATACTCCCACAAAAACTTTTCTCAGGTGATCCTAGAGCCTCTTACTCCTATAAGGTATCAGGATGTCAACCCCATTATAATGAAAATATGTCATACATTCTTGCTTCATATGGCCAAAATTAACTGACTCAAGCTGACACACCAATATTGCTTCGATACTTTCCAGTGGGACCCCTTGGGCTGGAGACTATATGGGATTAGATGAATGTCCTTTATCGCTATGGTTGCGACAACACAGGAGTTCCCCGATGTAGTGTCAACTACCGCTTAGGCTGGTACTAACCTCCCATAATGAGCTGCTAATATAGAGGAAACTCCTCCCACCGAGGATCCCCCCTCCAAAAGTGAAGAAGAAGATTCAAAGGATTCTCACCCATTAATTCAATAGGGTGTCTCCTCCATGATCAATGAATTGTAAATAGAGAAAATAGGGAGTGAGGAAGACCCAAAACCCACATTTATTAGTGCCGCCAAGCCCCTTGAGAAGTAACAGAAGTACAAATACATCCTTAAACTGCATTTTGATGTATTAGCCTAGAGTAATGTTGAGATTCCAGGACTGTATCCTTAGGTATCGTTCCACCTCCTTGGTCTCCCAGAAAATCATCCCGGGTTCAAGAAGCCTCCCAGAAAGATACACACTTCTCACGGTGCCATGGTTGTGGAAAAAGATGATAAGATCATCAGAGACAATTTCATTAAAGGGGTCTAGTACCCCAAGTGTATAGCCAATATTGTACCAGTCAGGAAGAAGAACAGATAGATTAGAGTATGCATTAAAATATAGGATCTCAACTGTCACTATCTGAAGGATGGTTTTCCACATCCTGTGACAGAATTGTTGATTGACTCTACAGCTGGGTTCTAAGCCATATCATTCATGGATGGGTACATCAGGTATAACCATATCTAAATGGCTACCATGGATGAAGAGTCTATAGCCTTTAGATAACCAAAAGGTAATTTCTATTACAATGTCATTCCATTCGGTTTAAAGAATGCAAGTACCACCTATCAGCAGGCTATGCATCTCATATTTAAGCCGATCCTTGTATTGTTGTTAGAATGTTACGTGGATGATCTGGTGGTCAAATATCACTAGTATCGACACCATCTCGAGGACCTTGAGAAAGTTTTTGGCTTCCTCTGTTCCCATCAACTGAAGATGAACCTGTTGAAGGGTCCCATTGGGTCACCTTTGGAATTTTTCTCTCATTCATTGTCAGATACAGGGGCACTGAGATCGAAGGAGAGAAGATTAAGGCTATTATCCAGAAGTCTCTTCCAACCAACATTTGAGTGTTTTGAGGTATCTAAGTCCACTTAGACTACATACACCGATTCATTGCGAATCTGGCTGGCACATGTAATCCCTTTTCATAGCTCATGAAGAATGGCACCATCTACAAGAGGGATGATGACCGTCAGACTTCTTTTTAGGAAATCAGGAAAATTAGGATCGGGTATTGTCTTCAATAGCCCAACACAATTAATTTTGTCATATTAATTCTTATTGTGAGAAGTTTTCACCAATAATGATCCAGAGTATCAGGATATCATTACTATCCTCGTACTAGCCCTTGAGATTGATGTGACCCATTTTCAAGTGAACGGGGACCCCAATATAATCATTATGTAGATCAATGGTGACTATGTTTTCAGAAAGCCAAAGATCATACCATTTTTGGAACACACTCTCCATCTAATGGACCAGTTTCCATCCTCACTAGAAGTCACTCATGTAGCTCGATCTCAAAACAGTAAAGATGATGCCCTAGCTATCCTAGATGCATCACATTCAGACCCACTATAGAATTATCTGATTATACATGTGGAAAACCAATGATTCATTCCTCTCGTCACTCTACGTGATAATGAAAGCCCGCAGATAAGCCACCTTACGACCAATGCCTCTACGTTAGGACCCCCAGGTCCACCAGATGCATTGACTAAAGTGACTCATTACGGGATAACCTCATTTGTTGAGTACCTCCCAAACATTAATATCCTAGTAGATCGGGCCGAGCGTGGGTGAATCCAACATTTCACGTTACAGTTTACCCTCCAGGACGGTCCTGGTTGTGAGAAGATTCTCTACAATTGCGGTATTGATGGGTTTCTCCTCTCTTGAATTCAAGGAGTCGAGATTTCAATAGTCATGTAAGATATTCATGTCCGTTCCTATGGGGCTCATCATACTGAGTTGAATCTATCTCACTGGATCCAGAGACTAGGGTACATTTGGCCCTCTATGTTTCATGACTACATCAAGTTCGCCCAAAGGTATCATATGTTCCAAATTCATGCTAACTTTATGAATCTACTGCCAAAGCCTCTCCACTACACCAAATACTCTTGGACATTTGTAGGGTGGGGACTCGATGTTCTGGGACAATATCCACTAGAGACATCCCGCTTTTACAGGTTCATCCTTACCGATACAAATTTCTTCTCCAAGTGGGAATAAGAAATTCTGCTCAAGGAGGACAGGGTCCATTCCATTTTTGACTTTGTGAGCTCCCACATCATTACCCATTTGGAGTCCCTCTCATCTTCCTCACCTATAATGACACAATCTTCTAAGAAGCTGAGCTAAAGAAGATGTACACTAAGTACAACATCCTTTCTAACCATACCTCCCGCTATCATGCATATGAAAATGTCCACATTGAGTCATTCAACAAAACCCTCTCTAAAATTATACAGAAAATGGTTTCTCATAATAAGAAGTGTTTGTTAAATAAGCTCCCCAATGCCTTTTGGGATTATCAGATGATGATTTATAATTCTACTAGGTGACACCATATTCTCTGGTGTATGGAACGGAGGACTTCCTACACCTTGAGATTTAGTATCCCTCACTATGAACATATATCTATGATAATAAAGTTCCAGATAAAGTATTTAATATTCAACTTGATGAGATAGAAGTCCTCAACAAGAATAGGTATTGTGCCCTGCACAATCTGGAAAGGCATCAAGATAAAATAGATAGAGCTTTCAATAAGAAAGTTCACCTCTGCTCCTTTATGTATGGATACTAGGTATTGGCCCTATGAACACCAATGATACATGGAAGGAAACCACACATGTTGGAGCCTAAATGGGAATGGCCTTAAATAATTCACAATGTTTACTATAATGGATCATACTCCCTGGTTACCATGGATGGTGAGCTTATAACTCCTCCCACCAATTCCAAGTTTTTCAATCAATATATTGCATGAGTCACATAGTCCTATAGGACCTTAAACTGTATTGTCATTCATGACCCCATACTGCATTATGATCCTACATGACCTTAAACTGTATGGTCCCACACGACCCCAAACTGCATTGGTGTCCTCCATGACCTTAAACTGTACAGTCATGCACGACCCCAAAGTGCATTCTAGTCCTACATGACCTTAATCTATTGGGTCCTACATGATCGTGAACTGTCTGGTCCTATATGACCTTAAACAATAAAAAGTCCCGCATGATGTTAAACTATTTTTCATCATGCATGATGCTAAATGGTATGTCCTCCCGCATGACGTTAAACTGTGGGTCACCCTCTAAGATGTTAAACCTCAATAACTATTAACGACTTGTTTTATATCCTTATAGTATACGTAGGAACACTCGAATGCCTCGTCTTGAGCCCATCCCCAGTTTCCTCTTTGACTATCTCTTTTGGGTATAGTTCTCTTGTAGGATCCCACATAGTGTCATATAAGCTTCTTTGGCACCACTCATGTCAGGATTATGATGATTTCACCATGTTCACACCCTCATTCTTCACTCCTCCCACATCCTCAGTGCACTAAGATAAACTTCATGTCCTTAAGAACAATGTATGGATTGATTACCATACCCATGGGATATGTAGGACTTCCCAAACATTTCATCCTTAGTCCCATACCCAAACAACGAACCTACTATTGGCTCGAAGCACATGGTGTGGTACATGTGGTTTCCTTTATCAACACCATGTTCAACATGAATATACTGTGTATCCCTTCTCCCCAAATATCTCCACCTCTTCTACTATCCATATTGACATCCGGTTTCACTGTCAGATTTATTCTCCACACACTCAATCATCTGGGTTTTCATTATATTTCACATCTGAATGGACCCCCAAATGGAATGGATGTTCGACCCAAGGGATCTCCTACAAATATGAGCCAACGTCCTTGGTGGTTTTGAATGAAAAATTGATACAAGTCCCGCATTGCGAATGTGGTCAATAGTCAATGCTCATTTGTTGTTCCCAATTCAGTTTACCACAGTGTGGAAGCTGTGCTTTGAATTTTGGCTAACATTTGTCCTTTTTTATTATCATGGACCCCATATTTCCCAATGTGGAGAGTACTGGCTCATTCTGCCTCGTTGTCTCTTTAAACATCACTTGCCTCAGGAAGGAGTGTGATTACAGCTATCAGAACCCTATGTGATGGGAAAAGCCTATTTCTATTAGTTGTTTCCCAGATCGATCATAGATTACATGGGCTTAGGAGATGAGGTAAATCAATACCCACATGAGAAGTCATTTGGCAAAAGTTGGCCAGGATGCCCATCCTCAGGTCCCTCGACCCTTTCAGCACCCTAGTCTGAGTTCTCATATAAGAGTGTGGTGTGGTATGGACTCATGTAATTATTAATTTGGGGATATTTTCCCACACTAAACATCCAACCTTTGAGACACCCCTCCATTTATTGTCTTTTTTGCAAGAACATGACATTCTGTGCTTTACGAGCCCCATCATTTGTGTTTCCTTCATCCTCTATATCCAAAAGGACCCAAGATTTTTATGGATGCTAGGCCCAAGGGCTCTCCTACCATTATAGGCTAACTACCTGAAGGATTGAAATAGAGAAATTGATACATGTTTGGTGTGGAAAATATGGTCAAAAGTCAACGCTCAATTACTTTCCCCAAAAAGCCATTCACACAAGTGCGGAAATAGTGTTGCGAATTTGGTCAACAATTTAACTCTATCAACATTTCCTCATTGTGGTCTTTCATAGGAATGATGATTCACCCTATCCACTTAGTTTTCCCATTCATATGAAATTAAACTATGAGTCTATATTTCGATCTCTATGACCTTGAACTAAGATCACCATCATGCTCACTTAAAGATGGTAAACTGCAAGCTGCATGTGACATTCTTTTCATGGCCCAGCCTCAGGTCCCTCAGCTTTATTAGGCCCCTGTCCTAAGTTCTCACTTACTATTGTATGATGTGGTATGGAATTATTTCCTCATTCACGTCGGGTTACTCATCTTGTCATACACGTCCCTCATCGGGGTATCATTCCTTTATTTGTGACCTTGCTGTATGAAGCTAAACTTCACAACAAACTAATCAGAACTATGTATGGATTTAGTACCATCCTTATGGGATATGAATGACCAACCCAAACATCTAGTCTTTGGGTCCAGCCCCATATTTTAGAAACCTCTCAATCATCATGGCCCATGGGCCTGCGTTATTCTATGAGAGGTGTATATGGTGTAGTATAGTCTTATATTGCCATTCAAGTCAGGTTTATAAAAACCACCCCACATACCTCTCTCTCTCTATCCTAGTTCCTTCTCTCCCTTTCCCTACAATCATCTTGTCGTGTCTGCAGCCCTTATGTCAGGTCCCTCTACCCCCTTCGGTGATTCACCAATGTGCCTTGCAGTACTCTCATTTAGATCCTGGAGTGTTTGATTCTACCTTGATATTAATTCACCCAATTTCATAGCTTCTTGTTCCCCTTCATTTGGGATTCCATTATCTTTCACATATGAAGGGACCCACAAATGGCATGTATGCGCAACCCAAGGGCTTTCCTACCATTATAGGCCAACATCCTTAAGGATGTCGAACAAAAAATTGATAATAGTCCCACGTTTTGAATACGGTCATAGGTTTATTCTCATTTGTTATTCCCATTTTAGGTCACACTATATGGATGTTGTGTTTTGAATATGGTCAATAGTCTTTCTCCTTCGTCACGCCACCCCATCAAGCCTTAAATTTCTGTTACAGGATTAACATCATTTTCCACCCCACCATGTCTAGGTATAATTTCTACACACATGGTATTTTAACTCAATGTACATTTCCACGTTAGGAGGACAGAACCATGTTAGGGCGTCATTCAGGGATCTGGACCAACTTCCCCTTTACGTATATACCATGTGTTTCAAAGGCCTCTTCCACCCTTATTTCCTTCACTGAGTTTGACTCATGTGGGATTAGGGATTGGATCAGATTATGGTCCTACTTGGAAGAGTTATTCTTATCCAAGGTCCAAGATCAAAGCCCTTAAACTAAGATCCATTTATACGTTCCCTCATTAGAACTATGTATGGCTTGATTCATATTTTTATGGGAAACATAGGAATTCCCAGACATCTTGTATTTTTGTCTAACTCAAGTTCAACTATTTTGTCTCTTCAATTCTAACTTTTAGGCCCCAAATATTATAGGACCGCATGGTGTGGAATATGTTTTATTATGCCTTAGTTCACATCGGGTTTATAATAGTTGCACCTTTACGTGTATTCCATGTGTTCAAAGACCTCTTCAGCCCTAGTTTCCCACACCGATTTTGACTCATGTGGGATTTGGGATTGGATCAGGGTATGTGCCTACATGGAAGAGTTCTTCTTCCCCATGGTCTGAGCTCTATAACCATAAAATAAGACCCCTTTACATGTACCCTATTTATAACTACGTATGGCTTGATTCTCATCCTTATAGGTTACGTAGTAACTCCAAGACCTATCATCTTTGGGCCAAAATCGATATCAACTAATTTATCTTTTTTGTTCTTCCTTTTATGCCCTGAATATTATAGGACTGTGTGGTGTGGAATATCTGGGCTTATGAACTCATTCACATCGAGTTTATAATTGTCGCACCACATACTCCCCTTCAAGGAGCTACTACCTCCTACCTCCTGTCTTGCATGAAATTAAATTTTATATAATCATGCATTATGTTAAACTATATATTGTCCTACATGACATTAAACTACACTTTCTTCAACTATGTACAGCTTGATTCCCATCCTTATAGGATATTTAGGAATTCTGAGACATCTTGTCTTTGTGTCCAACTCAAATGAGTGGGATTCTCTCCTGCCTCTTATTCTTTAACCTTCTCTATTCCCTCAGATAGAGGTTTCTTTCTACGAATTGCACGTTGTGTGATGTGGGACTCATCCTCATTCACAGCGGGTATTCTTTATCACGTCATCCACATTCCCTCTTGATCCTCAACTCTTTGATATATGTTTGATCCATATGAATCTGAACTATGATACCTAGTACCACACGACATTAAATTGTTATGCTTATACTGCATGACGTTAAAGTGCATGGTTGGTCTCATCGTATGACCCTAAACTATGACATTATCGTCCAGGCCGTATGAAGAAAAACTTCAATGTATCATGGTTTCCTCACTAGAGGGGAAATCATATTTGGTATCATTCACCCTCCATACCATTTTTCAGTGCCTTCATACGGCTTGACTCTTGTGGTGATGCCTAGAATTTCTATCCTAGGTCCATCTAATCACAAAAAAATGCATTCATCATAACATAAAAAACTAGATCTATCAAATTCTGATTCTTTTGGTGAATGCGCCTGACTCGCACAACCTTATTATCTCTGGAATTGGTTTCATTCCATTCCACCATTATAACTATGTATGTCTTGATTCAGATCCTCATGGTATACATAAGAATTCACAGACATTTGGTCTCCGGGTCCAGCACCAAGAATCTAAAATCGTGTCCCCTGTTTTTAGACCCTTAGGCCCAAACCGTTTTTGGAACAAGTGGTGTGGCATGTACCACATGGTTTCTCCTTTACGATGGGGTTTTCAATAGTATCACCATGTTCCTCTCATGTCTTTTTCAACCTGGTTTGTGTTCTATGACCCTAAACTAAGATCTTCTTATGGAAACTGTGCATCATGTTTGGCCACTTTTCCACCGTGCGCACATACCATTTAATCAAGCCCCCCTTAAAGGACCATACTATGACCGTTAGGTTGGAATCGTTCAACCCCAGGACCCTTTTCATTTGAAAGGGACCTGACTCCATTTATCTGACACGTCATTTTTGTCGTACTCGGATGCGTTGTGACAAAAAGTCCGAAGTGTTGGATTTTTATGGGGTTATTCCCTCATTCCATGTCCAAACATCGTTGGCTTATTATTTGGATCCTCATAATCTTCCACTTGTGAAGGTACCACATTTACGGACTATTCTCATTCTGCATTGGCTTACCTACAAGCATGGGCCAACGTCCTTGATGAACTGGGATGACATTTGGGATAGGACATGTGTTTCGAACATGGTCAGCGGTCAACCATCATTTTTTTGTTCCCATTCTAGGCTAACGTGAAACATATACTGTGTTTCGAACATGTTCAATAGTTTTCCCCTCTCGTATCGACGCCATCATTGGGTTCCGGATCTTGATCATCATTATTCACATATTTCCACTCCTTATGTTCAAGTGGAATTCCAACATAATCATCTTTACCCCTTCATGTGTCTAGGTACATCAATTGGGCTGGTTGGAATTATTGGATGTCCTTCACCTCACATCCCATCTCCCCTAACATGTGACTTCTTCTGCTAGGAATGTCCCATATCTACTTCTTATTTCCCACATCAAACACGACTCACATGGGCTTCATTGTTTTGGTAGTATGTGTATTGGCACAACCATGCCACACATACCTTTCTTCATCCCACAGAACATTAAACTATTCTCTCATGAACCATGTTACGCTTGATTCAAATCCACATGGGATACATAGATATTCTCAATCATTTCTCATTGGGCCTAGCCCTAGGGTCTTTAACCCTTTTTCCCCCCAGGAACAATCCAGGTCCAGAAAGAATTTCCTTTAAAAAAAATTGCATCGTCCTCACCGTACGACGTTTAAACTACGCTCTTATCGTCAGCATCTATATGATGTGAAACTATACTGTGTTCTAGGTCCTTACTGTTGATGTCCTACTCAGATGTGTGTTTGATCCCGGATCAGATAGATACACCCACCTAATGTGTTTTCACCATGGTGGTGTGATTTCAAGAGTGCTAGAATCCATTCGAACAACCCATGACTCTTCACACCACGCTTTGTGTGCCATTTATTTGGGCCCTCATCCTCTTTCATGACAAAAATAACCCCCATAAGGTATAGATCCTCAGCTTATGGATCACCTACTATCATATGTCAATGGTCTGGAATACCAATGGATGGCGTTTCGAGCCAGGACTCGTTTTTCAAATGTAGTCAACGGTCATCCCTCATTTGTTATCTCAATTTCATGATAACACAATAAGGATACTGTATTTTGAACACGGTTAGTGGTTATCATTTATTGCCATGCCACCCCCATAGTGTTCGGAATATGGGGTAACTTGATTCACACTCTCCACTCCCATGTGATCTGATTAATTTCAAATGCCCCTGGTGTTACCCTTCTTGTGTTCTATATCACATTGGGAAGAATACACGACCATTGCTATGAGGTCCTTGTCTTCTAGTCAGGCATCTCCCCTTCTTCTCAGAAATCTAAATTGGTTATTCAAACCACAGGTGCTATGAGAATGGTTATCACTATTATATTCTGATATAATGACAAGGTGGTCATCCCTTGTTTCTCGCATTGGTCCCGACCAATTTGAACATATGGACTGGTCGTTGTATGCTTCATGAATGTAGCAGAAATGAAGTAGACCAAAGATGAATTACAAAACTCATGCATGATTCTAGAATGAATAGTCAATAACATAGATGTGTATTCAAAAAATACATGGATTATAGTACCCAAGGATCGACCACTCCCATGGATGGGATACCCCCATCAAAATAGTGATGCAGCTCTAGCACCCTTTGGCATGTGGCGTCTAGGATTCACTGTCGCCTGTTCAGTTCTGACTCCTCCTTGGTAGTAATGGGGCACAGTTTGTCAGTTGTGATTCGGGCCCACTCCTCATGGTTCAGATAATGGTTATCTCCTCAAAGGCTTGCCTCATGAACTCTTCCGCCTCGGCTAGCTAGACCTTCAGCTACGATTTAATCTCTGAATGTGTGTTGAGGAAATAAATGTTCATCTGCCCGAATGTGCAAGTGATGAATCTCATTTTCATCCCCCTTGAGCCACTTGTTGTTCATCTGTTTTCTCAACTGCAATCCCACATCATAGTAATAATCATAACCCTAGGTCTTATTTTCCATGATATCTCAGATGATCATGTGGGGACGATGGGTATCCACTCCCCCATCACACTATTCGCACTGTCGCAAAAGAAGTCTCTCAATCTGGTTTATCCATTCTGCATCAGAGTTGTCATCGATTAAGCTCTTGATTAGCTTCCATGACTGGAGGAGGACTATATTTTTGTCCTAATCATCAGTGGTTGTCTCCTTCCAGTCCCCAGGGCTAGCAGATTCATACGCGAGGAACAACCCTAATAACTCATTAGTATGGAATTCATTTAGTGTATGGCCAGGTATGGCAAGACCCACATTATCCGATCGATCTTCATTGTTGGATACCACCTCAATAATATCAGGCTTATCCTTCTAGTGGTCTGACCAGTGATCGGGAGTGCCACAATATGTTTGGTATTAATATCAGCTTCCACGACCACCGACATTACCCTAAGAAAGGCACCGCTGGGAGTACCAACCATCCTCGCCACAACAACCCACTCCATTTTATGATCTGTGCATACCAAGAAGTTCATGTATGTCTGTTAACCTGATCTATGGGTGGAATTCATGAATTTTGTAGAGGATACATACAGAGATCGAAATGTCAGTCGCATTCCTCGGTTTTTGTCATAGGGACCTCGAGTAGTGTCCCTACTTCTATTTTTGGAAGGTCTGAAATGTCCGTTGGAGAATCCTTGAGGGTCCTGGCCCCACGGAACATTGTAATTATTGTTTCTACGAGCATGGATCCTGAAGTCCCCGCATATTCATCCACTGATGGACGAGAACTGTTTCTTTGTATGAGACTATCATTCTTAGTTTAAATATTAGTGAGGCAACTAAAGTGGTCTGGAAGAGATCTTGAGAAATAAAATTACGGTCATAACTTGATAGCCTCTTCAAAATCTTCATACACTGGGTCCATGTCACCAAATTCACCGCCCTCTAAAGGGTTCCCTCAACCAGCCTCCTCTCCCCAGGAAGATTTGTATGACTCTTTTGGAAAAGGGAAGCACTCCATAAATTCTATAGCCAGAAACTGTGGAGGGGCCATTCAACCCAACAACACCTTCACCCGATCTATCATTGGAAGAGGGGTGCCCTAGGAGTGCATGAAGTCCTCCAACTCAGCTAGGTATTTCACTTCCTCTACCTTGGATACTGGAAAGCCAGCCCCGACAGGGCCTATCCTAGGTAAATGCATCCCATAATGGTTCATGTGTTTCCATATCACTGATGGGACGAGGAATTTCCGGTTGACATCCCAGATGTCCCAGGGCTCCGGGAAGACAACATTCTCCAACATGTTTGTATGGTGCAGCCACTTCACCAGAGCCTAGATGGATATTCTGTGAAATCCTCGAGGTGGCCTCCCCTCCGGATAACTCTACTCTTATAGGACACCGGGTCTGCTGCCACTCCTGGATCTGCTGCTGCTGCCTACCCCTCAACCAGTGCGGGCCTCACTACCACGACAGCCCTACCACCATGGGAAGTCATTGATGACAGCTGGCCCAAACCTCAAGTTTGGGGAGGCACACCATTAATTTTTTGAATGGTTGGCTACTTCAATATCCCCCCAGGTAGGACACCTCCCTGCTTTTGGAATAATTATGCACCAACCCGATGATGGCTGTGAGTAGAGGAAGCTCATTCAGAATCTTCTCATCTTCTCGTGTGACCATGAGCCACATATGCCTTATCATGAATGGGTTCTCCTCATAGAACACTACCATGTATACATGTGTGCTCAACTGCTACACACACCAGAATTTCCTTGCATATCGGTGCGGGGTGTACGGTTCACAGAGGGACTCGTGGTGTACCCGCACCACCAATTCTCCACCCTAAAAGGCCAGATGATAGGACCAATGATCCTATTTTCCATGGACATCATCGGTGAATGCAACTTTTGGAAACACGAAAAGGTGTAAATTGAACTCCCCTACCTTCGAGACCCAGTTCATTACCGCCTACACTGTCTGCTTAGAATGAAATCTCCCTAACACTTTTAGTATGGCTGGGTGAAATTTTGATTCTATAGGGGAGATTAGGTTTGAATACTCATATGTTCCTTTGACATGAACCATTATCCACACATATAGAAGGTTAATGGCCAACATATTCTCTATGATTTCTTCCCCTCACTAATATGCCATAACATCTTGAACATCTTACTGAGCATCGTGATCCCGAGGTTGACCTGCCCTCCTGTCGCTAGCATAGACACCATGAAAAATGTTCTCGGTCGCATGCCCTTGTTTGTGTGTCTCACCAGAAGGATCCAGCAGTATATGAGTACTACAATGAATGTATCTATCCTGATTACCAGTTCTTACACGGTACTGATGATGAACCCCCACATATTACACTATATATCTTCTAAAATCCTCCATTACAAGTGCTCCTTGCCTTGTTGAGCCCCGTTCAGGAAAGATCATGGCCTCACTGGAAACCGCTTATCTTCTAGAAGTTTTAGGAACTTCTTGAACAACCATTTGATGTAGAAATTCCTCACCAACTTCCTGTTCTCTCCTGGTAATAGTTTCATCAATGTCATCACTAGCGTTGGCATTTTCTCTGGATCCTCCCATGCACCTATAATAGGGAAGATATCATCAAACATCACCGTCAGTATCAAGACCCCTAATATCCGATGCACATCCCATAAACTAATTTTGATCTCACCATGGTGAAAATAAAATGTATTCATCCTTTATGACCATCTAATCAGCAACTCTGGCATCGACTACTTCGGTTGATAGATGTGGAATTTGGAGGCCTAAGCCACCTCATACAAGCTCACTCTTCTCAAATCTTCCCTGAATTCTTTACACAAGGCACCTACACAGCTGGCCCAGGCCTAGTTTTCTGTGAAGTTGCTGCCCTGGCGTAGATCCCACTTATCGGACCGCCCCTTTCCGGGGCTCCTCAGGGCTGCCACCAGAATGGTGTGGTACAAAGTGGTGGATGACTTTGGCTGCAGTTCCTTCTCGTCAATGTTGTTCAGATTATTGAACAGATAGTCCATTTTTATAGGCATGAAGTTGTCTCGAGCATGTCCTCCATCCACCCTAAACCACTGGCGCTGGCACAACATGATCCTTAACTAGTATGTTGGCTTGTCCCTGCTCACTGTATGGATGAAGACGTCACCCCTCGGTCCAAATCCATACAAGGGTAGCCACCTACATAGTGTATAGTCCTTATGGAATTTCAAAAGTAATTCCACAAGTGAGTTATTGTCGGAATAGATCCACACAAACTCCCCAATACCTGAGTTATCCTTTATATCCTCCCTCTTGGAAGCATCTTCATGGATCCCCCTGGAAGCCTCTTGGTGGGACATTCTGTTTTTGAGTTTGTGCATTTTTGGGTTTTGGTTCATAGAGCTCATTATCTGAGGTCATTTTCGAAGACTGTTCCCATATCCCTACCCTAGTATTCAGACGCAATCCATAAATCATGCCATCGTAAAGTCAAAAAAAAACATTTTTCACTAAAAAGGAGAAGGCCTGATTTGTGGAGGGAAATTGCAGAGTACGTAGAGCTTCACGAATCAAGATCACTAATAGACAAAATCGCATAGACGAGAAAGGGAAAAAGAGTGTTCAAACTCCCCTATTTATAGGTGAGGACCCTTAGTGCTTCATGATGTGTATGATCGAAGCATGATTCACGGCACACTCTGCTAGTATGTCACCCATTCGCTTTGAAAGACTCTTTTGCGAGTCATCTTCGCGAATGGATAAGGAATTTTTGACATTAACCCTTAGACGTTGACCCTCTATTTCTCCTCAGCACCCATTCTGGGGGGTATTTTCTGGCACCAAAATTTGGGATGAACAAGAACAAATAGAAATCCTTTTAGGGCGGCCTTGCGAAGCTAGTTCACAGAGCCCCCGTAGCCCTTTCTGGAAAAATGTTCCCCCTCCCCCCGTGAAGGCAGCATGGAGGAATGAGGTCAGTTGATTTTTGATCCCCCTTTGACATTTGCGAACCCTCCACAGAGTAAGGTGGCTGGAGGATCCTCTAGCCTCTTTGAAATTTTTGAACCTGCCACAGATCAAGGAAGAGGGAGGCTCCATGATCCCATTTGATGTTGTGAACCCACCGTGGAGTAAAGAGGTCGGAGGTTCTATGAGCCCCTTTGACATTTGTGAACCCACAGTGGAGTAAGGAGGATGGAGGATTCGCAATTACAGAAAAATTTCATGTGTTTTTATGCCGATTGATCTCTACTTTCCAGCCCCTCTTACCAATAAATACTGGGCTACCCATGAGCCCAAAGGACATAACCTCTGACATGTCGCCGTCTTAGATATAAAATCATAAAGAAAATTCTTCTATATGAACCATGATCATCTCAAGGTACTTTAGCTTCCTGAAGTTCCTCTCCCTTGGTTTTAATTTAACCCATATTCAAAGAGGGAAGCCCTTTGTAGAGCCCTCGGGCCTTCCTGAAGGAAGGGGATCACCAAGGGGACTTGGGTATTTGGAAATCAGTTATTCTTCTCGATTTACCCTCTATGAATATGTGATCCACATGATAAGGTAGGGTCGATGTGCTTTGGGAAGCACGATGCTTCACAATGCTACACTTCATAGGGCGCCCTTGCTTCACAAAGCCCTTCTCCTCGAAAGCCTTTCCACTTCACGAAGCACCTTCCATGTGCACTAATGCCCTATTTCTAGGATATTCCACTTCATATCATGAATCATACCTATTCGTGAAGCCCCTATACTACATGGAGCACCAGAGCATCATGAGGATACAAAAAATGAACCCCCTTTCTTCGCAACCCCTTTTCTTGTGTGACACTCTAGTTTTTCATGAAGTAATTTGAAGATCACTTGGGTTGTAATTCCTATTTTCTGCTTCACCCCATTCTTCTTCACATAGGCATGATAAAAACTATTTCTTTTTCTCATATCCATGCTTATGTGGACCCCTCAATGGATCAGTTCATAACACCCCCTCTCCAAAACATTGTCGATGCCTTCCCTTCCCCAAGGGTGAGTGGGTATTAGTTATATAATTCCTAGGGGTGCAGAGTGAACCCGCCTCGTCCGAGCTGTAGGATTTTAAACATCCAAGCACCACCATCCTCTTTACATTATGTTAAATTGTAACCCCACATTTTGCATCATACGTGGGGTTCCCCATCTCAAACATTCTCAATGCCCATTGGTCTCCACGGGAGTGAGATCATTCCTTACATGGAATGAGATCCCCTTTATCATAGAAACATTTGTCTGTGTGGAAAGGGAAACCACCTTGGTTTAAACCCCTAGCCTTTATTGTAGGTGGAAGTACCCCTACTACTTCTATTTTCTTCCATTATAATATCCAGAGGAGAGATAGGCATCAAGACTTTCATTATCCTGTCCCTCTATTGTTGTTCTTTATCACCACTGGGGCCTCAACCCTAGAGTTAGTCCCAATCTTCATCTCCTTAGGCTGCAGACCATGCCTAAGCCCCTGTTTCAATTTTTGGCCACTAACCACATGTAAATTCAACTCTTCGTCCCATGGACCCACCTTTCATGATGTGATCATCATGACCATACTGCCTCTTTATTCTCACACCGAGCACGAATCATGTGGGATTTGAGTAAGCATTGACCATGACATATTCTCTGGGTAGCCTAGAGTATAATCCCCACACCCATCTTGAACTATGTTGTCTTTGATCCTTTCCAATGCAAGGTACGTAAAACGACTCCCTGAGGTTCAATACCAACACCCATTGGTCCGAACCACCTTCACGTCGGTTCACCAAACTCATCCTAAACTACATGGTATTTGATCCTTTCCATGCCATAGTACGTAGAATAATTTCATGAGGTTCAAACCCCACACCCTTTGGTCCCAACCACCTTCATACTGGTTCACCAAACCTATCATGAACAACATGGTCTTTGATCCTTACCATGGCATGGTATGAAGGATGCCTCACTGAGGTTCAAGACCAACACTCATTGGTCTTTACCACCATCATGTCAGTAAACCACTCCATTTTGAACTATGTAAAATTTGATCCATGCCAAGGCAAGGTACGTAGGACGCAACCCTGAGGATCAATACCAACACACATCGGTCCCGACCACCTTCATGTCTTTTCACCAACCCCTTCTAAACTACGTGGACTTGGATCCTTGCCAAGGTAAGGAATGTAGGAAGCCTCTCTGAAGTTCTTGCCTAACAACCACTGGTTACGACCAACATCACATTGGACCACCTTCATCCCGCATGAAATTAAAATACATGACCCCTTTTCATCCTGCATGATATTAAAAGGCATCCACCGTCCATAACTATGTGTTATTTCATCCTTTTCTCATAGAAAGGGTTCATATGAAGCCTTCATGAGGTTAAACCCCATCTTGTGGAAAACCGTTGTAACCCCATACAGTGGTAAGCCATTGTGACCCCATCCTGTGGTAAGCCGTTGTGACCCCATCCAGCAGTAAGAAATTAAAAAACCCATCCTATGGTAGGAAGTTGTGCCTCTATCTAGTGGTAAGATATTGTGCCTCCATCCAGCAGAAAGTTTTTGTGCCCTTATCCAATATCAAGCAATTGTAAAGCCCATGCAGCAGTAAGTCTTTATCAACCCAAACCCAGAGATAATCCAATGTCATCCCTTCTATTGGGACCCATATATATGGTCATTCCTAGTGGCGTAAGACCAAACTCAAGCTGCTAACTATGGGTAAAACCTAGTATATCATTGGAACGTTGTCTTCTGTGCAAAACCTGATTCTATTTACCCATCAAGAACTATGTGGAAATTGATTCCCTACTGTAGGAATATATAGGATCACTCTCTAAGGCTCACACCCAACATCACCATCACACACAAGTCGAATCCATCACATTCTCAATACACTTCACTTGACCATCCATTATTCATCTTGATTCATACCCAGGACACCAAATCCCAGTGAGATCATGTGAATTCACCTCTTCACTACCCCTAGAAGTAACAGGGAATCTAACCATGCATTAACCACAACACCAGTGTTCCCTATAGGGGTTTCACCTATCTGATCCACTCTAGTCAGTGTCTGATCGGTCTGATTTGTCTCTGATAGATGTTAAACCTACGGCATAACATGTGTTAAACATGGGAAGCTGAGGAAATCCTTAGAAACATGCCTATGGAATATAATTTCCCACATTCGACGTGGGATGACTTGGGATTCTACGCCATATTTAATCCATATAATAATAGGAAGAAACCCTAACACACTAGTGTTCCAGCATCTAGACATTCTAGTGATGTCAAACGTGACAACTCCCCTGGACAATGGAAACGGTCCTTACTAGACACCTTGGAATGTCCTGACAGAATTAGTGTAATTAACTAACGTCCATGAAGACATGGCACTGGGAAGAGTTTCATGAACAACATATTAGTCTATATGGGAGACCCAGACATGGTGACGAGTTTTGAGGAAGAATCAATGTAAGGAATAACTGACATCCCATCATCTCATTTCGTTCAAGGAGAAACCATCACTAAATAAGTGATGGATGCTACCCACCATTGGAAAGCGATAATGTGGGGAAATAGCCAGATCAACCTCATCCTCCTCCAAACGAACATATGTGTGCATCATGGAGAAAGTGTTAGAAATAATACACCAACCAAGGAAGTATGCACCCGAAACCAAATGCTACTCTAAAATATTGCACCAGCGAATATCAATATTCCACCCCTATTGAGGAAAAAAATAAAAGAAAACTTGAATGGTGCGGCTACATTATTTTCAACACCCATAAGAGTTGATGTCCTTTCCTATAAGGAATAATTGTCACAATATTAGTGTGATATTAAAACTATCAGAAAACTCAATAACAATCTAATCAGTGGAAATGCTACCACTGGTTATCATCATCAATCCAAGGAGATATTTCTACTCCTATAACAGCCTATCATAAAAATATAGGGGTTTCTAATAATAAAACATGATTGGTATTTAGGAATCTGATCTATATAAATGAGGAAGAAAAAAATGATTGCAACATTGCTCCATTATGGTTCCTACCTCTCCCTTAACTAGTTAAAAAATTAAATAAATGGATTAATTGATTATTAAAAACAAACAATGGTGGTCACACCTCATCGACCCTTATCTTCTCCATATAGATGGAAGGTTTCTTAGATAGCATATCCCAAGGAGATATTTAACATCATCAAGTACATGCATACTCGAATTCAATACAAGTAATTGAGGTGTGCACCTATGTCACATGATAGGAATCCATTTACTGAATGGGAGGACGATAATCATTCTCCACCCAATTATGGATATCATACCTTCTCTACCTTTGAATGTACTCATGACCCTGAATGAAATCCCACACAATTAATTTCCTAATGATAGCTTATGATGTCCCCCCATGATAAACAAGAGGCTACAATGATTATGTATTTTTTATAGACAGTGATGGGGAAAACCATTCTTTGAAATAGTATTCTAGAAGCAAGATTTGTTGCATAATGGGAAGATCATCTTTCACAGTTATTTTACTTGTTCATATCTATGTTGAGGAAAACAACATTTATTAACCTAATGAATTATTTGAGATATGATAATGGGAGGGTGTTTGAAATCATATCTAGGTGGAAGGATTTAACATATTCACTCATCATCACTCCCTTTAAAGAACAACTTCTAGTACTCTGTGAGAAAAATAATTAAGATTATATTGATACACCTATAATACCCATGAACTATCTTGTAATGTTTTATGGTTTCACAGAGATGGATCATTGAATTTATGATTCCATTCATAGAACCCAATCCAAATATCAACCCATTCCATCAGTCTAAGGAAGAAAAGGCTAGGAAATTAAAAATCTACACTTATCACTCTCATGATGACAAATGTTCACATCCATGAACCTTTTCTAGTTGTAAATAACCATTCCACTCATTCTATGTGGAAATAACCACAAATCACCCTCATATATGAGCACAATAAATCCATTGTCTCCTGTGATTTGAGTGATGAATGAATAAATAATACTCCTTCAAAAATAATAAAGTACCTAATTATTTCATGGAATTCGTGGACAATAACTCTAATAGGGGGACATCACCCATGAATATTAATGATTTAAACCTCACTAACCATGAAAACTTCTCCCCTTTCCATATAAGGTTGGTTCATTATATGCTAGACTAATTCACCTTCAAATTCATCCTACAAGGCATGGTAAACTGTGGACAAGTGGTGTTAGATAAATTCTCAAAGTTGGAGACCTACATATCCATCTCCCTATCATATGATGATGTTTTTTTGTAAAAAAAATTATCATGGTGTTCGTGAATTTTAAAAAAGTGGATGAGTTGAATAAAATTTTATCAATCTCAAACTATATTGAGGGAATAGATGCACAAACCTAGAATATCTCCACCACCCAAGGATGAATCATATAATATTCTTCCCAATGGTGGGTGTGATCATAAAATTTATGAAGAAATTGAAGAGAAAGAGTCACATTATACTCCAGTGAATGCTCTAAATCTTGAATGTTTTATCTCTAAAACATTTTGAGCATGAGCACCACCCCACCAAATTCAAACCTCCTTAGAGGAAGATATCTTATTTAGTTATCTGAACATGATATACCAAAAATCACCATTCTATACTGATAATTATGCCTCATAATATGATTTTCCCCCACATAATATGAAAATAAGATTTTTTTATACACATATACCAAGGATTCAGGGGATAACACATGCATGGTAAGAAAGAATATTTCACTCACATACACTTAATGTACATATACGCAGCTGAGGATCATGGGAAAGTGTTGTTGTAGGACCAAAATTGGTGTGGAGGTCTCCTTGAACCCTCCAATATTCATCAATTATGATTTGTTATACATGAATACCAAGTGGGGTGATATTATCTTATCAACACAATAAACTAGGAATGTTGGCATGACCCACACCACTAGATGATGATTCATATGCTTTCTATCCACTATGCTCATCCACCTTAAATTCATATTTTAGTTAGTCACATGTCATGGAGAAACAACCCTGGGGTACACTACAAACTATTTCACAAAATTATTGTATTCTAAATAGATGAAGGTAGTCCCATCCAAGCTCTCAACCACTGATTTTCTATATTATTCAAAGGAACAAAGTGTGAAACTCATTGAGGTCCTCTATATCCCATAGAATCTCTAATTAGTAGTCACTTCCATTAATGATTATTCAATGGAGTCCATCCCTTATAATTCCATGTCACTATCTTTTACATTGGCCTTCATTAAGATATAGCCATCCAAGGGAACATTAAGCCCCAATATTTAACATGAAAACTCAAAAATGTTAGCATCCAATGATATTTGATTGATAATGGTTTTGGTATCAGCAACAACATGGTTCTAACCATTTTATGTTTGGGATATATTGAAGGGGAATATCTCCTTCCCAGATGATCATTTAATGGTATGATAACTATTATCAAAGACCCCTTGAGAAAATTAGTCTCCAATCTATATTTTTGGGATCTCACATCTAATGTTCATTATATGTTTATCATGTAATACACCACATTCAAAATCCTTATATAAATTTTTTATCTCTATAACATCTTGGTGGTACCGTCTATATTCCATCAGTGTATGAATTACCCCATTGATTTAATGTTTGGCATAATGCATTGTGGAAACTCCTCCTTTAAGACTTTCAAATCCACAAATGATGAAGATGATTTCTACAAATGGGGAGGCAAACAACCAATACTATATTATGATATATTCCATTAATCACAAAATAAATTAGGGACAACCACTAAAATTCTATTTAATATCTTCAAAAATGACTATGTGCTCTCCAAAAAACTAGTTGTGGTAATAGACCAAGCCTTGAAGGTCTAAATCCCTTATATCTCTTATTATAGTATAAATGAAAATAAGTTTCAGTACATCTTTGAAAATACATCTGAAATAGTTGATGATAATGTTTTTTCACATTGTCTCTCTAACCTCAACAGTGAGAGAGTATCCATCAATATTTCCATCATCATAAGAAAATTTCTCCATTGACTCAGAGGAGGAACAAGAGGAGGATGGCCTCATGAACACCCCTCCTAAATTCATCTAAGGTGTATCAACCACCATCAAAGAGCTCATGTAGATAAATTTTGGAATATAAGATGATCTATGATGTAAATTAATTATTTTCCACACGCCTATCAAATTTCATGAGTTGTACATCATATTTCTAAAGAGAAATTGATTTGTGTTCTCTTGAAAATATATATAAATTCTAAAAAATAATACAAATGTATCTACAAGACATATCATCTTAATATATAAACAATGACTATAAAATAAGTCATCATGGAGGAGGAACTCTTATCCTGAATCCAATGTAGAGTCATAAGTTTACAAATTGACCAAATCCCAAAAAACTGAGAAGTAAAACACCAAAAATAGAATGCCAACATCATCCTATTAGAAAAAAGAATTGTGTGATTAAGGAATGTATCAATTTCAGAGAACCTAATTAGCACTTTTTAAAAATTATTTTCAATTTCATATCATAGAACTCTTAATCAAAACAACATATAAATTCCAATATCTTTCATTCATGGATGGGTATTTAGGGTAAAATAAAATAATGATGGACCTGAGATATGAAGAAGAAACTTCTTTCAGAGTGATCTAGAGGATATTTTTATATCAGTTCATTATCTTTTGGACGATGAATGCTAGTTCCACTTATCATCCCACCATACAACATATCCTTAGGACATTCATGGAATGTGTAACTAAATGTTATTTCAATGTAATGGTGGTCAAATCTTGATAATGATGTGATCACTTCATAGATCATAAAATGATATTCAAAATGATGTGACAACACAACCTAATGAAAAATCCACTAAAATGATCATTTGTGGTGATATGAGGGATGTTATGTGGATTTTTGGTATGCCTCCATGACATTGATCTTTACCCTGATATGTCAAGTGATATTCAGGAATTGTTTCCCCCATGAAATGTCATAGAGTATAGGGAGTTCCATGGAAACCCCACCTACAATAGGTGTTTTATATCTAGAAAGGATAGATAGGATATATCCTTCCCCATGGGAATGAAGAATATAATCTACTATCAATTGGATGATGACAACATAGAATCATTCAAAAGTCTCAGGTAGTATTTTCCGCCTCAAATAATCTGGATTCCTTCATTGGAATTGAGGCCACAAAAAATGTATGTGGATAATATGAAACACTCATAGGGACACTTCTTGGTAAGAAAAATTATTTGTGGATCATAAATTGTTTCTATTACCTCAATCAAATAATGAATGGTTTTGAGACGTGATACATTGAGGTCGATAATAAATACTTTTTCCCCATATTAACAGTGAAAATGATGAGACATTACATTCATTAATGATATGTATATATGGTATCTAGTATTTATCCAATCAATTACATCCTCATTCGTCCTATATTGAATAGGAAGTACTACTAATGGGTGGTCATTTTATATCATTACTTCATTACATTCATATCACTAAAAATAGATAAAACTCAGTCCCTGGATGATTTCCTCACCACACATTCTACCCCAAAGAATACACTTTATTTAAGAGATGGTGCCTCAGTCAAAGACCAAGGAACCTTTTGTTGATTAAAAAGAAAGGGAGCTACAAATGTGTGAAAGACGGAATATTATTACAATCCTTGTGGAAAAAAGGGAGCGATTCGTCAGGGAAACCATCCAACCAAGTAAAAACCTGATTTAATACCTTATTGGCAAGAATATTAGCAACCATTTTCGCTTCTTGGATGATATGAGTGTCAATGTAGTTGAGATCCCTTAGCGAGTCAGGGTATTTCATCCAACGAGAGGTAAGCGGCCATGCAAGGTGAAACACCCCCTTCCAGATAGCTTGGACAACAGTGATTGAATCACATTCAATCTACAGGTTGCGCCAACCCTTTTTCTTGGCGAAATCCACCGCATGAATGACTCCCAGCATTTCCAAATCCGAGGCCATATCACATCCACCGAAGAAGCAATCAAGGCATTTTCCAAGAAAATATCTGAAGATGGCACGACAGCCTTCCGGACCCGGGTTTCCTCTAGTGGCACCATCAACATTTACTTTGATCCATCCTGGAATCGGAGCTTTCCAGAAGGCCTCAAAGGTACGTCGGGGTAGCCAATAAGAGCCCGCAATTAGAACCTGGCGGAGTATCTCAAAATCACCAACAGAGTTGTCACAATGATCCTTCTGAAGAGAGGGAGCATCTTTTATGGAAATGAAAATACGCATTTTACCTAAATTGAGATTGATATATCAATTATTATGAATGAAATTATTTATATAATACCATATCACATGCAAGAGCTCTGGCACCGCATCCAGAAAGAGATTCCGGATTTTATTGGAAGCATACCAAGTCACACAGTATTGAAGTTGAGAGCTAATAGAAGAAATAAGAGACCATCTGCAACTAAAAATGATAGAAATGTAATTCCAAAGAGCAGCAATAATAGCACAAGACAAGAACAAATTATTATAATCCTCACGATGTTGGTTGCACAGGTGACATCTAGAACAAAGATAGATCCCAAAATATTGAAGACACACATCGGTGGGGACCCTATCATGAGAAACACGCCAAATGAGAGAGATCCGTGAGGGCCTGATCCAAGGCTTGAGAAAATATTTTAACCAAAAAAATCTAGAATAAGAGTTACTAAAATTGTATTTGTAGAAGCTTTTAGAATCCAGGATACCATTTGGAGCAGGTTCCAAAATGAGGAAGCCATCAGTATCAGAAAAATGATAATTGTCAATGACGTGACTGATGTGGGTTAGAAGGATGATGTCATGAGAGTTAAAAACCTCACTTATAGAGTAGTTGGTGGTAAAAGGTGTAGTGGTGGAAGTTTGCAGGGAGATTAAAGGAACATAGGTCTAGTTGTCAAGCCAGAAATTCATAGAGGAATCATCACTTACCATCCATCTAGAATTTCTCATGATTTTCAGGAAATAACGCCTAATGGATGGAAAAATAGAAGAAGTTATGTAACCCAGGTTACGATTATGAAGATCGGTCAAGAAACATTTCTTAAGAAAGGTGAAGGAATCAGAGTTGCTATGGATAAAATTCCAAGTCATTCTGGCTTGAAGATATTCATTAATGAAATTAGGATTCTTAATTCCAAGGCCACCTTTATCGTGGAATTTACAGAAAGTGGCCCATGGAATGGTGACATGTTTTCCTTCAATCATACTACCGGACCAAACAAAATTTTTAATGAAAGCATTGATTTTCTTGAGAAGCCTGGAAGGCCAAGTTTAAACCATCCTCGAGTAACCATCTTGGAAACAATAGTAGACTTAACAAGACAAACTCTGCTAGCCATAGAAAGGGACTTACCCTTCCAAGATGAAAGTTTATTGATTATATGTTCAAAAATGATATGAAAATAATTGGATTTAGTCCTTTCCCAAAAAATAGGAACACCCATATACGTGAAAGGGAAAGAGCCTTCTTTGATTCCAAGGTAATCAATGATGTGACTTTTTCTGTTTGGAGAAAAAAAATTTCCCAATGAAAACAAAATATTTGTTCCTACTTATCGCTTGACACGAAACATCTTCATAATGTTCCAGGGTTCTTTTGAGATTTTTAATGTTCTTTTTATCACCATTTAAAAATAAAATTATATCATCAGCCTATAAAATGTGGGTGGGAACATTTATGTTTTTAGAGGACTAAATGGGATTGATTTTGTTTTGATTCACAAGGTTCGAAAGGAGCCTACTTAAACAATCCTCTACAATAGAAAAAAGAATGGTAGAGAGGGGGTCACCTTGCCTAACCCCATTAGTGCATTTGAAAAAACCATTAGGGGACCCATTAACCTACACAGAGATGGAATTTGAATTGAATAAGGTGCAGATCCTGGTAGTAAAAGAGTCATTAAACCCAAAATTCTTAAGAACCTTTAAAATGAAGTTCTAGTCTATAATGTCAAAAGCATTCATTATTTTCAACTTGTTAGCCATACTTCCTCCTCTAGAAACATTATTAAGCGTATTTGTAAATTTAGAGGCAAGGAAAATGCAATTTTGAATAGTTATTCCATTGATAAAACCAAATTGGTTCCAAGAAACAATTTTATTGGAGATGGAGGAGAGTCTATTCGCAAGAAGTTTGGTGATAATTTAATAAAGGGTGCCGATGAATCCCAAATAATACACTATTTTAACAGAATAATCTTGATGGGGAGGAATTATATTCCCAGGACACTCCACCATCATTGTATATATATTTTTGTTGGTTCCTCCCAACATCCTAACTGCAAAAGTATGGAAAACTAGATACTCTATTAGGTTTTCTTAGGGAAACTATTTTTCTCTCCAGAAAATGGAAATTTCCCCCACTCATTCTTACTATATAAAGGATACATGAATAAAAAAGAAGAATAAAAAACACTCAACACTGGTTTTTATATTGACCTACAGTTTCAAATAGTATACCCTAATATCAAAGGGGATTGCGAACTAGTAATAAAGTAGTTTAATAGTTAATATTCACTTAAAAATGAAAACCATACACTCTCATTGTCTACATTAGGGGAATAATAGAAATGTTCCCTTATGGTTTCATATTTTCTTGCTTCCACCCATCATACAATTCTCACACCAAATAATTGGATAACACATCCAAACTCCTATTCAACCCTGACTATGTGGAAGAAATCATCTATATCACACATTGATGAATGGTCTGGTCAGTAATCATATATGATATTGAATAAATCAATTAAATAAAAATTTACCCAAATCATGATGGAAATGTATCCTACCATGGATGGATGGAGCCTATAATAATTTATCACAAAAATTGAGGTATCATGATAGATTGAGATGGGGGAACAGATTTGAATTCATGCAGTGAACATTACCATACAAGATGTTCCAAATAATAAAAAAAACCTTCAAAATATTATTTTTATGGAATCCTTATTAAATGCATAGAATAAAAGAGATATTATAGTTTTCATGGAGGTATTTTATGTAATATACTATGGGGATCATCAGTCCTTGACGAGGAACTCCCACCAAATTAAGTGGTTGGTTTACTACATGAATCCATGACATATAACTGTGTGGAAGTAACTATGAAATTTTATTCATTCCATATCCCGTAAAGCCCAATAAATCAACCCCCAAAATATCGACAAAAAAAAAATATATATTCAAAACCATTTTCCATTTTGGGAATCAACATTGAGGATTCAAATCCAGCATCCTCGATTATGATGTTCTTGTTCACATTTACTACTACCAATTGATTTTCCAAATGGGATGAGGAAATAAAACGTAAGGAAGATCAGACGAAGAGTATAGTTAACTTTATGTTGTCCTATATCACCATTAGGTTCGTGTTCCCTTGGAAAATATTGATGGAAAATATCACCAAATTCATTTATATGATGTTTAAGAAACTGTACCATGAGTATAATCATGATTCGAATCACTCATCTCAATATCATGCACTGACGATTGGACAGATATGGGCCATCAAAAATAATTTTTAAAATATAATGTGGAATATAGTGAATAATGATAACAATTCATGGACAAAAAATCCTACAATTCATATGTGAATATTGAAAATCCAAGAACACTACTATATAGGAAATGAAATATGTAATGGTGTATGTGAAAAAGGTAGTGTTACCCATAGAATTATAGCTATCATCAGTTCATATAGCCAACTGTGGATTGTAATCAAATGATGAGGAATCATAAAAGTGGTTGGACAAATAGAAGTAGATCAATGAGAACAAGATACATACCAAGAAAACCCTTGAATATCATTAGAATCAGATGGAATGAGCCTTCAACAACATGGTTCTCCTCTATTCTTTCATCCAAGGAAAATTTCAGTTGGCTCTTAGGACCTCAATGATAAAATACAAGCAGCCTCCAAATCATGAGCCCAAATTCAAAGGACCTTATATCATATATGTTCCATCAAAATGTGGATTATATATTGGACACAATGGATGGGGACCGTGTCACACCCCCACCAATGCAAGGTTTCTCAAGAAATACTGCATGAAGATATCGTAAAACATAAATTACTAATAAAAAAGTCATTAAAATTCATTGTATCTCATATCCTAACTGCATGAAGATAAATTTTATGGAGACTTCTAGATTGTAAAAAATTAAACTACCCATGTTAATAATGGAATCAAAATATTAAAATAAATAACAACTCTTATACTAGATTCAAGATGCTGAACTTCACAACATCTCTCATATATGTGGAATGATGTTAAAATGAACAAGCTCATCCTCACTAGATGATATTAAACTACATGGGAATCTCCATCACACAAATAAATTACCCCACATGAGTCATATTTCTATACAGGAAGGATGAGATAGCCTCATGCTGGTTTGATAATTAGATCATCATTTGGATTATCTTCATCGAGGAACTATGTGTTACATGTTTCTTTCCACCAAATAGTACATAGTGAAACCCGAACCCTTAATCTTGGTTCTCACGACAATATTCATTTTCCATCATGATGGGTGATCCTCATCCTTACCAACAGACATAAAAATTCACAGATTCATGGTGATACATAACATTCCAATTGGGTGACACATTCCCTTATCACAAGATGATAAACTGCATGGATAATGTCCTTTCTACACGGCGTTAAACTGGTTGGGTTTTATTGAACTATGTACTTAATTATTCTCATTTTCAAGGACACGCATATGGATTCCTCAATCATGTATTATGATCCAGCCACCATATAATGATAACTACCAATATCTTGTCCTTAAGTGCCTCTGTATAGGGATATTAACACTTCCCATTCCATTTTTATCACACAGAACACAGAACACATGAGCATAAGATTTTTGTAAATGATTCCCCACAAAACTGGGCATAAAATCCCATGAATGTATCATCATTGTTTTGAATGAAATAAATTAAAAGGTGTAACATGATTCCTCGCCATATGATCTTAAGAATACATGGTTGATATCATTTGCATGACATAAAAATTCACATACCCATGGGCATTTCCTGAGAGGACAACATTTGTTGTCGGAACCCTCTTATCACACCTCCATAATAATGAAATAAATGTCACTTGATTTATAACCTCATTGGGTACAAAGTAATGTTGGGTCATTTATCATAGGACTAGTCCCAACAAATATAATATTATACCATGTAATCGTATATTCCAGACTTATGCAATTAGTGCAATCCTTAAGAACTGAGTGTGGATTGATTAAAATTACCATATTCTACATGGTGAACCCCAAATTGAAATCCTAGTGTACTTCTAAAATAACCCATTTCAAATCACAAAATGAGTATCCTTGTTGGATGATGTTAAAATATATGATTCCTCAAGCACTATGTGTGACATGATTATTGTCATCACATGATACATAGTGATACATGGATCTACAATACTAATCTAAACTATAAGAATTAATAAAATAAGTTCCCACCTCTCTATATGGGCCATACCTATATATATATATATATATTCCTATTAATGAACTACATGTGGAATGATTCATTTTGGTACAATTTGTGTAGCGACTCCCGAATCTGAAATCTGGTTTTTTTTATAAAAAATAGATAATGAATAAAATGAAACTAAATAACCTAGTGTTTGAGTCATAAAAACTCTTTTTTCTTATGTATGAGATCCATAAATGTTTTTATTTCCTATGTATGCATTATATATTTCATGATATTTCACATAGGATCATATTTTCGTTACTACATTACGTTAAATAGCAAGGAAGACATCTCAGTCCCATGAATTTAAAACTAATTAATGAAAATGTATTTACCTCTTGATTATAAACTACAACGAATGTGTCATAATCTCATGACATTAAACTGAATGAAAACAAATATATCATCACTACATGATGTTAAACCTTTCACATCATCACCCATTATCATCCCTTATCAAAGGACCACAGGAGTATTACCATTCATCAACCAAATTATGTGATGATTCCATCATAACTTAAGAAAATAAATACATATATATTACATCATTCCTTGAGTCCCTCACTTTATTGTAAATATTTCATGGAATTATTAAAAATATACTTGGATTCATGGGACTCATTATTTGATTATGAATGCATGCTTATGGCTCCTGTATAGTCCTACGGTTGTTAACCGAAATTTTTACAACGCAAAAATGAATTTCTGATCCTTTTGAGCCCTGAAATCACCCTGGTAGATCATCACCTCAGTTTGTTATGGGATATCCCGGGTATGATTGTCCCATATCATTACTAAATTCCTAGAAACCTTGACCCATGATTTATTACAATTCAATTTTCATCTTATAAGGATGTTGAGATCTTCTTTACCATGGGTATCCAAATAAGGATCAATTTAATTATTCCCTAAATAAGTTCCATGTATGTCAATAAAATAAAAAGTCTAAAATAAGGTCTAATATATACAAACATAAACTATATCCCATAATCATTCAATTCAGAAGACCATAACCTACAAGGGAAATAGACACATTGATTTTTTTTGGATGATAACCCACAATGGGAGTCTAAATATAAAGTAAAGTCTTCCCCCACTAAAATATTCTTCAATATATTTTAGGAAAAAATTATAGGACAAATGAATGAGGAATAAATCTCATATTTCTTACTCTATATCCCTAGAAAAATAAAATCTATTCTCACTGGACACCCTGGTTTAGCAAAAATTTAGAGTATTGATTTTTAACATCTCCTCATCATGGGAATATGTTTTATAGTATGTGAAACAAATTTTAGGGTTCTCAAAGACTTCTTAGATTTTAAATATGACACAAACCGAAATTAATGATATCAACACATCAAATCATTGTAATTCATCCATGTCCTTGGAAAAAGTATACATGGGTGAAAGGAACCATTTTTTTAGCAATGAATGTGTGCTTATGGATCCTGCATATTTGCTAATAGTATTCAAACAAATGAATCACTCTGTAAGAAAGAAATTATGATCCTGGGGAGAATTAACATTACCATAACATAACTCATCACCTTATTGTGTTTTGGTACATTCATGGTATTATTTTCTGATATCATCCTCATGACCTAAGCACTTTCGAAGAGGATTAAAAATCCATTTAAAAAAAATATATGAGTATGTTTGACATAATAGAGTTATAATAGTGTGTCTTGTAACATTTCTCAATGACAGAATGAAAAACTCCATTTCTAAACATTCTATATCCCACAACTCAAAATTTGAATCCAATTTGTGTAAGGAATATGATTTACAATCTAAAGTTGAACCTCATGAGTGACTGAAATCCCTTCATTAATATCATTATTAATATACCCAACCTCATAATCTGGAAGTGTGACTCTACAAAAATATATCTAGTACCTTATAATGAAGTGAAGATAATCATTTCTTTGCAAAAGCATTAACACATAAGGCATGTGTCATACCATCTAATGTCATCTCTTCCAATGAAATCTTAATCCTCAATCCTTGAGATACCTAGAAACACTATGGTGGAATGTGGCACCTAATGGTTTTATAAGTCATCCTTGAAATGTCTTATAGTCCCATATTAACAGACTCAATATTTTGGGTTATTACTTATATCACCGATAATCCAACTATATAAGTGGAAATAACATCCCAATTATATATTCCTCATCAAATATTAACCCCATAATCTATCCATGACCCTTGCAAGATAGTGGAGGCTCCTATGTTTGATAATGCAGCCGACACAAAAGGGGTTTGAAGTACTAACTATAGGAACCTCCTCCTTGTAAGAAATAATCTATAATCACTCGGATCCTCGATAACACCACAACATAAAATATATTCTGAGTATCTTTTGGGTCATTCCTAGAAACTATGAACAATATATCATGATCACTGATCATGACCTTGAGGTATGATGTTAAACATCATGGAATCTAAAGTTCCACGTTAAAAAACCCTAATATGTAATGATTGAAGGTCTGAGCAAAATGATCCTAAACTGTTATGATAGATGGTGGACCTAAAAGTCCCTAAACTATAGTGATTAAAGGTTAGTGCTAAAATACCTTAAACTAAAATGATATAGGGTATTATATAAATGAAACTACACCATAAAAATAGAATGCCTGATCTAAAATACCTAAAACTACAATCACTGGATGTGTTCTCTAAAAGACCCTAAATTTAAGTGATTTAATTTCCTAGTTAAAAGACCCCAAACTAAAATGATATAATGTATATGTAAGATACCCTAATCTATAATAATATATGGAAGAATCTAAATTTCTTGAATCTACAACACAAAACTAATTTAGTCTTCATGAATGAAAAATAATTCAATTCCCACCATATGGCCATGATAGAAATCATATTTGTCTCTCCATTACTATCAACATTGGAAAAAGAATGGATAACCACCCTCATAGAAATATAATATACCCAATTGTACTTATGTGAATCATGTTATATATATATATTGTAGATATATCTGTAATCAATCTCATGATTGTGAGAATTTGAGAGCACTTACTGATTTGAATCTTTTTTGATTTATTTATTCAGATATAGAAATTTTCGATTACATTATATTAGATAAAGGATTTTTGTTTTTGGTGATTGATAAAATATTGGAGTAGTGATATGTCATGCACATCACGAATGAATGGAAAAAAGACTAAACATATAATTTTATATATACTTGTTCGATTTTATCATATAAGAGGAAAAATATCCACATTTCATTGTCTATAGAATATTCTAATAAAAAACGGATTACTGTTCAATGGTAAAGCTATAATAATATTTGATTGGATGAAATGGAAAATAGATAAGTTTCCATAAATAAAAATCAATTGAACACTAAATATCCAATCATCATTCCATATCTTCTACCGCCCCAAAATTGTGATCCTATATCGAGATCCATACAACACATATATAGTTCATAAAAGAGACAAATATACTTGAGTAAATCTCAAAAAAATATTTTTGAGAGGAATCATCACCACTTTTACTCAAGATAGTTTTTTCCAATATATAAACATATGGGATCAAAACGCAACCAGTTAGACATCCCACAAAATCATCTTCTGAGTAAAGTCAATAGAGAATGACACCAATCCTGATGACACGTTGATTCTCAAAAGATGAATAAAAACATCATCCAACAGGATGAACCTGTATAAGAGAAGCCAGTGCGATAGAGGAAAATTGTGTACATGAGATGGGAGTAACCTCTTCAGAACCCCATTATCAAAATTATCTAATATCATGGGTTAGTATTGTTATTTCAAGAAATCATAGACCATTTATTTTCTATGGGAGAATAACAATGGTGAGAATTAAAATCCATTTGAACAAAAGTATGTGTCATATGTGATTCAGATAAAATAAATTTTTTTCAAAAGTATGTAAAATTTCTGAAGCATCATGAACATCACAAGGATCAACAAAGTCTTTCATGAGCCACATCAAGGATTCATGAATCCATCGACTCGTAAAGATATAATATTTTATATTAACCTAATTGGAATCATGAAACTACATCATCCCTCAGAATACTCATGATCATATGACCTGTACATGTTCATTGGAGCCACATTATAATCAAATGATCATATGATCAAGCCAACAGATTTGGCGGAACTATCAATAAAATCGAGCATCCCCATGTCAATGGTTCAAAAAAAAGGGGTTTAGTTCATTTTTAACTCTAGTTAGTTATAGGTATAAAGGTTTATTGATGATGATTTATCACAAAATAGTATTATCATGAGCTCTGATAATAGATCTTGTAGTAATGTATTTAGATGAGGTTACCCAATAGAACCAGGGAATCATCTATGGTTAATCGAGTTTCTAGTTAATGAATTCTTTCTCCACTACCCTATTTATATGGAATTCCATAGAACAAAAAAGTCACTATACATACCATATTTCTTCCAATAAGTCAAATGGAGAAACCACAAAATACATCAGCATGCATTTACCTTCCTCACAACAGATCTGTAATCCCCACGAACATCACTCCTTAGGGGGGGAATATGTTTATGTCTTCAAAATTATCATCATGAAATTCACAATTGAAGAAATAGGTCAATATGTTTATTAATTTTCCCATAAAATAAATGAATATGTAGGTTGACATGATTATGTGGATCATGTGAACCCCTAGGAGACAAGCGATCACATGACCAGTTGAGAATAATTGGAATTGTAATTCATAACAAGTAACAAATGGAAGATCGTGAGAGGCCAGTTTTTTATAATATCTTTTTCTTCCCCCAAATCACATACAAAATCAATTTTCAGTTGTCGAAGTCTAGTTTGGATCCTCATGTCACACTACCTATAAAAATATGGATGCCATACCAATAATCAAAAAATACATGGAAACTATGGATAAGATATCAAAAATATGTGTCCTCTTGTAGCTGTAAAACCTACATGATACATTATAGATGAGGAGAATCCATACTGCATGATTAATCTAAACTATGATAACATTGATTCTAGAAATAACCAGGATTCTAACTATAACTATAATTCATAGGATATATGATCAATACACAAGCTCAAATATACAGTGCATGACTGTCAGCACATATGTATTTTCTAGCACCACATTCTTCCACGGTACGCTTATCCTTTAATAATACAACATTTTTCACTGTAAGCAACTTCATGTTCTAACACACCACGACCAACAAAACATGCCATTATGAATAGTAACAACCACATTTGAAATTTTATAAATTTTATTATTCATAATGGACCTCATTTTTTGATTGGGAATTTCAAAATTAATATAGGGTGACTTTTTGGTATTTTTATAAATACTTTCAATTTTTGATGAATAGTGATAAACAATGCGTTATTGCTTAAAAATGAATTTTTAATTAAATAATTAGTTATTTAATTATAAGTTATTTTAGGAAAATATAGATACATAATACCTATATATTTTCAATGTAATTCATTGAAGTAATTTTATAATAATATTAGATATATAATATTTTATTAAAATTTTTACTGCCTTTTACCCACATTCTATACGCATTATAAAATTTGCATAAAATATAATTTTTTATTTTTTTAATTTAATTTCAAGAATTCGAGTGACATGGTTGAAATCTATTTGTAAAATGTGTTTTAATAAGATGAAAATAACATTTTTTGAATAGTAACTTTTGAATTTTATTTAACATGTTTAAAAGTAAATAAGGTAATTGCAGGTAAAAATTATATTATAATTACCCAAGTATATGTCTTCATTATATGGGATAAGTTTATTTCGACAAAAATCAACCTTAAGATTAAAATATATATTTTTTGGTCCACTTTTATTATATTATGTCATTTATTATATTATTATTTAAAGAAGAGTTAAAAATGTTAAATTCATATATTAATAACTAATACATGTTTAATATAGAGTTATACATAATATAAATTCAAATATAAATATTAATTAGAAATATAAGATTATTTATAATGTAAAGGTATTTTCTTTATAATTTTTAGACATTAAATAAATTAATTTAATTAAGACAAAATAATGATTCGGTAATTACATTATTAATGAAAGATTAAAATAATTGATATTATAAATATCAAAATAAATTTAAATTGAGAGTTTTGATGAATTCCACAAAATTTTTAGGTTATAAGTACATTTTAGGGTTTATTAAATAAATTTTTTTGATGTTATAATGTTTTTATGACTTCCACAAAAACAAAACGCCAAATAGAGTCAAAATTGACATAAATGATTTTTTTATAAAAATACTATATTATTAATTGATATAATATTAAAAAATATAAGGTTATACCAATGGATTTATATATGTTTATATATATCAATACATAACCACTTCTGGTTCTCTTGTATTTTTATATTATGTTTATTAACCGTTTATTATAACAATACAAGAATACATGGTAAAAGAAAAACTATTTAACTAATAGTTACATATAAATGATAAGGTTTATATGATAACATAATCCAGACTAAAACCTATTGATTGATAGGTTTTTGACCCATCCCCACCTTATATTATAAATAAATCCTTTTTGAGCCATTATATACCAAATATGATTGTATAATAATGTAATATTTTTTGTCTTTCCTCAAGTGACCCCCACCTCCCTTATAACAGAGTATTTCCACTTCTCTCAAAATCACACCTCCAATGACATTTGGATTGGCCAACCCCTACTCAAATATAATTATAACTACCCTCACATCGACCTAGATAGCATACATTGAGCATACATCCAACCTATATATCCATTTTGATCAACACAAAAAGAACCACTCGAAAAAAAGATAATATTTTCACAACCTATTTCAATGTTCATTTCTTTTTCCACTTTCTCTTTCTATGTTGTTTCCAATCCAAAATAATAACTCTACTAATTTATAAATAATTTGATATTCTTAAAAATATGGTACAACCATGTTCATTAATCTATCCATCCTATGAATGGAACGTCACCATACATTTGTATGTACTGCTTACCGTCTTCAAATCGTGGTGTAGTTTGTTATTCAAACACTTCATTAATTAGATGGGTATAATAATGAGTATAAATTATGTAAATAATAAATATAAAATGATAATTATTATGTATATATGATATACCATCCAATTACATATAATTTCCCCATCAACATAATGATATTGTCGATCATGCGTATGTATGGATTATCATCACCATGAACGCGATGATATTCATTCCCAATCGTAAAAGTTCAAGAAGAATTTAAATTTTATGATTAAAAATATTTTATATAACATAATATAATTTTGGATATGAATCAAATACATCCTATAAATAACATATATGGCCTACATAACTAAGATTATTTTGAAAAAGAATCAGTTAACAAGCAAAATAATGACACTACTGAAATATTATTAACAAAGAAATATTAGAAGATCATATATGATATCATATTTATGTATGTGATTATTTTATAATTTAATTAAAATTATTTAACTATTATACATGAGGTTAACATACCTTTGATCATGGAAAAGTACAAGGTAAGGTTTAATTCTACAACATCTTCATTATTTGAGATTGCTTATACATGAGTATCCTCTGGGACTTCATTATCATCTTGACATGGTTTTATCAAAAATATATTTCAAAACATTTTTTTATTTCATATAATATAAGTTGAATTCATGTATATCCTTGTTTTAATTTTTATAAATATTTTTGAATCCAATATTTCGGTAGTTTTCCAAACAAGGTACTTTATGAAATTTTGAAGAATTAAGGAAAGAATGTTTTTAACAAATACAGCAAGTGAGGCTACTTTCTTCAGTTATAACACCTTCAAATATTCCATTACAATATTATAATAATATTTTTAAAATAAATTTTTTTATAATTATGTCACTTTTAAATGATTTCAAAATAGAAAGGGGTATTTCTCTCAAATAGTTCTCATTTCATCTTTGTCAATAACCATTGACTGATTTTACACTTGTTTGATGTTGATTTGTTATGATACAATCTTCTATATTGTATTGATTTTTTTTGATATGTTTGAATATGGATGTTTTATTTTTATACCATTCATAGTTTATGTTAATTTATTAACATTTCATATGATTTTTTAATACGAATGTTTATGTTAAGTTTCGACCATTTTATATGAGGAATGCAGTTGACTTAGTTACAGATTGATGGAGCCCGCTATAGCTTCTCAATGAATTGGTAGGTCTCATGGGAAAAACTAGTGTATTGGGAAAAGGCCGTGACAAAATATTATTTATATTCTTGGAACTATCCCATGACTATGTGGTTATGATGTTTGACATTATGCATTCCATCATTATGAAATTGTCTATTGATATTACATGTGATTATTTGACTAGTAGAATATTGATGTGAATAATTAAATAGAATTATTTGATTTAGAATTTCCATATTATTGGAATGTTTATGTTTTAAAGGATTGGGTTTTAGTCCTATACATTGCCTTAAATGTTTATTCTCTATTTGTGATAGTTTTTGTTATATTGTTGTCCTTACTGAGCATCTGAGCTCACCCCTTTATCATATTTTATTTTTCCACCGATTTGAAGAACTATATTATGATTAACCTATAGGAATGAGATAAGGGATATAAGAGTGTTCCAATGGGGCACAATGGTATTTTTTTATTTAATGATGAATTGTAAAAATTATGTATGTATCTAGTACATAAAAGTATGCTAAACTAATCATACATTCGTAACATTATTCCTTGAATCATGCTAATGTTATGTAATAATACACTAAATCTAGGTAACTAGGGTCAGGGTGTTACAATTGGTATAAAAGGATGTTTGTAAAAAATCATGGAAACTAGACGAATAAAAACTCTGATTAAAGAACATTACCCTGAGATAGAATTTGAGGATTTGTATAGAATAAATTCCTAGACTTTTGGTAATGTATAGATTTTGTGAGTATTCCAAGAAATACATCCATGTCTGGATATGTGCAATTATAGGCAGCTCTGCGACATATTTACCTTGGAGTGAAAACTCTTATAAGTAGTTGTGGGCATGACCCCGGGTATATTACTACACGACAATGGTCCTTGCATCACTCTTGGTTATGAAACTCATAGGGGATATTCATAGGATAATTCACAATTTCTTTATAAACCACTATGAAGGATTTATTTGTATATACCTATTTTAATGAAAACATTTTTATTCCTATAGATTATATCCATAAACTGTTTAATTTATGTTAAGTGTTATACAATATTGGAATTATGTATTGTGATTCATAATCTAATCTAGTGTATTCCATTATTTAGAATAGGCACCTAGTATAAGTAATAGAAATCATATCGATGCATGTAATCCATGTTGGTATTTCCCTCCAACTCACGATAATTATAGTGGAGCTTGTGATGCAACTGTTGTTGATCATCTTATTACCATACTGGGACAATTCACTCAGGTTATGAATAATAAGCTTACATGTGTGGAACACCATGATCCACAATGCAGTGGATCAATGTTAGACCGCTTCATGGGGTAACAAAAACTAACATTCAATGGGACAGACAATCCATTTGTAGCATAGCAATGGATCAGTTCCTTAGGGAAAATATTTCATACATTGGGGTGTAGTGAAAGGAAAAAAGTGGTCATGGTAGTTTATCGCCTCATGGGAGATGCAGATCAATGGTGGTCAGTAATTAAAAACACAATGGGAAATGAATAAGTATAAAATATATAATTATGGGAGTTTAAATAACATTTCTTATATAAATACATTCCTCATAACCATCGAGCAGATATGGAAAAAAAATTCTCAGTCTAAGGAAAAAGGAAGATTATAATGTCACAAAGTATAAGGACAACATTACATGGTTACCAAGGCATGAAAAAAATTATATAAGTAACCCACGTAGATAGATTGATAGATTATTTAATGGGTTTAAACCAATTCTCCATCAAGCATTTGTCTCACAATCCTTCTCATCATACGAAGATATTGTCTCAGGTTTTATCAAGACAAAAAAGAAAATATCTATGTCTTACAACATTAATAAAAATAAGGTGAAAAAGATATTTTTTGAACACTTTAGAAATTGAAATAAGGGGAATATGGGAGAAGTTGAATTTATACCCTACGGCAAATGTGAGAAGAAACACCATGGTACATTCCTGAAGGGAATGATAGTCTGTAGCATGTGTGGTGAAAACTTCCCCCAAGATCATGATTGTAAGGTAAAGAAAGAGGTTGTCAATGTTGATTTCTACATTTGTAAAGAAATGGGGCATTACGAAAATGAATGTCTTAAGCGTCAAGGAATATTCCCTCAGAAAAGTCCCAGGGAGGAAGGCCCAGCTTATGAAATCACTACTACTGAGGCTGATGCTTTGAAAAATGTGGTGGATGATAATTTAATGGTTTCCACATGTTTATCCATTGATTTATTTGATTCTGGATCATTTCATTGTTTTATATCATCCCAGTTTGCTAAGAAAATTAGATAATTTCAATTTGGTTTAACAAGGGAGTTTTCTGTCAAAACTCATAAGGGATGTATCATTGCAATAATGATTTGTGAAAAAGTTCTCATTAGAGAATATAAACTTTCTTTATCCGATGATCTCATTTTCATTCCCAAGATTGAATATGATATAATCCTCTGTATGTATTTTATTTTAGACAATGATGCGAAAATTTATTGTAAGAAGTGGGAGGTTACAATTTTAGATAATGATAAAGAGTACCATATCTTTAGAGTAGAAACCTCACCATCTAATTATTATCTAGATCCATCCCATGTAGGTCTAATAAATTCAATTATTGGAGTGTAAGAGATTCAAATAACTATGGGTGAGTAAAGGAATGTTCAAATAGATTATGTACATATTATTCAAGAATATGTTGATGTGTTTCCCGAAAATTTACATAGACATCCTCTAGAATGAGAAATTGAGTTTTCCATTAATTTAATTCCTGGTTCAAGGCCTATATCAAAGACCCCATGTAGAATGGACATGATGTAATTAGTTACACAAAAGAAACAACAATAAGAATTGAGTAATAACAAATTTATTCACCCTAGTGTTTCTCCATGGGGATCCCTTGTTCTTTTTGTTAAGTAGAAAGTTGGATATATGGGGTTGAGCATTGACTACTGGGAGATCAATGATATGGAAATAAAAAACATGTACCCCTACCTTTCATTGATGATTTATTTGATAAAATTCATGGAGCTCAATATTTTTCAAAGATTGACCTTCGATATAGATATCATCAGTTGTGTGTGAAGAAGGAAGACATTCTAAAGATAGCATTTCATACCTGGTATGGGCATTACATGTTTACAGTCATGCCTTTTGGACGGACGAATGTACCCTCTATCTACATGGATGTAATTTATAGTGTTTTCAACGAATATCATGATGAATTTTTAGTTGCATTTTTTGAAGATAAATTGGTATAATCAATAATCTACTAATATCAAGAATGTAACATGAACAATATTCTAAAAACCCACAGAATATATGAATTATATTAGAGGTTTAGAAAGTGTGAATTAGGGTTTCAATAAATTCATTTTCTTGGCCATATTGTCTCTAAGGATGGAATCTTTGTTGATCCTTCAAAGACCAATGCAATCTAAGAATTTCTTGCATTGATAATTATAACATAGGTACACATTTTTATTGGTTTAGAAGGTTATTATCGGATTTTCATCCTGAATTTTTCCCGATTGGAAAACTCATTCACCAATATCTCATGTAAAGGGGTTAAATTTGTTTGGAAAAATGTGAGTGAAGAATGTTTTGAAAAACTAAAGAGAAAATTAGTCAATTATCTTATCATGACTCTACTATCAAGGAATTATGGGTTTAATATTTAATGTAAAGATTCAATGATAGGACACTGTTGTGTCCTTATGAAGAACGAAAGGGTTATTGCCTATAAATAACAATAACTAAAAATTCATGAAAAAAATCTATCCTACTCTTGGTCTTCAGTTAGAATATATAATCTTTACTTTGAAGATATGGAGAAAATATCTCTATGGAGAAAAATGTGAGATCTATTTCAATCACAAGAGTTTGAAGTATATTTTTTCTCACAGAAAGAACTCAATTTGAGGCAAAGAAATTGGCTTCAACTACTCAATTATTATGATTTCCCTATACACTACCACTTGCTGTAGGAAAATAAGGTGGTAGATTCTTTGATTAGAATGTATCATGGAGTTATTAACAAGATGAGAGATAAAATGAATCCTATGTTCATGGATCTAGTAAAGGTGGGTAATGGAATAATCATGGAAGGTGAAACATTAATTATTATTCAAATGGTTTCCAATCCAAATTTACTATGATGGATAAAAATCTCCCAAACTATTGATGAGGAGTTACAAATAAAATTAAACCATTGAATGATGGTAGATTGATTGACTTTGTATATGAAGTTGTAATTTTGTAATTTGGGAAGATACTTTATGTTCATGACATACCTAATCATAAAAGGGAATGGTTGAATGATGCTCATAGATCCAATTTCTCTATAAATTCTGTTATCACTAATATTTTTAGAGACTTTAAGGAACACTTTTGGTGGGACAACATGAAGAAGGAGATTTATGATTATGTGTCATGATTTATGGTTGGTCAACAGGTGAAAGCTAGAAGACAACATTATAAAGAAGTCATGAAACCTCTTCCCATACCTGAGTGAAAATGTTATATTATTTAGATGGAAACTATAATGGGGTTACCAAATACTCAATGAAGGAATGATGCAATATATGTCACCATTATTTGTCTTATCAAATCAACATATTTTCTTGATATAAGAGAAGATTTACAACTGGAACGTTTAGCATGACAGTATATTAATGAAGTTGTAAGACATTATTTAGTACCCATATTGATTGTTTCTGATTTCCATCCCCATTTTACATCAAGATTCTGGAAAAGTATTCTAAAGGCCATGGATACTTAACTTTGTTTGAGAACTGCCTACCACCCTTAAACTGAGGGAAAATCAGAAAAGAGTATTCATGACTTAGAAGCCTTGTTGAGATCTTACTCACATGACATTCAAGGTATGTGGAATCATTATTTACCTCAGGTAGAATTTTCCTATAACAATAGATTCCATTCATGTATTTAGATTACACCATATGAAGCATTATATTAGAAGAGATGTCGCACATCAACTTGTTGGGATGATTTTGGTGAAATAAAACTCGTAATCCCAAAACATGTTGAGGAAAAATTGGAAATGGTGAAGGTTATCCAAACCCACATCAATGTAGCTCAAAGTAGGTAAAAGATATATACTGATAACAGAAGGAATGATTTGTAATTTCAAGTAAGAGATAATTTTTTCATGAATATATCTCCATGGAAGGGTGTTAAATGATTCAGTAAGAAGTGAAAATAAATTATCAGGTATATCGGACCTTTTGAAATTCTAGATAGTATTGGAGTTTTATTATATTGTCTTCCAATGCCGCCAAGTCTCTCCAAAGTTCATGATGCCTTCCACGTATCACTGTTGATAAAATACATGCTTGACCTAACGCATGTACTCACCTATGATGAAATAGAACTGGAACCTGACCTGTTCTATTGGGAAGAGACTATTAGAATTCTGGATACTAGATTACATATGTTGAGAACCGTAAAAAAAATCTGGAGAATGTTTTATGGAGAAACCATAAGAAGGAAGAGGTAACGTGGGAAACTGAGGAATATATGATGAATAACCACTCGAATATTTTTATGCAATAATATTCCATAAATTTTATTGATTGAATTATTTAAAGTATGTAAGAATTTAACACCCAAAGCTTCCACATTATGCTTCTTTTTAAATAATACAATAGATTGAATTATACGAAAATTCGAGTTCTAACAGACCACATCCAATCAAACTAGACATTATGAATATTAATACCCCCTTTTTGAAATTTCATAAATTTTAATTTTCAAAATGGGATTCATTTTTTGGATTTGGAATATAAAAATTAGATTAGAGTGAGTTTTGGGTCTTTTTCTTAAAACAGTCAATTTTTGATGAATTGCGAAAAACACTGCATTCTTGTTTAAAACTGACTTTTTTATTTAAGTAATTTCTTAATTTTATTTAAATTAATTTTAGGAAAATAAATATAATTTATACCTATATATGTTCAATGTAATTCATTGAATCATTTTATAGTAAAATTCGATATAAAAATTTTTATTGAACTTTTAACAGTCTTTTAACCACCTTCTAAAAGAATTTGCAAATCTTAATAAAACATAATTTTACCAAATATGTGAATTTAATTTCAAAAATCCAAGAGACATGGTTGACATAATTATGTAAAATTTGGTTCAATAAGATGAAAATATATTTTGGGGAATATTAACTTTTGACTTTTTTTACCGTAGTTAAATGTAAATAGTGTAATTAATGGTAAAAGAATTGACATTATAACTACCCCATCACTTGACCTAATTCAATTGGATATGTGTGTTTTGACCAAATACAACCTTATGAATATAATTTTATCCTTTTGTTCCACATGGATAAAATTTGGACATTTATTATTATTTTATTTAAAGAATAGTTATAAGTGTTAAATATAATTTTTAATAACAAAACCATTTTTAATATAGGGATATAAAAAAGATAAATTAGACTATAAATATGCATTATAAATCTGAAAATATTTCATACATAATGGTATTTTATTTATAATTTATAGACACTAAATAATTAAATTTAGTTATGACACAATAATGATGTAATAATTACCATATTAATGAAATATTAAAATAATTAATATTATAAATATCCAAATAAATGTAAATTGAGAAATATGATTAATTAATCTAATTTTCTAGGATAAAATGAAATTTTATAGTTTATTAAAAAAAATTTAAGTGAAAAATCTATTACGACTTTCACAAAAATTAAATACCAAATAGTGTCAAAATGAACGTAAATGAGTTTAAAAAAGAAATACAATATTATTAATTAATATAATATTATAAAAAATCTAAGGATTATCCAATGAACTTATATAAGTTCATATATATCAATAATGAACCAATTAGTATTCTCTTGTATTTTATAGTATGTTTATTAACCATTTATTATTATAATACAAGTATACATGGTAAAAGATAAAATATTTAACTAATAGTTAAATCTTAAAGATTAGGTTAATATGTTGACCTCAACCTCTCTAAAACCTATTGGCTGATAGTTTTTAGACCCATCCCTACCTTATTCTATAAATAAATCCTTTTGTGCCATTATAAACTCAATATGATTTTATAATAAAATAATATTTTAGGCTTTTCCTAAAGTGACCCTCACCTCTCTTATAAAAGGGTTCTTCCCCTTCTCTCAAAATCACTTCTAAAAAACCATTTTTCTCGGCCACAAACTTCTCAAAATCATCACAACATCTCTCAAATATACATAGAGGCCTTACATTGATTATAAATCCAACTTATTGAGTCTTTGTGATCAACTCAAGAGGAAACACCTGAAATAAAGATAAGAACTTCACCACCTCTTTCTATGTTCTTTTCTTATTCAATTTTCTTTTTATATGTTGTTTCCCTATCAAAATAATTTCTCCAGTAACTTATACGTACTTTTATTTTATTAAAAATATTGTACAAACATGGTCATTATTGTATCCATCCTATGAATTAAAAGTCACCATATATGCGTATGTACGGTTTACCGTCTCTACGTCGTGGTGTAGTTTGTTATTCAATCACTTCATTATTTGGATGGGTATAATATTGATTATAACTGATTTAATTAATAAATATATAATTTTAATTATTTTTTATATATTATATACCATCCAATTATATATGATATTACAATCAATAGAATGATATTGTCGCTCGTGCGTACGTACAGATTACCGTCTCCACAAACGCGATGAAATTCATTCACTGTTATAACTTTTCATGAATAATATTCCTTTTAGGAATAAAAATATTTTTTTTGAATTTAATATAATTATGGATATGTATCAAATACATATTTTCCATAACAAACATGGCTTACGTAACCAATCATATAAAGTAAAACTAGTCTGTTAACACAAGAAACTATGATACTTCTGAAATATCATTGACAAAGCAATGTTAAAAGATCGTATATGATATAATATTTATGTATGTGGTTATTTTATAATTTAGTAACAATTATTTAACTAATATACATGAGTTTAATGTACCCTCGTTTTATTAAAAGTACAAAGTAACGATTAATACAACAATCGCTTCAGTATCTAAGGTTGTTTCTAGATGAATATCCACTAGGACTCTTTATCATCCACATCCATGTCTATTAAAAAATGAATTGAATTTTTTTTACTATTTCCTATAATATCGGTTAAAGTTATTTATATCCTTGTTTGACTTTTAATAACAAAATTATAGGAATCATTCATTCATTTTCCTAACAAGGTACTTTGTAACCTTTTTGTCGAATTATGGAAAGAATGATTACTTAACTTATACAGTGAGTGTGGCTATTTTCTGCCTTTATAATAACTTGAAAGCATCCCATACAATATTATAAAGAATATTTTTAAAATAAATGTTTTAATTTATTATTATATGACTTTTAAATGATTTCAAAATTGAAATAAATATTACTCCCAAATAGTTTTGATTTTATCTATGTCAACATCCTTTGATGGATTTTACACTTGTTTAGAAGTTGATATATTACAATAAAATATTTCAAATTATATTAATGGTTTTTATGATATGTATGACTATGGATGTGTTATTTTGACACCATTCATAGTTTATGGATAATGCATAAACATTTAAATTTTGTAGTTTTCTTGCGAATGTTAATTTTATGTTTCAACCTTTTCACATGAGGAATACACTCGACTTAGTAAGTGATTGGTGAAGCCCGCTATTTATCCAAGATTCATCATTAGGTCTCATGAAACAAACTAGTGTCTTGGAACGAGTCCTTTATAAAATCGTATTTGATTACTTTGCACGAGGCATTTACTATGTAGTTATGATGTCTGACATTATGCATTCCATCATTATTATAATGGATAATGATATTACATGTGATTATTAGACTACTATAATATCTATGTGAATAATTAAATAGAATTATTTGATTTATCTATGCCATATTATGATAAAGATTAAATATACAATTCTTGTGTTTTAGTCTTATATATTTCCTAAAATGTTTATTCTTATTTATAATAGTTTCCACTATATTCTTATCTATACTGAGAATCTGACCTCAACCCTTTCTTAAGTTTTATTTTTCCCAGAATGAAAAGAATTAAATTACGATAGACCTTCAAAAATAGTCTAAGTGATATAAGTGTGTTATAAGGGGACACAATTTTTGTTTTATTTCTTGATTCATTGTGAAACTTATGTACACATCTAATACTTCCAAGGATACTAAACTGATCTGTCTTTCGGGACATGATTCTTTGTATCATGACAATGTTATGTAACAATTACCTAACTCTGGGTAATATGGGTTACTGTGTTACATATTTTTAGTATGATGGTGTACCATATGTGTTTTAATGAACTACATTTTTTGTATTCCTAATAATAACATCATACATGAGAGGCCTCATAATAGATCAATAAACCCTTATGAATGCCAAACTACATCCCTTCATGGATTTATATTCGGACATTATCAGTTATATGAAATTAGTGTATAAACAATATATCATTATAGGGGAATCGATTAAGAACCACAGATACATACAAATGAATCACGATGAGGAGAATTATATTCCTAAACAACATTCATACAACACTAAAAGTTCCCCAACCTTTGTAAAATGAAAAGTGTAATGAAAGGTGTAGAAGGTGGGAGCCTCTTATTATCATAAACATCATGTGATGCACCTTTTATGACCTACAAGACGCCATAATTAGTCATCGAAATGTCATCCTCATCTCATGAATGTTCATTGGCAGTACATCCATATCAACCAAAGAGCCTCTAACATGTCTATGTAACAACATGCTCCCTCATTAGCTATATAAAAAAAATGGATTTTTATGAAATGATAACACATCTCCACAGAACCACTTTTTGGTGACATCACACATCACCAATGGGTAGAAAGGAAATCCTTAAGAAAACTCATACAAATCCTGAATTCCCTCCTATTTTTAGAATAAACAAATAAAATAAAAATAGGAAATGAATGGGGCCTCTTGTGGTCAAAAAATTTATACACTATATATAGGTTGTCCACAAAACAGTCCTGGAAAGACACTGTGACATGTCATCTCACATGGATACCTGGTATCGTAATGGACCGTGAAATTTCAATAAGATGATATGAAAGTCCTTTAGCAAGTCAACATGAGAAAAACATCCCCCATTAGTTGGATATAATTCAAAAAAGGGGAATTATTGGTCTGGTTTGATGGTAAATAAAAATCATAAAATCAATATTGAGTAACCTATTGGAGGACTTCATAATGATTGATGACAATGAATCACCCCACTAACTCATTCTTGGATTCAAGTGATGTGTTCCACAAAAAGAGTTTGACAACTGGGGTGGAGATGCCTATAAATCCCCTACCCCATCATCAAATATGATGTTTTCCTTATTTCATCCATATGTGGATAGACGATGAACTATGGAAAATTTAAGGCACTGGCTGAACTTGAAACTAGTGAAATGTCATATTAAGTAAGATCCCAGGAACAAATAGATAAATCTTACAGCATGAATAATCCCTTCACGTGATGAATCATATAAAATGTGAGGGAAATCAGGAATGACACATGAAGGGCATCCCTTATACAATTGAAATCTGTGGAGACATAAAAAATATAACACTGAATCAATCCACCACTAGGACATGTCAGCCAAGTCATATTATGCTCATTTGGTATACTATTTGGATCATTAGATGTACCCTGTACATGTCATGAAAAGTCTCAAGGTTCCCCTGTGCATTCCACCCAAGTCATAGGAAACCATATGGGATAGCTATCCAATCATTACAGTGTCCATCAGACATATTTAATGAATCATATAATTGAACTAGCTAACATTTCAAAAGAATCGTGATATTTCGGGTCATGTCAAATTTATCTTGAGACTCCCTCCGAGCACACCAACTAGATCTCATGATTATGTCCTGACATGTCATCCTTGATCAAACATCACCCTCGATAATTATTTCATTGACCCACATGATTACATCTTGGGAACATCATCCAGATATCACAATGAACTCCATACATTTCATTCTGGTTCATGTGTCCTCTTGTGAGGCATGTCACATGGAGGATTGCAACAACCTCTAGGTGTCCCAACTAGCTTTCATGATAACTCCAATGAATGTCACCTAGATCATGTGATTCACTCTCAGCATGTCAGTATAGATAATTTGATGGCATCCATGATCATACAAACATGTCTCACATTTTACTTTGGATATTCATCCTTTATCAGGCAATGAACCTCAAGCATTCCATCCAAGATATGAATTTTCACTCATAAAATCCCACTGGTTCTTGCGATTTTACTTGAACTTGTATACAATGTAACTAGACAAGTATGTAAATACTCCGACTATTAAATATGAATACCAATGAATTTAGAAAGTATAATTGATTCATTTCTGATAGACAATCTTTCTAGGTCTTCCAGGTAAACTTTGGTGGGTTATACCCAACAAACTAATCTATGATGACTCTAATTCCTTCCATAACTAGGATATGTTGGATTCCTATCTGTGGGCCAATATCTATATGAAATTGCAAATTTATTTCACATTAAAAGTGTCCCACATCCATAATATATGAGATTAGTTATTTTTTCCACATATTTATCACACTGAGTATAGGTCACATGGCTATAGGTTGTTGCAATAATCATATCATTTTCATTATAAGCATCTATAAGGATAAGAGCGACGTTAGTGTGTAACACCATACCAATTGAAACATTGGGACTTTGATTCCCCCCATAAAAAAATATGTAGGTAGCCTACCTAATGCCTAAGATCAAATAAGAATCCACATGGTTGTGTGTCTCTTCATGGATTGGACATTTCAAGAATAATGAAAAAATCCTTTTTGTGGGATGATCATTCTACCTAATCCTTCAGTGACTGAGAATACAACATAACTATGATGAGTCCGATTCCAACCCTATCCAATAAATATAATATGCCCCCGGCGTATTTATCTATATATTAGACATTTTAACATATGTCCAAGTACATGTGACCCCAATATATATGAAATGAGGATTTTCACATGTTATCCCTTCATTCTCAATCTAAGCATAGCTCACCTAGGAATTGGGAGTCACACTAAACATATAACAGGAATAATGAATCTATACCATGAAGGGAATTATTAGTATATGATCCTTGATGATTGACATGACATAAGCCTCCCCTATATAAGATCATATAACTTGGTGTCGGTTCAATGGGTGTGAATGAACTATGGTAAAAATGATTATAGATATAACTAGGATTCAAAGGATATGTGCTTGAGACTCAACCTCGAATATACAGTGAATGAGTGTCATCCCATATGATCTTTTTTTGTATGATGGTAAACTAAAATGGTTTTAATGAAATGAATTTTTTTGATTATTAATAATAACAAGATTCATAAGAGGCCATATAATAAATCAATCAATCCCTAGGAATATCAAACTACATCCCTTCATGGCTTTATATTCAGGCAATCTTGGTTATATGACATTATCAAATAAAATATAATTTATTAAATGGAAATGGATTAAGAACCACATATATATATATATAGATGGATTCACTAAGGATATATTTTTATTCTTCTACACATAAATAGAGTTAACCCATGAACATTTTGTTTGGGTAACCTATCCTATATGGGGATTGGAAGAGATTATAGAACATATTTTAAATATGTAGGTGATTCCTATAGTATGATGTAATTCCTCCCAATAGGGTGTGATAATCATGACCTCACATCCATATGACCAATGAATATCCCTAAGAGTCACTGGGTTAGAAAACCCCCATTGACCACATGTGTTTTGAATTAAGTTATATACATTGTTATAGACGAGGGAACTGTTATGATTTTATAATGAAGAATAATGAAATGGTAAACCTATTGAGATAGATTGAAAAAAGCATTTAAGCCACAAAAATCAAATTCTAAGGCTAATCCAATTTATATTATAATTTCATTTACATGTTTTAGGGAATTTTAAAATATTAATTTCTATATTTAAATGCTAATTGTTTACAAATGTTGGTAAATTATACATTATTTTTTATTCATGCAAGGATACTTCTAATCGTTGGAAAAGGAATGAAAAGAGAAAAACATGGTATCTAAAATACACTTCACATAGATTTTCCTCACTCACTGTGTGATTCTAGATTTCTGAGGATACACCGAAGCTAAAAATATAGAGTAGAACAATTAAAAACTATAATTTTTATTTATATGTTGTGACATCATCTGAATAATAAGAATATCAGGAAAATGTTTGATGTGTTGACTTATTGTCAATAACAATTATAAGTTGCATAAAAACATTATTCCACATTAGTTTTTTCGATAGATATTTATGAAAGGGGTACACCTAAATTAATGTCACATGGAAATTCAATGATTACATGTCGTGTAGATTCACCAGACAAGATTTCAATATAAAAAATCTGTGTATCTTCAATTTTTCACATAATTTATAAAAAGGGACCCAGCCTAGACCTCATATGGACCAAATAATTATGTAATTATTTAATACCAGAGCCCATATAAAGCATATAAAAGGTAGGACATGATGCTTTTATTGTGGAAACTCAGATCTAAAGACCAAATATTTGAACTAGAATCTATATGGCCTTTTTTAAGTCCTTTTTATTTTCATTATTACTTTATTTTATTTTCCCCTTAACTATTATTATATCATCACTTGGATAATGGTTTATACCTAAATTATAATAGGGTAATGTAATCAAATGGGGGTGTTATATTTATTTCATTTATTTTATTAATGTATTAGTTTTTCTACAATTTTATATTCATATTCTAATCCCTTTTTTCATTTATGATGTACATTTATATTTGAATCAAAAAGAAACTTTATAATTGTGCAAATGAAAACCATATATTAGGAGTGACACTTCTCGAAATTAGAGGGAATTAAGCTGAAACACAGTATCGAGATAATATTTATTTGGTAAGACCCTAAATTACTAAACTATAGAAAATAGTTTGTTACTTCATTGAAAATGGGATACCAATACCATTGGAACTTCCCCATATCACCTTTGACACAAATCATGACTCAATATATTTTATAAAATCCAATGTCATCTAAACCCAAATATTTCAAAACCCCTAAACTCTTTTACATTGTATCATAACAAATCAACCTCCATTACATTCTTGTTTTTTTATTATAATCAAATCAAACCAATTTTTCCCCACCAACTTCACCAAATAAATATATTTAAATCTATTGAAATTATAATCAATTATAGTTCATTATAAATGATGGTTGATCTTGACCGACTACTACACTCTTTTTAGTTATTTAACTATATATATGAATTTTTATAAAAAAAAAATCACAGACTAGTATAGAAATTACAATGCCTTCAAGTACTATAAATCTAATTCCATTGTTGGGGATGGTTTTTTTTTATTTTTTATTATTTTCCTAAAATATTGTTTTTATTGATTTATTTAAATTACACCATTTATATTGGCTATGTTCAGGATATGAATATTAAATATTTAATCGTTATATGATTAATTGCAATATCCTGTCAAATGAAAAAGTCATTTCTAAAAATGAAACCATTATAAAATAAGATCATAGATTAAAATCAAAGCATCTGTAGAGGGAGATAAGTAACTTCAACATCCTATAGTAGTTCAATGAGATTTGACACTGAGGATACTTGCAGAAAATGGAAGGTTGTCGAAAAATGATTTCAATTGATCATCCTAGGACCCCTATTACAACAAACTAATTTTAGTTAAACCCTAAAATCAAATTAATGATATCTAACATCATGAAATTCAATGGACATTGATATGAGGATCTGAAAACACATATGGGAAACTTGGTTGAGATCTACGACACATTTCAACTATAGAATGTGTAAATAAATGTGGCAAGATAGTGTCTTTTTCGACATTCATTACATCAGAGAGATATATATTGTATTATATGAAATCCATCAAATTACATCACTAAATGTGATGATCTGGGAAAAAACATCCTCAACCATTTCCTTCCACCTTCTATGAAAATGCGAATAAGGGTAAATATTAAAATATTTTTTCAATTTGAAGATGAATCGATGTATTCTTCCTAGTAATGATACTGTGATTTGACTCGGAAAATAATTCATCGTGCAATAGACCTATGGTGGCTAGTCCAAAAATTATATAAGATTTCGGCATAGGGATTCATGTCAAATAATGATGCTTTACTTGAAGGATCATTAAACAAGAATTCTCCTAAAGAGACCTACACATTTTATTGTACGAGATGGAGACAAACTGATTATAGTGGAAAGGAGAGGGGACACAACATAATGGTGTTAATGTGGTCAACAAAAATGACTACATGGAGGAACAACATGAATAATTAACATTGTTGATATAAATCATGATGGAAAAATAGAAAACCTCTAAAGGTATCTTTGTAAATGATTTAAATTATACTGATTATAATCGTTGTAATCAATTTCTAGGTTGGATACCTCAACAACAACAAAGAAATCATTAAATTATAGAAGGGAACCATCATCAAGCACCCCAAGGGATAACACCAATGCGAAAGATCAATATATTTGAAGACAAAATGGAAATATTCATGATCGCTTCTGGGGTATTACTCAATGAAATAAAAGAACAACCATAAAACCAAAAGGATTCGTTAAGTAATATGGAACATCAATTTGGATAAACTGTAGATCATCATAGAGAGAGACCTAGATGAACTCTTCCAGGATTCCATGAAGTAAACCAACATTATGATTTAATATTTTTAGATCCTAGAAGTTGAATGAAATGAAAAGTATTTTACGAATAATTTTCCAAAAACGAACTAGTGGAAGCAAGAGAAGAAGAAGATTACATTGAATAAGAAGCGGAAGAAGAATAATAAGAGAAACCTAAATATATGAAAAAAATTAGTTTCCATAATTAAAGGTTAATGTGATAAAAAATGTACAAAACATTATGATTATTAATCATATTAAAAAAATTCATATTATATACCCCAAACAAAGGCTCTCACAAATATAGCAGCATATGAAAAATCCATGACAGATCTACTAACACCCATGAAAAAGCTACAATAAATTGGAATTATTCCTGTCACATGAGATTGTTTGTTAGTGGTATGAAAGGACCTACCTATGATGCAATGTGATCCAGATTCCTTTTCAATTCCCATCTCTATCGAAGCTATCAAATGTTGAAAATAATTTTGTGAAATAAGTTCAAGTATGAATATCATGACGTATAATACATTCATGAATTCATGTATTTAATCCATAAATACAAAAAAAATTACACTCCAATTAGAAGACTAAATAGTTATGTATCCCAAGGACCCATTAATTACATCCAAATTATTGTTGATAAATATTCTTCCCCATCAACTTCTTTCTACAGGATATAAAAGATGGGAGAAATACACACATTCTACGAAGGCAATTAATAGCCATATGGAATTCATAAATCACTATGAAATTTGGATAACTGTGTTTGAGATTTAGAATTGATCATGTGAGTTTCAATATTTACAGAGAAATGAATAACTATGTTTTAGAAGAGGATGGAGAGTTTGGAGAAGGAAAACGCCTGATGTTGGTGATTTCATTGATATTATAGTGGTACATGAGTAAGATGTTGTTGTAAAGGAGGATAATCAATGGAATATGATGTGAATATGAATACTAAGACCACTAACACATGAAGGGGTACTAAATCCAATATATTTGATAAATTACAAAAATTATCAATGATAGATGAACATCCATTTACTCTATAAAGATTGAGGATGTAATAAGAAATAAATCCAATGGAGATCAAGTAAGTAGAACCATGAGGGATATTTAATATGTTCATGGAATATGTAAAGGGGATGACCAATGTGGGTAGGACACAACTGAGGAAAATCACATACTCCAATGAGGTAAAAAAATTCCAATCATCTGTCATGTGAGAAAAAGATATATGAGGTAATTTCAATCTAACTAATGTAAAAAAGTTATTCTAAGTAGAAAAACATTTTTTGTATTTATTTATTATTATTTAGAGAAACAAATTATCTCCAATAAAATATTTTAAAATTCAATGATAATGGCTTGTTCTTTCACTTTTTCATTTTGAATTTGGAGGAACATGATGAACCAAGGTGGAAGCCCCATAAATCAAAATAAGATGCACCAACATTACTCATCATGATAGGAATTTAAATGTCGTTAATCATTAGAAAAAAAAACATTCAGATCCATTATTAATGAATCAATTTCAATGGGGAACGAGTTTCAAAATCAAAAAAAAAAATCTTTCATATTCCCCACATTTAATTACTTATTTTCTGCATATTTCAAGCCACACAATTGATTCTTTCTTCAATAATCGAACTATAAGAACAAAACATCCTATGACCATTATCATTCCATGATATTTAAATTTTTTTAAAATAAATTTGATTGAGAATAATGGATAAAATAATTAGTATATAAAACCATAAGGATTTGGATTTGAAAAACAATTACTTATGGGAGAATGTGGATCTTTGTAAATGCAATTTTTCTAATACATTTTTATCCTTTGAATTTATGAAAATTCCATTAATTGATTTATTTATTAATATCCATTTCAATGAGTAATTGTACCTCCCAATATTCTCATTCCCAAGGCATCCACTGAGCTAATATTTTATGAGATAATAAGGGATTTATTCCTCAAGAAAATTCATTACATATTATTGACACTATAACTAAACATAATAACTTTTAACATGATTGAGAAATATTTTTTAAACCTTTATACAAATACCCACCTTACATCAATGCATTTTACACCCTTAGAATCCATGAATAGTTTTGATTGAATATGATCCATGATAAAAGCCTATCTTAACCACTCTTACCATCCACTAAATATATTTAATGATTATCAAACATAATAGTGGGGGAAATAATGAATAGTAGAATGGATGGTTATTTATTAATGAATAAGTGTAGGGAAATGTCTTGTGATTTGTTGAAGTAACATTCATTGAATTTATTACACTCCTTAAAAAATGTGTAGTTTGTAGAGAAATTCAAAAATCACCATTTAAACGACCGGTGATCTTGTTATAACTATTAAAAATAGGTTCATGAGGATATCATTATGGGTTGGGTTGTGGATGTGATAATTTTACACAGAAAATCATTCGAAATATAAATGAAAATAAAAAATTAGGGTATTTAATAAATGAAATTCCATCACGTTATGAGAATACATTGAGATATTGGGGGAAAACGAGACAAACATTGAGTTATTTTTTATTATAATAAAAATTAATTTATATTTGATCTTCCTTTTGATCCTTACATGATTTACATCAATTACCTACCTTCCCTAGGCCTCAGACTCATTTTATTATAAATAATTATTTTTTCATGATTATTCATGATTCTGTCATTATGCATTGGATATGTTAGATTCCATGTAAGACTATTGTACATTCCATGTTCCTGAGGTATTTATGTCAAACTATTCATTCCTACCCTAACATTGAACCAATGTAGTCAAAGGGAGGTAAATTTAAAATGGAATGTGTAATGATAATTAATTGAAAAATGTAAATGATATATTGAAAATGATTTGTTATTTAAAAGGAGAAAAGTAAATTACCTTTTCTATTTATATTTTTTTAAAACTGCGAAATTGATAAATTCCATATATGTGACGCTTAAACATTTATTTATCCATTTTATAAATTTTTTATTGAAATTTAATTTAGAGAAGGGTAAAATGAACATATGTTGTATCATTTTATTATTAAATCATTAAAGAAAAGTATGTATTTAGATATGGGGATATTTTATATCGGTATTTTATGAATTTATTTAAGGGTAATTTAATTTAATAATCGATATATTTAAATGATAATTCCTAACAAAACATTGATTTTTTTGAATGTATAAAATGTATCATAAGAAAAAGAAACAAAAAAAGTCAAATAATGGAGCTAAATGACACTTCACACCATGATCAAATCCAATTAACATGAAACCATATTTTTTTGGGTACAACAAAGATAGAAAACTATTGAAAATTGAATACACGTCGTGTAATTAATTTACATGTCATGACTTTATCTAAACAAGTAGCCACTTAAGACTAGTAGTGATAAGTTTTTGTGATGTGAAGAACAAAATTTATAAGTCGTTTAAACACATTATACCATGTGAGTAATTTTGTGATGTTTTTTGGAAGAGTTAAAATAAAATACATGTCACCTAGAAATTCAATGTTTACATGCCATGTAAACACATTCACATCATGTAAATTTACAGGATGAGATTTCAAAGTACACGTTATGTGTATCTTCTATTTTTCACCCAATCTATTTCAGGGGACCTACCATAGACCACCTATCTACAAAATATTCATGACATAAATTAATATCAGATCCCATATTGAGCCTATAAAATGGGTTATATGCTACAACTACTGGGGGAATTAAAATCCAAATACCAAAAAATTGAGAATGATGCTTCCATAACCTTCTATGTTCTTTTTTTCATTATGACCTCATTTTATTTTATCCTCCCCCTTATTATCTCATCACTAGGAGGTGGGGATACATACCCTATGTGATTGGGTAGTTTAGTATATGGGGTGATTTATGTTGGATTTACTACATTTAAATTTTTTTCATGTATTCATTTGTTTCAATTTAATATTCTACTTCCAATACCATTATTTTTATTATTTCCTAACCATTTCTATTTTTATCTAAAATAAATATAAATTATGAAACTAATAAACCTAAAGAATGAATAACCATTGTCAAATTAATGGGGAATCCTATTTAAAAATGGTATTGAGATAAATATGATTCGACAACACCCTAAATTATTAGACTAAGGGATATAGTGTTTTTTTGTTGATGAGGGGATGACAAGACCATTTGATCTTCTTCCTCTTGATCATGAAAAAAATCATGAAACTATCTATTTTCTAAAATAAAATTTCAAATAATCATATATTTTAAAATACCCTGACTCACATTAAAATATGATCACTATTAATCAATCTACATTCTTTTTCAATTTTGTTTTCTTAGAATGAAATCAAACCTACATTCCCTCACTAACAACACAATATAAATATAAATAAATTTTTTGATATCCTACTCAAAGTAAATTAACCATCTATTTGTATAGATCATGACCTACTTTCATACTCATTTAACAAAATTTATTAATATTGTTGTGTTTTTAAAAACAATATTCAACATAGACCCATTGGGAATTAACGACACCTTGTAAGACTATCACCCACTAAAAAAATATCTAGACAATATCGGGAGTTTTTTATATAATTATAATATAATATTAGAAGGTGAAAAAATATTTCATTAATTTATTTTTTCATTTGGGATCATTTCTTAATGAACAAATATATAATTTTTTTATTGTAATTTTTATTTAAGAATATTTTTCATTATAAATTTAGGGTCTTTGAGGAAAATTTTATTTAATGTATTTTAGGATTTAACCATGAATGGTTTATATTATTATTTTTGAGATATTATTTAGTGATTTTTATTTAGAAATTTTAGAATGTTTTTTTTCAATTGTTTCAAAAAAATAAATTTTAAATGGGTTATGAATATATTTATTTAAATACCACACTATTTTTATTATATTTTTTACATTATGTTAATCAAAATTAATTGGCCAATAAGTAATAGAATTAAATATTTATTTTTATAATTGTAAATGGTAGTTTAATAAAATATTATATTAAATCAATATATTTTTTTCTTTAAACATTTTACCTTAATATTTAGATTATTTCATTATTAAATTTTTTCAACTCTTCAATTTATATATTTTCATATTGATTATTTAATTATTATTAAATACTTTATCATATTTATTTATTTTTGGATACATGAGTAATTTAATGAATTAACCATATAGTTTAAAATGTTTAATTATTACTTGTGAATATTAATATGTATTCTTCATTTTTTTCATTGATTATGTATTGAAAATTTTATATTAACATTTTTTATAGTGTCTCAATGAATGTTATCAGTAACATATATTTTATGTCTACACACATATATTAGACTTAACACCTAATAGTATGTTGGTTATTCCTAAAATAGTTTTTTTTGAAAACTCTCTATTATACACCATATTTTAAAAATATTTGGTGAAATTTATTTTCTCAACTAAACCATAAATTTTGAAAAAGGATTGATTTATATATAAATGAAAAACACATAATATTATTAAACATTAAAAATATAACGGATTGGTTTGACATAGTATGAATGGATGGTTTGATATTTTTCCCATTATATTAAATTAATTTTTTTTACTTAAAAAAATTTACATGGTAAACAATATAAACTATATGTATTTTATATTACTTCTCCAAATGAAAAAATTTCTTATGCCTTAGTGACATTGTATCATATCTTACTATATGAATTAAGATAAGTGATATGTTATAGATCATCTGGTGTTTGTCAAGGGTGATCATCATCATATAATTGATTAATTTCATTAATTTTTATATTTTATATAAGGTAAAATACTATTGAATAATTAATATTTGTAACATTGTGTATAATAATTTTCTTTTTTTGAAAAAAAAAATTCGGTTTTGTTTTATTATTACATAGATTTTTTCTTATGTTGAGTTTATATCATAATGATATTATTGATATGGATATTAAAAATACACTTTCATATGATTATTCATACGATAGGATAAGATAGAATCTAGATATATACATTGAGAGGTGATGGTGTGGTGTTAAAAATATAGATGGAGATACATGGTTGTCCTTATGTATTGCACGAGGTGTTTGTGTTCTGGGAAAAGAAAGGTTGTGTGTTAATTTTTTTAACTCTTATATGTGTACTAATTGAATATACGTAATAGAGTATTATGAAATAGAATATAACATATGGGTTTATTATATGTAATTTTTTCAACCCTTTCAATCATACATAGATTTCATTAACATAACTGTACACCCATTTTATTATTATTATTATTATTAATATAATTATTTGACTTAATATAGGATGAAATATTTTTTCGTTATAAAGGATTTTTTTTTTAAATTTTATGTTGCTGATCATGTGACCAATGTATGAGACATCTGACTCTCTAACACTTGTAAATTTTATAACAATAATTTTTTATTCGATCAATTGAGGAACACAAAACACCAATTTTAAATGATCTATATTAAAGTATAACTTTATAATTTAGACATAAAATACGAGGGTATGAATAATAGTAAATAATATATGAAAATTAGGGTAACTTATTGATTATAAATTAATTCATAACCATTTAAAAGAACATGAAATGTTATCTAAAAAATAATATTATTTTCTAAAGGATAGTATAGTTGCACTTTGTTAAAATAATACAAAATTAACGTTTACCACTTTTATAAAATTAAATAAATAAAATAAACGTAATTTATTAAATTATGTTATAATAACTATTTTATCATTTTTTTTATTTTTTAAAATAATTTCATATTTTGATGATTAGTATAAAATACTAAATTTTAATAGAAATCATCATTATCCATTAAATAATTTAGAATGATAAATTAACTTCTTACTATGTTTTAAATAAAATTTTTAATATTATATAAAATTAGTCCTATTTATTTCATTGGATAAATTTCTCAATTTTATTGTTTATACAGAAACATTTTAAACATTTAATCATTTTCTCTTTGAAAAACATGATTTATCATCGCTTTTGCCAGATTAATTATAAATTATAATTTTACGCATCTATGAATGGAATTTTTTAAATTGGGTGATATATTTTTAATAATAATTATTTATATTATATATCAATGTTATCATAAATATTTATCAAAATGTGTAGTGAAAAAATAAAAAATTATTTTCTATAGAAAAGGTAAAAACGGGATAATAGTAGGTTTAAACTAAGAAGATATGAGTTTTAATGACCTTAAAATGAGTCAAAATATTATTCTCTAGACATATCTCAAAATTATACATTATAATATTGATTTAGGGTTATTTAAATTGATTTTTAATTTAAATAAGTTTACCATTCTGGATTATTTTGGTAAATTTCAATGGAAGTACCATTTTCCAACATATAAAAGAGAACACCCCTCAGATTCTCTTATTCACAGCTCCAATGAATTTGAATTAGAAAAACCCAGTCGTATTACATTCCCAATTTCATTATTCATATTATATAACTTATGGTCCTCCAAAAATACCAACCCAAGGGTATCTAAAGAGGAGAACAAAAGGATGTATCTCTTTGAGAAGGTAATTATCTTAACCAACTATTTAATTTTTTTCTTTTCTACCATCATAATATCTATTGTGATACATAAAATATAATAACACCAATATATCCCATATTCAAAGATTTAATTATGTTGATTTCATATTTATTATCCCTCAATACAATAATCAAATAAGAAACAAAATCATCGATCGTGTGTGTGGTGGACTATTATGTCTCTATCTAATATAGTTCATTTTCCATCAAAACCGTTCATGGAATGTGAGGATAATAGATTTAACAAATTTATATGATATTTATGTTATTATTATAAAAATTTAATTTTAATATAACAAAATCCTTTAAAAAATTAATTTTTTTAAATACGACAACAACGCTTTTGTGTATTGAAGAAGATCACCTCACCAATTAATGTGATTAATTTTTCAATTATGATTTAAATTAAAATGTAATAAGGATAAAATTAATGAATATATTTTTTGATATATAAGATGATAATTCTTTTAAAAAATTAATATATCACCTAAAAACTTTCATTATCACCGACTAATGAAATGATATCATCACTCATTCATATGTATAATATACCATATCCCCAAAATGATGTGACTCATTTTTTATGCCAAAACATTTAGAATGGTTCTAATAGTTTATTTACTGAGTAAATATGATATTTAGGAAATTATTATTATATATACTCTTTAAATATATTATATTGTTATATACTATAATATCCATTACAGATCATGAATGATAAGACAAGGTAATTAACAAACAAATGCATGAAAATAACGAAATATTATTAACCAATAGAATGTAAATTTTAATAAGATGGTAATATATGATATTTAATATATGAATATAGTAGTGAAATAAATTAATCATATAAATTAAGCCATTATATAGTGGTATAATACAAGTTCAACCAAAATGAACTATGAGGAAAGTTATTTTCTCTCAATTTACATTACATTGAGAATTATTAGTTATTATTCAAAAATTCAAATTTATGTGGTTTATATAACACCAAATTTACATGTAATGACATGATTAAATCATAATTCAGGGTATTTTATGTTCCTTTATGATTTATTTCATCAATATTTATTTGAAATTAAAATTACCACATGGTAAATGTTGAGGTACAATGTCACTTTCTTTTTTGATTGTTAATACTCTCGTAATGGAATAACTTACATGGGGTCATTGTTTACTGTACCTGACATTTATATTAAGGATGTATATTTTCATGATAGATATAATTATTTCTGAAGACCTATACAATTTTTTCATATGGGTTTTATAATTAATGTTATTTTTTTATCTAGGAAAATATTAATAAATAGGTTTATATTATTGAATATGGCCATTTTCTATATGGAATATTGATACCTAAATTAAATTGAATCTTATATAAATGAGGAATGCATTTAAACTATAGGGATATGTGAGGCATATTAAAAAATAGTCCTTCAATACATCATAAGGTATCCTATGAAAATTAATTTGGCCAATTAAATGGGTTTCAACCTCTAGCTTTAAATCACATTTTGAAACATTCTCACAGTAGATTATTTATGATGCCTTTGTCCATGGTATCATGCATTTAAGAAATTACTTATTTTTAATGAATTTTTTATCATTATACATGATATTTTAACAATTATATTATATATTTATTCATTTTATTGCCAAATTATTGATTTTGGAACATGTGTGTTCTGTTATTTACCATTTATATTGATTATTACTTATCATATCTTATCTTAATGGTCATGTTAATTAAATTTCATTTGATATCACTTATTTACCCTTCCATGTTTTTTATTATATTTTATTACTCTTATATTCCATTATACATAACCCTTACAAGTTATGGGAGATCACAATTATTTTGTTTCATTTATCCATTATTTGATGAAGAATTCATGGAATGATTTTTCAAGGATGCTCTAGTTTTGATATTACTATGTTTTATGTTATATTTTATTATTCCAAATGTAATATCGGTATAATTTATATATCTATTTCCCCAATAAAAGATAAATTGGACATTCCATTGATATTTAATCCTTTTTATCTATGATGATGTAATAAAATATACGTTATCTTCATGTTACTGGGGAAGGGATTGATACGGTTGGTATTAGAGGATGATTTGTAGAAGGCTTTGTAATTAAATTTTGGAAAACATAGATTAGGGAACATAACCCCATTATAGGAAATGAATATATCTATATAATAATATCCTTATATTTTGTTAAGGAATTTATTTTGATTATTTTCTATGATATAAATCAATGTATGGAAAAAGTATTTGGTTGTGGTTCTTAAATTGAGGTACCTATGGATGATAACACTGAAATTTGATCATTGGGACTATCCCAATCATCATATAGTTTATGAAAATTGGCATTAATTTTCATCATGTTTTACACTCATTGGGTACATGCTTAAAATAATTCATATTTTCATTATAAACTAGTATGAAGTCTTTGAATACGTATAGATCCACAAAGAATCAGTGGTTATGATTATTATATTATCTATTGACAATATTTTGAATTTATATTAACAATATAATTAGATTTTGTATTATATAGTATTTTTCATTATGATTTGTTTTAATCATATGCATTATAACAATTAGGAATGAAATACAATATAATTAGTGTGAACTTCATCAATTCAAGTAATATAAACAGTAAGAATGGTTATTTTTGTTGAGGTTGTAAACCAATATTTAAAATGAAACTAGTCTCTCAGACATTATAATCATTTAATTACATAGTATCTTGTGCTAAATATGAAGAAAAATAATTATATATCTACTATGGATGTAATATGAATGAAGAGAAGAAATATATGTCCAGTGAAATTAAGGATAAAATAGAAAAAGTGAAATAAGTATTTTCCATCTTGTTATTATAATGGAAAGAAAAACCATGGTGATAAATTAAAATGAATTGGAGTTAAATATTATTTTTGAGAATAAAGACACCATGATTTTTATTTGATGGATAAAATAAACATTTATAACAAAAATCCTCAACTATAATGAGATGGGGAACTATTGAAATGAATTTATCTAGAATCAATGGAAGTTACCTCAAAATGGGCTATTGGGACATCTTCATTCTTATTTTCTTATCGTAGATGAAGTGGATTGATCAAAGATATTTTTTTACTTTCATTATATATTTCACTATAGTATCTTATTAATTGTATAATGGTTATAAGAATTATGAAATGTATAATTATTTTAAAAAACAAAATTTGCATTATATATTATAATTTGAGTTGTTAAAAATTATTGATTAAAAAGAAAAATGATTATGGGAAATTTAAAAAAGTATTTTAAATATCCCCTAAAATTTTTATGATGTTTAGATAATGGATTTTGGATATATAAATTATTCATATAGATAAATAATTTCATTATTCTGACTACTATGGGAATAAATAATCATTTGTTGACAAAGAGGTTCATAAAATCATTAAGGAAGTTTAAGAAATCTATGAATTTTATGAATATATTACATAATGAATGATTCAATTAATTAAAAATTAATCATTCATTTTTTCAATAAGGTTCAATGGTGATTTCTGTCATTACAATGTTTCAAGAGAATATATGATAACGGTAGTCACACATTTGTTGTATGATTATTAAGACCTATTTCACATTGTTTGAAGTATTAAAGATATGTTCATTTTAGAAATTATCTGACCACCGTTCTATATTTATTTTTTTTAAAAATTGTGAAGGGCCATATGGATAAAAATTTGTGAAATAGTTTTAATTGAACATTATATGATGTTTTCAGGATTAATGTATTGAATTGCTATTTTGAGATTTATGCATATTAGATAACCTATGTTTCCCATATTATAATAATAAATATTATAGATCTAAGGAATTGATTATAATTCATTTATCGATATTCAGATTCACTAGAACTAAATATTAGTGCTTTGCCTATAAATAATTCATTTCTGAATAATCATTTATTAGAGTAATCAATGAATTCAACCTTGATCAATGTACCACCAATATAATGAAATCGTAAATAATAAATATACATTATTCATTTATGTATATTTCAAAATATTCATATATAGTGACATATTTCATTATATTTTGGAGAAGCATATTGAATCGAATGTTATCATATTACATTCACACCTGATGAAATAGATTTTCTTTTAAATCATCATAGATTTATTTTTTGGAAGCCCTTAAATTCCATGGATCGTTGACCTTATTGTGAAATATTAACTCAATTAAACTTTATAATTTGTTATGATTTTATTCCATTACAAAATATTTACATTTAACAAATTTTCTCATACTAGGAAACATAATAATGTTTTATTCCATATTCCTTAGGTACTTCCAATTCTCTTTTTTAAAAAGAATATTTCATTAACACTTTTTAGTAAGTGAGTTTTCAAAAAATGTATTATAAAAATTTGAACCCCAAATTACTGATATGAATATTCAATTTTTATGATTTAATTTTTTTATTATTTTGAGAATGCAATTCCGTAAAATTTGAAAATAAGAACGTTGAATTTGAATGCTCATGGAACATGAATCCATGAGTCTAAATGAATGGTAATATATTAAAATATTATAACCTAGACATTAAACTGAAATTTATTAATATTACAAAATAAAAGAAGAAATTTTGGGATATCTATTGAATATAAAATAAAAATAATATCACATAAAATAATATTATATGGTTTTTAAAAATATATATATATTATAAAGGAAGATTTAGTCACACCATAAAGACATAATTATTATATATTTATTAACAAATTAAGATATTTTATTTGGAAAAAAGATCTTATTTTTTGAAATAAATTTGTAAAAATTATGTTAGGATTAATGTTTTAGTATTTTTTCGAAAAGTTTCATTTTTTTATGAATACAAAGAAATACTGAATACTAATTGAAAACATTTTTTTAGTGTAAATAATTTATAATGATAAAAATTATTTTTAAATGTTTTCAAAGATTAAATAGTTCAATTATTTATCAATTAATCTCATTTAGGTCATTGTAATAATTTCTATAAGTACATTTTAGATAAAATCATTGTGGACTTTTTATCATTTTCTCTTTGAAAACCCTACATTCTCATCTTGTGTTCAGGGTTAATTTTAATTGAATAATTTAAATTTATTTTAATGTTATTTATGAATTTTTTTTTCTATATTAGGAAGCATACTTATTTATTTTATCTAATGAGTTAAAAATTAATTTTTAACAAAATGTATAAGGAATATAATAAACATTATTTTCCACTTTTAATGCAAAAATGTGTTTTTCTTGGGGTTAAACATAGATTATAAGGGTTAAATAAAAACTAAAATGATCTAAAAATATTATTTTCATGCCACATTTTTATATTATCTTTCCTTTTATCCAATATATGGTAATTTTTATGCATTTTTCATTTGAATAAATATCTAATTTTCGATTCGTTTTGTAAATTTATATGTAATTTCCATGGATATCCACTTTTTCAATTTATAAAATGACTCCCCATCCCCACACATATAAATAACTATTAATACCATCATCTGATCAAAAAATTAAAATATATCTCCCCAACATGAATCAGTAAATTATATATAAACTTTCTCAATAAAATGACTTTTCTAGTGTCCCTAATAAGAGATCTAAAGGATTTTTATCTTAGATAAGATATTTATCATAAAATGTTCTTTCATTTTATTTATTCTTTTTAAACCATAAATTTTTTTGTTAGAATAGGAAATAAAATAACATTAGTATAAACCATATCATTTTATTTTATTCTATTTATTTCATAATATTTATCAATATCCTATTCCATTAAACGGGAAATGAAATCATAGTTAAATTTTATGGTGTGTACATCCTCCCCAAACAATGTAGTGTGTTTTCCATCACTGCCTTTAAATGATTGATAGAATGATGTGTTTAAAAAATGTATATTATAATTATGAAATTATTATACTTATTTAGTTTTTATATCAAATATTCTTTATTTGTTCAATTAAATTAATAATATGATAATATCACTCATTTGTACGACGGACTACAACCTCACAAGGCAATGTGATTCTATTTTAACTTATGAAATTAATGGAATGTAATAATGATAAAATAATAAAATATATTAGATACATGTTATATAATATTTATAATGGGAAATAAATATATTACCCACATCATTACCCTTTCACCTGTTAATGTAATTCTATCATCGCTAGTGAGTATATATACCCTTTCATCTCCATAAACTGATGTAACTATTTTTCTATGCAAAATTTTTAAGAATGATTATAATAATAAATATACATCAGTAAATATTACTTTTTAAAATTATTTACAAGTATATATGATTTATTTATATCATATTTGTATGAAATGGAACATTTAATACAAATCACAAATGAGAAAACAAAGCAATTAACACCCTAAGAAATAAATATAATGAAATATTTTTACAATGGTTGGGTTTAATGGAAATAAATGGATAATATATGATATTTTAACTATTAATGTGGTAATTGTATAATTAAATGATATACATAAGACCATTTTTGAGGGTAATAAGTAATGTTCAACCAAAATAAAGCATTAGGTAATGGATTTCGTCCCAATTTACAATCCATTGAGGCTTATTTGTTATTATTCCTCATTTAAATTTTATACGGTGTGTCTATTAAAAATTTTACATTTAATATCAGGACTCATTTAAATATCATGGAATATTTATCATCAGTATTATTTATTTCATCCATGTATATTTTACATGAATGTTACAAACTTGTAAATTTCATTGTAAAATATCACTTTTTTGTGATTTTTATCTTTATATAAAAGAAATCACATTCTTGGTATCATTTTTCTCAACAAAATAAAAATATATTAAATATATAAATTCTTTCATTATGTATATAATTATTACCTAAACCATATTCCATTTTTATATATGTTGTTCCCAAGGAATTTATTTGTTATCCAACAAAATATTAATAAATCTATATCCTTTAATCAATAAAGATATCTAATAATTAGGTGTATTGCTTCATGAATTAAATAAATTATTATATATATTTGGAATGATTTGGAAATTTAGTTTTTCTATGGGCCTATTATAATATAGAAAAACAATGTATTTGTAGGACTCAAGAGTCTATTAAGTTGGAAAAATTAATATAGTTTTTAACTATTGATTTAAACACCCTTGTGAATGTTATTATCGGTAGAATTATAATGATGAATGTGATCAAGGTATCCAATACATAAGAATTAATATCATTAAGAATTAATTTACTTCAATTATCCATATTATTTTCATAATGATGTTATCTTTGGTTGCATTTCATTATCTAATTATTGATTAAATGACATCTGTCTTTGGTATTTACATTAACATATTAAATATGTGTTTTATTGTTATATCAAGATAGTCATGTTATTTAAAAATAAGGATGATTATTTATTTCCAATGAATTATTGATTATGATTATTTATTCATGTTAACATATGTTTTACTTTACCACTACTAATAATTTGTGCCCCCTTTTTCTTTTTCATTAAATGTGATATGAATAAGAATTCTTGGGATGAGTTCTCCAGGATGTCTTTATTTTGATATTATAATGTTTTACGATTAAAATTATCTACACAATGTAATATAGGTATCACTTATATACCTGGTTCTCCAAAACATCTACTGATTTTCCTCTCTTGATTAAACTATTTGATCCTTTTCTACTATAATAATGCAGACACAATCTCTGAGTAATTGGTTTTGGGGCCGCTACAGAGACTATGTGGACACTGTGTCTGGTGGTACTTTTATAAATAACATATACATGTATAAATTTCATTATAATCATTCCTCATAATTAATTTTTTTATTATATTCTATTATTGTTATATATATTAATATTTAATACATACATTCTATAAAGTATCAAAAAACTGATATATTTTTATAAATTGGTCACATGTTCCTTCAGTATTGAAAATTATATTTCTGAACAATGTTGCACTGATGAACTATATAGGGGAACCTCATTTCCTAAATATATACTCCTCTCACACTTAAGACTTTTCATCAAGGAACCTGATATTCTAGTTAGTTTCCTTTTATGGGTGTATATACTAAGAAATTATATATTCCAATATTTTAATATATGTGGTTTTGTATCACTATTGAGTAATTTTAAAATGTCCCCACTTATGTATATTCTAATCATGTATTGAATAAAGTATGGAATATCCTTATGGAATGGGAGAATACATCCAAATTCAAAGATTTATATATTGATAAATCATTATATTCATTTGTTTGTTTGTTTTTTTATCTATTTAGACTGTATTTATACTCCACATTATTATTCATTATATTTATTTGATTATATAGAATTATGAGAATTATTTTCTATTTGTGTTTACTCTCATTAGATGACCAGAATATACTAATGTTTGAATTCAATTTTTTATTCATCCCTCATGTATATTTCTTATCTATTGTGTTGTTTTACAGTTTTAACCATTGTAATTTGAAGAAATAAACATTTTGAAAAAAAATTGTATCAATATTATTAAATAACAACATGTAAATAATAACCTATAATGAGTTTCTAGGTAGTAATATAAATATAGTGTGTTGGCCATCGTGATCCAACACATATTTAGTGGAACCTTCATTAGGTTATACATATTGATCGAGATAATAACCATGATCCTAATATGTTGTATGGGTTTGGTGTAATTCTACAAATTATTTTTCATTAATATTTTTGGGAATTGTCCCAAACTATTCTATATTTTCAACATAAATTGGGTGTAATTCAAATAATAATATTATATACTGTTTGTTTTTTGTGTAATGACAATCACATCAAATATTTGATGAACAAGTATGAAGTAATGTGAACTATGATCAGTACATGCTATTTGGGATGAGAAAAATGTTAGCCATTGTAGATATTTTTTAATAAAATAAGATTAATTCTAACCCAGATCAATATTGGTAAATGGGTTGGGTTAAATGAGCACCATTATATTCATTTGAATGTTTTTTTGTGATGAGAACCATAATGTTTACTTTTTATATATATTAGATTTCGTAACAAATCAAATTTTCAGTATGTATTTTTTTTAATAAATATTATGTTAACAGATTTAACAAAATGTATAAATGAACAAAAAAGATACAATGTTACATTAAAATAAAACATGACTTTTTAAACCAATCCATCAAATTAATATACCTGAATAATATTCTCTTATTTTAAAAAAATATATATATATATAATGTTTTTATTCAAATTTAATTTTCTAATTTATTGCATAAAAATAGAGTGTACTAGACAATTTTTTATTTTATACATTATATATTATAAAAATTAATCAAATAATATTATTCTTAAATGATTCTCATAAAAAATATAATATTTAAATTTTAATAATTTTCTTTCTTGTGTTTAAAAATTTTCAAATAGAATAGTTGATATATTTTTTAAATAAATTTCATATAAAAATAATTTTTCATTGTATTACTTTTTAATGATAAAATTTATAAATGTTAAAAAATAATTTTAAAAAAATTCAAAAAAAAACTGAGATTTATCATTATAGTAGTTTTACATGATAAATTTTTTATATTTTTCTTTAAAGAGAACGTTTTAGTTGAAACAAATACCTCTAAATATATTCTGAATTTTTAGAATTTATTAATTTATACGTGTAACATGGAAATTAATGGAACGAGGTTAAAAAAATACTTTTTTTTATAAAATGAATACTGGATTTAAATATTTTTCTTTTAGTTTTAAAACAAATTAATAATATTCTTTTAAAAAAGGTATATAATTAATTAATACACTTTTCAATATATTATACAATTATTATATTGATATAATTTATTTTATTTTTTTGGATAGTGAACATAATAATAACGAATTAAAATATTGAATTTAAAAGACCATATTATATTATAATTACACTTTTACTTTTATGATTAATCATATTATGTTGTAAAAAAATAGTTTACACATCAATAGATAAATAATATTAAAAAGGATTATTCAAAGGGATAAATGACCTATCATGTCAAAAAAATTGTTTAATTGTGTGTTTGGGGTTTGGATTGAACAAAACGTATCTACACTACATTATTTTGTATTTATTATATTATCAACTATTGAAACTTTTTTTTTCATTATATTATGAAAATATAACTAAAACATTTCACTCTCACCCATCATAAAAGGGTACCTTAAACCCCCATTAAAACCATTACCAATGCAACACCCCAAGGTTATAAAAATAAATTGAAATTCATTAAATAATGAGTATATACATAATGAAATTTTTTTGAATGTGATAATTATAAAATATCAATTCAATATAATTTTTTTGCTTCTATGATTTTCTTTTTGAAAAATAGACACACACAGTTGCGATTAGTATGTTTATTGGAGTATGATGGGAAAAAATTATTTTTTATCAATATTAACCTACCCTTTTGAATATTATTATTACCTATATAAATATTAATATGAATAAATCAATTTTAACAACACCCTTGAATTTATTTCTAATAATTTATGAGACCCTGATTTATTTTTCATTTTCCTTTAAAATTTGTTTTAATTTTGAAATTGTTATTTTTTACATAGATTATGATTTTATTGAAAAATGAATTTTATTATAATTAGAAAACTATATTTATAAAATTGAATTAATTTTTTAATTGTAGAACTTTATAAATAGTTAGGGTTATTTTTCTCTCTAAAAGATAGGATTTTTTTAAATAGTTAAATTTTATAATTTACAAAAATTTATAAATAAATGAATTTATGCATCATGATTCAGTCTTAGATGATGTAAATGGCCATTTTTTTTTGAAATATAATTCCATTTATACTATTTTTCTTAATAATAATCAAGATAATTCATTTTCTGGAGGAAAAATATTAATCAAATGATTAAAATAATTGTAATCCCCACCTCTCCTCCAGTATAAATACCACCTTCACACCCCTCTTCCTTTCACACATCTCGAGCATTGATAATTGTCTAAATTGAACCAAATACCATTAAAAAGGCTCTTACCGACCACTAATATCTTTTTTTCACAATAAATGTCCAAAATTAGAGGCCTTAAGGGGGTCTTTAAGAGAAGATATCAAGAGGAAAAAAATCCTTTTTTCATTTTTTTATGTTTTCTTTTCAGTTTTTTTTTCTTATACTCTATTCACCTTACCGTATCCAAGTGTAAAAAGAGCCCGATTATTATATATATTATTTATTTTTATAATGTATATTTTAAAATTTAACATCATTATTTATCCCATGTGCCTCGAATTCTATAAATGGAAACATCGGCTATGATGTGTTTATTTAATGACATCATAAATGATATGACATCAATATTATTTACATCAATAAAACCTATTTGAAAAAAAAAATTAACGGTTGAACAATATTATAAATTTTATAATATTACCTATGTTATTTTCATGAATAAACTTAAATTCATAATATTAAATTTATATTATGAAACATGTTCATGATTTTCGACGAACAGCCAAAATGATCAAAATAATGTTATATATGATGAATCATCCTCATACCATATGTCCAAAATTATTTATTGCATAAATTAGTATTCTGGAGACATATTATCTCCATTTAATTCCACTTATGGTGTTCTTCTTCCATTCTGAAATAATATCCTATACAAATTGGCCATTGAAATCATGTGATGCATGCACCCAAAATAATGGAAATACAAAAATATAATTAATAATTGGGTACCATATTGTTATGAAATTATCATATAAGTAGTTATAAACATTAATATGTTTCTTTATGAATATTAATTACACCCATTTAACTATTTTAAATGGTGTTTAATCAATTTTTACATATGAAGAACTTGAGGCAATGGAATTCTTATCACAATTCCTATTGTTTGGGTTAACCTTATATTTCATTGATTATATGGTACTAACATTATTTGTGTAATTATTTTTTAGTTTTTTATTATTATATAGTTCTATAGTGTATACACATATTCCATTCATTCTTTTAATTTTCACATTAAATATATGATATTTTTTAGGGGAAATTTTTTAAAAAATTCTCTTTTAAAATTATATTTTACAATATTCATAAGCAATGAATTTATGAAATTATTCATGTTTTATGATTATTTTTTCTTTGATATAACTTTTTTATGATTATTGGTGGAACCTATATATCCCTACCATGAATTGTGTATGTTTTTGTTTGAGGTTAGAGATATGATTACTCTATATTTAAATAAGATATTTACACCATAAGGTAGTTGTGGAGGTCACATTGTAAGGTAGTTGTGACGGTTACCAATCATAATATAACCACAAGGGATAAAATATATGTATACAATTCCACAAGAAAAAATTATGCTTTTATTTATATTTTATTTGTTTTATGTAAATATCATGTTTCAAATATTAAGTACATATGGGTGACGAGTTTGGCTTTATGAAAATTATTTCATATGTTTATAAGTTTTCTTCAAATAATTTTTAACATCATTCTCTTTATATACCATACTATGTTTTTTATGTTCTTCCCATGTTTTAAATTTTTTCACATGTTATAAGGATTTATAAGATAAATTTGTATTTCATGTTAAATTCTATTATTATTTATCAAGGAAATCGTGATACTTTTTTTAGAATTTATGTTTTGGATGAAATGGATATTGTTTTAGTAGAACATGAATTGTAAGACTGATGGTTGATATGTATGACTTATGTCCAAAATTTTAAAAACTCTTATCTAAAAGGACCTTTGGTTATGTAATGAATCTAAATATATATGAAATATATATATATAATTTAATGATTAAGGTAGGGTCAATATAGTTGGTATCAGAAAATGGTTTAAATAATTTTAGGTGTTTATATGATTTTAATAGAATACTATTAATTAATTTAATCTTATGGATTTTTTTAAATGGTATTGAATTTAAATATTACCATGTTTCTTCATCTAGGATATGTCTATTCAGAATCTTTTTCTGTAGAAAAAAAAGAAATCTTAAATTGGTAGATTTCAAGAGGATAGTATCTTTTAGAAACCAGAATTAGAAATGGTTAGGATTGGAAATGAAAAAATTGTGATGGTATTGTCTCAACTGACAGAGGGTATAAATGGTTGTGGTATCCATGAAATATAACAACCAAAACATCCCAAATAAACTTGATGACATTTTAACATTTTATGAGGCCAATCCCTCCTTCTTTCAGTGGATATTCTGACCGCATAGTTGATGGACGTTGGGTAAAAGACCTGGAAAATAGACTCAATGTTATGGTATGTTCATATAATAAACATTTTAATCATTCCATTTTTTTAGGGTGAATCCTATCATAGGTGGTCAATATTCAAGAATTTCATATATATAGTGGATATTTAATCCTTATAGTGTGAATAATTTAAAATTATTTTCCTTGAAAAATATTTTCCTAAGGTTGTTCAACATATGATTGAGAAACAATTACATAATTTGATGAAAAGGGGAGGAATATTATGTGGTTTTTTATCAATTAAACATCACACTACTAGAATTTATTGCTCTAAATTTTATTCAGGTTATTGATAGAAATATCAATCATTTTTTACTTACGATTCAACCCATGATACTGAAGGGCATTTGACTCATGATCATTCAAATGTTATAGGAAACTTGTCTGATGTGATTATATTGTAGATATGAAGTATTATGGTGATAAATTGTTCTTTCAAAACAAAAATAAAAGAGGTATAGAATTGATGTTATGGGTAAAAATAATTTAAATAAAACCGATGGTAAGAATGTTTTGTTTCCAGTTTTTGAAAATTTTAGTAAAATGTACCCTAGGAAACGTCTTACCAAAACAAGGAAGTTTTTTTGATGTGGTATGTTTGGACACATGGCTTGATATTATAATGAATATGATATTAAGTTCAACTCGAATAAGAATCCTTTAAAGTGTCTCAAATTTTGTGAGGTGGTTTATTAAAAAAATTTCTTCCCAGTGAAATATCTTATTGAAGGAAAGCATCCAGACTAAAAGAAAAAAGTTATAGTGAGATCATTTTTATTGTGTTAATAGATGTTGGGAAATCCAATTAAGTGGAATGTGGTACATTGTTTATTAAAAAATATTTTACTAATGTCCTATTTGATATGGGGTATTCAAATTTTTTTAATTATAAGAAATTCTCTTTTAAATTGGAAATATCACCTCAACAAATGAGACATGACATATTATTAATATAGTAGGGGAAATGTTATAGCAAAAATTAATTTTCATAATATTTTTATTTATCTTTTTTGGAAGGACATTATCTGAAAAAAATTTGATTTTTACCTTAGTATATGTTGACATTATTCAAGGTAAGGATTTGATTCTTTTATCTGGTTAAGATAACTTTAAGAGATAATTTTTTTTCAAAAATAGTTTCAGTTTTTATAAAAGAACTATCCCATATAATTGAGAAATTATCAAGAATATGAGAAGCTATTAAAATATGGAAATTAATGTTACCATGCTTGTATTGTAAAAAATAAGGGAACTATTATGATTAATTATGTTGCAATGGTAAATGAATACCATGATGATTTTTCTTATGAGTTTACTAGCATTATACCTTATTGGTATGTTGAATTCACAATTTAATAAGTTATTGATTCTAAAAAATTTCAAAACCCCATTATTGAATTGCTCAATTAGAACATCATGAATTAAGAAATCACTTGTAGAAGTTCATTGATAAACATTTCATTCATCCTATAATGTCACCATGGATTGCTACAATTTTTTTGTCAAAATGAAATATGGTTCCATATTACATTTCATTGACTATAGAGCTTTGAATAATAGTACTAATAATAATAAGTATTTTTTTCCCTCAGAACGATGACTTGTCTGATCATCTCTAGTGAGCTCAGTATTTTTCCAAGATTTTCATGAGATCTGGGTACCATCAGCTGAAGGCGAAGGAGTATGACATTCCAAAAATAGATTTTTGAACATAGATATGTTCATTATGAATTTTATATGCCATTTTGGTTAACTAATAAACCTTATTTATTTATGGATATTATGAATAAAATATTTAATGAGTTCTAGGATATTTTTTCTGATATTTTTATTGATTAAATTACATAATATTCTATAAGTAAATATGTTCAAAAAAAATATGAGGGTTGGGTTTAAAATAATAATGGAAAATAAAATATATGGAAAATTTAGAAAATTGAGAATTTTTTTGAGAAAAAATTCATTCCTTGGTCACATTGTTTTAAAAGAAGTCATTATTACTGATCCTATAAAAATTAATGTTGTTGAAGAATGGAGAAGAATCAAAAATTTATCTAGATTTTTATTTTTATTGGTATTGTTGGATATTACCAAATGATTGTTAAAAATATTACATGCTTATCTAGTCAACAGACTAGTTGAACTCAACAAGGATTTAAAATCATCTGGATAAATGTATGTGATGATTGTTTCTAGAATTGAAAAAAAATATTGTTCAGTGCTCAAGTTATGAACCCACCATTTGAAAATTTCATGTTTTTATCTATAATTATTTTTAATTAAAGGGATGTGATTTTGTTCGGATGAAAAATGATTAAGTAATTTTTTATGAGTCAATTAAACAAAAACATTATGATTTAAATTATCCCACACATTATTTGGAATGATCGTATGTGGTTTTCTGTTCAAAAATTTATATTCATCATTAATACGTAGTCAAATGTGAAATATATACTAACAACAAAAGTATGATTTATATATTCACTAAAAGGTATTAAACATGAGGCATAAAATATGGGTCAAAATGATACAATATTATTATTTCATGGTCAATTATAATCCAGGAAATTAAAAATGTGGTAGATGCCTTGAGTCATAAAAACTAGGCAGCATTAACAATGTTAGAGATGGAACTAGGCCATTTCAATAATGATTTAACGAATTTCATCGTGGAAGTAGATGGTGAAATAAATCCTCCATTTTTTCAGGTTTCAGTGTAGTCATCCCTGTTAGATAGAATTAAGCAAGTGGAGAAGGAAGAAGGGGAGCTACAGAAAAGGTATAATTTTTTAAAATGTGAATGTTTCTAGAATTTGACCATGATAAAGATTCTGTTTTATGAATTGGAAAGTGATTATATGTTCCATGTGATTCTTAGATGAAGAATAAATATTTGTGTGATGCTCATAGTTCTCCATTTTCAGTTCATCCTAGATGTACTAAAATGTATAGAGACTAATAGTAGTATTACTGATGGGATGGAATGAAAATTGAAATTGTATATTTAATTTAAAAAAATTGACATTTCAACTGGTTAAATTTTGGTGGCAGTTACTGATGGGGATGTTTCGACCATTACTAGTTCCATAGTGGAAATAATAAAATACATCCCTAGATGTCATTGTGGGACTATCAAAGAATTCTCAAGTTAACAATAAAATCTTGGTTATTGTTGATCAGTTAACTCAATCAGCACAGTTCTCTCTTATTACAGTTACTATGTTTTTGAATCATATTTCATAACAGTACCACGATGAGATTATATGGTTGAATAGAATTATTCATTCCATTTTATCTGACCATGATTATAGGATCACTTCTTGTAACATCCCAAGTAAGTAATGAATAATAGATATTTTTTTATATGTCTATTTATGAATTAGATAGTGTTTTTGAGGCTTAAAATGAGAATAAATCTAACCAAAAGCATGGAATACTCTTGTATTTTTAAAAGATTGTTTTACAGCCTTTTGATGGCAATTCATTTCTAAATCTATATTTTGACAATTTTATAAGCTATATTTATCAAAATAAACTTATTATTTATGATTGGGACCTTGAAATTTACTTTGGATAAACTTCTGGTATTTTTCTGATAATGATCATTTTCTAATGAATAGTGAAAAGTGATGTATTTTAAATCAAAACCACTTTTTAATATAATTTATTTATATAGTTATATTATCTTTTTAATTTTTTTTTAAGTGTAAATAGAATATATTTTTACCATTTAATCCAATGGTGGTCATTAGGATTAATTTCACTTTGGAATTGGGCATAAACTAATGCCAAACTTTTCATAGATATTGTTTCAAAAAATCCCGCTATTTGTTTTGACAACAGAAATTATTTTAAAATTAAATATAGAAATTTTTGTTCATGGAATTTGGTAAAATTCATTCCATATTTGGAATCAGAAGGTCCAAATTATGTAATTAAGACTCTTTTGTTTTTGGACATTATGAATAGTAACAATGGCAATTATCTTTAATTATCTTGATTAATGAGTAATCGGGTAGTTAAGGATAATAAAATAATATCATAATAATAAGAAATGACACCAAAATGTGTCCTAATGCTACTGGTTGTCTCATTTCCTACCATGGGATGCCTTTTTCCAAACTTGGCGACCCCATGGAATCACTGTTGTGGGAAAGTGAATTTTTATCTTTTTATTTTTTTAAAGAAAGTAAATATAACAAAGATTATATCACCTGAGTAAAACATTTTTAATTTTGTCTATATAGATGATATTATGGAATATAAATATTCATTGGAAATCTAAATAGATTTCCAATATCAGAGTATTTTTTCATAATTTTTATACATTATATAAATTAAATTATTTATGACATCATGATGATGCAGTGATTACCTCATTAATTAAGGATTTAAATAAAATGAAAAGATAATGTTAAAACTATAAATTAAACTTGTCAGAGACCTATTGGATGAGTATATTTCGAAACCTTATCAACATATAATCTAATTATATAAATGTGGGACCTTTTAAATCCGAAACTCATTTTAAAATAAAGCAATGTTTCTTTACTTTCCAAAAGTACCCCTACTCTCCTCTAATAAAAGTTCCCCACCTCTACCTCCTTACCCACAGTTCCAAAGCCTTTGGATCGGGAATCCACTACCCATTTAGTCTCTCCACATCCCTCTATAACTCTTAGAATCATCACTTTGGGCAGATGTCTTCCCAAGGAAGCCATTGATCTCAAATCAAAAAGGGTTACCCGTTTTTAAGGTAATATCTTCACTAGTGTTCTTTTGTTTTATTTTGCTTCTCCAACCCCCTAAACTCTTTTTATTTATTTCTTTTGTAACAACAACAGTATATTAAATATACTAGGATGTTTTTATAATAAGTATTCGAGCTACACTTACACACACCTACATATAATTGTTAAAGATCATACTGTTTCTGTGGATGGCGAATTTCTGCATCACGAAACGATGATTGTTCAATATTATTCTAACACCTTAAAAGGTGGCCATTAATATGACACTATATTTATATATGATATATTATATGTTTATTTTTTCCTTAATCTTATGTATTTTTCATTTTTTTCATAACTTTATGGTTTCCATTATGGTTAAACGCAAAATTTTGAATTTAGGAAGTGTGGATTACCGCCCCCTCAAAGTGATTTGATTCGTTGATACCATATGTGGGACATATAAAGGATGGAGTTATGGTATTATATATTATTTTATAGTGGAATTATAATATTCCTTTATATCATTATAATTCCATTCCATAAAATATGAAATAGAAATGAAATTAGCGTTCATGCGTACGTACAGCTTACCGTCTCCATGAACGGTGCATTTAATTTCTTACCTCTAAATGATTATGCAATATTATAAATGCATGTATATACTGGATATATATTAAATATATGTCATATACATCCTAAATATAATTCCTGAGATAATGGATATTTGACTACATGAACAAGTTGTAAATATAAGAAGTTCACTTTTGACTCAAGTACCAAATAACGACAAAACGACCGTTATTAACTTAAATGACTACATAATGTTCATAACATGGTAATAAGTGATATTAACGTAATAATGAACTTGAAAAAGGTTCTTAAGCAAGTATAAATTAACTCAAGTTTATTATTTAGGTAATTGAATAATGATTGAGTCAAGTCGGACCTGAGGTAAGGGACTTCGTCTCAAACACCTTTCATTGAGGATTATTTGTTTTATACACAACCATCTTTTATACAGTGTATAAAACCCTTTGAGTTTTATGTTTATCCAATAGGAATCTTTTTTATACAAAGAGTTTTAATAAACGACAAAAGGGAATGTTTTTGTCGCATGTATGCGGTGAAAACAACTTTTTCACCACCGTGACCATTATTTGAGTTTCGGCTTCCTCTAAAAGCCATACATTTTAAAAAAAAGAAAAATAAATACCTTTTTTTACTTTTCATTTATTTTTTTATTGAAAATTATTTTTCATAATGTTTTTATATCAATGTGTTGTATTGATATCTTGTGATTGAAATGTGGAAATGTTATGTTTCCTTTATGCATGTTTTATGTGATATGATTATGTTATGGTTCTTGGGCATTGTTATGAAGACGGGTGGATCCGTGATAAACTAAGGGCAGGTGAGCCCGATATATCTCTCCAATGAATTGGGTAACGCGAAGGAGTTAAATGATAAGGTTTCTCCAAAGTGATTTAGGGAATATATTGTGATGGGTATTCCAAACATAACCAAGAGGGTTACTCCCTACGTAAGAATGATATGAATGCCTCAAGTTAACATTATGTATTATGATTTTTATGATTTATTCATGATTTGATGAGGTATGTTTAAGTGCTTATGTTTTATGAGTACAGTATGATTACATTGATTCTAATGTATAAATGTACTCATATTTCCTTTCCGTATTTTTATATCCCTTATAGTGCTTTTTATGCTCATCCCAAGTTGTTGAAATGTTTTTCACTGGTCAAGGGAAGGGTACTTGATATGATGATAGTGTTAAGGAAGTGTCAAGAAATAATCCATGTTTTATTTTGAATATGTTTTCATTGATGGGAAAAAATGAATACTATCTTTTATCTAACCAATTTGTTCAAATGTGAAATGTAATTCACGTTTCATGATCTAATTCTCTAAAACTCTAAGCCTGAAAAGATGCTCAAGGTGTATTCTTGAAATATCTCAAGATTAAGTAAGGTTTAAGGCTGGGGCATTATAGTTGGTATCAGAGGTCGTTTTAGATAACATTAAGAGTTATAATTCTGTTAAATCATTATCCAAAAATATTTTTTTTATGGTCAAATTGAAATGATGTAGCGTTTGAAGATTACCATGTTGCTTCGCCTAAGATATTTATGTGTTAAGAATGGTTTTTTATAGAGGAAACAGAACAAATTTTCTGGGAAGGCATACAGAGTGAAATGACCTTTCCAATCAGTATCCTGAGATGGTCAGAATCATAACTAAACAGTTTGTTGCAGTGATGGCTCAGTTGACTCAGGTGAAAAATGTTGGTTGTTTTTATTAATGATATTTTGGTTTTTTCTAAAAGTAAAGAGGAGAATGAAAGACATTTAAGGGTTATTTTTCCAACCTTAAAAGAAAAGAAATTTTATGGGATATTCATAAAGTGTGAGTTTTGGTTGCAACAAATTTCTTTCCTTGGACTTATTGTTTCTAAAGGTGGAATAACTATGGATCCAACAAAAAAAGGTTGTTGAAGAATGGACAAGACCCACAAATGTAACTGAGATTCGTAGCTTCCTTGGTTTGGCAGGATATTACCGTAGGTTTGTTAAAAAAAATTCACGGTTATCTAGTCCAATGACTATGCTGACTCGGAAGGGTGTTAAGTTTATCTGGACAAAAGAATGTGATGTATGTTTTCAGGAAGTGAAAAGAAGATTGGTAAATGCTCCAGTTTTGGCACTACCTTCCAAGAATGGTGAGTTTGTTATATACAATGATGCTTCATTGAAAGGACTTGGTTGAGTCGAAATGCATAATGATCAAGTAATTTCTTATGCTTCACGACATTTGAAAACTAATGAGGTAAATTACCCTACACATGATTTGGAATTAGGTGCTGTTGTTTTTGCTTTAAAAATTTGGAGTCATCATTTTTATGGAGTAAAGTGTGAATTATATACCGATCCAAAAAGTTTAAAGTATATATTCACTCAAAAAGAATTGAACATGAGACAGAGGAGATGTATAGAATTAATCAAGTATTATGATTGTACAATTCATTACCATCTGGGAAAAGAAAATAAAGTGGCTTATACTTTGAGTCGAAAATGAAATGCTTCATTAACAATGTTGTGTTTGGGACGTGATCCTTTGGTTAAGGATTTGATGAACTTTGGCATAGAAGTTATTGGTGCAGGATGACCTTCTTTTTTATTTCAGGTACCAGTGAAATATTCTTTATCAAATAGAATCAAGGAAGCAGAGAAGCAAGATAGTTAGTTGCAGAAAAAGGTAGAGCTGGTTCAGAAAGGTATGTTTCATGAATTAAGCATTGATAGTGAATTTTTTTTGAGATTTGGGAAGAGATTGTGTGTGCCTTGTGATTCATAGTTGAAGATAGATTTGTTATGTGAAGATAATAGTTCTCCATTTTCAGTTCATCCTGGCAGTACTATAATGTATAGAGATCTTAGAGAGTATTACTGGTGGGATAGAATAAAAAGAGATATTTCTGATTTTACTATGAAGTGTTTAACTTGTCAGCAGGTTAAAGCAGAGCGGCAGTTACCGAAAGGGATGCATCAGCATTTACCAATTACAGAGTGGAAATGGGAGAATATATCCACGGACTTTTTTGTGGGATTACCAAAGACATCTCGAGTAATAATGAAATCTGGGTTATTGTTGATCGCTTAACTGAATCTGCTCATTTTCTTTGCTATACGAGTTACTTTTTTCCAAGATCAACTTTCCCGTTTTTATCTTAAAGAGATAGTCAGGTTATATGGAGTTCCTCTCTCCATTGTATCTGACCGTGATCCAAGGTTCACTTCTAACTTTTGGAAAGGCCTTCAGAAGTCGTTGGGTACTGAATTAAATATTAATACATCTTTTCATCCTCAATCAGATGGGCAGTCAGAATGAACGATTCGGACTTTGGAGGATATGCTACGTGCTTGTTCGATTGATTATAAGGGAAGTTGGTACCAACATATTTCATTGGTTGAGGTTTCTTATTATAACAGTTTTCATTCCAGTATACAAATGGAACCATTTGAGGCATTATATGGGAAGCGGTGTCGAACTCCAGCTTTCTGGGATGAAGTGGGTGAAAGGAAGCTAATGGGACCAGAATTGGTAGAAGAGTTGGTAGAAAAAGTTTATTTGATACAGAAACACATGAGAACAGCTCAGAGCAGGCAGATGAGTTATGCGGACAACAGGAGGAAGGACCTCTCTTTTGAGGTAGGTGATCATGTTTTTCTCAAAGTTTCACCATGGAAGAGTGTGATGCGATTTGGAATGAATGGAACGTTGAGTCCAAGGTTCATTAGACCATATGAAAATCTAGAGAGAGTTGGATAATTTGCATACCGAGTGGCTTTACCTCTGAGCTCATCTCAGGTACAAAATGTTTTTCGTGTTTCGATGTTGAGAAAGTATATGCCAAATCCATCTCATGTTTTGAGTCCAGAGGTAGTTCAGCTGGAAGAGAACCTATCTTATGAGGAAAAACTGGTCCAGATTCTTGACCACAGGGAGAAATTGTTTCGAAATAAGGTGATTAATCAGGTAAAGGTTTTGTGGGAAAACCACATGATTGAAGAGGCAACATGGGAATCTGAAATTTCAATGAGGTCTAAATACCCCCACTTATTCGATAAGTAAATAAATTGCAGGGGCGCAATTTTCTAAAGGGGGAAGGATGTAACATCCCAAGTATGTAATGAATAATATCTATTTTTATCTATGTCTATTTATGAATTAGATAGTGTTTTTGAGGCTTAAAATGAGAATAAATCCAACCTAAAGCATGGAATACTCTAGTATTTTTAAAAGATTGTTTTACAGCCTTTTGATGGAAATAAATTTTTAAATCAATATTTTAACAATTTTATAAGCTATATTTATCAAAATAAACGTATTATTTATGATTGGGACATTGAAATTTACTTTGGTTAAATTTCTGGTATTTTTCTAATAATGTTCATTATTTAATGAATAGTGAAAAGTGTTGTATTTTAGTTAAAAACCACTTTTTAATCTAATTTATTTATATAATTAGATTATCTTTTTAATTGGTTTTAAAGTGTAAATAGAATATATTTTTACCATTTAATACAATGGTGGTCATTAGGATTAATTTCACTTTGGAATTGGGCATAAACTAATGCCAAAATTTTCATAGATATTGTTTAAAAAAAACCCGCTATTTGTTTTGACAACGGGAATTATTATTAAATTAATTATTGCAAACTATGTGCTTGGAATTTTGTAAAATGGATTCCATATTTGGAATCATAATTTCCAAATTATGTAAATATGACTTTTTTTTTGACATTATGAATAGTAATGACGGTAATTGTCTTTAATTATCTTGATTAATGAGTAATCGGATAGTTAAGAATAATAAAATAATATCATAATAATAGAAAATGACACCAATATGAGTGTTAAAGCTACTGGTTGTCTCATGGCCGACCATGGGATGACTTGTGCCAATCTTGGGGACCCCATGGAATCACTTTTGTGGGAAAGTGACTTTTTATCTTTTTATTCTTTTAAAGTAAATTTAACAAAGAATGTATCACCTGAGTAAAACATTTTTATTTTCTCTAAATATATGATATTATGGGCTATAAATATTCGTTGGAAATATAAGAAGATTTCCTACATCATAGTATTTTTTTCATAACTTTTAGACATTATATAAATTAAATTATTTATGACATCATGATGATGCAGCGATTACCTCATTAATAAAGGATTTAAATGAAATGAAAATATAATGTTAAAACTATAACATAAACGTGTCAAAGACCTATTGGATGATTATATTTCGAACCCTTATCACCTTATCCTCAAATTTTATCAATGTGGGACTTTTTAAATCCTAAACTCATTTTAAAATAAAGTAACATTTCTTTACATTCCAAGAGTGCCCCTCCTCTCCTCTTATAAAAGGCCCCCACCTCTACCTCCTTACCCACACTTCCAAAGCCTTTGGCTCAGCCAACCCCTTCCAATTTTTTCTCTCTACATCCCTCTATAACTCTTATAATCCTCAATTTGGGCATAAGTCTTCCCAAGGAAGCCTGTGAGCTCAAATCAAAAAGGGTTACCCGTTTTAAGGTAGTGTCTTTACTTGTGATCTTTTGTTTTATTTTTCTTCTCCAACCCCCTAAAATATTTTTATTTATTTCTTTTGTAATAACACCAGTATCTTACATATAATAGGATGTTGTTATAAGAAGTATTTGAGCTACACTTACACACACCTACATCTAATGGTTAAAGAACATACTGTTTCCATGGATGGCGAATTTCTGCCTCATGAAATGATGATTGTTCAATATTCTTATAACACCTTCAAAGGTGGCCATTAAGATGACACTATATTTATATATGATATATAATATGTTTATGTTTTCCTTAAGCTTATGAATTTTTAATTTTTTTTCATACCATTATGGTTTCTATTATGGTTAAACGCGATATTTTCATTTTAGAAAGTGCGGACTACAGCCCCCTCAAAGTGATTTGATTCATTAAAACCAAATGTGGAAAATATAAAGGACAGAGTTATGATATTATATATTATATTATAATGGAATTATAATATACCTTTATATCATTTGATTCCATTACATAAAATACGAAATAGAAATTAAAGTATCGTTCATGTGTACGTACGGCTTACCGTCTCCATGAACGGGGCATTTCATTTCTTACCTCTAAATGATTGTGTAATATTATAAATGCATGTATATACTGGATATATATTAAATATATTAAATATAAATCATTAATATCATTATTGAGATAATGGATATTTGACTACGTGAACAACTTGTAAATATAATAAGTTCACTTTTGACTCAAGTACCAAATATCGACAAAATGACCATTATTAACTTAAATGACTACATAATGTTCATAACATGGTAATAAGTGATATAAAATGAATAATGGACATGAAAAGGTTCATAAGCAAGTATAAATTAACTCAAGTTTATTATTCAGGACATTAAAGAACGATCGAATCAATTCAGACCCGAGGTAAGGGACTTCGTCTCAATCTCCTTTCATTGAGGCATATTTTATTTTATACACAACCTTCTTTTATACGGTATATATACCCCTTTGACATTTATGTTTATCCAAAAGGAATATTTTTTTATAAGAAGCTTTTTAATAAATGAAAAAATGGAATGTTTTGGTCGTATGTATGCGGCGACAACGACCACTCCACCGCCGTGACCATTATTTGAGTTTCGGCTTCCTCTACAAGCCATACAATTTTTTTAAAAAAGAAAAATAAATACCATGTTTTACTTTTATTTTATTTTGGTATTGAAAATGTATTTCATAATGTTTTTATATCAATGTGTTGTATTGATATCTTGTGATTGAAATGTGTAAATTTTATGTTTCCTTTATGCATGTTTTATATGATACAATTATGTTATTGTTCTTGGGCATTGTTATGAAGATGGGTGGTTCCATGATAAACTAAGGGTGGCTGAGCCCGATATAGCTCTCCAATGCATTGGGTAACGCGAAGGAGTTAAACGTTAAGGTTTCTCTGAAGATATTTGGGGAATATACTGTGATAGGTATTCTAAACGTAACCAAGAGGGTTACTCCCTATGTAAGAATGTTATGAATGCCTCAAGTTACCTTTATGCCTTATAATTTTTATGATTTATTCATTATTTGATGAGGTATGTTTAAGTGCTTCTGTTTTATGAGTATAGTATGATTTCATTGATTCTAATGTATACATGTACTCATGTTTCCATTCTATATTTTTATATCCCTTACAATGGTTTTAATGCTCATCCCAAGTTTTAGAAATGTTTTTCACAGGTCAAGGGAAGGGTACTTGATATGATGATAGTGTTAAGGAAGTGTCAAGAAAGAATCCCTGTTTTATTTTGAATATTCTTCCATTGATGGGTAAAAAATGAATACTATCTTTTATGTAACCACTTTGTTTAAATGTGGAATGTAATTCACGTTTCATGATCTAATTCTCTAAATCTATAAGCCTGAAAAGATCCTCAAGGTGTGTTCGTGAAATATCTCAAGATTAACTACGGTTTAAGGCTGGGGCCTTATACTTCTACCTTTTGTAATGTTATTTAGAAGTCATTTGACACATAATTAAATTTCATAAATTATTTTCATCCTCAATCTAATGGATAGACTAAGAGAATAGTTCAGACATTGGAGGGCTTTTAGTTAGCTAGTTCAATGGAATACCAGGGATATTGTGATCAAAATCCTTCTTTAGTTGATTTCTATTATAATAATATTTTTCAATCAATTATACAGATGGAACATTTGTGGTCATTATATAGTAACTGAGTAAAACTCTATATTTTTTATGAATATTTGTAAAGGATGTTTATGGTACAATTATTAGTATAGGAAGAGGCTGAGAAAGTAAAGTTGATCCAGAAACACACAATGATATCTTAGAGAAGGTAGAAAAGTTATTAATATAACAGGAGGAAAGAATATTCTTTTGAGTTATGTTATAATGTTTTTCTTATAATCTCACTATGGAAAAGTGTTATGTGTTTTATTAAGAAAATAATGATGAGATAAAATTTCATTAGACTATATGAAATTGTGGAGAATGTTCGACTAGTTTTTTTAGGTTTAATTGCCTCAAAGTTTATCTCAGGTACAGAATGTTCACCATGTTTTTCTTTTGGTATTGAATTTTTTTTTGAAAATTCAATGATTATGTCAATATCTTAAAGTGATATATTATGATTGCATTGTGAAAATATTATCTTTCCCTTATGCTTGTTTTGGTATTATTTTATGTATCATGGGAATTATTTATGTATACAGGTATTTCCATGATAAACTAAGCGAGGGTGAGCCTATGATTGCAGTCCAATGAATTGGGTAACATGACAGAGCTAAACATTAAGATTTATCATAATATATTTAAGGAATATACCGTGATGGGTCTTCTAAATGTAACTATGAAGGTTACTCCTTATGTAGCTATGAAAAATAAAAAGTAATTTTGTTGTAGATTCCATAAGTTACCTTTATTTTTTATGATTTCTATGAGGTATTCACAAATCTTATTTTTTAATGAGTTATGTAAAAAACCATTTTTTATGATTTAAAAGTATTATTTTATTGATTTGTATATATTCATGGACTAATGTTTTCTGTATTTATTTTATATCCCTTACATATCTTTTTATGATCGCCCTATTTTTTTGAAATGTTTTTCACAAGGTATAAAAAAAGGAAAAGAGAAAAGTGGAATCCAAGATGATTTGTATCAAGAAAATAATTCTTGATTTACTTAAAGAGGTTTATTTTTTGGAAAAAGATGGATAGAGAATAAGTCTCTAATTTGAAATTTTTGAGATGTAATTTAATAGTAATGGCCTAATTCAATAAAACTATAAAACTAAAAAATATTCTCAATGTGAAATAAAGTCAAATAATTGAATGATCTCGTGATTTATTAATGCTTTATGGCTAGTTCATTATAGATGGTATCAACGGAATGGTTTAGAAACATTTAGGGATTAATATATTTCATTAAACACATGGTTAGTCTCTATATCTATTTTTTAAGTTAAATTAATGTTTTATAAAAATTTTAGATCACAATATTTTTGTTTCAAATGGAAGGAGGAGGATCTCAAACAACATTCCTATATATTCCTAATGACGTTCATGACAATATTATTGAAAATACATGTTCTGGTTGTTGTGAAACTTTTCTGAACATGTAATTCACTTGCAATCATTTGTTGGATATATCAAAAACCTCCACCAAACCTTGATATCATCATGTATCATTGGTTATTTTAATCAAATATTATTTTCCCAAAATTCTAATATTTTCAAAAATGGTAAATATTATAAAATCATATTCATATATTTTACCTAATCACAAGATTTTGAAACATATTATAATTTTGACCAAGGGGCTGATTAAGGAGACCCTAGAACAACCTATTTATATTTTATTTTAAAATATTTTCATTTAGTACATACTAATGGTATTTTAAAAGGATAATAAATTGAATGTTTGAACTCAAACATGGTCTGACTGTTTTATAAAAAACATGTTTTATCAGATTTTTGGAAATTATATGTCATACATGATTTCTTTCCTAAACTATTTTTCTTGTGTACACCCATATAACCCATATTGTATGAGGTTTATATGGATTTATGAAGAAAATTATTTTAAAGAATCTATAAATCATTGTTATATTTCATGGGCCTTCTATCTACATGAGAAAGATGACAATTAATCTTGATGGACACCATGATAATGTTATGATGTTCTATAATGAGGAATATATTCATTTTATCATATGGAGGTTAATTAAAAAATATCAATATATAGAAGTATTCATGAATTAATATATTGAAGTCATTATGATATAGGAATAAAATGAATGTTATAGAGTAGCATTTTAAGACAAATCATGTAATCTATTTTTTAGAATTTTATCTCATAATAATTATTCTTTTTTTTTGAAAAAATGTAAACACACACACAGTGTGAAAACACATCAAATTAGACATGTATTTGGGAATAAAACCCACAACTAGCATGTGATGGGCCCTTATCGCCTACCAATAGCCAGCGTGAAGCTCCTAGTTATGTTGAATTATTATTTTTAGTTAAATGATTCTATGGATCTACACTTACATTATTTTTGAAATATATGTTTTATAAATTTGATATAATCATTATAGGAATATGATTTAAGTATTAAGTTATAAATGATATTTTCTATGACCTTCTCTCATCTGGGAACTCTATATGACAAAGGAAAATAAAATACTATGAAATTTTATATTAGGAGTAATTGTTTAATATTATTTCCAAATAATGTTTGTTTTTATTATGGACATATGGTGATTTTTGTTATAAATTTAAATGATTAAAATATCATGGATAACATGTTATATGGATAATTAATTATATGTATGAGACTTTAAGATTAGTCAATGTTATTTGGAGATAAATCTTATGATTTATCGTGGAAGAATTTGTTATAAAATCCTTCATAATTTTAGGTATCAAATTTATTTTCGATTATTTTGAATAATTTTAAAAACAGGTTTTTATTTAATGTTGTATTTTTAATATTAGGTATTTTTTTAATTTTGAAGATTAAGAGTTGTAATTAATTTCATAAAGGATTATTATTTTTAGGGGTTATCATATCTTGTAATAACCATTTTGGTTTTGGTTAATATTTCAAGACATTATGAATAGAGAGTTAATCATTTGTGGATTATGTGATTCCCTATAATTTCATTATAGCACTTTTGGTGTGACATTGTCAATATGAATACTCATCATTTGGAAAAAATATAATTTTGTTGTATAAATTTATTGAATGAGGAAACTCTACATAAAATATATATATATTTACTTTCATTATTAGTCAATCAAATAAATAAATTCCTCAACATTATGAAAAGGAACTTAATTTTATCTATTTAATTTTCTTACTGGGGAATCAATGACCATTTAACCCATCACACGTTTATGGTTTTTTTGTAGTTAACTTTCTCCTGGACATGTTTTCAATCAATCTCTATCAGAACATGACACATTGTTTTCCTTATATATCCATGCTTTCTTAAATGGAATCCATGTATTTGTTATATCGAGTGACCTTTGTACTTTTCTTTATTTCTTTTTATGGTCTGATCTTATTGACACTTTTTTTGATGAGGGGTTTTCAATAATTTTTTTGAGCCCAAGATTAAAATTTTGATGTTGTAATTTCCGAAAGGGGTGAATGATTTAACTACCCAAGTATTTATAAAATTATTCATTTTCATATCTAGTATTATTTTTGAATTTGATATTAATTTTACTTTAAAGGGAACACTATGTATGATAGCATACCAGGCACACAACAATGGGTTTCATTGAAATCTAATGTTTCACACAACATTGTGATTTACACATACTTAACTGATTATATTATGCCAATATTATGTGTGGAGTCACTATTTATTTATTAATGTTGTAAATTCCACTTACCATATAGTTGTTATACGATTTCTACACATAATTACATCATTGATAAATTCTTACATCATTTATACAAACATTGTAAGGGAACCACTTATCCCAATTTTCATTCTTTGGGTTCAGTTTCAACTTCATGATTATCTCAGGGTATGATTATATGAGAAATAATTTTTTATATCCAACGATGTATATATAATTTATTTGTGTGTATTTATTTTTAATACACATAATTAATATATTTAATTAACAAAATGATCTTTTTAAGGAAAATATTATCCAAATATCCATTCATTTAGATAAATATCTATTTCTTTGGTTTTGTTTTTCCTAGAATATGTGTGAAGGACCTCTGCTTGTTTTACAAATTTTATTCACTTATATTGGGTGTATTTATATTTTTCACACATAATTATGTAATTGATTTATCTTAATATAACTATATGGTCATTGTAAGTGACTTCATCTCAATATCTATTCATTAAGTCATATTATGGTTTATACAGGACCTTTTCTTATATGGTGTACAATTATACCATTTTCATTTAATTTAATTCAATAGGTTTCAAAATAAATCATTTTTCTATGAAGATTTTTACTAAATGGAAAAAATTATTTTTTCTTTTTAATGTCCGTGGAGACAATGACCATTCAGCCACTGCGAGAAATATTTGATATTCGGATTCCTTAACAAGAAACACTTTTTTAATAGGAAAATTTATACCATATACCCTCATCAGGTATTTTGGTATTGAAAATAGTTTTAATAATGCATTGATTATGTCAATATCATGAAATGATATATTGTGATTGGTGTGTGGAAATTGTATCTTTCCATTATGAATATTTTTTTATTATCTTATGGTTCTTGGGAATTGTTTACAGACGAGGGTGGTTCCGTGATAAAATGAGGGAATGTGAGCCTGTGATAGCTCTCTAATGCATTGTGTAACATGAAGGTGGTAAATGATACTATTTACTCTAAGATATTTAGGGAATATACTTTGATGGGTATTACAAATATATCAATGAAGGTTACTCTCTATATAGTTATGAAATCTACAAATTAAGTTGGTTATAGATGCTACAAAAAAACATTAAGATTTATGATTACTATGTGTTACTCATAAATCTTATTTTTCGTGAGATATTTTAAAGAGCTTATATTTTATGAGTGAAAATAACTATTTCAATTGTTTGTATTTTTTCATGGACTAATGTTTTATTTCATTATTTTTTATCCCTTATTGAGCCTTTTATGCTCATCCCGTGTTTTTGAAATGTTTTTTTATAGGGTTTAAGGAAGGATAAGAGAAAGGAATAATTAAAGAAGATTTCTATCAAGAAAATAATTCTTATTTTATTTAAGGAGTTGTACTTTTTTGAATAAATTGTATAGTGTTAAAGTGTCTATTTTTAATTTTTGAGATATAATCTAATTGTTATGGCCTAATTCTCTAAAACTCTATACATGAAAATAAATTCAAAGTGAATTAAAGTCATATTATTAACTGATCTCACTATTAATTAGTATTTTAAGGCTGGCAACTTATAGTAACGTTGCTGATGTAAATAGTAATATTACAAAATGTATACAACCTCATCAATTAATGTATTTATAAAAATTTATAAGATATTGGTTAATATTTCAATGTGTTATATAATTTATTATAGTTTTAAAATTGTTATTTTTTAAAAATATTATGATTTTATTTAAAAATTAGTTTATTCATATTTAAGAAATTATTTTTATAAAATCGATATCATTTTTGAATTTTAAACATGGAAAAGGTGTTAGGTTGATTTTTTTGTTTTTTCTAACATACATGATTATTTTTTGAATATTTAAATTTGAAAATTTATCAAAAATGATAAATAAATGAATTCATGGATCATGCCTGGGTCTTGGTTGATGTAAATGGCTAGTGGTTTGAACTAACATGAAATTCATAATGTTTTTGGTCACCATAATTATGACTATTCAATGTATTGAGGAAAAATATTAATCTAATGATTAAAATAATGGTAAACTTCCCCTCTCCTCCACTATAAATACCACCCTTACCCCCTCTTCCAATCACACATCTCAAACACTGAGAATATTGTAAATTCTACCCATCCCATTCCCAAGGCCTCTCCCCACCTCCAAGACCATATTGTGTCTCCATAATTCAAAAACAAAATTCCATAAATAGGTTCTCAAGGATAATTGATCAAGAGTTAGAATTCATCATTGATTTTCGTGAGTTTTCTTTTCTATTATTTTATATTATAATACTCTCGTCACTTACCTATATAAAAGAGGCATGGAATATCCATTTAATATGTATTCTGAATTTTATTCATGTTATGGAAAATTCAACACCTTTTTTACTCTCCAATTCCTCTTATTAAAAAAATAAAAACAACATATGTGGTGTGTCAATTTACTGACATCGTGGATGATGTGTCATCAATTTGAATTAGTTCTTTAAAATATGGCAGTAAATCAATTTTAACGGTTGAAATAGAATTTCAATTGAATTATATGACCTCTATTATGTTCTAGAAATATCTTATATGCATAATATTAAATATATATGATGAAACATGTTCGTTATTATCGAAGAACCTCCAAAATCATATAAACAAATATGTATATTATCATTCATCCTCATAACATATAACCAAAATTATTTATAGAATCATTAAATATTATTGAAACATATTAACACAATTTCATTCCACTTTAGGTGTTTTTCATCCATTTCACAAGAATATCATCTACTAATCGACCATGGATTTCATGTGAAACATGCTCCCGAAACATTGGATATAAAAAAATATTATAAATAAATCGATGGAATGATGTTATTATATGATCATATAAGGTGTTATAAGAATTAATATGTTTCTCTAAAATATTAATAAAATTTTTTCAACAATTTTACCAAAATTTTATACCGGTTTTAAGTAAAACGAACATGTGGTATGTAAAGTCTTGAACCAATTTCTGTACTTTGGGTTAACATTCTATATCCATCATAATGGGGTTCTAAGATTATTTGTGTAATGAATTGTTTCATGTTATCTTTTGTTATAAGAATTTTCATTTTTTAAAAACATTTATTTCATTCTATTAATTATCACATTAATTATATGATATTTTTAAGGTACTTTTCTTTATAAAAGTCCTCTTTTAGAATTCTGTTTTACCAAATTTAAAGGAATTGTTCTTACTAAATTATCAAATTTTTATGACTGTGTTCCGGTTATTGTAAATTCTTTATGATTAAAGTTAGGACATATATCTTCATCCAATGCTTTGGGAATGTTTATGTTGGAAGTCAGCTATATGGTTACTCAAAGTGTATCTACTATGGTTACACTATAAGGTAGTTGTGATGGTTATACTGAAAGGTAGTTGTGAGGGTTACAAATCATAAGTTAGCCACAAGGGTTATAATATAATTATGTAATTACCCAAGATACCTTTATACTTTTATTATATTATCTATGTTTTATTTAAATCTTGTGTATCACAATGAAATTATATATGTGTGAGATGTATATCTTTGTGAAAATGATTAAATATATTTATAAGTACTCTTGTACAATTGGTTTCTTTCCTTCTTTTTATATCCCTTACTAGTTTTTTATTCACATACCATGTTTTTTATATGTTTATCATAGGTTAAAAGGATGTGTAATGGAATGAAGGAAGTTAAGACAAATTTTATGAAGATTTTTTAAATAAATTAGGTTGTTGTTGTTTTTAATTTATTTTGTTTTGGAGAAATGGATACTATTTTAGTGGTACACCTTTTGTATTCTTGTGGGTTGATATGTATGAGTTATGTACTAACCTTCTAAAACACTAAACAAAAATGATATTTGTTAATTCAATGAAGTGAAATCTAGTTGAAAGAGTTATATTATGTAATTATTAATGTAATTTCCTTATAACCAATTTTTTGTTTCATATTGATACACATACCTTCTTCCACACAAAAAAAATAATACATCACATACATTAGCTTTTGGACCAAATATTTTGATGGATGTGAAACCTTTCCATAAAATCCCATAAGGTAATATCAATGTTATTGGCATGAGTTATAAAATTCCATATATATATATATATCTCACTTTTAAAAGGTAACATTCTGGTTTCATGTGATGCACAATGGTTCCCCGTACTCGGTTGGTCACATGGACTCAAGAAAATTTCCCAAAACACTAGAGGTTTCTGACTACCTATGATGGACTTAGGTGTGATTGTGGGGAAACATTTACTTCATTTTAAGAGTAATGTAGTGGAAATAAACAAATAAAAATAGCAGAAACAGTAATAACATGAAATTAATAAATAGCGGAAGACTGAAATTATTAAACAACTGGATCACATATATAAGTGATGCATGATACATTTCTCTAGGAAAGCATAAAAACATGTCATATTGCTAGAATAAAATAATAATCCAATTAGAAAGAAAATAAACAAAATCAAACAACCTCATAAGCATCATATTGGTCTCATACTCTCATGCTCTACAAAATTCATGTAACTGACGTAGAAGTGCACTTGACCTTATATATACCTACAAAAATATAATCTTATTGGGCCCAAAATCATGACCCAAAAATATGGGAGATGAATCTTAGTAGGAAACAAACCAATGATTTGTGCATAAACGTTAGTGAAAATATATGGAAGGCATTAAGAAAAATGAAGCTGTAAAAAAGGAAGTACTCATAAGTAAACAAAACAAAATTTTCAAATGAAATCATTTTCATATATCAAGTAAGAATATAACCAAATAAATGTAACCATTTTTAAAGTACTCATAGCCTAACCCCTCTAGTTCAACAAACCAAACACATGCAACTATCTGGGATGTACTCATAGTCGAACCCCTCTGATTCAGCTTTAGAAAAGACTCTCTGAGGAGGCACCCACCATCAATTCCACATGTGGTATTTTATCGGTAAACTAATGAAACTATAGGGATGTACTAAACATCCAATTCCCCCTATGGTCATTCAATAGGGAATTACATGCACTAAGAGGAATCACTCACATCCATCCCCCCAATAGTCTCACAATGTGAAAAGTATACAGACCCTCTAGAGAAGCCCTCAACGTCTATTCCCCATATGGTCTACCACCTTTGCTTCCCACAGCCCTGTATAAGTCAATCATGCACAATGACATTCAACAGCTAAAATTAAACATTATGAACTACGTGGCTAATAGATTTCAATAACTAATTGTCTAAACACTTACAAGCATATAACAACATCAGATAATATCAGTCCATCCTAACAACACAAGGTATGGAAGGCAAGTATCATAACTGGAAAATATAGAACAAATGGTCAGTATCAAACCAAACATGCTAAACACATCCATAGTAATGAAAATAACCCTATTCAGAGTCAAACAATCTCTACTTATGCACACAAAGCACAATAGGCATTAACAGGGCTAAAATCCCTAGACACACAATACCACATTCTAGGGTATTGGGCACGTTTTCATATAAAAGTCAAAGACTAACAACGAAAAGGATCAAACCACCTACCTCGGTGTTGTACGATTCATAAAATTCATTATTAGAACTTGAATTGGGATAAGACATGGTAAATATACAAAGAAATCTAAAATTTTCAACCTACTATATCTCCCGAAAGGATAAAAAATAGGAAATGAGGATCTAAGAGATGTAAGATCTCACAATGGAAATTCCAACTCAATCAACGATGGATGAATCATTGAATGGATGATCGGTCTGGGGCTCTGAGAAGAATCATGCTCCCCAGCCACTCTTAGACGAGATGATACGAGAAGAAGGGGTTTCTGTGAATGAGACGCAACCCCTATCCAATATAAAAAATTAAAAGAAAAGTACACACTGGGTTATTTTAATATACATGGAATCTACTTTCCTTGATCGGCCGCCACTTTAGGTAGTGTCTAGGACACCCCACACGACCATGTACTCAGCCCTTACACAACTATTATAAGGTCACCCACAATAATCGGTTACACGATATATACTCCAATGTACACGGTGTGTACTCCTTAAATTTCAAGATTCTTCTATTTTCCTCAAAAACACATGAATGGAAAACACACATCTGAAAAGATGTTTCAGGATTATACAAACATTCCCCGATAAATAATTTTTTCCTCGAATTTCCCAAGCAAGGCATCATAAAAGAAGAATCCTTGAATAGATCAGGCCAATACATTCGTAAATCAGACTCCCTATCACAAGTCACATTCTGTATTTGCTCATGCTGCCATAACACCCATACCAGAGGAATAGGCCAGCCAATGAGAACCTTTCCACTATGATCAACAATTTAGATAGGTTTCTCCCCAAAAGATGTGTCCACCAACAACTCAACCTCCTCGGTTGAAAAACATGAGACGATTATGAGAAATGACTTCGTAGCTGTGAAATGTGGAAAACGTCATGCATATCCCATTACCTCTGAGTTAACTATAATAGATAGGCAACAGACCTGAATCACCTCACAACATCAAACAGTCCAACATATCTTGGTGTAAGATTTCCCGGTCTACAAATCAGCATGTGTCCCAAACTTAGTGTGACATGTATAAAAATATGGTCTTCGACCTCTAAATTCAGAGGTCACCTCCATTGATCAACATAAGAACTATGTCATGACTGTGCATTATCAATCATATTTTGAATCAAATCCACTTTATTTGTGGTCTCCTAGTCAAGAAGAGGTCCCCGCATTGCTGCCTCTCTTTCCTCCAGCCAACATAATAGTTATTGACATGACCTATCATACAAATCCTTGTAAGGTTCAATCTTAATAATTTCTTGAAACCTATTATTGTTGGAAATCTCTACTTAAGGTATGTGCTTCTCGCAAGAACAAAAAAAATCTATGACACATGCTTGTAGTATGTACTCTAGTACCTGATTCGTGCGCTCGGACTGGCCATCTGTCTAGGGATGGTATGTTGTACTCAGAGGTACATGTATACCCAAAGCCTTCAGCACTCCCTGTCATACACAAGAAGAAAAACTAGTGTCTCTGTCTGAATTAATGGAGTGTGAAACACCATGTAAACGTACAATATCTCAGTTGTATAACCTTCCCAGTTCATCAACACATAAGGTCTACTTGATTGGTATGAATTGGGAAACCATTGTGAGTATGTAAATGACAACCCAAACTGCATCATTCCTACGAGGTTACCTCAACAACTCTATCACGATTTCCATTGCCACATAATTCCACCTCCACTCAGGAATGGGTAACTACTACAAAATCCAAGTCGGTCGCTAATGCTCTTCCTTTACCCACTGACATGTGGAACACATAATCACAAAACTAGAAACATTCGTCTTCATACTAGGACACTAATACTAATGGTGTAGATCTCGATGCATCTTGGGGAAAATAGGATGAACTACCCAAATAGAAGAATTAAAATGTTAAATCAGCTTCTCGTGTGTGGATTCTGACACACATACGCACCAATGAAAAGGAAATATATCGTCCTTTTTTACGGTCCATCTAAGAATAGGGTCCGTTCAAGACACACTCTCTTGTAGAACTAGACATTCAGAGTCTGATAGTTTCCTTGTTCGCATTTGATCAAGAAGAGTTGAGATAACAGCTACTGAAGAAAGAATGTTTGCCTCTATCTTTTTTGCACCTCCATATGCATCTCAGAGAATAGATCCATAACCTACCACTCACTGTTGGCCTCCTGAACTGCATGTATCTAAGTTCTCCTGCTCAATACATCAGCTACTCAGTTGTTGTTCCAAGCATGTAGTAATGATAAATGTCAAATGAATGAAGGTATTTGTCCCACAGTTATTGTCTCAGATTCATATCCCATTGAGTAATGAGGTACATAAGAATTTTTTGGTCAGTGAAAACCATAAAATTCTCTCCCATAAGAAAATTTCTTCAAAATCACATAGCATGAACAACTATAGCCAACTCAACATCATACATCATGTAATTCCTCTCATGTGGCATCAACTTATGAGACCCATACACAATGGAGACATCCCCCTATAAAAGCACTTCACTATGCTCGATACCTAATGCATCATAGTAATCAGTATAATGCTTTCCCAGCTCTATAAATACTAGTATTGGTACCGAATTCAATCTCTCTTTCATCTCCTAAAAGGATGACTCACAATAATATAACTATAAGTACTTCTCACCCTTATTATTGAGCCCTGTATGTGGCACTGTTAAACATGAATGTATTTCATAAAATGTGTATAGTATCCAACATACCCCAGAAAGCTCCCCACCTCAATGATGTTCTTCAAATTCTCCTAGGAAACTACTTCTCTCACTATCTGTTGGTCTACTGCTACACCTGTCTCTGAGATAACCTTAGCCTAGAAGTGAATTTGGTCAATCCAAAATTGGAATTTTAAGATCATAGAATATAACTGATAAACTCTCAGTGTAATCATAATGATCCCAAGATTGGTATCATGGCCATGTCCAGTGTGAGAGTACACTAGGATATCGTCCACAAAAACCATCAGGAAGGAGTCCATGTATGGATGGAACACTTGGTTCATCAGTTCCATGAAATCTGCAGGCGCATTCATGAGACCGAATGGAATAACCACATAATCATATAGACCATACATGTTAAGAAAGGCTGTAAGAGGTATATTTGATGGTATTAAGTTCAAATGATGATAAATATATACCATGTCAATTTTCAAGAACAGCCAGACACCTTGATGATGATCAAAGAGATCATCAATCCTCAGTAAGGGATATTGGTTCTTGAATTTCAAATGGTTCAGCTTCCGATTCACTATAAAATGTCTGAGGTTACTATCTTCCTTCTTCACAAAGTCAACATGGGAATCCCAAGGAAATGTTCTAGGTCAGTTGAATCCCTTTTCCTATAACTCCTCTATCTATTGGTTGGGATATTGTAACTCTGGTGTATCTATCCAATAAATAGGAATGGACACCTTTGATTCACATGAAATTTTCTCAATAGAAAATTATACCTCTCCCTCCAGAGGAAAACATCAAAAGTTCAACAGAAAGATTTCCCTAAAACAATCCACCACTAGAGGAAAGTCTATGTATTATGTACCATAGTCATTTAGATATATACTAGAAATCTGGGCTATAAACCTTTTCATCCCACGATGATTGGGTCATTTTCTTCTCACCTGGACATCTCATTCTCCCTTATGTAGAAACAACACACCGTTTGGTGATTTGAAACTCACATTGTAATGATTATAGTAAACAACAATTTGGAAGTGAATTAACCTTCTCATTATGAGAATAAAATCATTTCATGTCATCTCTAGGACATAGAGGTCCCATAAGAAGTGACATCTGCAACCCTCAAGATGGAACTCGTTGAACTGACATACACTAACCGTTCTAGCCACCAACTGTGTGTCCATCTTCAAGAGACCAAAATAAGTAAAGATATAGATCCCAAGGAACTCTACAACATTAATTGATATAAAAATATTGGAATCCCCTCTATTGAAAAATTATGAAGCTAAAACTGAGGAAACTATATTCATACCTCGAACTGCAGAGGGCATGCGATCTTGTTCCTATTGGGTCTGCTCCACTAAAAAAATCAGGCTTGTAATGTGGCCTTGTAACCTTGCCTACGCACCCTAAGCTGATCCACTCTATTTTTATTGAATTCCTAGTGACTGACTACCATGACCAGAACATCCACCTTAGCATGAATGGACAAAAGAACTCTAGTTATTAGACTGATGAGAAAAATGGTGGTGTTTCTCCTAAAAGAGGATTCATAGAGGAACCTCTATCCCCAGATGTCAAGGAGAAAAATGGACAGAACTGCTAAAGATGGTTCATCTTTCCACAAGATCAGTGCTCAACTGGTTCTCTTAGGGAATGTGGTCTCGTATTCCTGCTCATACCACACTGGTATCATACCACTTGGCCACATGAAGAAGCATCATGCTTCCTCAGATCTCCATGCGATGACTCCCTACAGCGCTTCCTTGTGTCAGTCGGAGGGGTACCAACTCTGGATGCCAAGCCACCCTAGCTTATAGCCCCAAGAATATATCATATTGCGCATTGTGATCCATTCCAAGTTAACTATTCAGGTGATGGAAGCCAACATGAATAGGTTCACCTTAGATCAAATGTCTTGCGTGAGACTATCCTTAATCTTCTTCTCTAGGAATAACTAATCATCTCCTAGAATGTGTGTGAAGAGCTGCAGCTCTATGAAACAAGAATAATACTCCCTGACTGAATGATTACTCTGGTCCAGACTCATGAACTCTTGGGCTCGATCAGCCCTCAAAGTTTCTGGGTATAAGACATCATAGAAGGCACACTAGAACTCATCCCAATACATATCCTGCTAGTGTCTTACCTATGAGATCACATCCCACCATCTCGTGGAAGAATATTGAAGCATGTACATAGAGAGATATACCCTTTTCTATGGAGGAGTTTTTATATGCATGAAGATAGATAGAATGGATTCTAACCATGACTCAACAGCCTATGGTCCCTTGTCCTCTAAGAAAACAGGAGAATGTTGTTGCTGAAAGACACACGTCAACTCTTCCATAGACGAGGTAGGATGCAATGCTCCTAGGAAGGTCTGGATAAACCTCATAAACAATTCTCACAACTATTCCTCAGAAATTTTTTTTGGAATGATGAATGGATCCAAGACATGCATGATGGGAGGATATGCTGGTAGTCTCTGACCCGCCATGTTAGGTGTCAGATCATTGCTCTGTATTTGGGGAACAACTAGAGGATGTCTCAGTGGAATGACATGGTATGGTCATGAACACACATCATTTAGAGATTGACAAGGACTGAAACATAGATGTGATATAAGGGAATAGAAGAAATAAATCATTCAATATTTCTAAGAGATGGATACAATGTGTGTACAACTCTTACATGGTGTTTCCCCTTATGCTTCCAAATAGGCATGTACTCTTGCCATCCATGGATATGTAACACCACATACACATGGTGTGTTCTCCTAAGACATGGGGGTGTAATTGAATTGTTTTCCCCTTCCATATTCCTTTTACATGGGTAACACACGTGGATTTCCTAGAATGAGACTATATGAAGTGTTCATGACAGACACAACGTGTATAAGAAAGAACATCACCAGCCCGTGTTGTCAGTCACAAGGCCAGTTACACAGCTGAATATGCATGGAATGTTTATTCAAGGAACGATGTGTACTAAAAACTCATAATCCTAATATTTCATTAGTCACATGGCCTGACACATTGATCCTATGAAACAACGTTCACATAGGGTACACATTGTGTGCCACAAAATTTTTTCACATCCCCATGTCTCTTCCCAAATAGTAATAGATATTTTTAGAAATTACACAACATGTTCATAAATTACATGGAAAAAAGTTAAGAAAAATAGTTCCTTCGCGAATAGAAGGACACATTGCATGTATTCTATCATACACACCATGTATTCAGGGTTTTTCTGGACAATATGCCTAAAAAACATTCTGGATGCCTACAAAACACCGAAACAAACATCAAAGTGCCAAATTTTGATTTTTGGGGGATCACACTCCCTGCAAATCAAAGATTAGCATCATATAGATGTCAAGGAAACCGAATTACAAAGAAATGACCCACCAAATTATAATCTGTGAGGGCTCATAACACCTCACGAACCAATGATTGATGCTCATTCAAATGAACCATTTAATATTAGCAATACCCTATTAAATAGAAGGTGTTCTATCCAGGAATCTATCACAATAGCATGAAAATTTATCACAACATCTATCACAACAACATGACATCCCTAATTAATTCAAAATGATATCGCATGAATGAATGACATGTGATCTATAGAGAATGCCAAAATGATGCATGAGATTGCATACGCTCATCTCCTTGGGTTGCAATAGAAATAGAACCTCAATATTATAAACATTAACAGCACAAGACATGGGAATTAACCAACAGTTAAATCAAATAAACAGTAATAATAATAAAACCAGGATAAAAAAATTCAGTAATCGATGTAAATTAGCATTTCCCTGTACACATGTTAGCTACTCCTGGGCACAAATTATTACCAAGTACCTATTCCTTCATATCCTGGGCTATAGGCTCCAAATTTTAATTCAAGAAAAAATAATTCCAATGATACCACTTTGTAATGTCTCTATTCCGAGTGCCGCCCAGAGGTTCCCCACACCCGGTTTGTTACATGGAATAAAGGGAAATTTTAAAAATTCTAGAGGTTGTTGACTAGAATTGAGGGACTTGGTTGTGATAGTTGGGAAGCTATACCCTCATTGGTAGAGTAATACAGTAGAGATAAATAGATAACAATAACATAAATAGTAATAACATGAAATAAGTAAACAATAGAATACTTAATGTAATAAACCACAAGATCACATATATAAGTGATGAAAGATACATATATATTGGAAAGCATCCAAACAAGTCACCATTCCGGAATATAGTACTAAAAAAGTAAAAAAGATAAAAATAATCTGAAGTAGGATTATATGCCTCAGCATGGTCCCATTCTCTCCATCTCCACAACTATCAAGTACCAGACATAGATGGGTTCTTTCCCTTGTCTATAATTATAGAAATATAATCTTTTTGGGACGAAAATCATGATCCAAATGGGGTGTTAGACAAATACCAGTAGGAAACCACCAAAAAAATATTTTCCTAACAGTCAGTGAATATATATAGAACACAATAAGAAAAATGAAGCATTAAACAAAGAAGTATTCAAATGTAAAAAAAACCAACAGTTTCAATTGCATTCATTTTCATATATCATGTAAGAAGATGACAAAATTCAAGTAACCCTATAGAATGTAATCACAATAAAAACCCTCTTGTTCAAATACCAAAAACAAGAAACCCTCTAGGAAGTACTCACAGTCGGTCACCTCTGATTATTCTTTAGAAAATACTCTTCGAGGAAGCACACACCATCAATTTTACCTATGGTCTTTTATTAGTAAATTAAAGATACTCTGGGAAAGCCCTCAAGGTCCAATTCCCCAAGTGGTCTCGCAATGTGGAACCTCATAAACTCTGAGGGAGCACTCACATCGATCCCCCTTATGGTCTCATAACATATAAAGTTAATATACCCTCTGGAGAAGCCCTCAATGCCCATTCCCCCTATGGTCTACTACACCAGGTTCCCACATCCTAGTGTAAGTCTATTGTGCATAGTGATGTCCAAAATCCAAATTAAACCTTATAAACAACTTGTTAACTGATTTCATGAACTACATGGTTAAATAGCTACAAGAATATATCAACATCAGATAATATCACTCCATCCTAACAACCTTAGTCATGATAGACAAGCTCCCTAACTGAGAAAGCTAAACCAAATAGTCAATATCAAAACAAACATGGTAAAAACATCCATTGCATGGAAAATAACCACATTCACAATAAAACATCCTATAGTCAGGATGACAAGGAATATTAGGCATTAATAGAGCTAAAATTACTAGACACACAATTCCTCATTCTAGGGTATTGAGAAATTTTTCATATAAAATTCAATGAACAACTATGGAAAGGCAAAAACCACCTACCTCGGCGTTGAATAATTGATATACTCTAGTATTGGCCCTTGAATCTTCCTAGAATGTGGTAAATCTAAAAAAATGTCAAAAATTTTAAACCATGTATATCTCCCGAAAGGAGAGAAAATATGAAACACATATTTAGAAGAATTAAGAGCTCATAGTGCCGATTTAAACGCAATCGATGATGGTTGAATCATAGAACGAATGATCGATTGGGGGATCTGGGAAGAATAATGATCCTCCATCACTCTAGGATGAGACATCATTAGAATAAGTGGTTTCATTGAATGATATGTTACCCTAGTCAGATATAATAATTAAAATGAAAATTTCATCGCGTGTTCATTAAAGATACATGGATTGTACTTACCTTAACCGGTCCCTGCTTTAGGTTATCTCCAGGACAATCCAAATGACCATATAATCAGCTATTACACAGCCAATACATGGTCACCTACATCAACTGGGTTCACGATATGTAATCGATTGTAAACGGTGTGTACTCTGTAACTTTCTAGATTCTCCTCTCTTCCTTAAAAACACAAGAAAAGTAAACCCATATCTGAAAAGAATGTCCACGTTCTTACATAAAAATTTAATTAATTCATTCATATATAATTAAATATTTATTATTTGTATACAATATATTATGATTCTTTGAAAAAAATATAAACAATATTAATAGTTATCCTTTTTGAAATTTTATTACATAATTCAATCGTCTGTGCGCTCTATCGTCTCCAAAAAACTACATCATCCACTTTTTTCCAAAATATTTCCTTGTTTTCTATAAGGATGTAATTAATGAATATATTATATATATATACTATTTTTATGATTATAATGAATAAAATTATTATCCCTTATCATTCCCTCTTATTTATTTGGAAATAAAAACTCAAACTACACATACATGAAAACTATCACCTCCAAAATGTAACATATCTCATTTTGCATCTAATTTAATTCCTTTTTTCATAAAATTTTATAATATTAGATTCAAAAAGTATTAAAATATCCCATTATTTTAATTTTTATTTTATAATATTGATATTATTCTAAATTAAACAATTTTTATAACCAAACATCTCAATTAATACTATTATCTTTATGTGTGGGTTAGTCTGGACACCTACATAGAAAATACTAAAAAATAACCTCATTGATGATAGTGAGATCAAAATAATTCATAATATCTTATATAATTAATTAAATAATGATTTAATTATATTTTGGATTAGTTACACTAATATTAAACTCATTAAATAAGATGGAAATGTATATTGAATAAAAATAAATTAAATATGTTCATCACCAATTTCATTTTATGGATATAAAAATTCAATAAAATGAAATTATAACATTAAAAAAATTATCAATATTCAATTTTAATATATTTTATTATTTAGAAATGATAAATATTGAGATAAGAATGAAAAACATCACCACTATTATATAACATGTTCAATACCCTCATTATTTCCCCCAGTAGATATAAAAAATAGATAATAACAAACAACTATACAGATAATGGACAATTATAAAAGTTATTTATAAATGATATAAATGTGTATAATTGTCCATAAAAAGTTATTATGATATATATTGTTGATATAGGATATTTAATCACATTACTAGATGTTAAAAATTAAGGTAAGGTGTTATTTTCATGAAATTTAATTTCATGATATATATTTCATATTTTATAGAATATTATATGTAATATTTTGGAATTAGTATATAATAAATATATATTAATATATTAATATGAATCATATTTTATATATCCATATCATTTTATCTCTTTAATAGTATTTTCAATCAAAATATATTAATGCTAAAATGGTTTTTGTTTACCGAATACCCTTAGAGATGTTCTAATGATTCTTATTAAACAAGCTTCTTCACATATTGTATTAATCAAGACCATGGAATTATTATATCATATTTCCACTACCTATCATGAGAAAAAATGGAATTTTAATAAAATATTTTACCTTGAAAAAACATTATTATGAAAAATAAAATCATTTTTTATAATAATCATTCCATAAATAATGATAGTTTCCCATACTTGTCAAAAATTTTCTTTTAATTCACATATTCTAAATTATATTTTGAAAAAATTTATATATTATCACTTTTGAAATTATTATTTCCATTTTCTACATTTCATATTGATGATTTTATGCCTTTATATGTTGTGTATTTCAATAATGTTTTCTTTATATACTAAAATAGGTTTAATTAATTAATTATTTGATTTATCATCTACTAAATATTTCATTGAGATAATCATTATTAATTTTTATACTATTTATTAATGAGTATTAATTTAAAATTATTTTTTTTTAAAATCACATAATCTTTTCTGAGAAAATTTCTTTAGAATGATGCCCCTAAATTGTAAATTTTCTAATGTTGAAATGTTTATAAAATTTTATTTCCTGTTTTTGTTATATCTACCCCTTTATCAAATAAATCATTTTTCATCTATGGAAACAATTTTTCATTAACAGACCTCCCAATTCTAATATATTTATTTGATGATTAATCTCAGGGGAATCCATTAATAATTTTTTTATTCTGTAATCATAAAATATTTATAAAAAATATTTGTATTCAAATATCATTCCTTGATGAATAATAAATATTTATATCCATGGATTTAATTTTTCAACCTATAATCCATATATATATATTGAAATGGAAAATTATTGAATATAATTTATACATAGTATCTGTACAGTTTATAGAAAATATACGTCATTATCTTGATTCATGACTGCATTATTATAATTATTATCAATATATATCAACACAAATTTATTAGGAATAGTATTATAATATTATTTTTACTGATGGAATAATTTTTTTTAACTTTATAAAATATTATTTTAAATTAATTTAAAAAATACTATCTTCCATTTTTTTATTATGATATATGGGATTATTGATTATTGGAAGCACACACATATATATAGATGAGTATAGGTGGGCTCTTATATCACCCTCCAATGAATTATTAAAAACATTATATTACATATAAAATGTATATTTGATAACCATTTATTATCTTAAAATCATGGAATCATGTGTGTGACACATGAAGGTTATTTATCAATTGGTAAAATTAAATAGTTTCATGTGAATAGGTGAATGTTTGTGACATATAAATTTAATGATTCCCTATTTTATATTTGTTGAAAAAGTTATCTAAGGTTTCCTAATTTCTATTATATGTGTAATTTTGATGTTTTTTCTTAGGATATTCTAATCCATGTACCATGTTTTTTCATATATATTTTTTTGTGTATACCTTTATTATATTTCATTATGATATTTATATAGTCAAATTGTTCACAATTTTGATTCTTGATTTTTATCACTTATGATTACACTTACTTTTCCCTTATGTTCACCTCTTTCATATTTTTACATTTCCTCATGTAATGAATAAAATAAATAAATATGATACATATAAAAGAGTACCATGTGTGGATAATTTTTTTGATATATTAATTAATTGTTAAGGATTATCCAGTTTCTTATTTTTTGGGGAAAAAACATTAGTTGAAAAAAATTATTGGTCTATATATTTATTATTTGGATTTAATTCCACAAAACTATAAACCAGAATGATGGTGAAAATATATTATAATGAAATATTTTATTTAATTCAAGTAATTATGTTGATATAACATTCAGGGGATATCACTATCAGTATTAAAGTAGTCATTTGATAACATTATTAGTTCAGAATATAGTTATATATTGTTTATTTATTGAAAAGTTATGGATGATTCTAATTTCAAATGTATAGATAATACTTTGGGTTAGTTTTGGTGATATTTTATATTTTAGGGATTATGATAAAATAAATTTAATATAAATCATTGGGAAAATTATATGGGGGACTTCTGCGAATTGGAAAGCAGGTATAGATTTTTTTAATTTTGATATTGTGTTGTTTTCTTAAAAATTATCAACCTTTATTGATAATGTAATGTTGATATAATTGTGTCATAGATCAACCAATGGGTAATATACATTAAAAGGATTATTGTTTTTCAATGAAATCATAACCCTAGATCATGATGAGTGATCCTAATATTACACACCTAGCTATACACTCACTAAAGATATACAATCATTAATCGTGTTATCTTTAAAACCTTTTATAAATATTTATTATGTCACAGAATTATGTTATAAAATATAATAGTACATAGAAAAATGAATCATTGTTTAAACCGAGTGTGATTTAGGTTGAACTAAAAAGATGTTTAATAATTTCAAATATTAACATATTTCAAGAATTAGTTATTAATAATATAATTCTATTATTTTCATAATTTTTCCTCACCCATAATTAAATCCATTTTATTTTAATAAATTCTATGTCCAAAAGGAACAAAGATAAAAATTTATTCTATAGGAAATATAGATATTTCCCTAAAAACCATCCTAATGGGGTAAAATTTGGAGTGATAAATTATATAATTATTAATAATAATTATTCCCAAATATCAATAATAACATAAAAATATTTTAGATTCCAATCAAACCATATTGTAGAAGGTTGAAGTCTCATGGATATTCAGGTGGTGAAGATGATACTGGAAATATGAGTTAATTTACATCATGTAAAAAATAGGGTATGATTTAAAATTTTTAGTGATTTAAGGAAATTAGGTGAAAATTTTTATGTTGAAAGGGGGGAATAGAGGAATTAATTTTCATAAAATATTTAAGAACTAAGTTGACATGGGGATTTAATATATTATTATTCTATATCCACTACTAAAACATTAATGTGTTAGGTATGGGGAACATGTGTTTTATCCATTTTATTTCCCTAATAAAATTGCTACATTTGATTGAACACACAATTAATACCCATGCAAATGGAAATTGTATGAAACCAAAAATAAATATGAAATTCAAAAAAAATATGGAAGTATGAACAATTATCACCATCTCAAGAGCTATGGTAGATGTATTCATATCATTTTCATCATATTACATCATATATAGAATGCCTGATAAGAACATAATACTACTAAACAAATGTTTAGATACTTAATTATATACTTTATGCATATTATTTTCTTACCCCTAGTATATATATTTATTCTAATATGTATCTATAAAAATATTATTCAAAAAAATACAATAATAGTTCATTTATTAAAACATTAGGTGATATAAGACATGGATTTTATATCTTGACAAAGAGGCCATGATAATTTCAAATATGGTAAAATAAATTATGAACATTTAAACCAAATATATTTTATTGAAAGAATAATGACCATAAAATCCCAATGAATGATATTCCTAGTATAAATGAGTATCTAGAAAAAATGCAAAATTGAAAAATCAACATTATTTATATAGAAATTATTAATGAAACATTTACTTCACTATACATTCCAATGATGTAGAGGATAAACCCTTATAATAAAATAAATCTAGAGTTCAATATATCATATCGAAACCATTATCTATTTCATTAGTTATGTATAATATATGTTTAAAAGATGTAATTCATTTTGGGGGACATTATAAAAATTAAATACATCACTACTTACATTCATTAAATAAATTTTATGTTAATGGATATTACAATAATAAAAATAGAAATAAATTAATATAATGATATATTAATATAATATACAACCATCAAACACAAAGAAATAAAATATGAATTTTTGAATATGAGTAACCTATTGATGAAATTTATTCACAAATATATTTAATTACCACTTTTTATAAATTTACACTGTTTATTTTGTGTTGAATTTTATATTTTTCTTAAAAAATTATTTTTTATATGGTGTACATTATATAAAAAAATAATTTAATTGTTTTTAAATTATATTATTATTAAAATATAATATTTTTTAATTAATTCTATTTTTATTAATATATCATATAGATTAGGATTAAGAACCCCATGTATTTTAAATTCATTTTCCCATTAATAATGTTTTTCCTCATATGTTATCATTTTATTATATGTATAAAAATAATTATCTTTGAAAATTGATTTATTATCAAGGACATAATTTTTAGATCCATCATGGAAATAATAACTGAGGAATGTTTTTTATTTTTTCTAAAATTATTGAATTTACGGTGTAAATTACCTCATTAATAAATAAAATGAATTTATATCATAAGTAGAACATATGTGGGACTTGAAAAATTATTAAATAATAATATAGAAAAAATTTAGTAAAATAAAATTAAAATATAAATATATTTTTTCCATTATCAATATATTGTATATATTTTGGATTATAATTTATAATATTCTCCAAAAATTCTTTTAATATATTAAATATTTTACTGTAAAATATTTTTAAAAAAAATTATTAATGAGAATCTAATAAAATAGTTTTTAAATTTACACTTAAATGTTAAATATTAATAAATATGTTCCAATTTTTCATTTGTAATATTATATGATTAACATATATAAAACCAACTTACTATGATAAATTCCAAAACAAATTAATTTTTTTAATGTTGTTAATGACTGAAAATATATAGAAAAATGTTTCAAATTGAGTAGTTCTGGTCTTGATTGATCAAATAATAGATCTAGTCTTTTCTTCATTTTTGAAGTCTTTCGGTATTTTGAAACATGTTCTCTATTTATATTAAAGATAAATATTTAAAAAATATTCATTATGTCCTCTCAAAAACCCATCAACAGCAATCCATGGTTTCATATTCCATTTGAAACACTTTCCACTTCCTTTTTCCTATAATATTTATTAACTTCCATATTCTCTAAGACATATTATTTTGAAAATATTATTACATATCATAAAAATCAATTAATATATGCTAATGGTTATCAACATTGATTCAAATAATTCACAAATTTGTTTTATTTTCTAGACTAAATTGAAAATATAATATTCTCATTGAAATATAATTCTATAGTATTTTTCTAATTAATTATAGTATTCTATATTATTAATCATCCAACACATTTTCCCTTTTTTATTATGATTTCATTCATGAATTTTTCAGGGATTATAACTATTATAAGGAATTGTACTTCATATTTCTCTACTGCCTATATTAGCTAGTAATATGGAAATAATTGTTAATAAATTTTATATATATAATATTGTTATTATTATAATGTATATAATTATATTCCACTATAAATTCCTCTCATTCATTGATAAACTATTATGTTAATATCTCATACAATCATATTAATTCATCAATGATGAAACATATTTAATTTTAATTATAGTTTCATTCTTATTTGTTAATATAAATTAAAATATTATTCACCACCCAAAAAAATACCTAAATAATTTAATTATTCATTTTTAATAATGATATTATTCTAATACAACAAACATTAATAATTATACTCACCTAGTATATTTGATATCTTCATGTTTTGTTATGTGATACCACATACATAAATAATGCCATAAAATAATCACATGGATAACTATGAGAAAATAATAACTAATAATAAGTAATATAATTAATAAAATATGGATTATATATCTATTTTTGAATTCAATATTAAAAACAAGATTTTTAATTACGATATCAACGCTTGATTGATAAAAATATATAAAACATTATCATCACGGAAATATTCATTACAGATAATTACAATAACACCAATATAAATTTTTAATAAATTTATAAATAATAATAAAGGATCAGTTCCATGAGCATTGATGATAATGGATTGATATAAAATTAGATAAGAATGAACAACTCCGGTATTATGAAAACAATTCATAATGATAATAATTACAAAAACATGATAATGAAAATATATAATAAATAACTTATATTCATGATGATCATAAATTTATATTATGTTTACAATAGATTATATATATGAATAATGTTCAAAAATAAATTTTTAATAATTTTTTTAGAAAACTTTTTTTATGTGGTTGTCTGTCACATATTTTATTTCATTATACATATATCAAATTATGTGTCAATATATCATTAATATATTATAATTACTATATAATGAAAATATTTTAATATACTAATTTAAATAATGGGGTTTTAATGGGAATATCATCTTTTCCATTTAAATGTATTTTGATTTAGATGATAACGATGTTAAAAAGTGTATTTCTAACTGAACTCTCTCAGATGGGTTGTGATGAATATTATTTGTCTTATTTATCCAAATATTGGAATCTTACACTATAGTATATGAATTCATGATACATTATCTTATTCTTTCGAGAATATAATATTTTAATTAAAATATATTGTCATGATAAAATTTAATTATCAAAATTTATGTCATTACTCGGAATATATTTCATCCTCCTCACAATGGTTTCTCTTACGTGCATATATTTTCCTTTCCCACCAATGTTAAACTTTTTATATGGAAAACAATTTTTTTATCACATGTGATATACATTTTTTCCTTTTTTACTTTTTAAAATAATTTTTTCTTATCAAATTATACATTGTGAGTTTCAATAAAAATTTATTCAAAAATAATAATTCGGGTTTCCTTCAATGATCATTTGAATTATTCTGCATTTAAAATTTCATTGGAATAGCCTTTATGGCATTTCAAGGATCCATTATTGATAATTATTTTTAAATTTAATTGGGTTTGATATTTTTTGAATAACCTTTTAAAAAACATTTTGAATGATCCATGTAACATAATATTCTAAGAGAATGATGAAATTGGATTACAAAAAAATTAATTTATAATTCCAATTCCATTTTCCTATTTTTCATAAATATGGTTTTATATAAGGAAAACCTAATTTTCATTAATTAATCTCTCATTTCTATTAAAATATTATTTTTTATTTAAAACACATAAATCTATTAAGTTTATTTGGCTTACCAAATCATACACTATGTATGAAGATGATTCTTCTACTAATTCATTTCTTTCATTTAAAGTTTAAATTTTATTCCATTGATTAAAGTGTATTTTCCTTGATTCATTTAATAAATTTAGTTTTTTAAATTATTTATTATACAATTTTTATTATATATATAGTGTTAATAGCATATTCCTCATTATCTTTATTTAAGGGTATTTACATATAAAATTAATTAATTACATTTGATAGACATTTATTTATCATGATTTTATTATGTTACGATAATTGATGGAATAAATAATGATTTAATTATTTTATTCCATTTCATAGGGATACAAAACAAATATTCATTTCATCAGTTTACATAGATATGATGATTAATGTAACATGGAAAACATTTTTATGGATGATGATCAATGGGGTAAAATATAAACCTCTAATACATTTTTTTAATGTTTATATATCACCAAATAAATATACCTGATAGTAATTTAGTTTCCTGAAAACATTGATTCCAATGTGCTACCCACAAAGGTGATTTATACAAGTGTACAATAATATTTTTTCACATGATTGAGTGGAATTTTGTGACATTAAAAGGTGTTCTTTGAAGTGATTATAGTTATTGAATAGTTCGATATGTATACCTTATTTCAATATTATATTGTATTTACATGATGTATTATTATGTTATTCCATTTTTTTAGTATGAATTACAATAAATGTTTTACAGGTATACTTACTTATATTTAATGGGATAACTATATGGTAATATTATGTTTTCTTCTTATCTATGATTCTTATTACATATAGAGACACTTACTTAGAATATGATGGTTTCCATTTTCTCAATTCAAGGAGAAGATAAATATATATAATGTGTCATAAATATTATCTAAAGGTAACCATTTTCAAATATTTTTTGCTTTTTATAGATGAATAATTTTCACATATAGTGGTAAAAATTACAAATTGTTCAAAAATACATGAGTTTAGTAATATAATAGTTAGTCATAATTCTAAAAAAATCCTATATGATTTTGGAAATGTTTTATATTGATTTTTTTATTCATTTGACGTATTTATGATAAATTCATATTTTTGGGATGAGTTTGTTTTCATGGAAACAATTTAACTAATTAATATATCAGTTTGTTTGTATTAAAACCATGACTTCCCATATAATATTGTTTACATGTGATTCCAACCATTTCATATAGATATTATGTCAGTTGGGTCTAATATATCTTATAAATAGAATGGAACATCAATTTGGTGTAATACCATATACGTTTTGTTTATAATATATAGATTAATTATAATGCAATCATGGTCATATGTTTACACATGAGAATTAAATTAGTCAATATAGGAATGTTCCAACAATGAGTGTATTGTTATTAACTATTGATGTAATTTTAATTTATCCTTTTGAATTTTTAATACATATAACATTCTTCAAGTACATATATGTAATTATTTGTTTTGGGATGGATTTGGTGGTGGGATATTAATTAAATAAATCAAATATGAATGTAACACTTAATTGGTGTAAATACTACCAGATCTTGGAATACGGTTTGATAATGATGGGTAAGTGATTGTTGTAGTGGAATGAAAATTGGGAGTGGGAGACATGATTTGGTGGATCCTAAAACATTTTTTATTATGTCTAGAATATTTAATAAATTTTTTGTTTTGATTTGTTTAAAATCATCTAAACATGTTCTTTTATAACTTTAGTATACATTGAAAAGAATTACATTTGGATTTTATTTTATTCCAAAATATATTAATTTATTATTGTTCATTAATTCTTCAAATATGTATATATATTACAATAATCCAGATAATAAGTTAAATTGTATAAATCATTATTTTTTATTTTTTATTTTGGTTAATTTATCCCCATTTTATGAATAGACCATCACCACTATTTGGTACTGTCTAGTGCATGGGGATGTATCCCTAAGGACATATAGATAGCCCATTTACGCAATATTTGTTTGGAAAATATTGGGATTCAACTATGTGGTATTTGATCCATATTTAGTTTTTAATTTATTTGGCTCATAGTAAACAAAGAGATGACTTGATGGAATTGTGGGTTCATGTAGACATCTCAATATGGGGATGAACTAAGTTTCATATCAATTTTTTTGTTAAAAAATAGAAATTACCTGTATCCACCAATTTTGAAAGGAAATAAAATTTAACTATAATAGTAAAACAGAGTAATATTATTTATCAAAATTATTCAAAGAAAATCAATCATAACATTTTTATAGTAAGTTTAAAACTATATTATCATTCAAAAAAATTAAAAATATATTAAAATTTAATTATGTTTTAATATCAATTTATTGTTTTGTTATATAGTTTATAAAAAAATATTTTATCTAAAAATAGTGTAAAACAATATAAATAAACACACAGTGTAATAATTAGAAGGTTTATTCTTGAGCTAATAAAATTTACTCTCCACTTTTAAATCCCCCACTTCTATGTTGTTTGTTATAAATAAACTGATACACAATTTGAATTGAGTTTTAAAAAAATGCAAAAAAGGATATCCAATATATAAAAACCCCCATTCATAGTGATATTTGGATAAAAAAATATAACAACTACATTAATATAGTCTAATATACACATCCACTAACACCATTATTTATGGGAGAAATAATGAAAAAAATTAAGATATAATTTTTTGAATTATAAAATCAATAAAATGAGTTAGTGATAAGTGATATACAATATAAACCACACATAGATTAAATTTAGAAACTATAGAGATACAAAGAGGACATAATTATATGACACGAAGTATTAAGTTTTGTTATTCTCTGACATATGCTTCTCATATAGTTAGTATCCAATGATTATGAATTGATGTAATATGAAATTTTTATGTTCTGTAATGTTTCACTTAATCTCAGTCAAGAAAAATTAATATATGATAAAAAAGGTCACTTATTCACCATTTACATTAATGAAATATTCTGATGTTTTTTCACACATGTCTCTTAATTCTTTTAATTTCTTTTTAATTGATATAAATTATAAAAATAATATTTATATGGATATATCCATTTAAAATCATCATTTTATGTCTTTTTCTACATTTGGAAACTAGGGGAAAATAAATGATTCTGTATGAAATTAAATCTATAGATAAAATTATGTCAATTAATATATAAAATAATATAAAACACAACATAAGTACTATGGTTTTATGGTTTTTATGTTTAAAACCACATTCACTTCAAGATTTTCACATCAGAATCCATGGATAAATACGGTTTTTATTTCATCACCCATAGTTTCTTTAGTAATTAATAATAATAAAAATTGAACTTTTTAATAGGTTGAATAATTTATTACTTGTATATATTATTTACCAGTTTTTTAATATTGATGATCAGTTTATACTTCTTATCGGTTACCTCAAGCATATTTTCAATAAACATAAACATACAGTAATTATAATACATTATTATATTTATAATATATAATATAGTCAATAACTTTTGTCATGAATTTAGTTATTTACATTCTTGATAATCCATTTCACAATATGTATATTTAATTTACACTTCTCTTTGATCCAAATATGTTGACGAGAATGTTTTGGTCAATCCAAATGACATGTGTCCACACCATGCCTTTTAAAAAAATAATTATTTATAGTGGTTACTAAAAATACAACTTTCAGTCTATCTATTTATCTTGTGGACTCTTTATTATTCCACATATTCTCCATGATTGGTCAAGGGGTCATGTCATATATGCAAATATCATTTGGTAAATCCATGATGTACAAAAATTATCATCATTTTAAACAATTTATTATCATTATTAGTAAATAAAATTATTTAAAAATAACATAATAATTATTTGTGATTATTAATATAGGAAATTAAAAGAGTAAGAAAACAATATCACAGTTTTTGATGTTTATATTTCATGTAATAAATAGATATAAAATTAAGAATATTTTATGAATTAATGATTATAATCAGTTCTACTTCATTAATATTTAATAATTAGTTTATTTCTTTCTTTTTCCACATTTTCCAATGACATATATTTTAACCCCCCTATGGGATTATAAAAAATAATAGATCATGTGTGAAAGTTTCAAGTTCATTACAAATAAAAGAAATAATATAGAATAAAAATATCCAAGACACAATAATAAGGAAATAATAGATATTACATTAATTGTGAGAAATTGTTTATATGGACCCTATCAGAATCTAATATGAATCGCAGTCTATATGTGCATCAAGGGTAGAAGGTCCATTAGGTTCTTTCCTATTTCTAATATAAGGATTAATAGTGAGGAAAGTAGTCCAAGGTGTTTCAATAAGTCATTAAAAAATATCATTTTGAAATTGGTTGGTTCTATCAAAGTCTAGATGAAACATAGTTTGAAAATTTTTCATGGTGAAACAATGCAGTGGCTGAAAATATGGGTCTCAATAGTAGGGGTTGTAAAATAGAATAATTATGAACATACATTTATGCATACAAAATCTGGATGAAATTATTTATAGTCATTTTCCCCTTTATAAAAATCCAAAAGGAACTCATCATTCTATAACATGAATAGACTGAAATAATTGTTCGTCACTATTATCTTAACTATAAAATATTTTAAGGAATATGTTAGAGGGAGAATATTCATATTATTGTCCAATGTTAATAAATGATTATTTATGTATGAATTAGTGTAATTACTTGTGATAAAATATGTTAATTAAATATAGATTATTCCTTTGTCATTGAATGTCTTGATTGATTATACTTTAATCTAATAAAAGTATTTTCTTATATAGGATGAAATATCAATTTTTAATTTATTTATAATATCCTTCACACTACCAATGATATTATAAATCTTATCACATGTAATCCTTTGAAAAAAAATATTATTCAATAGATACTATACAAAAAAGAGATGATGATTTTGAAGTGGAAGGTCTGAAGAGACAAATAATTCTTGAGAGGTACGATTTATATTTTGTAGATTGTTTATCTATGACACTGGCTTCCATGTCTCTAAATGAACCCTAATTTATTCACTTTATCAAATAATAGGTTTATTCTCATGATTCATATGATCTAATTTTAGGAATAAATTACTTTATATGTGTTATAAATTACTCTAAATAGTTCATGAAATATCTTAATCACTATTATGACCATTATCCAAACTAAATATATAAAAAATACTTTATCTTTCTAAAGTTATATTCTTGAAATTCAGGAATTCCGTAGATGTGACCAAAACATGATATAAAAAATAATAACTAGTTTCATGTGATGGAGATGATCCAATTTTAGTATGAGAATTTTAAGGATGGAAATAATCTTATTAGTAAAAAGAATGATCACTAATTTTAGGGGTAGTTTTATATGATTCTAATATAGAATAATGAAATAGGAGGTCTCTCAATATCTCTACTAGAGGCATCATATTATCCTTAATATTTGTGCACTGAAACCACATCAGTTCTCATAGAAAATTCATAAATAGGTGATCCATGAAAATAATCTTTTAGAGGAACATTATTAGTGGAATGATTATCTAGTGACTTTGAAATCTCCACAATGAACATGATTCTGAAATAGAGTACTATAATAGGTGAAAAATAACGCCTTCTTTTATAACCAAGTGTTTACTAGTAATTTTTTCTTCTTAAATAAATGTGTCTTGTATAATATAATATTTTAGACATAAAAAATATTGACAAACCAAATAAAACATTATTTAATTAATAACTACTATTATATTAATCATCAGTTAAAATAATAAAATTTTATTAATTTTAAATAGCCATAAAATTAATATGGAAATTCTAATGTAGGAAAATATACATCTCCTCAATCAAATAGAATCAATACCCTAATTACAACACATTTAAAACAAATATATATATATATATATTATAGAATCTAAAATTATTATAGATAATGGAAATATAAAACAAAGAAAAAAATTTAGTTAAATAATGGATGAAGAAATGTAAAGGTATTTATATGAGGTAAGGTGAACATTGAATAATATTCTCACTCTTGGAAAATTAACCCAAACATTGAGAATAATAACGGGGACATTGGGAATAGAAACCCTTCTATTGAAAAATTAAATTAACCTAAAAATAATAAAATTTTATAATAATAATATTAATCAAGTTTAATGTAATTAAATAAGAATATTATAATACCAATGAATAAAAAATCTTTATGAAAAACATGTATAATATATAAGCACATATTTAATAAAAAATATTTTAAAGTATTTCATAAAAAAATAAGTTTTATATTTAAAATTACAATTAAATTTGATAAAAATTCAATTTTATGAAATTAATATCATTTCTGATATCAAAAATTCATAAATGGCATAGTTTTATTTTTTTTGGTAATTTTATAAAATACTATATTTTTCGGGTCAATAATAAAAATATAGTTTTTCACAGAAGTGGTGTCTCTTAAATATCATTCTTAATGTAATATTGAACCAATAATTTATAGAATATTATTTTATTAATTGATATATTTTGATTTCTAATTTCTAACGTTAAATACAATAAACATAATTTCTGAACATAATAAATAAAGTCAGAATGGGTTTTATAAAAAAACAATTTATATTTGTTTCGTATTGTTTTTTAATAAACTAATTATATAGAATTATAAATGTTATCAAATGTAATAAACCCATAACATTATATTTATATATTATATATATTTTTAGAAATTCACTATTACATGTTTTACATTTTATACATTAATTTATTTAATATTTTTGTCGGAAAATACCCCTCTCCTCATGTATAAATATCACCACTCCATCCCCTTAGATAACCACTCATCCACAACATTAAAAATATTATCCTCTAACAAAATCCTTCATGTTAAGAACCATATAATAAAAACGTACTTTATGAAGTAATCAAACCCCAAGAATCAAGGGAGTTTTATTGTCATACCACATATGCTACATTGAGGAATGTGTATGTTTAGATCAACACTTCACTTTTTTATTTCTTCTTATTCTTATTTTTATTTTTTCCTCCTTATTCAGAAAATATTATATTAACTTGGTATAATTTTAATTTTTTTATTAATGTAATTATCCAACTACATCTATCATAATTACTATATATATAATTTTCAAAATAATAATTCCCTCTCTCTCGTCAATGACTCACCAATGGTCACATATCCGCCTATAGATAATTTTCAATGTAAACACATATAACTATCATCAGGGATGAAACTTATTGTTTATATATATTATAAAAACATATAATTTTATGTATTATATTACTCTAGAATTAATTATACTAACGAATAATTTTCTTTTAACAAAATATTTAATTGAGTCCAAAATAAAAAAAATCATTAAAACATTATAAAAATGACAATAATATAACCATGGAAATTATTAAATATAATCAAATTACAATAATTGATATATAGTGGTAAAATAACAATAATTCAACTTTGAATTTACGTTTTAGTAAATTATTTTTTATTATTTAGGAGGAACAAAAGTGAAAAAATAATGGGCTAATAAATTTAAGTGTAATCTTTGAACTAACTCCCTTTCCATGGATTTACCATCATTCATTGAAATTTCAGTATGAATATTCCATTAATGATCATTACATTAATTTTCATTATTGATCCATTTTTTTCGGATTGAAATGTGTCCACTTCTATTTTTAAAGACAAATACCATGTTTTTACAAAATAAATTTTCATTATTAAAAAAAACATTGACAAATCAAGCATTGTTTTTTATCCATATAAAAATTATTTTTATTCCAAACTATGATATCCAATTATCATCTGGGATCCAAAAATATCATTCATGGTTTTCAACTTTCTGAAATCCTTTTGAAACCCATTCAATTCCATGTTGAAATTCATGAGAATAATTGTTATATATTATATTGGGCATGTGTGATTAAGTAAATATTATAATGTTGTAGTTGGGCCACGAAATATATGTTCTGATAAGGAATTAGTTAGTGTGATGAATCTCATGAAATATTGTGTATTATTTAGGAACCTAAGGTTGTCCTTTTTAAAAAGGATGATTTTATGATTATGAACATATGATAAGTGTTAACATGGTGTAACCTTTGTTCACATATACGTATGCTATTTGACCATTGTGACATGGTGTTTTAAAATTATGGATTCTCATATTCCATTCCATTAACAAAATTGTCGCCCTGATTTTTATGATAACCAAAATCTTATTATATAACGATGTTAATTTTGTTAACCCATGTTATATTCAATCATTTCCCTAATACATCGTCTTACTAGTATTTTAGCTCATATATTTATTTAATGTATATCCTTATGTTATTATATATTCTAGAAAGAATGTGAGATTTTATATGGATATTGGAGACGTATTTAGATAAATGTTAATGTTATGTTATTTAGATGTTATTTATGATTATAATATTCCCAAGACACTAATCATTTTGATCCTAGAAATGTATATCTATTATGTTATTTTTTCAGGACCCGACCCAATAGGGCTCGAGTCGCGACTCCCCAAGCCCGCCCCTAATAGGCCAGGGGCTGGGGACTAGTGCCGAGTAGGATATCAAAATAATGGGAGGCATTAGCCTAAGGTACCTGTACACATGCACCCACAAACACCTCCATGAAACAGTGCGAAGATATATAGAACTGAAAAGAAAATGCATGCATACTTCTATCCCAAACTAGAGTACATCAGAAGTACAACAAGGGAAAAACAGGGCCCAACAAAAGAAAACTACAAAAGAGCGTCCAACCTACTATGAAGAAGGGGAAAGCATTCACAAACACCCACCGGAAAGCTCCATCGGCACTGTACCGGCAAAAACCCCACTCAGTCTCGCTCACTCAGCTCCGCTTACTCCGGGTCCTCCTGGGACTCTGTCAAATGGCATGTGGTATGCACAAGACACAAACATGTGAGGTCAAAGCCCGTGCAGGGGTGAGTATAAACATACTCAGTAGGCACCCCAAAAACCCAAAACCAAAGAGAGCAACTGAAATACAACAGTTGGGTCATCCTAGCCTAAGGGAACCCATACGAGAGAGAAACTCCATCTCGTGACCATCCTCGGCTAAACACAACTAGTAAGCTTAGCTCAAGAGTATGCCCATACATACACCTTGAACAATCTAGGTATACCCAGCTCACGCACCAAGAAACAAGAGGTACCGTCCTCATCACCGGAAACTGTCCAGAACTAAGAGAGAACCCCCCCACAATCACTGTCATCCCAGATGACACTCGTCTGAGAGATACACTCCATCAGGTTTTATACAAACATCTCAGACGCTCACCCGAGAGATCCTGCTCTTCGGATGGCGCCACTGAGGAAAACCAAACTGGAATAGCAAGAAAAACAAACTCCTCAGATAGGGGATCGCTCTTAGGGTCCTCTAGGGGAAACCAGAACCCACACCGATATACGAAGATCTCACAGATAGAGGATCACTCACAGGGTCCGCTGGGGGATACCACGACCCGATCTGGCTCTCGACAGAAACACATCACTCAGATGTAGGATAATCTCCCATATAAAGGTGGTCATGACGATATCGGAACCCTATCTGGTATAACTCGCTATGTGGGGAATCGAACCGACGATGCCGCAACCCTACATAAACCACACGTTGAGTACGCGATCACATAACCAACGATACCGCAACCCAACTATACACCTCATGCTGAGTAGGGGATCGTATACCCGACGATGCCACAACCCTACTATGTACGACCCACCGCCTAGGGGATCATAATCCCGATGATTCCACAAACCCTACGAGGTTAACCTACTAGATAGGGGATCGCTGCCCATGAATAAGTGGTCACAGCGATACCAAGAACCCGATCCAAGGAAAAGATGCTAGAGGATCCCGCTCCGGGCCCACCGGAGGTATGCCACAACTATAACAGTTTAAAAATCTCATCGAGAGGATCACAAACCTATACAAAGGTTGTGATGCCACACGAACCCTCGTGGAAACGAACCAAGTGAGTATTATCAACCACTGCTGGTCCAAAACGTCGCTAACCCAAGCGACCCGCAACAACTCCACAATGCGCACCTCTAAGGCCAATACCAAGGCCACCATCCTGATCAATGCAGAAAAACACACAGGATATACTGCTTACTCACCCTAAACCCATCGAGCGGATCATACCATGATGATCCCCTCGAAAAAACAAGTGGAATCGACTACTCGTTCGTCCAAAACAGACAGTCGGTGAAAAAGGCACTATTAACCAAAGGCCAGCCCAGGTGGAGCCCACACCTCGATCCCAAAACACATAGAACGGATTGCACCATTGCGATCCTCTATGAAAAACACACAGGTTCGACTATTTATCCGCCATAAATGAACTCCTGGTGCGGAAGCTGCGTTTCTCCGCAAACGCCAAAACCCGACCTCGTGAGGCTTGTACCTTGTTCTCAGTCCCAACACCTGGAAACCTTCTAAAAAAAAGTCCGTTGTACCATCAGGGTCTCAAAGCCACTGACGGTATATCAATCGGACACTCCGGGAAAAAGTTACGACCGGTCAAGTCGGATAATAATGAAAATATTATTATTCTTCGAAGTTTCGTGACCCCGAGCCATGGACCCAGCCTGAAAAATTCCCAAACCTATCCCAAAAAGGTCTGCCTCAATCCAAGGGTCGTGTTGCCACAGACGGCATGTGAAACGGACTTCTGGATTGTGAGATATAGTGGTTTCCGTAAAAGCCTGGCTCGCCGGCCCTCCACCGCTGGCCATGCCGGAGCCACTGCACCACCACGCCGGACCACCGCTACAGAGTCGCCGCACCACCGTGCCAGAGCACCACCGCCTTGGCGGAGCGCCGCTGCTCGCCTGAAACCCGCCGGAATTGGCCCCCTTCACCAGAAAACTTCTGCGGACCGCCGGGAGCTCCTCGGGGGTCTGTTTTTCGATCCAGAAGCAACTGCGTGACCATCGGGACCCCTACTACACTGCTACAGGTTCGATTTGAAGAAAAAAACAGCAGTAATGGGATTAGGGATTAAAACTCAAAATTCCTACCTGTTGGCAGAACGCCGACGCTTCGCACGCTCCGCAACTGCCGCTGCACGATCTAGGAACGCTCGCCGTCCATATCTGAGCTCTTCGGCACCTCGTTTGCTTGATTCGGCGGATCAGTGGCGAAGAACTGCAAAGAACTCCGAGAGGAATGAAAAGGAGGGGGGGTGCTGATATTTATAGCAGCCGCCCGCCAGCACCAAACCTACCTCGGACCCGACGCCCGATGTGATCAAAGGTAACATCACCCCTAGGTTAAATGTGCCATTCTGAACGGAACGCCGGACTCAGATTTTCTATCCGAGACTTCGTTCAGAAGTTATTCGAGCTGACGCTTGCACTCTAACTTCTCCATTTATTTACGAAAATGACCCTAGTGGCGTTTCTCACCGCAGGACCGCGCCCGCAATGTTTACACCTCGTCTAGGGTAAACGGTGCGTTCCGGACGCAACCGTGCCCTCGGATTCCCGATCTGAGCTACCATTTAGAAGATATCACACCCCCGCCACGTGCATAGTATAAAAATACATAATATTTTTATAAAATAAATTCCGAGCACACCGGGCTATAGAATTTCACGCCGTCTTCTCTCCTAGCTTTGTAATTCTTCTTAGAAATAATCTAAAGTATGACAGGGCCAAAAACCCGAGTTTATACATCCTCACCCCCTTAGAACTTTTCATCCACAAAAATCCCCAATCTCATGGGAATCGATTGGACTCTCAACTGGGTCTCATACACCATCAAGTTCACCAACAAACACCCATGTATGAACAAATAAGTCAGAGAGACTCATCCACCACACCTAGATACAATCCGCTTTGGGTGGCACTGACTCACCCGCAAAGTTTTAATCGCATCACATAAATGTGTGTCGGTGGAGGAAGGAGCCCTCTTCCTCATTCATTTGAAGAACACTGAACAACACCCACACAGGTTCTTACTAACACCTTGAACAAAACTCGATCATGAAAGGGAAAGGAAGGGTACCACAAAACAGTGTCTATCAAACTACTGCAGAAAGTAGAACGGACATAAGGCGTACCTTTATCCATCTGTGGGGCCTCCGGGTCAACAGCCTCCAGGGCATGCAGTTGTCCTCACCCTTGGCCACCAGCTTCCTGAGCTTGGTGTGGACCACCTAGGTGTGGGCGTAGTGGCAACTGGTACCGCCTACCACCTCCTCCTGCTACACCCGCTTCGACGCCACGTCCACCGCCCTGCGGACCTCCTTGCTCGAGACGCTTCCTCTTCCAAGGAGGTCTATCGACCGGATCCTTTTCAACAGCACGTCGGGTCGGACAATCTCTAGAAAGATGTTCCCGACCAATGAAAGCGTAACACCGCCTCTCCTGCAGCTGACCAAAACTGGCCTGCGAACCTTGTGAGACTTGAGCATCAGATCCCTTATCCTGGGGTAGCCTCCTGAAATGTTGGGCACGTCCAGACCCCTGAGTCTGTCTTCGGCTACCAGATTCCGATATAACTGACAAAGTTTCAGCCCTCGAGTGCCCAACACTAACAGAGGGAAGCCGCTCTGCCAGAAAGCTCTCCACCACCAACGCTCGCTCCAGCACTCCAGCATAGGTTGGCATGAACAAGGAAACCACACCTTCTTGGATGTCTCTACGTAGTCCATGATCGAATGTTTGAGCCCTAAATAACAGGTCTCGAACCATAACAAGGGAGTAGTGCAACAGGTCTCTAACCTGTGCTGAGTACTCCAACACAGTCATGCCCTCCTGTCAAAGCAATAGAATCTCCTGAATCCGCACTGACCTCAGCGTCACCAGATAAAACTCCTCCCTAAAGAGCCACTCAATCTCTGCCCATGTGAACGTCTCCTCATCATGGGACAGCGTCACCAAACTCCACCAGTGCCTGGCGGAACCATGCCAAAGGCTCGCCGCTAGGACCACCATATGATCTGGAGGTGTCCTCACTAGGCGGAAAACTGTCTCAAGCCAGTCATCAGCTGCCTGGGGGTCTGGATCACCCTGGAACCTCAGAGGTCGCTGCCTATGGAACTCGTCCATTGCACTCAGCCAGTATACAACCTCTTGCTGCACTGCTGGCACAACCAGCTGCCCAACAGGTGGTGGCTCAACTGGAAGACCACCTAGAGGCCTAGCCTCAAAACCTGCACCCTGGTCCATAGCCTCAACACGGGGCAGGTCGTCAGCAGAATCCTACTGCAGAACCCTCGCTGGCTGTCATCATGGAGGCATCCTGAAATACATTAAAGACGCACCACAGTCAAAGAGTATATCTGGAGAGCTGACTCAAGAAGGACATGGAAAACCCAAAACCTAGTCCTATATGATGCATGTACCATTATGTCCCTACCACGAGTGTACGAATGTCCCAAGTATAAAGGCATGTTATCAGAGTCCTGGTGTATGGATACGTCGGCCGCCGAACCAACACTGGAGTCTCTAGTCTTAAATCCGAGCTCGAAACACCTCAACACTATCTCTATGCAACCCAAACCAAACTCACAGCTAGACCAGCTATGCTCTGAGATCCCAAAGGTGGAACCTCCTCTGATACCACTATGTCAGGACCCGAACCAACAGGGCTCGAGACGCGACTCCCAAATCCCACCTCCAATAGGCCATGTAAGAACCCATTTTTTCTGCAGAAGACATTGGAATATTCTTGACGATATTCCAGAGCAGCACATTCAGACGGCATGTGATTCTGAGCCCCAAAGTGTCCGGAATTAAATTTTTAGTGCATTCACACTAGAAACGCCAAATAAATGAGATAAATCCTAAACGATGTCTCATATCCGAGATACGAGTGTACAGATGGGTCCTTAATGGGGTTTTTACCCTAGGAATGACATAAAACATGTCGGCGTGGGATGTTTGGACCCCTCGCTCTCTCTCGGAACATTAAACGGATAAATTAAATAATTAATTAATTCGTTTAATAGTGAAAATCAAGTATCTCTTACACGGTGGCTCGTATTGGAAAATTGAGGGCACCGTTGAGTTTGTACCATTCCTTTTACCCTAGGAGGGGTGTAAGTTTTGTGGGTGCGGACCGTCTGTGAAAAATGGCCCCAGGGGAGTTTTTGTAATTTGGAGGCCTCAGGCGCTAAGTTTAATAACTTTTGAACCGGGTCTCCGATTAAAATTTCGAGACCACCATTCTGCTCGGGAGGTGTTGTTTACCCTAGGGGAGGTTTAACCTCAACCCCACCGCGCGTTTCAGATACAGGTTAAATTGGGAGTTTAAATTAATTAAAGTTTTAATTTATTATCTTCCTACTTAAAACAAACTCCTTCCCCTTCTTCCCTTGTTCTCCCCTGGTGAAACCCCCACACCCTCAAAGGAATCCCCCTTCCTCTCCTCCTCCACTCTGTTGAGATAGCTCCGGAAAGGTGCGGATCCGACGGATCGTGGCAAAGCTCCGGGCAAAGCCCATCGAGGTAGGAGATTTCAGTTTTTGCATTTTCATTTTCGAACTCTACTTTCAATTTGATTTATGCCCTCGAATTATCTTCTAATTTGAAATCAAAGCCCATAATCCTTTAGTGTAATTTGTGAGCTACCCGACGCATTTTTCGAATCGAAAATCTGAGTTCGGAGTCGATCGCAAATGACCGCTGAAGTTTTCCGGTTTTCAGTTTCCAACGGGTTTGAGCGGCGGCGCGGCTGGCTTCAGGCGAATGGTGTAACACCCCAAGCTTCTACGGTACGTTTCCCTTCGAATAATGCGATAGCGTGTGTTGTACGCAACCTCGAGTTCTAACACACACCACAACTAATTAAACTAGCCGTTGTGAATAGTAATACCTACTTTTTGAAATCATATATATTCTATATTTCAAAATGGACTTCATTTTTGGATTCGGAATATCAAAATTAGCCTAGGGTGAAATTTTGGTACATTTCGGATAACTTTCATATTTTGATGAATAGTGAAAATTTCTAAATTTTAATTAAAAACAACTTTTTTAATCAAAATAATTAATAGTGATAAATTATGAATTTGAGTGGTTTTAAAGTATATTTAGAATATATTTTTACCATTCAATTTAATGTTTATCATTGGACATAATTTTACAATTAAACCGAACATAAACAAGTGTCAATCTTTTGATAGTTATTATCTCTTAAAAACACGCTTTTTGTTTTAACAGCGGGAATTAATTTTAAATTAATTTCTGCCACTTCTGTGTTTTGAATTTAGGAAAATGGATTCCATATTTGGAATCAGGATGTCCAAATTATGTAAATAGGTAACTTTTATTTTTAGACATTTTGAATAATTACTGCAGTAAATATTTTATTTACCATGGTTAAAGGGTAAATCCGGTAAATAAGGGTTAAAAAAATAATATTATAATAATACAAAATTACCCTAAAACGTGTCTTAACCCTATTGGTTGATACATGGTCGACCATGGGCATCTTTGTGTCAATTTTGGGACCCCATGGATCCACTTGTAAGTGATAATGACACATTATTTTAATTAAGTTAAAATGAATACAAAAATGACACAAGCATATATCTTTTAGAAGAACAATTTTTTCATAGGGTTATACATGTTGGATTTTCGATTATAAATATTCATTAGAAAGATAAAAAGATTTCCTACATAATTATATTTTATTTATAATTTTTAGACAATAAATAAGTTATTTTATTTATGACACAATGATGATGCAGTAATTACTATAATAGTGAAAAATTAAAATAATTGATATTATAAATACCCAAATAAATATAATATGAAACTTTTAATGAATTAAACTAATTTTCTAGGCTAATATGATATATTAGGATTGATTTAATGGACTTTGTTCGAAGTAATCAATCTGTTATGAGTTTCACAAAAATCAACTATTGAATAGTGTCAAAATTGACATAAAAGAGTTCTTAAAACAAATATTATATTATTAATTGATATTAAATTCCTAAAAATCTAAGGTTCGGCCAAGAGACTTATATTATGATAGGTTAATCATTAATGGACCACTTGGCGGTCGCTTGGATGTATATAGTAAGTTTATTAACCATATTATATAAAAATACAAAGAGACATTGTAAAAGTGAAACTAATTAACTTAGAGTTAATACTTAAAGATAAGGTTAATATAAGTACCCAAACCTGTCTAAATTCTATTGGATGAGTTGTTTTCGACCTATCCCCACCTCATCCTTTGAATAGTCAACTTTGGAGCCTTTAGAAACCGAATATGAATTTATTATAAATTAATATTTCTAGCTTTTCCAAAGGTGCCCCTCACCCCTCTTATAAAAGGGCACTCCTCCTTCTCATTTCTTCACACCTCTAAAGCCTTTTGGTTCGGCCAAACTCTGCCCAAATACTCTCCCAACATCCCTCAATACAACCTAGAGGCCTTAGTTTGATCAGAAAGCCAACCTAAGGAGCCCTTTTGATCAAATCAAAAGGAAGAACCCGAAGAAGAGGTAATGATCTCACCACCCTTTTCTAAGTTCATTTCTTCTTCCACTTCTTCTTCCTTTGTTCTTACCATTCTGAAATAATAACTCCAGTATCTCACATATACTGTGATGTTATTATAAATATGGTACAATCATATTCAGTATTCTATCCACCCTTTGAATAACATGTCACCATACGTGCGTACGTACGGCTTACCGTCTCCACGTCGTGGTGTAATTGTTATTCAATATAATATTATTTGGATGGGTATAATAATGATGTGTAACTCATGTAAATAATAAATATAACATGTTAATGATTCTGTATATATGATATACCATCCATTTATATATTATTTTAATATCAAAAGAATGATATTGTCGCTCGTGCGTACGTACGGACTACCGTCTCCACGAACGCGATGAGATTCATTCTCCATCGTAACCATTAAAGAGTAATTATCATTTTATGATTTAAAAATGATGTTTAAGGACTTGATATCATTCTGGATATGAATAATATACAACCTATCCTTTACAAACATGTCTTACGTAACAAAACATATGAAAGAAAACAAGTTAGTTAACACCCGAAACAACGATAATACTAAGATATTACTATCAAATCAATATTAAAAGATCATATATGATATCATATTAATGTATATGATTCTTGTATAATTTAATAACAATTATTTCACCATTATACAGGAGGTTAACCTACCACAACCAAGGAAAAGTACAAGGTAAGGGTTATTTCACAATCTCTTCATTATCTGAGGTTGTATTATACGTAATAATCTACTGGGATCTCTTTATCATCCACATCCATGTTTCTTCGAAATGTATTTCAAAACATTTTTACTATTTACAAGAATATGGGTTAAAGTCATTTATACCCTTGTTTGACTTTTTATAAGAGGTTTATAAAGGAATCTTTCCGTCATTTTCAAAACAAGGTCCTTTTTAACCTTTTCGACAGAATTGAGGTAAGAATGTTTTTTTAACTTATACGGCGGGTGCGGTTATTTTCCGCCGTTATAAAATCGTCGAAGCTTCCCATACAAGCTTATAAGAATATTTTCAAAGAAAATGTTTTATTTTATAAGGATCTTAAATGATTTCAAAATAAAAGGAGATATTTCTTTTAAAAGAATTTTGATTTCATCTATGTCAACATCCTTTGATGGATTTTAAGATTATTTGAAGTTGATTTATTATGATACAAAACTTCTATATTGTATTGAAGGTTTTGTGATATGTTTGACTGTGGATGTGCTATTTTTATACCATTCATAGTTTATTGTGAAAGTATTGACATTTCGTATGCTAGTTTTAATACGAATGTTTATGTTATGTTTAAACCTTTTCATATGGGAATGCATTGGACTTAATAAGTGACGGGTGGAGCCCGCTATAGCTCCTCGATGCATCGGTAGGTCTCATGAGACAAACTAGTGTCTTGGCACAAGGCCTTGACAAAATCTTATTTGTAGTCTTGGCACGAGGCCTTGGCTATGTGGTTATGATAGTCTGGCATTATGCATTCCAACATTATGAAAGTGGTTATTGATTTTTGCATGTGATTATTCGATTAGTAGAATATCCATGTGAATAAGTAAATGGCATTATTTCATTTTACTTTTGCCATACCATGTTGAAGTTCAATTTTAAAAGGCTTTTGTTTTAGTAATGCATTGCCTTAAATGTTTATTCTTATTTATGAAAGTTTCCGCTATATTGTTATCCTTACTGGGCATTTGAGCTCACCCCTTTTCTATGTTTTATTTTTCCCCAGGATGTGAAGAAGTAAATTATGAATGACCTGCAGGGATATTATGAGGGGATAGTAGTGTGGATTATGGAGACATTGTGTTGTTGTAGTAGTTTTTCATTTTATGATGTAATGTAAAACTTATGAATATATCTAGTGTTTCCAAGGCTACTAAACCAATCGGTCTTTCGAGATTTGATCTTTCTTGTGATCATGCCAATGTTATGTAATAATGCACCGACTCTGGGTAGCTGGGGTCGGGGCGTTACAGTTGGTATCAGAGGAAGTTTAGTACAAACCTTGGAAGCTAGATTTAGATAAACTCTGATTAGAGCACGTAGACCTAAGATGAACTTTGAGGATTAGTATAGAAGAACTTCCTAGAATTTTGGTATTGTAGAGATTTTGTGAGTTTTTCGAGCAATACATCCCTGTCTGGATACGAGCAGGTAGAGGCGGCTCTGGCACAGATGTACCTAGGGGTAAAACCCGAAAACACCGCTTTGAGCTAGACTCGAACGGGAACTGGTGCACGACAACGGGCCTTGCTGCACTCTTGGTTACGACACTCCCGGGGGATATGCTTAGGATAACTCTCACTATCTTTACAAATCATTATGAAGGGTTTATGAGTATATACTTCCTCAAAGAAAACATTTTTATGATTATGGATTATATCCATAAATAGTTCAATTTATGTTAAGTGTTTTATAAGTATGGGATTATGTATTTTGATGCATAAACTGATCTAGTTTATGCAATTTTTTTAGAAATGGCGCCTAGTGGAAGAAATGGAAACCGTATCAATGCACGCACTCCATGTAGGGATTGCCCTCCTGCTCAAGATAATTATAGTGGGGCTGGTGATGCAACTGGTGCTGATCAGCTAATCACCGTACTGGGACAACTTACTCAGGTTATGAATAATAACCTTACCCGTATGGAGCACCCTGATCCGCAGCGTGGAGGATCAATGTTAGATCGATTCATGAGACAACAACCACCAACGTTCAATGGGAGTACAAATCCCTTAGTAGCTGAGCAATGGATATTTTCCCTAGAGAAAATATTTCAGGCTTTGGGGAGTAGTGAAAGGGAAAAAGTTACCATGACAGTTTACCGCCTCACTGGAGATGCTGATCAATGGTGGTCATTGATTCAAAACATGAAGGAAGATGATGAAGTATCAAACATGGAATGGAGGGAGTTCAAAGATCTGTTTTTAGAAAAATACTTTCCTCGCGACCATCGAGCAGATATGGAAAGGCAATTTCTGAGTCTGAGACAAAAGGAGGATGAGAATGTCACAAAGTATGAGGCTAACTTTACAAGGTTAGCGAGGTACGCTGGTGATTATATTCGCAACCCAAGAAGTAAGATTGATCGTTTCTTTGATGGGTTAAAACCATTTCTCCGTCGAGCATTAGTCTCACAATCCTTCTCATCGTACGAAGACATTGTCTCATGTGCTATCAAGACCGAAAAGGAATTCTCTAAGTCTTATGACTTTAAAGCAAAGCAAGAGAAGAAGAGACCTGCTGATCAATCTGGGAATGGAAATAAGGGGAAGAAGGGAAAGGTTGAATATCCATCTTGTGGTAAGTGCGGGAAGAAACACCCCGGTGCTTGCCTGAAGGGAATGGGAGTCTGTTACAAGTGTGGTGAAAAAGGCCACCAAGCTCATGATTGCAAGGGGAAGAAGGAAGCTACCAACGTTCAGTGCTACAATTGCAGGGAGATGGGGCATTATGCAAATGCATGTCCTAAGCGTCAGGAGAACTTACCTCAGAAAAGGCCAAGGGATCAAGGCCAGGCTTATGCTATCACTACTGCTAAGGTAGAAACTCCGAAAGACGTGGTGGCAGGTAATTTAATGGTTTCCTCAAGTTTAGCAAATGCATTATTTGATTCTGGATCATCGCATTGTTTCATATCTTCCCAGTTTGCTAAGAAAATTAGATATTTCCAATTTGATTTAATAAGGGAGTTGTCAGTTAAAACTCCTAAGGGAAGTATCGTTGCAACAAAGTTTTGTGAATCAGTCCCCATTAGAGCACATAAATTTTCTTTATCTGCTGATTTCATCGTCATACCTATGATTGAGTTTGATATAATCCTCGGTATGGACTGGCTTTCGGACTATGATGCAAAGATTTATTGTAAGAAGAAAGAGGTTACGATTCTTGATGATAATGATAAGGAACACCTTATTTTTAGAGCAGAATCGTCACCACCTAATTCTTATTTAGATCCACCCCCTGTAGCTCAACTTAATTCAATTATTGGGGAGGAAGAGAATGAAGTAACTATCGGTGAGGAAAGGAATGTTCAAATAGAGGATGTACCTATTGTGAAAGAATTTGTAGATGTATTTCCGGAAGATTTACCTGGACATCCTCCAGAACGAGAAGTTGAGTTTTCCATTGATTTGATTCCTGGATCAAGGCCTATATCGAAGACCCCTTATAGAATGGCCACTGTAGAGCTAGTCGAACTAAAGAAACAACTAGAGGAATTGAGTAATAAGGGATTTATTCGCCCTAGTGTTTCTCCATGGGGAGCCCCTGTTCTTTTTGTTAACAAGAAAGATGGATCTATGAGGTTATGTATCGACTACAGGGAGATCAATGCTATAACGATAAAGAACAAGTATCCCCTACCTCGTATTGATGATTTATTTGACCAACTGCATGGAGCTCAATACTTTTCAAAGATTGACCTTCGATCTGGATACCATCAGTTGTGTGTGAAGAAGGAAGACATTCCGAAAACAGCATTTCGAACCAGGTACGGGCATTACGAGTTTACTGTAATGCCGTTTGGATTGACCAATGCACCCTCTGTATTCATGGATCTGATGAATAGAGTTTTCAAGGAGTATCTCGATGAATTTGTGGTAGTATTTATTGATGATATATTGGTATACTCCAAAACCTATGAAGATCATGAAAATCACTTGCGCATTATCTTGAAGACTCTGAGGAGGCATGAATTATATGGAAAGTTTAGCAAGTGTGAATTCTGGCTTCAGGAGATTTCTTTTCTTGGCCATATTGTCTCTAAAGATGGAATCTCTGTTGATCCTTCTAAGACCAAGGCAATCCAAGAATGTCCAGCACCTACGAGTATAACTGGGGTACGTAGTTTTATTGGTTTGGCAGGTTATTATCGACGTTTCGTCCAGAATTTTCCCCGATTGGCAAACCCATTAACGAAGCTCACACGTAAAGGGGTTAAATTTGTTTGGACAAAAGAGTGTGAAGAATGTTTCGAAGAACTGAAGAGAAGATTAGTCAATGCTCCTATATTGACTCTACCATCGGGGAATGATGGGTTCGTTATTTATAGTGATGCATCGAAGAAAGGACTTGGCTGTGTCCTTATACAGAATGATAGAGTTATTGCCTATGCATCACGACAGTTGAAAATTCATGAACAAAACTATCCTACTCATGATCTTGAGTTAGCAGCTGTGATCATTGCTTTGAAGATATGGAGGCACTACCTCTATGGTGAAAAATGTGAGATTTATACTGATCACAAGAGTTTGAAGTATATTTTCTCACAAAAAGAACTCAACATGAGGCAAAGGAGATGGCTTGAATTACTCAAGGATTATGATTGTACGATACACTACCACTCGGGGAAGGCAAACAAGGTGGTAGATGCTTTGAGCAGAAAAGACCACGGAGTTCTGAACATGATGAGAATTGAAAGGGATCCAATTTTCATGGATCTAGTGAAGATGGACATGGGAATAACCAGGGAAGGTGAAACATCAATGCTTTTTCAAATGGTTGCCAAACCATCTTTACTAGAAAGGATTAAGAGTTCTCAGACCGATGATGACGAATTCCAAAAGAAGATTAAAGCTGTGAATGATGGGAGATTGAGAGACTTTGTGTATGAAGATGGAATTTTGAAATTCGGGAAGAGACTTTGTGTTCCCAATATACCTGATCTAAAAAGGGAATTGCTGGATGATTCTCATAGTTCCAATTTCTCTATACACCCTGGGAGCACCAAAATGTATAGAGATTTGAAGGAACATTTTTGGTGGGACAACATGAAGAGGGAGATTGCTGATTTTGTGTCAAGATGTATGGTTTGTCAACAAGTGAAAGCTGGAAGGCAACAGCCTGGAGGAGTCATGCAACCTCTTCCCATACCGGAGTGGAAATGGGACAATATTACGATAGACTTTGTCATGGGGCTACCAAAGACTCCTAGAAGGAACGATGCAATATGGGTTATTGTTGATCGTCTTACCAAGTCAGCACATTTTCTTGCTATAAGAGAAGATCTACCCCTGGAACGTCTAGCAAGACTATATATTAATGAAGTTGTGATACTTCATGGAGTACCCCTATCGATTGTTTCTGATCGTGATCCCCGTTTTACTTCAAGATTTTGGAAAAGTCTTCAGAAATCCCTGGATACTGAACTTCATTTGAGCACTGCTTACCACCCTCAGACAGACGGACAATCAGAACGGACTATTCAGACCTGAGAAGACATGTTGAGATCTTGCTCACTTGATTTTCAGGGTATGTGGGATCAATATTTACCACTAGTAGAATTTTCCTATAACAATAGCTTCCATTCGAGTATACAGATGGCACCATATGAAGCGTTATACGGAAAGAGATGTCGTACACCAACCTGTTGGGATGACGTTGGTGAAAGAAAACTTGTAGGCCCAGAGCTGGTGGAGGAAACGGTGGAAAAGGTGAAAGTAATCCAAAATCACATTAAAGCAGCTCAAAGTAGGCAGAAGAGCTATGCCGATAATCGAAGGAAGGATTTGGAATTTCAAGTCGGTGATCATGTTTTCCTGAAGGTATCTCCATGGAAGGGAGTCATACGTTTTGTTAAGAAAGGTAAATTGAGTCCCAGGTACATCGGACCTTTCGAAATTCTAGAACGAATTGGGGCTGTAGCTTACCGATTGGCAATGCCGCCAAGTCTCTCCAAAGTTCACGATGTGTTCCACGTATCTCTGTTGAGGAAATACATGCCTGACCCAACGCATGTACTCACCTATGAGGAATTAGAACTGGAACCCGATCTTTCCTATTTTGAAGAGCCCGTCAGGATTCTTGATACAAGAGAACAAGTACTGAGAAACCGGACGACGCGTCTGGTAAAAGTTTTGTGGAGAAATCATAAGATGGAAGAGGCAACGTGGGAACCCGAGGAACTTATGATGAAGAACCACCCGAGTCTTTTTATGCAGTAATACCCTAGAAATTGCGAGGACGCAATTATTTGAAGGAGGGGAGAATGTAACACCCCAAGCTTCTACGGTACGTTTCCCTTCGAATAATGCGATAGCGTGTGTTGTACGCAACCTCGAGTTCTAACACACACCACAACTAATTAAACTAACCGTTGTGAATAGTAATACCTACTTTTTGAAATCATATATATTCTATATTTCAAAATGGACTTCATTTTTGGATTCGGAATATCAAAATTATCCTAGGGTGAAATTTTGGTACATTTCGGATAACTTTCATATTTTGATGAATAGTGAAAATTTCTAAATTTTAATTAAAAACAACTTTTTTAATCAAAATAATTAATAGTGATAAATTATGAATTTGAGTGGTTTTAAAGTATATTTAGAATGTATTTTTACCATTCAATTTAATGTTTATCATTGGACATAATTTTACAATTAAACCGAACATAAACAAGTGTCAATCTTTTGATAGTTATTATCTCTTAAAAACACGCTTTTTGTTTTAACAGCGGGAATTAATTTTAAATTAATTTCTGCCACTTCTGTGTTTTGAATTTAGGAAAATGGATTCCATATTTGGAATCATGATGTCCAAATTATGTAAATAGTTAACTTTTATTTTTAGACATTTTGAATAATTACTGCGGTAAATATTTTATTTACCATGGTTAAAGGGTAAATCCGGTAAATAAGGGTTAAAAAAATAATATTATAATAATACAAAATTACCCTAAAACGTGTCTTAACCCTATTGGTTGATACATGGTCGACCATGGGCATCTTTGTGTCAATTTTGGGACCCCATGGATCCACTTGTAAGTGATAATGACACTTTATTTTAATTAAGTTAAAATGAATACAAAAATGACACAAGCATATATCTTTTAGAAGAACAATTTTTACATAGGGTTATACATGTTGGATTTTCGATTATAAATATTCATTAGAAAGATAAAAAGATTTCCTACATAATTATAGTTTATTTATAATTTTTAGACAATAAATAAGTTATTTTATTTATGACACAATGATGATGCAGTAATTACTATAATAGTGAAAAATTAAAATAATTGATATTATAAATACCCAAATAAATATAATATGAAACTTTTAATGAATTAAACTAATTTTCTAGGCTAATATGATATATTAGGATTGATTTAATGGACTTTTTTCGAAGTAATAAATCTGTTATGAGTTTCACAAAAATCAACTATTGAATAGTGTCAAAATTGACATAAAAGAGTTCTTAAAACAAATATTATATTATTAATTGATATTAAATTCCTAAAAATCTAAGGTTCGGCCAAGAGACTTATATTATGATAGGTTAATCATTAATGGACCACTTGGGGGTCGCTTGGATGTATATAGTAAGTTTATTAACCATATTATATAAAAATACAAAGAGACATTGTAAAAGTGAAACTAATTAACTTAGAGTTAATACTTAAAGATAAGGTTAATATAAGTACCCAAACCTGTCTAAATTCTATTGGATGAGTTGTTTTCGACCTATCCCCACCTCATCCTTTGAATAGTCAACTTTGGAGCCTTTAGAAACCGAATATGAATTTATTATAAATTAATATTTCTAGCTTTTCCAAAGGTGCCCCTCACCCCTCTTATAAAAGGGCACTCCTCCTTCTCATTTCTTCACACCTCTAAAGCCTTTTGGTTCGGCCAAACTCTGCCCAAATACTCTCCCAACATCCCTCAATACAACCTAGAGGCCTTAGTTTGATCAGAAATCCAACCTAAGGAGCCCTTTTGATCAAATCAAAAGGAAGAACCCGAAGAAGAGGTAATGATCTCACCACCCTTTTCTAAGTTCATTTCTTCTTCCACTTCTTCTTCCTTTGTTCTTACCATTCTGAAATAATAACTCCAGTATCTCAAATATACTGTGATGTTATTATAAATATGGTACAATCATATTCAGTATTCTATCCACCCTTTGAATAACATGTCACCATACGTGCGTACGTACGGCTTACCGTCTCCACGTCGTGGTGTAATTGTTATTCAATATAATATTATTTGGATGGGTATAATAATGATGTGTAACTCATGTAAATAATAAATATAACATGTTAATGATTCTGTATATATGATATACCATCCATTTATATATTATTTTAATATCAAAAGAATGATATTGTCGCTCGTGCGTACGTACGGACTACCGTCTCCACGAACGCGATGAGATTCATTCTCCATCGTAACCATTAAAGCGTAATTATCATTTTATGATTTAAAAATGATGTTTAAGGACTTGATATCATTCTGGATATGAATAATATACAACCTATCCTTTACAAACATGTCTTACGTAACAAAACATATGAAAGAAAACAAGTAAGTTAACACCTGAAACAACGATAATACTAAGATATTACTATCAAATCAATATTAAAAGATCATATATGATATCATATTAATGTATATGATTCTTTTATAATTTAATAACAATTATTTCACCATTATACAGGAGGTTAACCTACCACAACCAAGGAAAAGTACAAGGTAAGGGTTATTTCACAATCTCTTCATTATCCGAGGTTGTATTATACGTAATAATCTACTGGGATCTCTTTATCATCCACATCCATGTTTCTTCGAAATGTATTTCAAAACATTTTTACTATTTACAAGAATATGGGTTAAAGTCATTTATACCCTTGTTTGACTTTTTATAAGAGGTTTATAAAAGAATCTTTCCGTCATTTTCAAAACAAGGTCCTTTTTAACCTTTTCGACAGAATTGAGGTAAGAATGTTTTTTTTAACTTATACGGCGGGTGCGGTTATTTTCCGCCGTTATAAAATCGTCGAAGCTTCCCATACAAGCTTATAAGAATATTTTCAAAGAAAATGTTTTATTTTATAAGGATCTTAAATGATTTCAAAATAAAAGGAGATATTTCTTTTAAAAGAATTTTGATTTCATCTATGTCAACATCCTTTGATGGATTTTAAGATTATTTGAAGTTGATTTATTATGATACAAAACTTCTATATTGTATTGAAGGTTTTGTGATATGTTTGACTGTGGATGTGCTATTTTTATACCATTCATAGTTTATTGTGAAAGTATTGACATTTCGTATGCTAGTTTTAATACGAATGTTTATGTTATGTTTAAACCTTTTCATATGGGAATGCATTGGACTTAATAAGTGACGGGTGGAGCCCGCTATAGCTCCTCGATGCATCGGTAGGTCTCATGAGACAAACTAGTGTCTTGGCACAAGGCCTTGACAAAATCTTATTTGTAGTCTTGGCACGAGGCCTTGGCTATGTGGTTATGATAGTCTGGCATTATGCATTCCAACATTATGAAAGTGGTTATTGATTTTTGCATGTGATTATTCGATTAGTAGAATATCCATGTGAATAAGTAAATGGCATTATTTCATTTTACTTTTGCCATACCATGTTGAAGTTCAATTTTAAAAGGATTTTGTTTTAGTAATGCATTGCCTTAAATGTTTATTCTTATTTATGAAAGTTTCCGCTATATTGTTATCCTTACTGGGCATTTGAGCTCACCCCTTTTCTATGTTTTATTTTTCCCCAGGATGTGAAGAAGTAAATTATGAATGACCTGCAGGGATATTATGAGGGGATAGTAGTGTGGATTATGGAGACATTGTGTTGTTGTAGTAGTTTTTCATTTTATGATGTAATGTAAAACTTATGAATATATCTAGTGTTTCCAAGGCTACTAAACCAATCGGTCTTTCGAGATTTGATCTTTCTTGTGATCATGCCAATGTTATGTAATAATGCACCGACTCTGGGTAGCTGGGGTCGGGGCGTTACAAATGGCGCGGCGGCGGGGCCCTCGGATGATGGCGTGACAAGGCACCGGGAGGTGGCTTCCGTGCGGGTGAACGAGGGCGGCCGGTGGGGCACGTAGCATGATCACGGGCCGGCTGTGCCGGTGGGTTGACGCGGCAGACAGGGTCGTGGCGCGCGACACTGTTGGGGAGACAGAGACCCGCCAGCGGCGGGTCTCTACGGGGAAAACGGCCGACCGATGCTGGCCAGTCGATAGCACTTTAAAAAAAATTAATATTAATAATAATATTAAAATAACATTATAATAAGGTTATAATAATAATAATAATAATATATTATTATTATTATTATTATTATTATTATAAAATGATTTATTTTTTTAATAAATCAATAACCGGGAGTTTGTTTTCCGAGACGTCTACGGCAGCGTGGAGCTCATGTCAAGGCGATGTTTTTTAAGTGGTTTCGGGAATTTATAATTCCCGAGACGAGAGGTTCAGGGGAATGGAATGTGCGTTAAGTAAGTTGGACGTTTTCGGGGGATTCGTATTTTGAGTGGCGCAGACGCATCTGACGTTCGCTTTGAGTGAAGTTAGTGGTGTTGGGACCCTAGCGCCGGGAAAAGTATTCTAGGGTGGTTTCAGGTGTTGAGGCCAATGTTGAGGCGCAGTCCCCACAACCCATCTTTTGATCTGTGAGCAGCGTTTAACGAATTTCTCATCGGACGTCCGTTCGGGGTGTGTGAGTAGTCGATTCTGGATGTTTTCCCGAGGGGATTGCAACGGTGCAATCTGCCCGCTCTAATTTGGCACGATGGTGCAGGGCCTAGGAGGGTCGTTTGGGCGTCGACGGTGATTTTCCATCTTTATCAAAAAGCGACTGTTTTGGACATGTGAATAGTACATATTGTGTGATTTTTTGTAAGGATCCCAATGGTGTGATCCGTTTGTTGTGTTTCGGGATCAGGTTACGAGTCCCACGAAGCACCACTCGTGTGCGGTGCGCCTGAATGCACCTTTTTCTCCGGATATCCGTTTCACTCAAGTTAGTAGTGCTTTTGACGTGTTTTACCAAGGGGATCACAATGGTGTGATGCTCCCGACAATTTTCAGGGCTGAGGCTTGGGATCACGGGACGTCGTTTGGGCATGAGGCGGTGTTGGTGACCTTTCCTTCGGATATCCGTTTGAGGCGAGTAAGTATTCAATCTCACATGTTTTTCTGTAAGGATTACAACGGTATGATCCATTTGGCTGTGCAGATCCTCTTGCGCGATCATATTAAATGTGGAAATATGAAAGGTGCCCCGGTGGCGGTTCTTCTACCGTGTTTGTAGCAGACCTTTGGATTGTGATCACGTGCACTCTTGGGAGAGTGATGTAAATGTTCATAAGATGTGGTCGGCTGTGCCTGGGCCATTGAGTGGAGTTGTTACGTTCATGCCTTCGCGTTGACATTGGGTGCCATGTGCATAATAGCCCTTGGGCTGAAAGTGAGGTATACTCTGGGAGTATACGGGAGAACTTGGAGGTACGTGTGGTTTGTACCTGATACGTTTGTGCGCTTGGTTGGGGTTAACCTAGGGCCACACGTCGTGTGGGCCCCAAGTGCATGTCGTGTTCAGCTTTGCGTACTTTGACCACTCGTGACATAGGGGGTTTCTCTGTGCTCGTTTGTTTGACCAACAGGGTTGAGTGGTCTCCCCCTGGTTTCGTTCTCAATGTATCCGCCGGTTGCGGTGCTAGTGACACCTAGTGGTGGAACATGCGCTGAACCCCTTTGGGTGAGTTGTGCTAGAGTTGGATGGTTGCGCGATACCCACTACGTGTACAGTTGGCCAGTGGTGTACCCACCAGTAGAGATGGCCAGAGCAGTTCTGAGTTTTACCCTCCAATGGGGTTGGGTAGTGGGTTACTCATCGACTTCTATGGGTTAGCCTCCAGTAAGGATGGGCAGTGGGTTTCTCACTGACTTCTAGGGTTTACCCCCCAGTAGAGACTGGGCAGTGGGTCACCGGATGCTCTTAGGGTTTACCCTCCAGCAGAGACTGGGCAGTGGGTCACCCGACGCACTTAGGGTGTACCCTCCAGCAGAGACTGGGCAGTGGGTCACCCGATGCACTTAGGGTCTATCCTCTAGTAGATACTAGGTAGTGGGTCACCCAATGACCTCTTAGGGTCTACCCTCTCGTAGGGCTGGGCATTGGGTCGACCGTCGTCTAGTTCTAGGTCTACCATCCAGCACGGCTGGGCAGTGGGTCGCCTATCGACTTAATCTAGGTCTACCCTCCAACGTGGATGGGAAGTGGGTTGCCTGATGATGTATTAATGTCTACCCTCCATCGGGGCTGGGTAGTGGTTCCCAGATGATGTATTATGGTTTACCCTCCACCAGGGCCGAGTAGTGGGTCACCTGATATCATATTATGAATTACCCTCCAATAGGGCATGGCAGTGGGACACCCGTTGATATTCCAGAATCAGTCTTTCAACTAGGCTAGTTTGTGGGTTTCCTCCGTGATCACCGAAGTGAGACTCTTGGTTGTACGGGTTAGTGATAGAATGAATTTGACTTTGAGGAGACCTCTCGTCTGCAGGTCAGTGATAAGGTGTGGTTTGACTTTCCATAGAACTCTCAATTACGAGGGGAACTTTCCCCACTGAGACGCGTTCTTGTGACTCGATCTAAAACCGTGTGGGTGAGTCAGTGCCGCCCAAAGCGGATAGTGTCGGGGTATGGTGATTGAGCCCCTTGGCTTGCGGTTCAGGCCAGACGTGCGGGATGCTGGGCATCGATGGAGTTTTCTTCTAGGACTGTTGGCTACTATTTTCTTTGGCTGAGCTACGGGGCAGAGATCCCCTTACGACGTTGTTCGGGATTCTTGCTGAGCATAATGATATGTATATACCTTGTTCCAGTACCCACTTCTTGGGTTTGGTTAATCTTCTTCTAGGAGAGGCTAAGACGTGCGGGGTATGCCACGTGCTTTCCGTTTCTAGCTTCTCGTGGTTGGACGAGTCTAATATCTTGCTATAGGTAGCGAAGACTCGACGGGAAGTTCATCTTCTCACCATTTCCAACTCCTTGTGTCTGGACGAGTCTACCTTCTTTCCTCTTGTTGGGTTGAGCTGGACTCTTCATTGTACTCTTTACTTAAATTTCAGTTGTTCTCCTTTACATTTCCTTGTTCACTCTACTACTCACCCTTCGGTACCTCTTTTGTTTCTCCATCGAGCCTTCGGGGTATCCAACTGAGTATTCTTATACTCACCCCTTCTTTGGCTTTTCCAGCACTTGGTGTGCCCTTGAAGACGACGGACATGTGGAGCATGACTTCTATGGAGCGTAGAAACATGGGAGCTTGGACCGCGTGCGGTTATCGTAGCCGGGTTCCAGGTGGGAGACCCATCAGCTGTTTCTTTTGTTTACATGTTGCCGGGTTGTGGCACCTTTTCTGGTTGGGTTCCTGTTTTTCCCCGTTTTCCTTTTCAGCACTTTAATTGTACTGTTTAGAGGTCGATGCACATTTGTGATATATATATATAGCAGTTTCCCTTTTCTATACTTGTCTTTTCTATTACTATGCACTTTTTCATTGTGTGTGTTGCATGTGTGTGTACAGGTACTTAGGAAAAGGCCTCCCTGAGTTATTGTGCATTCGGTGCTGGTTGCCAACCCCTGGCCTATGGAGGTGGGCTTGGGGTAGATGCGGCTCGAGCCTGGGTAGGTTCGAGTCATGACAAAGTGGTATCAGAGGTGGTTCTTTCCTTGGGGCGTTGTTCGGACGTCGCTAAAATAACAAGGAATTGGTTGGGATTTAGGGAAACAGTGTTAACGTGTATCGAGAGCGACTCTAAAGACAGCGAGTCCAGTGATGGTGCGGCGGTCAACGTATCCATTCACTAAGACCTTGATAACCTGCTTGTCGGCTCGGCATTCAGAGACACTCGTTGCAGGGAAATTTGTTTGTACATCACATAGGATTGAGACTTTGACTATCCTTCTTGATCAGCTCTCCATCGTTGTTATTGGAATATACATATATGCTCATCTGACAGTGGCACTCATTTATTACCTTTCATTATGTCTCCACGAAGACAGCCAGCCAAGATACCAACTTTGGTGCATGATGACGAACCTATGAGATACGAGGCCACAGTCCAGGACCCATCATGCGAGCCCCTTTCTCTGGGTGGGCTAGCAACAGCACACCCACCTGGTGAGTATATGACAGCTTCAGCAGAGCAGACTGAGTTTGAGCGCATGTTGAGTGCGCTCCGTGAGTTCCAGCAGTAGAGACCGCTGAGGTTCAATGGTGAGCCAGACCCTCAGGCAGTAGAGGTTTGGCTAGAGACAGTGGTTTGCCTTTTCAGACTGGTGCAGTCACTGACTGAACAGAGAGTGGCTTTGGCAGCCACCCTTTTTCGTGGAGCATCATGGCGTTGGTGGAGTCTGGTGACTCATCTTCTTTATGAGTCCTCACTTTCTTGGGGCGACTTTTTGTTGTAGTTCCATGAGAAGTTTTTCCCCTCCTTCTTACGCTCCATTCGGAATCAGGAGCTCCTTCAGTTTCAGCAGGGAGGGATGACGGTGGCCGATTACGCTGCTAGTTTTGCAGATTGTGCACGCTTTTACCCAAACATGGTTTATGACGACAACATCTGAGCGTGGAAGTTTGAGCAGAGTCTCCACCTAGAGATTCGTGCTGTCATAGTACCCTTGGGAATTTCCACATATGCTGGTGTGCCATATCAGGAGTTGGTGATAGAGAGCTCCCTGTCACGTTTTGCGGTTGGTAGTGGCAGCAGGCATGTTGGAGCCGAGACGTCTGCCACATCTAGCGGGCGCCGACAAGAAGAACCTCAACGCAGGTGGCTTTCTGACAACCAGGATCAGAGGCGTGGTCGTACACCACGATGGTGCTGGAGGGAACCAGTGCAGTCCGGAGAGAGTCGTTGTTATTCATGCGATGGGCGAGGTCACCTAGCATGGGACTGCCCCACCAAGCATGCAGAGAGCCTCACCTAGGCAGCAGGTGAACCACCATGACGGAGGTAGCATCGTGATCGGAATAGTACCCAGAGAGGTGGTGCTAGCAGAGGAGCGAGAGGATATGGTAGTGGGGGATGACTTTACGAGGTATTTCCATCACCACTAGGTGGTCCACATTAGGCTTTGGGAGCTGACAATTGGGACCATGGACAACTGTGAGCCTTGGACGTCTACGATCTTGCAGAGCAGGGGATGATGAGAGGTACCCCTTGCGACTCTTCTACTTCTTGTAGTAGAATTGTTAGACATTATGTGTGAGGTTCTTTTTCTCCCCGCTCCTTGCTTGAGTTGATACCAGGGTGGTGCGGGGCATTGGTGTAACCCTGTGTTGGTATGATAAAATGCGTAAGACCTTTTACTTTAGTCGATAGTGATGACTCGATCGCTCCATGAGTGTGTAAGAGAGTCTTGGTTGAGTGACATCAACTGTGAAATCTTGTGTGACCAGATATCCTTGGGTGTTTCACTATATGGATATTCTGAAGGAGGGAATCATCGGGGCTTGTTACAGGTGAGGGCGGTGATTCCAGTCGCGACATGCGACGTAGAGGTTTGGTCGGGGACGTGAGCTACCCCCGAGAGCCTTCAGGCCATTTGAGACCGTGCAAAGGGATGGCGAGGTTCCCTACCTCCTTGCCCTAATCCCAAGGTCGAAAGTGGGTGCATGATGTATCACACGTGGTTTACCTAAGGAGAAGTGTGTGTGATCCTATGCATGACATCTGCAAGGGCCGACCTCGCGTGAACAGATCAATCCTTTGGTCTCTGTGCGGGGGCGCAGAGTTGTACGAGAGTTCTTCTAGGTACGGAAGAGTAGGGTGTGGGCCTAGTACCCTGTGTTTCTCCCTAGTTTTTCTTTTCAGGGATGAAAATATTGAATGAGGGAATGATGTAAGAACCCAAATTTTTCTTTTGAAGACTTTGAAATATTCTTGACGATATTCCAGAGATGCGCCTTCAGAAGGCGTGCGATTCTAAGCCCCGGAGTGGCCGGAATTAAATTTTCAGTGTGTTCACACTGAAAACGCCAAATAAATAGGATAACACATAAACGGTATTTTAGATCAGAGATCCGAGGGTACAGATGGGTCCCGAATGGGGTTTTTACTCTAGGAACGACATAAAACATGTCGGCGCGGGATGTTTGGGCCCCTTGCTCGCTCTAGGAATGTTAAATGGATAAATTAATTTATTAATTTATTCGTTTAATGGTGAAACTCAAGTATCTCTTAAATGGTTGCTCTGACTAGAATACCGAGGGCACCATTGAGTTCGAAGCGTGCCTTTTACCCTAGGAGGGGTGTACGTTTTGAGGGCGCGGCCCGTCTGTGAAAAATGGCCCCATGGGCGTTTTTGTAATTTATCGGCCTCAGGTGCTAAATTTAATAACTTTTGAACGGGGTCTCAGATTAAAATTCCATGTCCACCGTTGTTCTCGGGAGGTTTTTTTACTCTAGGGGAGGCTTAACCTCAACCTCGTCGAGCGTTTTGGATGCAAGTTAAATTGGAAGTTTTAATTAATTAATGTTTTTAATTAATTATCTTCCTACTTAAACCAAACCCCTTCTCTTTCCTCCCTTGTTCTCCCCTAGAGACCCCCCCCCCCTCAAGGTATCCCCCTCCCCCTCCTCCTCCACTCCGGTGAGACATATCTGATGAGGCGCGGCTCCGACAGATCGTGGGGATGCTCCGGGAAAAGTCCATCGAGGTAAGAGTTTTTGGTTTTTGCGTTTTCATTTCGGAACTCTACTTTCAAGTTGATTTATGCCATTGAATTACCGTTAAATTTTCAATCAAATTCCGTAATCGCCTATTATAATTTTTGAGCTACCCGACGCATCTTTCGTATTGAAAATATGAGTTCGGAGTCGATCGCAAACAATCACCGAAGTTTGCGGGTTTCTGGTTTCTGGTGGGTTTGAGCGGCAGCGCTGCTGGCTTCAGCCGAATGGCACGGCAGCGGGGCTCTCGGACGGCAGTGCGGAAAGGCGTCGGGCGGCAGATTCAGCGTGGGAGAATGAGGGCGGCCGATGGGGTGTGCGGCGCCGACGGAGATGCGGGGGCGCGGAGCTGGAGCACCGGCCGGCTATGCCGGCCGGTTGACGCGACAGCCAGGGTCGTGGCACGCGACCCTGCTCGGGAGACAGAGACCCGCCAACGACGAGTGTCCATGGAGAAAATGGCCGACTGACGTTGGCCGGTCGGTGGCCCTTAAAATAATAATAATAATAATAATAATAAAATATACTATATTAAGGTTATAATAATAATAATAATATATTATTATTAATATTATACAATGATTTTTTTTTAATAAATCATAAACTGAGAGTCGGTTTTGCAAGAAGTCTGCGGCAAGATGGAGCTCGTGTCAAGAGGACATTTTTGAATAGGTTTTGGGAATTTTTAATTCCCGAGACGAGGGGTTCGGGGGCATGAGACCTGCATAAATAAGTTGGATGTTTTCCGGGGGTTCGTATTTTGAGCGGTGCGGACGCATCCGACGTCCGCATTGAGTGTCTTTAGTTCCATTGTGACCCTGGCGCCGGTGCGAAGCATTCCAGAGTGGTTTCAGGTGTTTAGGCCGAAGTTGAGGCATGGGCCCCACATCCCGTCTTTTGAGCTGCGAGCGGCGTTTAATGACTTTCTCATTGGACGTCCATTTCGGGCATTCGAGGAGTCGATTCTGGATGTTTTTTCAAGGGTATTTCAATGGGGCAATCTGCCCTCTCTAATTCGGCACGATGGTTTGGGGCCCACAAGGGCCGTTTGGGCGTCGACGGTGATTTTCCATCATTATCACTGGGCGATTGTTTTGGACAAGTGAAAAGTCCATCTTGTGTGCATTTTCATAAGGATCGCAACAGTGTGATCCATACGTTGTGTTTCGGGACCGGGTTGCGGGTCCCAAGAATCACTGCTAGTGTGCGGTGCGCCGGAAAGCACCTTTTTCTCCGGATATCCATTTCACTCAAGTGAGTAGTGCTTTTAACGTGTTTTCCCGAGGGGATAGCATTGGTGCGATGCGCCCGACTATTTTCGGGGTCGAGGCTCGGGATCACGGGATGTCGTTCGGGCGTGAGGCGGTGTTGGCGACCTTTCTGTCGGATATCCGTTTGAGGCAAGTAAGTAGTCGATATTGCATGTTTTTCTGCGAGGATTACAATGGTACGATCTGTTTGCCTATGCGGATCATCTTGCACAATCTTATTAAATGTGGAAATATGAAAGGTGCCCCGGTGGCAGTTCTTCTACTGTGTTTATAGCTTACCTTTGGAGTGTGATCGCATGCACTCTTGGGAGAGTGATGTAAATATTCATAAGATGTGGTCGGTCGTGCCTGGTCCTTTGAGGAGGAGTTTTCAAGTTCACACATTCGCGTTGATGTTGGGTGTCGTGGGCACGATAGGCCTTGGGATGAAAGTTAGGTATACTCTGGGAGTATATGGGAGGGATTGGAGGTACGTGTGGTTCGTACCTGAGACGTTTGTGCGCTTGTTTTGGGTTAACATGGGGCCACACGTCATGTGGCCCCAGGTGCGTGCCATGTTTCGCTTTGCGTACTTTAACCTCTCGCAACTTAGAGGGTCCCTATGTGCTCGTTTGTTTGACCAGCATGGTTGAGTGGTCTCCCCCTAGATTTGTTCTCAATGGATCAGCCGGTAGTGGTGCTAGTGACACCTTGAGATGGAATAGGTGTTGAACCCCTTTGGGTGAGTTGTGCTGGAGTGGGGTGGTTGCGCGATACCCACTATGTGTATGGTTGGCCAGTGGTGTACCCTCTAGTAGAGATGGCCAGAGAAGTTCTGAGTTTTACCTTCCAGCAGGGCTGGGTAGTAGGTTACTCATCGACTTCATCAGGTTTACCCTGCAGCAGGGCTGGGCAGTGGGTTGCTCACTGACTTCTAGGGTTTACCTTCCAGCAGAGACAGGGCAGTGGGTCACCCGACGCTCTTAGGGTTTTCCCTCCAGCAGAGACTGGGCAGTGGGTCACCCGACACACTTAGGGTATACCCTTCAGCAGAGACTGGGCAGTTGGTCACCTGACGCACTTAGGGTCTACCCTCCATCAGAGACTAGGCAGTGGGTCAATCGACGACCTCTTAGGGTCTACCCTCCAGCAGAGCTGGGCAGTGGGTCGCCCGTCATCTAGTTCCAGGTCTACCATCCAGCAAGGCTGGGCAGTGGGTCACCTGTCGACTTATTCCCTGTCTACCCTCCAGCAGGGCTAGGTAGTGGGTCGTCTGATGATGTATTAAGGTCTACCCTCCCGTGGGTCTAGGCAGTGGGTTGCTAAATGATGTATTCTGGTTTACCCTCCAGTAGGGCTGGGCAGTGGGACACCCGTTGATATTCCAGACTCAGTCCTTTCTACTAGGCCGGTCTGTGGCTTTCCTCCGTGATCACCGGAGTGGGACCCTTGGTTTTACAGGTCAGTGATGGAACGACATTGACTTTGAGGAGACCTATCGACTGCAGGGCAGTGATGAGGCGTGTTTTGAGTTTCCCTAGAACTCTCAAGTACGATGGGCACTTTCCCCACCCAGACGCGTTCTTGTGACGCAATCTAAAACCCTGCGGGTGAGTCACTACTACCCAAAGCGGTTAGTGTCGAGGTGCGTTGATTGAGCCCCCTGGTTTGCGGTTCCGGGCAGATGTGCGGGATGCTAGGAATCGATGGAATTTTCTTCTGGGACTGTAGGATACTCTTTTCTAGGGCTGATCTATGGGGCAGAGATCCTCTTAAGACGTTGTTCAGGCTTCCTACTGAGCATAAGGATATGTATACACCTTGTTCTAGTACCCACTTATTGGGTTTGGCTACCCTACTTCCAGGAGAGTCGAAGACGCGTGAGGTATGCCACTTGATTTCTGTGTCTAGATTCTCGTGGTTGGATGAGTCTACTCTCCTGCTATAGGTAGCGAAGACTTGACGAGAAGTTCATCTTCTCACCGATTCCAGCTCCTTGTGTCTGGATTAGTCTACCTTATTTCCTCTTGTTGGGTTGAGCTGGACTCTTCACGGTACTCTTTTCTTCACTTTCGGTTGTACCCCTTTACATTTCTCTGTTCTCTCTACTGCTCATCCTTCGGTACCTCTTTTGTTGCTCTCTCGATCATTTGGGGTATCCTACTGAGTATTCTTATAATCACCCCTGCTTGGGCTTTTCCTGCACTTGGTGTGCCTTTGCAGACGACGGATAGGTGGAGTGTGACTTTAGTGGAGCATATAATCTTGGGAGCATGGGCGGCGTGTGTTGGTCATAGCTGGGTTCTAGGTGGGATACCCGTCAGCTGTTTCTTTTGTTTACCTGTTACCGGGTTGTGGAACCTTTTTTGGTTGGGTGCGTGTTTTTCCCCTTTTTTATTTTTCATCACTTTACTTGTACTGTTTATAGGTCGATGCACATTTGTGGTATATATATATATATATATCGGGTTCCATTTTCTTTACTTGTCTTTTCTTTTACTCTGCACTTTTTCATTGAGTGTGCAGCGTGTGTGTGTACAGGTACATAGGAAAAGGCTTCCCCGAGTTATTGTGCCTTCGGCGCTGGTCGCCAGCCCCTGGCCTATGGTGGCAGGCATGGGGTAGTTGCGGCTCGAGCCTGGGTAGGGTCGGGTCGTGACAGGCCAGCGTCTAGAGACTAGCGCCAAGTAGGCTATCACACACATGAGAGGAATTAGCCTAAGGTACCTATAAACACACACCCACAAACACCTCCATGAAATAGTGCAAAGATATATAGAACTAAAAAGAAAATGCATGTATACATCTATCCCAAACTAGAGTACAGTAGAAGTACAACAAGAGAAAATAGGGCCCACCAAAAGAAAACTACAGAAGCGCATCCTACCTGCTCTGAAGAAGGGGAACGCTGCCACAAACACCCGCCGGAAAGCTCCCTCGGCACCGCACCGGAAAACACCCCGGTCAGTCTCACTCACTCAGCTCCACCTACTCCAGGTCCTCCTGGGACTCCGTCGAAAGGCCTATGGTCTGCAAAAGACACAAACCGGTGTGTGAAAATCCCATGTATGGGGTGAGTATAAATTTACTCAGTAGGCACCCCAAAAACCCAAAATCAAATAGAGAAACTGAAAGACAAAAGTCCGCTCATCCCAGCCAGAGAGAACCCAGACGAGAGAGAAACTCCATCTCGTGACCATCCTCGGCTAAACACAACTAGTCATCTTTGCTCAGGAGTATGCCCATACATACATTTTGAACAATCCAGATATACCCAAATCATGAACCAAGCCACAAGAGGTATCGTCCTCATCACCAGAAACTGTCCACAACTAGGAGAGAACCCTCCACAATCACTATCATCCCAGATGACACTCGTCCAAGAGATACACTCCATCGAGTTTCATAAAAACATCTCAGACGCTCACCCGAGAGATCCTGCTCGTCAGATAGCTTCATTGAGGAAAACCAAACTGGAACAGCAAAAACAACAAACTCCTCGGATAGGGGATTTCTCCTAGGGTCTGCTAGGGGATACCAGATCCTAAACCGGTATATAAAGATCTCACAGATAGGGGATCACTCCCAGGATCAGCTGGGGGATACAACGACCCGATCTAGCGCTCGACAGAAGCACATCACTCAGATGGAGGATCATTTCCTATATAAAGGTGTTCACGACGATACCGGAACCCTATCTGGTATAACTCGTGATGTAGGGGATCGAACCGATGATGATGCAACCCTAAAGAAACCACACGCTGAGTAGGGGATTGCATAACCAACGATACCGCAACCCTACTATACACCTCATGCTGAGTAGGGGATCGTATAACCGACGATGTCGCAACCCTACTAAGTATGGCCCACCACGTAGAGGATCATAATCCCGATGATGCCACAAAACCTACGAGGTTAACCTTCTAGATAGGGGATCACTGCCCGTGAAAAAGCGGTCACAACGATACCAAGAACCCGATCTAGGGAAAAGATGCTAGAGGATCCTGCTCCGGGCCCACCGGAGGGATGCCACAACTATAACAGTTTTAACATACCAGCTAGAGGATCACAAACCTATACGAAGGTTGTGATTCCACACAAACTCTCGTGGGAACGAACCAAGGGAGTACCCTCAACCATTGCTGGTCCAAAACGTCACTAACCAAAGCGACCCGCAGCAATGCCACACTGCACACCTCTGAGGCCAATACCAAGGCCACCATCGCGATCTACGCAAAAAAATAGGATCGGCTGCTTACTTTCCCAAAACAGAGCACCAGTGAAAAAGTCACTATTCACCATAGCTAGATCGCGCGGGGCCCACACAACGATCCTGAAACGCATTGAGCGGATCATAACATGATGATCCCCTTGAAAAAACAAGCGGAATCGACTACTCATTTGTCCAAAATGGACACTCGTTGAAAAAGGAACTATTCACTGAATGCCAGCCCGGGTGGGGCCCACTCCTCGATCCCGAAACACATTGAATGGATTGCACCATTGCGATCCTCTCAGAAAAACACAGAGGATCGACTATTTATCCGCCAAAAACGGACTCCTGATGCGGAAGCTGTGTTTCCCCGCAAATGCCAAAACCCAGCCTCGTGGGGCCTGCACCCCGTTCTCATTCCCAACACCCAGAAAACATCTAAAAAAACTCCGTCGTACCATCAGGGTCTCAAAGCCACTGACGACATGTTAATCAGACACTCCCGGAAAAAGTTACGTCCAGTCATGTCGTATAATAATTAAAATATTAATATTCTCCAACGTTTCATGACCCCGGGCCACGGACCCTGCCTGAAAAATTCCCTAACCTATCTCGAAAAGGTCCACCTCGATCCAAGGGTCGTGTTTCCGCAGACGGCATGCGAAACAGACTTATGGTTTTCAAGATACAATGGTTTTGTAAAAGCCGGGCTCACCAGCCCTCCACCGCTGGCCCTGCCGGAGCCACTGCGCCACCATGCCGGACTACCATGCCAGAGTCGCCGCACCACCATGTTGGAGCGCCGCCACCTCGCCGGAGCGCCGCTGCTCGACGGAAACCGCCGGAATCGGCCCCCTTCGCCGGAAAACATCTGCGGACCGCCGGGAGCTCCCCGGTGGTCCGTTTTTTTCGATCCGGAAGCAACTGCGCGACCCTCGGGCCACCTACTACAATGCTACGAGTTCTATTTGAAGAAAAAAATAGCAAAAATGGGATCAAGGATTAAAACTCAAACCGCCTTCCTGTTGGTGGAACGCCGACGCTTTTCACGCTCCGCAACTACCGCTGCACGATCCAAGATCGCTTTCCGTCCATATCTGAGTTCTTAGGCACCTCGTTTTCTCAATTCAGTGGATCGACGACGAAGAACAGCGAATTATGCCGAGAGAAATAAAAAGGAGGGGGTGCTAATATTTATAGCAGTCGCCCGTCGGTGCCAAACCTGTCTCGGACCCAACGCTCGTTGCAAACAAAGGTAAGGTCACCCCTATGGTAAACGCGTCGTTCTGAACGCAACGACGGACTCAGATTTTCCATCCGAGACTCCGTTCAGATTTTATTCGAGCCGACACTCGCACTCAAACTTCTCCATTTATTTACAAAAACGCCCCTGGTGGCATTTCTCACCGTAGGCCCGCGCCCGCAAAGTTTACACCTCCCCTTGGGTAAACGGTGCATTCTGGAGGCAAATGTGCCCTCAGATTCCCGATCTGAGCTACCGTTTAGGAGATATCACACACCCGCCACGTGCATAGTATAAAAATACTTAATATTTTTATAAAATTAATTCCGGGAACACCAAGCCTCGGAATCGCACGCTGTCTTCGCGCCTAGCTTTGGAATTATTCTTAGAAATATTTCAATGTCTAATAGGGACAAAAACATGAGTTGCTACATATTTATCTTTAAAATGATGTAATAATTATATAAGAAAATGTACGGTCTCTATAGATACAATTATAGCAAGGTTTAGTTAATTTGACAATTATGATTTGGTAAAATTAGTGAAAACCTGTAGGATAAGACTATGAATATTTAGATAGCCATAAAACATTATTTTATAAAAATGATAAACATATGGATCCATTAATATATGTATTTAATAATAATTTCACTAAAAAGCACAATATTTAATCAAAATTTTTTAAACTATATATTTGTAAAACGTTTTCTATTTTAGAATATGTTGGGAAAGAAGAGATACTAGACCAAAACATGTTCAAGGGTAAATGCATGGAATCCCAAAAAAACACCCCAAATTCTATGAAATACGGAGTTCAAAATATCATTGAAAATATTCCCCAATTTTTGTATTCTGTGAATAATAACATAAACCATCAAGAACACCCCCCTTTCACCAAGAAGGAACAAATAGCCATTGAGACATTTTTATAGAAACAACCACTAACATTTAGTGTTCCTTATGATCCACTTTTCACTGAATAATGGGTAAACTCAATAGGGAAGATATTTTCATCACTTTAATATTCTATTAACGATATGGTGATCCGTTCTATTTATGATTTAGATGGAGATGTCGATCAATGGTGGGATTTGATAAATAACCCCATATCAATGGGTCAAATGGAATATAATGAGTGTAATTGCACAAAGAAAATAAATCATACCATGCATTTCCCAAAACAAATTGATCAAAGAAAGAGAGATAATTCATAATGATAAAGAAATTTGAAGCTGAATATGCATTGAATTATTAATAAATTATTAAAATTCATAAATTATATTCCTCATGGTTATTTATTGTATGGGATAAAAAAATTATCAATTCATAAATGGTTCAAAACTATACCATTGAATGTATCAAGATATCTATGTATTTGGGTGTTTTTAAGAAGTTTCTATTTGGGATCTCAAATAAGATATGTATTTTATAGAGGGGTCCCATGGTTTTCGAGAAAATAAGTGAATAATATAGTTTGAATTTGGTGAGAAAAATTAGAAAATATTAAATAGAGTCCAACTAGCCACAAATAAAAAATGTGTGCAGAAGAATAATTGAAATTTCCTCTAAGAAATAGGGAAATTCATTATGTTTGGATGATAATTCCACCAAGATCATGATTGTCAAATAGAATGGTTGATTCCATACAATATGATGGAGGAATAGAAGGAACCTTTGAAATAAACTATTCTGGATTAATTCTTCATCAATAGGGAGTAAGGTAAATATTTACACCACTGCACTAAACCATGGATCCTAGTGGGTAATCCGTATCAGCAACAATGAATGGAAAATATAAAAGGGAATTATTATTCCCTCCCTATAAATAATATGTAGTGTGAAATTTATGTCATAACATGTATAATTTATATTCACTCAAGAATGTAAAAGGTTATCATTATTATGGTTATACACATATTGTTACAAATTGCATGTTTTTTGGATCTTTTGAATCAAATCATTCAAATATCATAGTTGAGATATATGTAATGAAATATAGTGGTTCAATCATTAAAACCAATTTCTTATAATCTTCTCATATAATCATTGGTTGTATGATTATTCCATTGAGTCTTTTATTACATCCCTTGGTGGAATTTGATTCAATACTGGTAATGGATTGGATCTCATTGTATAGGAAACACATCAAATGTTAGACAAAATAAATATATTTTAATCTTTTTAACCATGCAATACTCCTCTATAAATTCAATGATGATCTTGAATATCAGTTGGAAAATCCATCAAATGTGTGGGTGTTGATAGCACGTAAAATATCAAACTTTTAAAAAAATGGTTGATTCATAAGAAGGTATCAACTTAGAGAAATTTCTCATTTATAGAGATTACACATATGTATTTCCTAATGTATTACCTAGACTTCCCCCAGACTATGATGTACAGTTCTCAATATAACTCAGAACTAGTCATAATCTAACATCAATATGTCTTTATAGTATGGCCCCATTTAAACTTGAGGAGTTAAAGAAGATGCCGAATAAGATTTTGAAAATGGGGTTATATTTTCTAGTTTTGCACCACGAGGTTCTTAAGTGCTCTTTCTAATAAAAATGATTAGATCAATATAGTTTTGTGTCAATTACAGGGATCTCAACATGATAAACATAAAAAACGTTTCCCCATTCAAAGGATTAATGTTTTTTTGTCAACTATGTTGAGATTACTACTTTACAAAGGGGGATCATATTTTATGATATCCTCAAATAATAGTGATAAATGAAGGTATTGAAAATAATTGTTTCTTTATATTGTATGAACACAATGAGTTATTAGTGATTTACTTCATACATATTAATTACCCTATAATAATTATTAATTTAATGAAAAGATTATTTAGGTACTTCCTCATAAATTTTTTTGGTACCTTTTATCTATGAAATGTTCATTTACTCCATGATAAATTCTCAATAAGAAGATAATATATGGATTCTGATAGAATCATTAAAGAATCGGAAAATGATTGTTAATTTATGAAAGGGTGAACTTTGGATTCTACAAGTCATGTTATTGGGGGACATGATGAAGAGTGATGTAATTTATGTTGACCATTTAAAGACATAGGAAACTGATAAATGGTGTAGACACACTAGTGACATGTATATCCATAGTTTACAGAGCTTAGTTGGATAACAAAAATGTATGCTGAGAAAGTAATCATAATTTTCTGTCCCAATAACTACAGAAGAAAAGAATGGAGTAATGTATTTTAGGATAGAATATTGTGAGGGAAGAATTAAGGTTCATAAGAAGAGGCTAATCACAATATTGATAATCACAATACAAATATAACACCACTAAATTTTGTGAAATATTTATTTATTTATTTATTTATTATTTTTAATTTTTCATGAAACACTGAAAAATAGTTTATTTATATTAAATTATTATGATCTTATATCATTTCAACAAAACATAGTAAATCATTCACTAAAAAGAATATTAATATTAGATTTTACTACATGGAAATATAGTGTTAGAATACATTACATGCAAGAATGAATTTCCTTAATGTCTTGCGTAACAAGTAAGAGGGAGTTTTACCTAACAGTAACACATTATTATTAATATTTTAATTTAATATAACAAGATATAAAATAGGTGTTAAATTGACTATTTTAGGATTAACTAACATATAAAGACATATTTTTTAGTTTATTGGTATCCTATTAATTATAAATTAATATTTAATATAAATTAATATAAAGGGGGTGACTTTATAACACTCTATATTAATGTGTAAAAGAAAATTTATCATAATAAGTAAAATTAGTTACAATTATTAAATGATACAAATTAAATTTATATTATATATATTTAATAAAATATTTCTATTATTTATCCAATTTGTTTTATAGGAATAAGTAGAGAACTGAACAAATATTACATATAAAAACCTATATTTTTATAAGAGAAGTTTTATTGTCTTCTAAAGAAAAACTGAGTTTAAATTAATGTTTTTTAACATTTTAAAATTTTAATGACAATATATCCTCTATTTTTAATGGGAATTAAAAATTGGGTTGAAATTCATTTTTAGTATTTTCCATTGATGTTTTGTTTTCTATGAATAGTGATAATTTATTAATTTTAATTACAAACTACTTTTTTGGATAATTTTTTTATAATAGTAGATTATATTTTTAAATGGTTTTAAGGAATAAATAGATTAATTTTTAATAAATTAATTCAATTTAGTAAATTAGAGAAAATTTCACTTTGAAATTGAATATTAAAATATAGTAAACTAATGGATGTGTTTATGTTAAAACCCAACATTATAGTCCCTTTTTCAGGACTAAATTTAAATTAATTTATTAAAATTATTAAATATGAATTATTAAAAATGTAATAAATATTTTTAATCCTTATAATTTATAATTTATAATAATTTCAACTTATTTTTTACGAAAAATATATGTGAATGTAATTAAAATTAATTACTATGTTTAAGGTATAGTTTAACTTAATGAGAGACTAAATCTTAAACATAAAAACCGAAATTAACTAAAATATTATTAAAATCCCATTACATTGAAATATTTCATCTATAACACTTAAATTTCTTAATTGTTTTTGTTTTTATGACATTTTTTATGTAAAACCCAAGTATACCAAACTTGTTTTTAAAAATTCAATGTAAATCCCCTCCTTGCCCAATAAAAGCCCACCCACGTATTCACTAATCTAAACCCAGATATATTTGGCCAATTTATTATCAATAAAATATCTAAAATACATACTTGCCTCATTGTTTCCACTATTTTATGATAAATCTATCAAAGGAATCCAATTGGTGCAATCCAATTGTAGTTACCCAAAAAATATGTACCATCCTTCATCAAACAACATTCTTTTATATTCTATCAGCACCACCTAAAATCATCTTATTAAATTCAAAAAATATTAGACTCATTATACCCAAAATAATTATATATATTTATGTTAAGGGTTTTACCTTCACTTACACACACTTCTATCTAAGGGATAATGAACATCATGTTCTTGTCTACAACGAACTACTTCCTCATGAAATGATGTTGTTCATTTTACATTTAAAATACCATATGGTTAGGATTTATGATGGGAACTATATTTTATATGATAAATATATATATTATATTTATTATGAAATTATGAAATTATTTATTTATTATATGAATTTTACCTTCATACTTTATATTTTCGGTAAATTCAAAAAATTAATTTGTAAACATATGGGTTATTCCCTCCTAAAAGATATGTGATTTATTCACACATTATGTAGAATGTATTAAGGATAGGTATAGTGAAATTATATAAAATATATTACAGAATAATTATAATTTATTGATATTATATAAATTTATACGTATATTTAATTTACATTCGTTCAATACGCCGTGAAAATGGAAGCATAATTTAGGCATATGTACGACCTTCCATCTCAGTGAACAATGTTTTCCATTCCATAAATCGATATATTATAGATTACTATAAATTTTTAAAAAATAAATATATAATATATATAATTCAGGTTTTATTCATTGGAATAATTTAATCATCTTTTACGTAAGAGGAAGAAGAATGAACAATCAAAACACGTACGATAATCAAATCGGTTATTACATAGAATGTTTATTTAACATATAATTCTTAATAAATAGGTAATATAGGATCATAAATAAATAATATAAACAATATTATATATGAATATGGTTTTCTAATAGATTTATAATATCTTTATAATTATTATAAAAGAGTTTTGTACGTGTTTGATGAAAGGCAAGACAAATGGTAAGTAGAATTCCTCTCACTTTTTATTTTCATCAGATACATTCCATATACAATTCCAAATTATTTTTTGAGGTTTATATACAATAATATTACATTCTATATCATTAAGTTCATTTATTTAATTAAATTACATATTTTAAATTATTTTATTCTCTTAGTGGGATCACGATTATAAAGTTACTCATGTAATAAGGATTTTCTCATCTCACATTTATTTTCTATAATAAACAATACATGTTCCCCTAAAATTTATTATATTTTAAGTGTGAACATACAATTAATATAATATATGATTATTAAAAAAACTATTACTGGTATTTACATATCCATTTTAGGATATTTCACTCATTCAGTGTTTGTTTCAAAATTCTTATAATAACATTAACTCAATTTTCATTCGTTGAGACCCATGTCATGTTATCAACAAATATATTTCAATGTTGTGTATATACTACATATGAAATGTTAAATAATGAATATAATTATTTTCAAGATATTTTATGTTTAATTTAAAATAAACTTCTTACATGGATAGTATAGTTCAATGTTACACAGTAGTAAGAGTTTATTGAAACCATATCATCTTCTATCGAGACTATTTATGACTATGCTTCCATGGATATAACATTATGATCTATATCTAACTGTTTTCCATAATTATTATTCTCTTATTTATGCTCAAGAAAACTTTGGTACCATTTTTACACTATTTACAATATTATATGATTAATAAAAAGATTTTAATAATGTTTTATGTTACCTCTCTATGCCGTTGGAAATCTATTTTCATTAAAAACCTTATTTCATAAAAGTTTTCTTAAAATTTTATGATGTTTATTTTGTATTTTCTCTATGAGAAATTATTTTCGAAGTTATTTCATACATTATTAATATTTATTCAATTCATTTTCAATGAAAACTATTTTCTAATGGCATTATGCATTAAAATCAATTTTCAATGAAGAAAGGATATTATCCACATTAAATTTTTAAAAAAGATTTTTATAAGTTATTTTCCATATAATATGACCTAATTTGTAAGTGATTATTGATTAATGGTTGTATGATCTAATAATAACCATTATATTCTTTCTTTAATGGTTCATGTTTCGATGGAATGATGTTTATGAGACTTATTTCTCATACAGAGGTTATATTATTAATAAACCTACTTCCATTCAAGAGTATTATTCTTATTAAGTGATTATTAAACCTATAATTTCCCTTTAGTTATTATGTCATTACATCATAATACATGATATTTCATTTCCTGGGTTATTATAAAATTTTTATGAAATCCATCACTTGTAATGGGTCATGTTTATGTGAAAAAATTTTCACTTGTATAAAATGTATGAATAATTTAATTACGATATGGTTGGGACCTATAACTCCCACAAATTAAATGGGTAGAGATTTGTATCTTATGATTTTAATTTTTATGGGGATAATATAATCCCAGTACAATGATACCTGTCTAAAACTAGGATGGAACATGGTTTAGTAATACATCACTGGAATGTGATATTTACTCAATTCTGTAATACATGGATTGAAATAATTGGGGATTCAGTTAAATTATACAGGGACATAATAGGGACTGAAATCAAATAAATGGATGATTTTTTTCACTATTATTTTCTTGGGATTGAAACTTTTTTATGAATATATCTTAGGGAGGGAACACATTTCACTAATATTTCTTTGGCATTATTCCATGACTAATATTTAAATATTTTTTTATACTTATGTGAATAACATAATATTTATCTTATAATTACGCTATAACATCATGGATTATTCTCTTTAATTAATTATGATTCATTTCATAATAATAACAAAAAATTGATTCATGACTATTTATTATGATCTCTGATATTCATAAAATAATCTTTAATGAAAAGATAATGTTCTCATACACTTATTCTCAAGTTATGCATACATATCCCCCAGGTTTTCCCTTACTGAGCATTTAATCCCACCCCATTCATGTGTTTCCTTTTTTTATGTTTGGAATAAATATTTTATGTATGATTACTAAGTTGGAATATAATTAAATGATATTTTCATATTCTATCACCATTTTAAAATATTATGATTCTATGTTTCTAGAGTCACTAAACTATTATAGACATTGGGAATGTATTTCGTAATATGATGAATATTCAATTCAAATGATGTAATATCGATATACATTAGGTCTGAATAATTTTTGTTGGTATAAAATGAATATTTTAGTAATCATTTATAAAATTTTATTAGAAAATTATAGTGATATACCTAGGTATATTCCATAGTATAGGTATAGTTATGTCTCTATGGATAACTATGAGGATATAGAAAATTATTGGAAAATGTTAGTGGATTATGGGAAAAGTATAAAGTCAGTGTCTTACTAAAAATACACCCATATCTAGATACTACCATTGGATGTGGATATGGAGTATATTTACCTCGGGGAAAATCCATGAAAAGGAAGGCAATGAGCCATGTTTCACACATGGTTTGACACTACTGGGGGATATGATTTTGGAATTAAAAAATTCTTCAAGAACCATAATTAATCACTAAATAATATGTTTTATATAATTATACCAGTGAAAAAAAATTCTTTTATATACTAAGGAAGGCATCAAAATTTATACATCATATAAGATGTTTTTCATGATTATGTTGTCTTCTTAAATGACATGAGTTTGTCACCCAATGCATTCTGGTTTTAATCAATGAATAGAAATATGTGTAACATGTATAATAATTAATGTTTGAGATTTATAATTTATGGGAATAATAATAATATATTTCCCAACTAGAAGTCTTTTAAAGTGAATCAGGAAGGTTTTACATGTATTCGTTATACTTCTAAATATAAAGGGACTGAAGAAGAAATATTAAAGGTCTGGGATGTTATTCTAGTGTTTATTACATTAAATGTAATATAAATGGTAAGATTTAGATAGAGTAACATTAATACATGATTCAAATTTCATATTCTAATAAATATTTATTATGAAATAATATGTTCAAGACTATGTAACATGTTAAGAATAAAGATGGATGAATTATGTATTTATATTTTAGAATCTATAGAATATTTTATTTTGATCACTATATATATATATCTGTATTTTTAGAATAAATTTTATCCCCAATATTTTTAAAGGATAACATTAATAGTGATAAATTCTTATAAACATGATATTTTTATTAATGTATGGTAACTCTTAATGTGTTCATCAAAGGTATGTGCTCTAGACACCCTCTGTCTCTTTAACCTACCCTGGTCAGAATTTACTTCGTACCTATCTAGGTCGTGGATGGTGCATAGTTAACCTAGAGGCTTTGGGATTTTGGTTCGGTGGACAGTGGGTTTTCAGCTGCTACTGGAGTCGGTCTTTCATCGTCAGCCACCCAAACTCTCTCTGACCTAGGATTCCACCGCTCCACACCAGGTCAGAGTTGGTGTGTGGGTATACAAGGTTTTGCGTCATACGGTTTGTTGTCGTCGAGGATTATTTTTGGGTTTCTACCACTGCTTTCTTTAGGGATTAATTAATAAACTTCTTTAGGGTTCTTCCCCCAGTTTCATTTTCCTCTTTTGGTATTCTTTCTCAATGATGGTTCTTATTTTCATCAGTGGTATCATTTTCTGGTGCTGGTTATTTTTGGCGATAAGTCATGTTTGGGGATTCTGTGTTGGGTATTGTCGTTATGGTGGGATGCTTGATCAGCGACGTTGGTGGTAATGGTGGATTGGAGTTGGTGTTGTTTCGATGTCGAAGGAGTTTGGTTCAAGCGAAGTCAATTTTTTTCTAGCGGTGGGAGTTGGTGAAGCGGCCGGTGTTGATGAACCATGGAGGTTGAAGACCTTGGTGTGGTGTTGATGTGATGACGGTGATAGGGATTTTCCAGTGATGTGATGTCGGTGTGCCTCGTGATGGGTGTGTGACTCGAGGCAATGGCGTGACTCGTGATGACTCGTTTACTGAGATGGGTGATTATGACTTTAAATTTGAAATTTGAATTTTGAATTTTGTGGTTTTGTGAGGCGTTAGTGGCGATATTCTGTTCTGGGTTTGTCCGCTGTTAAGTTGGTTTTTGTAATTTAAATTCAGTATGCCGGTTGACTAGGTGGGGTTGGGGTTTATGTCGATGGTTTGTGGAGGGGTTTTTTATTGTTCCCACTACCAAAAAGTGTCTTATTAGAAAATAAAAAAATGGATTGTGATAATGTGTTCATGATATTGAAGAAATTGTTTTAACTCATATAAAGTGATGATTGATTTGGTAAAGTAAATTTCAATAGTATCAGTGACCTTAGAACCAAATATTTTTTAATGAAAATGTAGTCTTTTTCATTATGGAATGCATTTCATTCTCTTGTCTATATGTAATATATTCACTAATATTTGGAATAATGAACCCTGAACGTTTTTTAAAAGCATTATTGGGAATTCATGTTATTACCATATTTATATAGAATATACAATAAGGGTATTCACATATTTGGAATGTGAAAACAAATAATAGCATTAAGATATATGGTGGATCATTGTTAATCTTATTTTGTGATATTTTGGATATTCATATTTTGGAGGAGTTACAATGTTAATTATTTATTGAATGGATTATGTTAAACCTCAGACGATGTTTCTGAGATTAATGAAATATCTCACAATATGAGGATTTATGAATGTCTTATATCATGTGATAACCATTTTTCTATGATTTTATTTAAAGAAAGATGAGATTATGTATCATTATATGTATAGATATTATGGTTTGTTAGTTATTAAAGATTGGCGTATTCAGCATAATTTTTCTAGAGTTTGAAATGATGTGAGAATTGATCAAGGAAAATCCAAAGTGAGAAATTTTACATATGAAAAGGAATCAAATCAAGTAAGTATGTTTCCTTATGTTATTATATAGTAAAATATATCCTCAAATGTAACACCCCGACCCCAGCTACCTAGAGTCAGTGCATTATTACATAACATTGGCATGATCACAAAAGATCACGTCTCGAATGACCGATTAGTTTAGTAGCCTTGGAAACACTAGATACATTCGTAAACATTACTTTACATCATAAAAATGAAAACTACAATAACATGGTCTCCCTAGTCCACACTCATATCCTCAATGACTATTCTTGCAAGTCAGTCATAATACACTTCTTCACATCCTGGTAAAAATAAAACATTGAAAGGGGTGAGCTCAAATGCTCCGTAAGGATAACAATATAGCAGAAACTTTCATAAGAAAACATATGCATATAAGGCAATGTATAACTAAAAAAAAGCCTTATTGAACTTGAACTTCAGCATAATATGGCAAAAGTAAAATAAAATAATTCCATTACTTACTCACATGGATATTCTACTAGACGAATAATCACATGAAATATCAATAACCACTTTCATAATGAGGGAATGTATAATGCCAGACATTCTGAAACATTTTTTCAAGGCCTCGACCAAGACGTCTAAAAAGATTAAGGCCTCTGCCAAAACCATAAATTAAATTGGGAAAGGGCCTCAGCCAATTCCATGTTTAGTTGTCTCATGATACCTATCGATGCATCGAGGAGCTATAGCGGGCTCCACCCGTCACTTATTAAGTCCAATGAATTCCTTATAAAAAAAATGGTATATAATCATTTAGGAATACCATTTTTTTTAAATACCATTTGAAATTAATTGCGGTATCAAAATACCAGTTTAATTTTTAGAAGATACTTAGATTTAAAATTGCTCAAATATACTCTAGTGTTTTTCTTAAAACATTATGCAAGCTTCTGAAAACAAAATAACTAATTCTGAGACTGCTCGACTAATTGTAGGCCATGATGGGTCCACGCCCAATCCCTTCCTGTCTACCACACTCAAGAGTCAGGTTTTCTAACAACATTTTTAAGCTTGCATTAAATACGTATACATTTTCACTAGATTTTCATACATTTGATACAAATATATCTCTTTTTTTAAATCATTTAAAAACAGTTATGGCTTGTAAAGGAAGCCGAAACTCAAATAATGGTCACGGCGGCGGGGAAGTCGTTGTCGCCTCATACATACAGAAAGAAAAACATTCCTTTTTGTTGTTTAGTAAAATGCTTCGTATAAAAAAGATTCCTTTTGAATAAACGTAAAAGTCAAAGGGGTTTATACACCGTATAAAAGAAAGTTGTGTATAAAACAAAATATGCCTCAATGAAAGGAGATTGAGACGAAGTCCTTAAAAAGATCATTTTTAAAATAAAATAGATCTATTATGTGTATTCACTATAGGTACACATAAAGAATACAAAATAAGACATAATAATATCATGATATAATTTGAAAGTAAGAGATTAACCCAAAGAATGGAAATTGGGTTAAGAAGTTCCCTTACCTCGTGTCCGACTTGACTCAGCCATTCTTTAACCTCCTGAATAATAAACTAGAGTTAATATCTACCTTATTAAGAACCATTTTCAATTTCATTATCCTTTTTATATCACTTATTGCAATGGTATGAACATTATGTAATTATTTAAGTTAATAACGGTCGTTTTGTCGATCTTTAGTACTTGAGTCAACAATAAACTTCTTATAATTACAAGTAGTTCATGTGGTGAAATATCCATTATATCCAGAATTATATTCATGATTTATTTATCATATATAACATATATATTAAGTATATACATGCATTTATAATATTACATAACATTTAGAGGTAAGAAATTAAATGCACCGTTCATGGAGACGGTAAGCCGTACGTACGCATGAACGCTACTTTCATTTCTATTTTGTATTTAATGGAATGACGTTATAATTTTATAAAGTTATAATATAATTCCAGTATAATATAATATATAATTCCATTTAATCCATCCTATATACATCCCACTTATGGCATTAACGATTCAAATCACGTTAAGGGGGCGGTAGTCCGCACTTCCTAAAATGAAATTATCGCATTTACCCATAATGGAAATCATAAATTATTCCATAAATGAGAAATAAAGAAGCATAAGGAAGACATAAAAATAATATATATATCATATATGAAAATAGTGTCATCAAAATTGCCACCATTAGAGGTGTTAAAGGAATATTGAACAATCATCGTTTCGTGAGGCAGTATTTTGCCACCCACAGAAACAGTTTGTTCTTTAACCATTAGAAGAAGGTGTGTGTAAGTGTAAACCAAATACTTATCATAAAAACATCCTAGTATAGTTTAGATAATGTTTTTGTTACAAAATAATGGAATAAAAATAGTTTAAGGGGTTGGAGAAGCAAAATAAAACAAATCAACATTAGAGAAGACATTATCTCAAAATCGGATAACTCTTTTTAATTTGAGCCAAAGGCTTCATTGGGAAGATTTCTTCCCAATTTGAGGCTTCTAGGAGTAATAGGGGGAATTTGGGAGAGTATTTGGGTAGTGTTTGGCCGAGCCAAATGGCTTTAAAGTGTGAATGACGTGGTAGAGGTGGGGGCCTTTTATAAGAGGAGAGGAGGGGCACTCTTGGAAAGTAAGGAAATTTTACATTATTATACAATGATTTTCAGATACTAAAGGTCCCAAACTTATATAATTCTAGGATAAGGTGATAAGGGTTATAAATATCCTCATACAATAGGCCTTGTACAAGTGTAAGCCTTGGAGTTTACATTATCTTCTCATTTTATTTAAATCGTCAAATAATGAGGTCATCGCTGCATCATCATGATGTCATAAATAATTTAATTTATTTAATGTCTAAAAATTATAAAAAAATTACTATAATGTAGGAAATGTTTTTAGCTTTCCAATTACTATTTATAGTCAAAAATATGACTTGTATAACCCCATGTAAAAATTGTTTTAGTAAAATATTTCATGTTTGTGTCATTTTTTACTTTAACATTAAATAAAAGGTATTTATGTCATTTTCCAAATAAAGTGGCTCCATGGGGTCCCCAAGTTGAACCATGGATTGTCTCGGTCGTCCATGGAACATCCAATGAGGGTAGGACATGTGTCAATATCATCTCATATTATTAAAACATTATTTTTACCTTAAACTACACTAATTACCTCTAATCGCGATTAAGAACTTAAAAGTTACTATTCACCAAAAATTATTTTAATCTCGTTGAACCACATATTACTTCTTAATGAAAACCATGTACGTCGGATTTTTGAAACTCAAAACACAGAAGTGGTAATATTTCATTTAAACGAAAAATCAGTTATTTAACTACCACTTAGTGGTTTCACTATTCATCAAAAATTGAAGTTTTTCAGAACAATGCCAAAATTTCACCCTAAGCTATAATTGACATTCCGAATTCAAAAATGATGTCTATTTTAAAAAATTCCAAACATATAAGTTTCATTAATTAATTTTATAATTAATTCCCACCATCACAACAAATAGCGTGTTTTTAAGAAACAATATATATCAAAAGATTAACAATTGTTTATGTCCAATTTCAAAGTGAAATTAATTCTAATGAACACCATTGGATAAAATGGTAAAAATATATTCTAATTATACTTTAAAACCACTAAATAGTATAATTTATCTCTAAAAATTATTTTGATTAAAAAAGTTGTTTTTAAGTATTTTTCACTATTCGTAAAAAATTAGAAGTTCTCAGAAAAATACCAAAAAATCAACATAGGATAATTTCGATATTCCGAATCCCAAAATGAAGTCCATTTTGAAATATAAAATTTCTATAATTTTAAAAAGTGGTTATTACTATTCATAACGGCTACTTTTATTAGTCGCGGTGTTTTAGAACTCGAAGTTGCGTACAATGCAAGCTATTGCATTATTGAATGAGAAGCGTATTATGGAAGCTCGGGGTGTTACATTCTCCCCTCCTTCAATAAATTGCGTCCTCGCAATTTGAAATTTTTCTTGGAAAATAAAAGGTTGAAAATAGAAAATACCTTTGTGGAAAACCCACATCGGAAATAAGATTAATAAAATTTAGCCTTAATAAGAGGGAAAGGGAAATGAAAAAGTCACCACCCAATTATGATCTCAATTAGGAGAAAATTGGTGGCAATTAGAGACATATAATTGGAGGAAAAACGTAAATATTTGTAGGGAGTGATTGAGGTCATCAATCACAATCAACTGTCAAATTGAGGGCCTCAAAGACTTCAATCTATATTGATTTAAATTATCATTAGTTCAACAAGACATAAGGTATTAGGATAACACAATTTTTGTTTTAATATCCCTTTACTAAAGTTTAAGAATTAATTTATTCATTGAATAAGAGATAGGTATATATATATTTATGCTTGACAATTAGAGTTTCAACCTTTAACTCATCTTTCACTCAAAAAGATAATAGAAATCAAATATATTGCACTTATCCTAATTGTATAAGGTTCCAAATTTTAACACATACCATTTAGATTAGAAAAACTATTTTGTAATAACCAGGGACTTCCTGTAGGATAGTGGTAGGAAATAAAGGCATGTCGCACTATGATTGTGGGTTCGATTCCTGCAGCTTTGTCCGACGCGAAGGTTATGCCCCACCCTGCAGGTTGTCCTTTTCCTAAAACTATAGTATTATTATATTCCAAAAATAATCTTCATAAATTTTTTAACCTTTAACAATACTATCCAAAGATCAACTTAATCCACTCCAACCTTTATAGTTATCCAAAATACCTCTGTCCAGACTTTCTCTAAAAGATCTCTTAATTCCAAAATCAATTTATCAGATTCCCCAAACAAAGTAAAGTTTCTCTTATTGTCACATACTAATCATATTAAAACCTTACTGAAATCAGCAAGTACTGTAGTACAATACTTATATATATATCACATTATTATAATAACCCGAATATAATCCATGAGTCCAAAAGCATCAATACATTAATTATTCCGCTTCAACTGTAGTAACAGCATAAGATTGTCCTTGATCCCTTGGCCTTTTCTGAGGTAAGTTTCCCTGACTCTTAGGACATTCATTTGAATAATTCCCCATTTCCCTACAATTGTAGCATTCAACATTGATAGCCTCTTTCTTTCCCTTGCAATAACGCGCCTGGTTACCTTTTTCTACACATTTATAACAAACTCCCATTCCTTTTTGGCAAGTACCATGGTGATTCTTCCCACAATTATCACATAATGGAAAATCCTTCTTTCCCTTTTTCCCATTATCTGTCTCTTGTTCCACCGTTCTCTTATTCTCTTGCTTTACTTTGTTGTCATAAGACTTAGAAAATTCATTTTCTGTCTTGATAGAACATGAGACAATATCTTCGTATGTTGAGAATGATTGTGATACTAAAGCTCGACGGAGAAATGGTTTTAACCCGTCAAAGAAATGATCAATATTACCTCTTGGGTTACGTATATAATCTGCATCATACCTCGATAACCTTGTAAAGTTGGCCTCATACTTTGCGACATTCTCATCCGCCTTTTGTTTCAGACTCAGAAATTGCCTTTACATATATGCTCTATGGTCATGAGGAAAGTATTTTTCTATGAAAAGCTCTTTGAACTCTCTCCATTCCATATTCGATACATCATCATCTTCCTTTGTGTTTTGAATCAGCGACCACCACTGATTGACATCTCCAATGAGGCGCTAAACTGCCATGACAACCTTCTCCCTTTCGCTACTCCCCAAGGCATGGAATATTTTCTCTAAGGAGTTTATCCATTTCTCAGCTACTAATGGATTTGTACCCCCATTAAAAGTTTGCGGTTGTTTCCTCATGAAGCGGTCTAACATTGATCCTCCACGTTGCGGATCAGGGTGATCCATACGAGTATGGTTATTATTCATAACTTGAGTGAGTTGTCCCAGTATGGTAATAAGTTGATCAGCACCAGTTGTATCTCCAGATCCACAATAATTATCTTGAGCAGGAGGGCAATCCCTACACGGAGTGCGTGAATTGATACAGTTTCCATTCCTTCCACTAGGCACCATTTCTAAACAATGGCATAAACTAGATTAGTTTATGAATTAAAATACATAATTCCATATTTTTAAAACACTTTAAATAATTTAAACTATTTATGGATATAATCTATAATCATAAAATGGAATGTTTTCTTTGAGGAAGTATATAATCATAACCCTTCATAGTGGTTTGTAAAGAAAATGATAATTATCCTAAGCATATCTCCTCGGAGTGTCGTAACCAAGAGTGCAGCAAGGCCCGTTATCGTGCACCAGTTCCCGTTCGAGTCTATCTCAAAGCGGTGTTTTCGGGTTTTACCCCTAGGTACATCTGTGCCAGAGCCACCTCTACCTGCTCGTATTTAGAAAGGGATGTATTTCTCGAAAAACTCACAAAATCTATATAATACCAAAATTCTAGGAAGTTCTTCTATACTAATCCTTAAAGTCTATCTTCGGGCTATGTGCTCTAATCAGAGTTTATCTAAATCTATCTTCCAAGGTTAGTACTAAACTTCCTCTGATACCAACTGTAACTCCCCGACCCCAACTACCTAGAGTCGGTGCATTATTACATAACATTGTCATGATCACAAAAGATCAAGTCTTGAAAGACCGATTAGTTTAGCAGCCTTAGAAACACTAGATACATTCGTAAACATTACATTACATCATAAAAATGAAAACTACAATAACATGGTCTCCCTAGTCCACACTCATATCCTCACTGACTATTCTTTCAAGTCAGTCATAATACACATCTTCACATCCTGGGAAAAATAAAACATTGAAAGGGGTTAGCTCAAATGCTCCGTAAGGATAACAATATAGTGGAAACTTTCATAAGAAAACATAAGCATTTAAGGCAATGTATAACTAAAACAAAAGCCTTATTGAACTTGAACTTCAGCATAATGTGACAAAAGTAAAATAAAATAATGCCATTACTTACTCACATGGATATTCTACTAGACGAATAATCATATGAAATATCAATAACCACTTTCATAATGAGGGAATGGATAATGCCAGACATTCTAAAACATTTTGTCAAGGCCTCGACCAAGACGTCTAAAATGATTAAGGCCTCGGCCAAAACCATAAATCAAATTGGGAAAGGGCCTCGGCCAATTCCACGTCTAGTTGTCTCATGAGCCCTATCGATGCATCGAGGAGCTATAGCGGGGTCCACCCATCAGTTATTAAGTCCAATGCATTCCTTATAGGAAAAATGGTATATAATCGTTTAGGAATACCATTTTTTTTAAAATACCATTTGAAATTAATTCTGGTATCAAAATACCAGTTTAATTTTTAGAAGATACTTACATTTAAAATAGTTCAAATATACTCTAGTGTTTTTCAAAAAACATTATGCAAGCTTCGGAAAACAAAATAACTAATTCTGAGACTGCTCGACTAATTGCAGGCCATGATGGGTCCACGCCCAATCCCTTCCTGTCTACCACACTCGAGAGTCAGGTTTTCTAACAACTTTTTTAAGCTTGCGTTAAATACGTATACATTTTCACTGGATTTTCATACATTTGAGAGAAATATATCTCTTTTTTTAATCATTTAAAAACAGTTATGGCTTGTAAAGGAAGCCGAAACTCAAATAATGGTCATAGCGGCGGGGAAGTCATTGTAGCCGCATACATACAGAATGAAAAAAATTCCTTTTTGTCGTTTAGTAAAATGCTTCGTATAAAAAAGATTCTTTTTGAATAAACGTAAAAGTCAAAGGGGTTTATACACCGTATAAAAGAAAGTTGTGTATAAAACCAAATATGCCTCAATGAAAGGAGATTGAGACGAAGTCCTTAAAAAGATAATTTTTAAAATAAAATAGATCTATTATGTGTATTCACTATAGGTACACATAAAGAATACAAAAGAAGACATAATAATATCATGACATAATTTGAAAGTAGGAGATTAACCCAAAGAATAGAAATTGGGTTAAGAAGTTCCCTTACCTCGTGTCCGACTTGACTCAACTGTTCTTTAACCTCCTGAATAATAAACTAGAGTTAATATCTACCTTATTAAGAACCATTTTCAATTTCATTATCCTTTTTATATCACTTATTACAATGTTATGAACATTATGTAATTATTTAAGTTAATAACGGTCGTTTTTTCGATCTTTGGTACTTGAGTCAACAATAAACTTCTTATAATTACATGTTGTTCATGTGGTGAAATATCCATTATATCCAGAATTATATTCATGATGTAGTTATCATATATAACATATATATTAAGTATATACATGCATTTATAATGTTACATAACATTTAGAGGTAAGAAATGAAAAGCACCGTTCATGGAGACGGTAATCCGTACGTACGCATGAACACTACTTTCATTTCTATTTCGTATTTAATGGAATGATGTTATAATTGTATAAAGTTATAATATAATTCCATTATAATATAATGTATAATACAATTTACTCCATCCTTTATACATTCCATTTATGGCATTAATGATTCAAATCACTTTGAGGGGGCGGTAGTCCGCACTTCCTAAAATGAAATTATCGCATTTACCCATAATGGAAATCATAAAGTATGCCATAAATGAGAAATAAAGAAGAATAAGGAAGACATAAAAATAATATATATATCATATATGAAAATAGTGTCATAAAAATGGCCACCATTAGAGGTGTTAAAGGAATATTGAACAATCATCGTTTCGTGAGGCAGTATTTTTCCACCCACAGAAACAGTATGTTCTTTAACCATTAGACGAAGGTTTGTGTAAGTGTAAACCAAATAATTATCATAACAACATCCTAGTATATTGTAGATACTGGTTTTGTTACAAAATAATGGAATAAAAAGTGTTTAAGGGGTTGGAGAAGCAAAATAAAACAAAACAACATTAGAGAAGACATTACCTCAAAATCGGGTAACTCTTTTTAATTTGAGCCAAAGGCTTCCTTGGGAAAAGTTATTCCCAAAGTGAGGCTTCTAAGAGTAAGAGGGGGAAGTTGGGAGAGTATTTGGGCAGAGGTTGATCGAGAAAAATGGCTTGAAAGTGTGAATGAGGTGGTAGAGGTGCGGACCTTTTATAAGAGGAGAGGAGGGGCACTCTTGGAAAGTAAGGAAATTTTACATTATTATACAATGATTTTCGGATTCTAAAGGTCCCACACTTATATAATTCGATTCTAAGGTGATAAGGGTTCTAAATATCCTCATCCAACAGGCCTTGGACAAGTGTAAGCCTTGGATTTTACATTATCTTCTCATTTTATTTAAATCGTTAAATAATGAGGTCATCACTACATCATCATGATGTCATAAATAATTTAATTTGTTTAATTTCTAAAAATTATAAAAAAATACTATAATGTAGGAAATCTTTTTAGATTTCCAATTACTATTTATAGTCAAAAATAGGACTTGCATAAACCCATGTAAAGTTTTTTTTAGTAAAACATTTCATGTTTGTGTCATTTTTTACTTTAACATTAAATAAAAGGTATTTATGTCATTTTCCAACTAAAGTGGCTCCATGGGGTCCCCAAGTTGACCGATGGATTGTCTTGGTAGGACATGGAACATCCAAAGATGGTAGGACATGTGTCAAGCTCATCTCATATTATTAAAACATTATTTTTACCTTAAACTACACTAATTACCTCTAATCGCGATTAGGAACATAAAAGATACTATTCACCAAAAATTATTTTAATCTCATTGAACCACATATTACTTATTAATGACAACCATGTACGTTGGATTTTTGAAAATCAAAACATAGAAGTGGTAATATTTCATTTAATGGAAAATCAGTTATTTAACTACCACTTAGTGGTTTCACTATTCATCAAAATTGAAGTTTTTCAGAACAATGCCAAAATTTCACCCTAAGCTATAATTGATATTCCGAATTCAAAAATGATGTCTATTTTACAAAATTACAAAAATATGAGTTTCTTTAATTAATTTTATAATTAATTCCCACCGTCACAATAAATAGCGTGTTTTTAAGAAACAATATATATCAAAAGATTAACAATTGTTTATGTCCAATTTCAAAGTGAAATTAATTCTAATGAACACCATTGGATAAATTGGTAAAAATATATTATAATTATACTTTAAAACCACTAAATAGTATAATTTATCACTATAAATTATTTTGATTAAAAAAGTTGTTTTTAAGTATTTTTCACTATTCATAAAAAATTAGAAGTTCTCAGAAAAATACCAAAAATTCAACATAGGCTAATTTCGATATTCCGAATCCAAAAATGAAGTCCATTTTGAAATATAAAATTTCTATAATTTTAAAAAGTGGTTATTACTATTCATAACAGCTACTTTGATTTTTCGCGGTGTTTTAGAACTCGAAGTTGCGTACAATGCAAGCTATTGCATTATTGAATGAGAAGCGTATTGTGGAAGCTAGGGGTGTTACATCAAATATATTCAAAGGATATTGAAAAATATTTATCCTAGAAACATTATCTTAATGAATCATACAATCCATTTGGTCATCGCATATTTGTGTTTATGTGATCACCCAGTTCTTCTGAGAAATATTCTATAACAATATCCATTTAAATTTAATATTTAGAGATCTCTTCTAAGTCCATATTTTCACATTCCACATATTTTATCCCATTTGAAATCCTAATTATGAGTTACATTGGGCAACCATTATGTTTCCAATATTATATTTTTAATTGATGTAATATTTATTTTTTCATATGGGTTTAAATGAATAGATCATTCAATAATTAAACCATTTATAAAACATATGAATTTAGAGGGAGAAATTTATTTTAATGGGGGATACAATGTACCAACTATAACTTTTGTGAAGTATGTTTTTCAAATTAATTTAATTTTTTTGATATTTCTCATTTCACACAACACTAGAATAGTTTAATTTATATTGAATCATTATATTTTGATTGTGTTATAAAAAACTCCTATTCCGTACTACAGTACATGAAACATAAATTTTAACATTATATTACTAGAACACCAATGTTAGATTACATTACATGCAATCCCATCTTTCCTCGATATCTTCTGTGACACGAAAGACCATGTTTTTAAAAAAATAATAAATTATCAAAAATATTATTATTTAATAAAAATAAAAATAAACTAGATGTAAAATTCAATATTTTATGATTAATTCACTTATGAAAATTTATATTTTTGTTTATTGGGTTTCTATTAATTAGAAATGAATATAGAAAATAAATAAATATAATTGGAATGATTTTATAAAAAACCATTTTTATGTGATAAAGGTGATTTATCATAAAAAGTTAAATTAATTACTATTAGTTTCTAATATTAATTATATTTATTTTTTGAATATTAAATCAAATATTTTTTATATTAATCCTATTTATTTTATATCTTATGATGAGAAAATAACCAATATTACACATAAAAAATATACATATTTTTAAAATTTATTTTATCTCATTTTAATGTAAAACCTATATTAAATCATTGTTTTTTAACCTTATTAAATTTTATATGAAAAAATAATTTTATATTTCTAAAATTGAAATAATAAAATATGGTTAGGGTAAACTTTATAAATTTTTTCTATAATGTTTCATTTTTTAATAAATAGTTAAAAATAAAGAATTTTAATTCAAATCTACATTTCCATCAAATTAATTTATAAAAATAAATTATATTTTTAATTTGTTTTAATGTTTAATTATATTATTTTTTATCAAATAATCTAATATAGTTAATTGCAATTTATTTCATTTTGAAATTGGTTTTAAAAACATAGCAATCTACTAAACAGTTTTACATTAAAAAATCACACTAATGTCCAATTTGTAGGATTAAATTTAAATTAATTTTAGCCACTTCTGTGATTGAAATTTAGAAAAATGAATTACGAACTAGGAATAATAAAAATATATAATTTATAATAAAGAAAAAAAATGACAACAGATATTTAGGAATGTATCTAAAATTAATTATATCATTTAACGTAAAATAATGATTAATAATGGAACAAACCATAATCATAAGGAACCAAATGACCTATCTAATCATCCAAAACTCATTTTATGGCAATATTTTTTCCATGAATAGTAAATTAATTTGTTCTATTGGTTTTTATGAAATCAATTATGTAAAAATGTTGGTACACATAACTTATTTTCAAAAATTCATATTGTATTCCCACCCTCCCCTATAATGGACCACCACCTCTCCACCTTCGTCACATATCTAAATCTATACAGGATCAGAAAATCTCTACCCAATAAACATCCCTTCATCACTATTTTCTACGTTTATATCTACCTCATGGTATAAACATGTTAATGGAATCGTTTTGGTGCAGTCCAAAATGAGTTATCAAAATAAGGTGTAATATCCTTTCTCAAGCTCCTTTCTTTTATATAAATTTTCCACCACAAAAATTCATCTTTTTCAATGAAAACATAATATAATCGATATCATAAATATAGTGAGTGTTTTTTATTATAAGGATTCACCCATATGTAATTCACACTTCCATTAAATGTATAACAAACTTATCATTCATGTGTATAGTTAAATACCACTTCATGACACATTGTTGTTCAGTCAATCATTACAACCTCTTCTGGTTGGTAATTTTGACTAAAACATGGTTTTTTATTATATTATTGATATTTATGATTTATTTATAATTATTTATTTATTTTATGACTCCCACCTTAATAAATTCTATTTTTCATAAATATGATAACATCATTTGCGGAAATATGGGTCACTGCCTCTTTGAAACGATGTGATTCGATTATAGCTTATTTATAATATATTAAGGATGGTTTTAGTAATATTATATGACATATATTACATAATATGGATACCTTAATCGTATTATATACATATGTAAATTTATTTTATTTACATTTTTTACTTTTTTTCAATAATACTTGAAAATAAAAATAATGATAATGGGTATGTACGACCAACCGGCTCCCAGAACTATATATATCATTTCAAATATGTATATTTTTGAGATTATGATAAATATTTATATACTAAATATATATGAAAGATAAATAATATTTCAAATTATAGAAAAATAAGAATTATGATTTATGTAATAGGGTCAATATTTAAAATTCAAAACACATACGATAAACAAAGCGGTTATTACCGATTTTTACATTAAAATGAAAATGTAAATAAACATGTAATATAAAGTCATAAGAAAATAGTATATGAAATTATATTGATGAATATGGTTCTGTGATATATTTATAATATTATTATATTTATTATACGGAATTATTTTAAGTGTATGACTAAATTCAATACATAAGGTACGGGGATTTCATCTCCCTTTTTATTTCACTGTGATACCTGGAATATTCACCACTCAGTTATTTTTATAGTTCATATTATATAATATGACATGTAGTATCATTTACTTAATTTATTTAATGATATTTTATTCATTTATTTATGTAATTAACTTATTTTTTTCATAACTCAAAAGTTACTCAAGTATTAAGGTCTTTCTTGTCTCACTTTTATTTTCATTGAGACACAATCCATGTTCACCTTGTATTTTGAATATTTGGTTTTTATTATTATCATAGATACATTATATGATTATTATTATTAAATTTAAGGGTATTTAAATTCTATTTTATAATCATTATTTCATGGTCTTTATTTTTAGGAAGATTCCAAATTTGAAAAGTAACATTATCTCAATTTTCTTTCTTTAAGACACAAGACATGTTATGAACTAATATTTTCCTATGAGGTGTATAAATCATCCTCCACTTGTTAAATTAGGAATATACTCCATTTCATGATATTCATTGTTTCATGTAATTTTATCTTCTTATATTGTGAATATAGTTCAAGGTCACCTATTGGTAAGAGTTTATTGAAACAATCTCATCTTTTATTGAGATTATATGTGATTATGCTTCCATTGGTAAAATGTTATGATACATATCTCAAATTTTATTATGAAGTTAATTATAATATGTATATTAATGAAATTTGTTGTACCATTTTCCCTCCCATTAGTATATATTAATATTAAGAAAGAATTTTTTAGAAAGTATAAAATTACCTCTCCCTTCTATGAGACATATGTGTACTTTAAAAAGCATGTATTATAAAAAGGTTTCTAAATTGTTTTTGATAATTCAATATATGTTTTCAATTTATTTCAAATGATTATTTTTCAATGATTTCATGAATTATTTATATTTTTTTATTGAATTTTCATTGAAATGGTTTTAAAAATGTTTGTTTCTTTCTTTAAAAGATTTCAAATTATTTTCAATGAAATATTATTTAAAATGATTTTAATTTTTGATTATATGTTCTCAATGTATTTTCAAATAAAATGTTTAATAAAATTATCGAAATTAATTTATATGTTTTCAAGGTTCGTTTAATGAATTTTATTAATATTTTTAATCTTATTGTATTTTTTCATGTAAAATGTTATCAAATTGATTTCATACTTGTTTTATAAGTATTCATGGAAAATGGTTTTCAAAATATTTTAAGCATTTTTTATATGTTTTCATTACATATTCAATGAAAATGGTTTTCTAAAGGTGTTAATTTTTAATAATGATTTTTCTATGAAGAATGGATATTTAATTTAATTTTTTTTTCAAAAGATCATTCCAAGTAATATTCCGTCTATAATGACATACTTTTTATAGTTTAAGACCTAATATGTATAACATCCGAGAATACCCTTAATATTTTTTCTTTAATCATTGTAGTTTGGATTGAATTTTGTTTTTCACACATTTTCATATTTCAGTAGTTATATGCTTATGTTGCCTCCAACCTTTCTTAGGTTATGTGGTTATGAAATTGTTTTTAAACTTGTATTTTTGAAAATTTTAATATATTATTACATGTTTATGACAACTATTACGTTTTTATGGTTATTGTATGATATTTTTAAAATGAAACTCCATTTATGGGTCATGATATTGTTTATATTTTATGAACATGTAAAAATAATTTTATTTTGATATGGTTTGGATCAATATTTTCCACCATTAAGCATTAATTATATTTTTATCTCATGTGTATGATTGGGATAAAACAAAATAAATACTTGGATCAGGGATATTAGGATTGAGTGAATAGTGAACTCATTTAAGTAATACATGGATGAAATTGGAAATGAACAATTTTCAATAATAAAACCCTAGAATATGGATTGAACATGGTTTAGTGATACAAAGCCGGAATAGGGAATGAACACACTTCATTAGGGGGACATGTTCACTAATATGGTTCTGGGAGATATCCATGAATACTAAGATGGTTTGGGGAGTTAACCAATTCCACTAAGATATCCTTTGAATTATTCATTGGATACTATGGAAATAATTTTATACATTTATTCGTCTTCCACAATCACATTTCTAATGCTTTTGTTATGATCTCATGGATTAGGATCTTAAATTCCTTTTGATTCATGTCATATAAATTACACATATTTGTTTCAATACTCAGGATTATATTCTTTTTTCTATATTGGGTGTTGTATTATAATATTATGATCATGATATAATATAATTATGCTCATTTTTTTCTTATATATATCTCGGGTTTACCCTTACTGAGCATCTGGATGCAACCCTTCCTTTTCATTCATTTTTTTACACGTAATGAATAATGGTTATAACTAAGAGTAAAAAATATGACGATATTTAAATTAGATGATTAAAATATTTTACCATTATATAATCTTATTATACTGTGTTTCCTAATATATGAAACTATTATGGTTGTCGAGAGTGTATTTTTTAAAATGATTAATATTCATCTCAAATGATGTAATATCTATTAATATTAGACTTGGGTCTATATAATAATCATGTGGAGAAGGTTTTGTGATATAATGTGATTATTCAATGAAAGGATTCAGTTATATACTCATCAATAATGATAAAGTTATAACCTATGACTCATTAAAATTTTAAGATCCATCGAAAAAATTTCCAACACATTATCTAGAGTTCACAGTTGTGATCTTTACTCTCAAAATTTGTCATCACTACCACTATGCTGAAAAGTATGATATATAAATTAATCTCAAAACTATAAAATATATATTCATATATATGGATCTAATATTTTGTTAGATAATATGGTTATAGATAATATTGGACTATAATTTCTCTATTCACTACCATATGGGAAAGAAGAACAAGGTTTCTAATTATCATTATCGATAAGAATTTATTACGTTGTCTATGATGTAGATTGAGAAATTAAATATCATCTAAGATATTAAAAGTATAGATCATAAAAACATAATGGCAGGGAATAAATCCTAACTTTTCCAAATTACTTGCCAAAAAATATATCCAATAGAATTCATGGAGTCATAATGGGGGATCTTGAGAAAAAACAATGTGATTTAAATAATAGAAGGGAATCTATATTAGTTCTACATCGATGATGCTGGTATTATTTAGTTTATATCCAAGAATTGTGTGACTTTATAACATGAAATAAAAGAGTGATATTAGATAATTCACATAGAGCACATTTATCTATCTATATCGGATGTACCCACCTGTTTTGTGATCTTTCATAACATATTTACTAGTACAACATAAAGAGGGATATTGTAGAGTATATCTCACCATTTTTTGTATGTCATCATGCTAGTGTATCATGATTGGAGTCCAAAGGGATTATGTAACAGTTTCTGAATCCCACATGGAAATAGGAGAATGTAACCTTGGACATTTCCACTCATCTCATGAGGAAATCCAAAGGAAACAATGTGATATAGGTTTTGGTGGATTGAATAACAAAGAATTCCAACATTATCAATATTTGATAATGTTTCTAAGCTGAAAAATATTACATGATATATATGATGGACATGTTAAGTATGCATGGAGTTCTACTTTCTATCATCTTTTATCATGATCCAATATTAAAATATTAGTTCTTATAATGTATTCAATATGATTTGTATACTAAATTGAATATCAACATTACCTATCTCCAATAAACTAATGGACAATATAAAATGGCTATTCAGATTATCAAATAAATTCAATGATCCCACTCAATGGAATTAAAACGTGGATGGGATAAACATTCACAATTGGTTATGTTATCATTAAACTGTATCTTGATCTAGAGTATGGAAATTTCCCTATATGAATTCCTATTTGGGACATGATGTATAACACATACATGTTAGGATGAATTTGGGGAACAAAAGCTTCTTGGATATGATCTTTTGAAAGAGATGAAAATGATAGTTTAATCCCTGGAAAATGTATAAGGGGTTCTCATAGTGAGAAAAATAGAAATTATTATAACTATTGAAGGTGTGTGGAGTTTGATTTGGGAGAAACTTTTTTCCTTTAGATATCACTATGGAAGAGACTCAAGTGGTTTAAAATGATACAGATTATTATCCCTAGTTTCATTAGCCCATTTGATATCCTTGATCACATATGGGTAGTGTCCTATTAGCATTCACATCCAGCAAATATTTCAGAAGTTCACGATGTGATCAATGTACTCTCTTGGGGAGGAACATACCTAACCCCTCACATAAACATAATTTGATGGTGGTATAACTGGAAAATGACCTCTCATATAAAGAACATATAGTGAAGATCTTCAACCTTAGATGAATGTTTCTACAAAAAAATCCATTTAACCTTTTTAGAGTTGTGTGGAGGAACCATATGTATGAAAATGTGACATTGGAACTAATGTAAAAAAATTAAATGGATGTACCCTCATCAAATCTCAACTGAGAATATGAGTTGAATATTTATGGATGAAATTTCTAACAGGGTTGATTGTTACAAGAAGTATTTTTAGGTAATAATTTTTTCATAAATTAATGTGTTATGTATTATATAATATTATATATATATACCAAAAATACATTATTGTTTAAATGATATTATTATAATAGTTATTAATTAAACCAATTGAAAAATAAAACATTATAATTGGACAAAAAACATAAAATATAAAAGCTAAAATGTGAAAACATAGATCGCCCCAGTATACTAGAATCCTTTCCAACACGAAATACACTATGTAAAAGAAGAAAAATATTAGTAAACAAACAAAAAAATATATAATATGGAAACATAGATGTTTGATAGGAATTTATTTGAACAATTAATTAAGTAATGTGATGTTTTTTTATGAGGTAATGTGACAATTGTAATAATAATATAACTATTGGAATAATAACTTTCCCATTGGGAATAATAAACTTACCATTGAAATTATAATATTACCTCAAAATAAAAAATTGGTATTCAAATAATAGTTATCATGATTAATTTAATTGAATATGTACATTACCATACCAAAAATAAAATATCATGATTAAAAACTCAATGAAAATATAATCACATTATTAATAAAATATAATTTAACTCATTGAAAAAAATGATATTATTTATGTCATTAATTAAAATATTGTATGATAGAAATTTATTTTTATGTAATTAATAAACTTTATCAAATAATCACATAGAAATACCCCAATGTTTAATTTTATTAATTTTCTAAAATACTTTTTTTTCTCGTGAATAGTAAGAATACAATTTTAACATAATTGGTGTGTATAAAATTACATAATTCATCATATAATAACAACCTTACAGTTTATGTATATTTTTTTTCAACAATGATATATTTTATTTCACAAATGAGTCATTAAAAGATAATAAACTTTATTTCAGAACTAAAAACACATTCCAAGACCTAAATTAAAAAATTGTTTTCTAAAAATAACAATTTATATTTTATACAAATTCATTTTAAATAAACAAATGAGTAAAAATTTTAATGGATAATTATGTATTAAATGGATTATATTATATTTATATATGATTGATATTTTTAAAAATTATATATTGCATTTCTTACAATTGTAAATTATTTTATTTAATATTTTAATGTAATAATAACCATATTCTCAACTATTAATAACCTTAATCCATCCCCTTGGAAAAAAACTCATACCCCATTTTCTAAATCATATTCCCTATTAAAAATATTTCATATTAATTCTATTATAATCCTTAGAGTTATTATATAGTAATCAATCTCTATGAATAAGGTTATTTTTTAGTACTAGATAAGAGAATCTACACTGAGGAATAAGTATATTTTGATCAAATATTCTCATTTTGTTAATTCTTCTTCTACTTATCTCGACTTTTCGATAACCCATTAAAATAAATAACATGTATAATTTATTCTTTAATAATTTTTGTTTTATTAATTTCATTATACCACATTATTTATCATAATTTATATATATATATATTTCATAATTCTATTTCCCACTCACCCAACAATGTCCTATCAAAGATCAGTTAACCATCTATGGTGAAATTTCCAAATAAAAGAATACGTACATCTTCATGGATTGATATTATAAACTACATATGACATATAAAAATGTAACAATATTTATTATAATATTTTAGAATTAATTGTACTAATTTAAAATATACATATAACAAAATAGTGAAAGTGAGGTAATCTAAAAATTTTATATGTAAACCATGATATCAAATTTAAAACCCTATAACCAATAAAATTTATAAAAATAATAAAATAAATATAAATGATAAATAGAGGTAAAAATTAATATAATTCAATTTTGGATAAACATTTTAATTTTTTTTCTTTTTTTATTAAGGGGGTGAAAAAGAAAAAAAACAAAGAAATAGTTAAGGTAATCGTATAACAAACCCAACTCTCATTCCTTGTGTTTTCCCTATTTAACAAAAATCAGAATAGAAATTTCATTAATTTTACTAAAATTTAATATACTTATAATTCCCATTTTATTTTAGGCATATAAATGTTTCCATGAAAATTTTTATATAAAAATACTATGGTTTTCAAAAATAAAATTTCTTTATAAAAAATTCATTGACCCCTCATGCATTGTTTCTTATAAAAAAGGAATATGATATTTTATTCCAAAATATAATCTCACTTATTTATTTAAGATACCCAAAGTTCATTCTGATAATTATTATTAATGAAATCCTTATGAAACCCATTCCCATACATGGGTTACTTCATTACTATGATTGTAATATGTTCCATGTGGGATGCATGATTATGTGAATATTTTGATGTGATGGGTGCACCTTTAATTATATAGCCCTCAAATTCATTTGGTAATGTTTTATATCACATGAGATAATGTGTATTATGTGATCAAATTATTCTATATTTTCTCAAAAATATAATTTTATTATTATGAACATATATTATGTGTGAACATGATTCTAGTTTTTTAACAACTATTAGTGGAATTTGACCACTATGAAATGATGTTTCATATTTATACACTTCCAAATTCCATTATGTTATCACAATTTTCCCTCATGATATTAATAATGATCATATTCATATGACATGATGTTTATGATTGTCCTCAGTCATGTTATATTGAATCATATCCCGTACTAATCAAAATAATTGTACTTTATCTCCCAAAAATCTTTAATTTATATCCTTAGGTTATTACATGTACAAATGAGAACATGATATTTTATAAGGATAAAGTAGAAGGATTTAAATAAATGTTAATTTTTTAATATGTACCTATGTTTCCTAATATTAAATTTTCCTAGACATTAATACTTTAAATTTTTAATTTGTATCTCTAATATGTTATTTATCATGAAAATTAAGTAATAGTTGGTAAAGAAATAATAAGGTCACTATACTTTGGAACAACAAATTTTTCATTCCATTGAACAATTACCAGGGATGGTTCTTATATATATATATATATATTATTTTCATTTTCCCAATCCTTTCCTTCATCATCACTAGTTTCATCATTATCATCCTATTTTTCATCGTAATTATCATTTTTACCTTCGACATCACTAGGATAGGATTCAACCATATCAAAGATAGGGTTATCTGGATGTGATTCTTCACTATAATAGGGTTAGGAATAAAATATGGCATATCACCATGAATAAACATTGTAAGACAATTAACTACAAAATACACCTTGTTTATCACCTTTCTAAATAAATAAGAGATGTACCAAAAAACATAGTTTATAGAAATCTCTTCTCTTATGGAGTCGCATCAAGTTTTCCATCATTTAAAAACAATAAATGTATTTTATTATATTTTCATACTTTAACTAGCACTTTAAATATCATTTTAACATCATGATAAATAGATACCACTTCTCATAGTGGGTTAACCTCATCTAGAACCTCATTCATTTGAATACCACCAAAATAATCCTAAAAAATATCTCTTATATTCCCCCTCCAAAATACAAAATAGATTAAGATTCATCATTCTCAGTGGAGTAATTTTCATCAGTAATCTCAAATAGTTAGAAACCATGATCTATAATATCCATTATCCTTTAATGTTGTAGTATTGGATTTAATTTTTCATAAATTTACTAATCATCATTAATAATCATCCATTTACTAGGATTCTAGGTGATATTAATCCTTCAATAATTGATTTTATTAAAATTAAAACTACAAGGAATATTGTACCTTCAGATCCTATTATGAGTGACCGTATATATTTAATAAAAATAGAAATAATAATTGGGTTTTGAAGAGTGATTAATATATATCGATGTTTTGTTATGTTATTCATATGAATCATTGAGAATCAAGGTCAGATATTCTGAATACAATGAACCATTATTATAGAAAAATATTGATATATTTTAGTTTTTTAAATATCCCTTCCAAGATAACATATTTCTCTAAGTTATTTTCAATAAAAACAACATTTTACACTGAACTCATTTTCAAATGGTCTCCAATAGGTTCATTGGTCCATTGTCTCTTTCGTCACATCTCCAATATAATTATAGTTATTTATAATTGGGTAATAACATCAAAATTTAACATAATTGACCTGATGTAGAACTCATATAAAATTTATAAAAAAGGATATCGTGAACTGATATTGCTGACCATTAATGGCAATTCAAATAACATCATCATGTTTTCCAGCATTAAACACCATAGTGTGGTAAAAATACTTTTCCACAAATGGATAAAATAGGTGAATGACATCTATGAACAAACTAGTTGAATTTTGTATAAGGTAGTTTCTCTATACAATGAACTAATCATTTAAAACAACTCGACATTGAATTGTCTCTTAGAAACAGCTTCACGAGAAAGTAGACATGGACTCGATGTCCTTACTAATTTTTTGATTTTTTTTTCTTGATTATATGATTTAAGAAGTTATTATTTGAAATATCTCTTCATTGTATCTAAGAAAACTTTGATTCATGATTTTAAGAACATGGGATTTTAAGAAGACTGAAAATGAGCGATTCGATTGTGATAGGAATTGGTTAACTAATTCTATTCAAATTTTATGTTTCAATCATTTATAGATTAACAAATAATGAAACATACAAGATATAATGATAAATATTCATTATAATATTAATCACATTGAATATATTCTAAAATAAAATAACTAATATAACAATAATTAATTCTATAAATTCTATATATATATATAAATTATTGAATGGATGGTTAAAATATTATTAAATTTTTTATAATTTTTTTTAAGTCAAATTAATCAGACATAAATAATTTTGATATAATTTAGAATTTCAATATCCAATAAGATAAAAAAATATATCAGAAAGATGATGCTCAATATGAATTAATTCAATTATTATAATAGCCATTTGAAAATGATCTCTTGAAATGTGATATGTTATATCAATATGTTTTTACATTGAATAATTTACATGTCTTTTAGAAATATTTTCATCCCATATATTTTCAATGACTATTGGGATATTCCTAAAATTCTATTCTTATTCAAATAAATTTTTTAACCATATAATATATGACAAACATGAAATTTTGACTTTTCACTCAACATTAATGTTAGATAAGGAAAAAAATTGGTTTCATAATACATGATGAAGTTATAGTCATTCCAACAGTCGACATATTTTAGAAGTTCCCTTTATATTTAACATACACCAAAAAAAATACCTTCTAAATAAATAAATAAATAAAATTTATGTTATTTATAGTCAACCAATGAAAAATTAGTTTTATTTATTAGTTATTAAATAAAATTAATGACATATAAATGTAACTCATTTGGGATTTCATGAAAACATTGAAACATGAAAGCAATGAACATAATATCTAGTCATCAAGATGTTAATTATAATAAACCCACATTCATTACACTATATGTAGTTTGATCTACTAAAATTTTAGTTATATTAGGGTCAAGATGACATATTATAGTCATGTGAATATCACATAATATAGTGTTTTCAAAGGTGAATGTTATTAAAAATACATTTGGGCACTTTCTTTGATTTAAAATAATTCTATAATTTAAAAAAATAGAAATCAAAGAATTTATTTTAACTCACCAGTTAAATTCATTTTAATTTTATTATATAATACTTTTGAAGATTATATACCCATTGAGTTTTTGTATGATATAAAAATAATATTAAAAACATATATTTTAACAAATTATATGTCCATTAAAAAAATATAAATAATGTTTGTGCTTAAACACCTTTTGTGAAACTATTTAAAATGGAAAAAAGTGTTCGGCCTATAATACCAAGATCTATGAGCTCTTTTTAAACAATGAAATGATTTATTAAAATTTGAAAAATTATTTTAAAAATTGTTTGTTTTCTAATCGTGGGGTTCATTCAAAAAATACAACCTCAAGAATGTATCTTTTTGAGAATGTACTCTTGACATCCATTAATATTTTTTGAAATTAAAATGTCCATAAAATGAAACAATTATTTTTACATCCTTATATATTGTTATGGGTAAAAATTCTTCTTTATAGTGAATATTTTATACATGAAAATATCCTTGGACAACCAATCTAGCATTTATTATATTTATTCTGCAATAATGATAAATATTTTTCCTAGAAACCAACATGGTGCCAATAGTTTGGTTTTCTTTAGGACTATATACTAATTCTTACACATTTTATTTTCAATCATGATAAAAATACCATGAATTTCAATTACACTATTCACATCATTTATTTATTTATTGATAATATTTGTATCAATCTACGATAAGATGTATTGACTTTCAAACTTATATTTCAATGAGGTGTTAGTTTTTGTTCCATTATATACATGTCCAAAAATAAAAAATAGTAGGTATTCTATAAGGGTTAAAAAAGATAGAGTGATATAATTATAGGGTACTTTATTTTCTTATTTCGATTTAGGAATATATTAAGGATATTTTCTAGGTTTTCTTTCAGCTAAATCAGTGGAATGATCAGAATATTAAGAGGTATTAATGATATTAACATTTAAAATATTATCCTCATGATTTTCTAAATAATTTTTGTGGTCTTATAGATATTTCTTAGCAAAAATGGCATGGAAAATTTCATCAATGATCTATCTCTTATTAAATACCCTATATGATTTACTTTTGGTGGGATTACAATGAAAAATCCATTCATAAAATATTAGATACAATTTTTCAGAAATTATCCTCTCTTAAGTGTATATTATTTATAACCAAATACTCTTAATTAATTTAAATTATGTTTTATAACATTCTATAATTTATATGGATTAATTTTCAATGTTTTTATTAGAATAACTTTATTAATTTCCCCACAAGGTTTTTGAAGAGATACATCACATAAATAGAGGTTAGTATTGTTTTCACTAATACTTGTTCTAGCTATTTCTTAAATAGTCATATTGCTACATTTTCCATCCCCTATTATGTGGTGTTTTATGGGAACATAAATTTTAATTGCATTCATATTGTGAGTTAATAGATTCATATTATTAATTATTAAACTCTCAACCATTTTCACATATCATCATGTTTATGGTATGTAAACTATGGTTTCTATGGATATATAATACATAGAAACCTATAAAGTTGCATTAATTTTATGAATAAGGAAAAACAATATGCACCATGAATAATATTTTACTATAATATAATTATGATATATTACTATTAAATAAATATACTCTTGATATTATAAATAAACTTGATGGGAAAATTATAGTAACTGATATGTTAAGACCATTTTATTCGATTTTGAAGATATTTTATTTTCATTTACCATTCATTGGGATTATGCATATTTTATTTAATAAATTCTATAATATTTTGATTATTGAATAATCTATTCCTAGTTATATTTCAATCGGAGCATATTTTGCAATGAACTAGTCTCATATGTCATAGCCAATAATCCCTATGAAAATCACTCAATCCAGAAATTTTTTTGATAAAATAAATAATCTAAATTAACAGTATAATCATTACTATATATTTATGTATTAAATTCCAAAGCATTCATAGATTAAAAAAATTCTATACTTATTTTAATATTTGGAAGGATAACCATAATCATACAATTGTGAGATTCTTAGAAGATGTTATATTAAACTGTTATTAAATAAAACATTATATATAAGGGAAGATTCAGTGATTCCAAATTTTCCATGACTTGTGAAAATTCATCTTTCATTATCACCAAATGTGACATTCAAACAATCCACTTTTAAAAGTATTTTAAAATAAAAATATTTTCTAGTCATATATATTGAATATCCAATATCGATATACCATATATTTTAACTATATATCATTAATAATTTCCCCTAAAACCATTTGAATAAATGTTAATATTGATATAGTAGGGTGTTTGGGTATTTAAAAATTTGCAATAAAATCTTTTGGGATAATAAATAATTTTATAGGAATTTTAGAAATTTATTTTAAAATTTTATTTAAAAAATTATTTTTAAGAATCAAATTCATAGATTGATTTCAAAAAATAATATTATACATTGAATATAAATTATTTTTTTTCTGAAACTCAGAATAAAATATGTTTTACATAGTTAATTTTCTGTCTAGAGTGAGAACCAAAACAATATCTTAGTATAGATAACACTTCACAACCAACACATTATGATAGTTTCATTTCTCTATGAGAAAACATAAATATCTCTTTTTTACTCTTCATTTAATATTTTAATTTAAGTATTCTATTTTAATATATTATAGTACTTTTCATTTTCATTTCTAAATTATGTCATTTCATTAAAAAAATAACAAATGAGCTTTTTTCAGATATTATTTTTGTGTTTAATCACATTTATTTACTTCCATCATTGGAAAAGTATTATTTAATTACTATTAAAACATTTCAGAATCATTAGGATTATTATATGACAAAGAATATACCTCGGAGTTAATATCCATGAAGCATATGATAGCTTTTTTCATTAATGTATTATTTTTATGAATCCAAGTCACTAAATCTATCCTCAGATGCACTAAAATTTGAATCCATTTCTAATTTTTTATTTTCTCTATATCAGCATATTTCATTTCATATTATAACGTTTGATAATAATCCATTATGTGTCCTTTTATTTTTCTTTCATAATCTGCTATCTCATTAGATGGGCCACATTTTCTCTAATATTTCACCCCTTTCCACACATTTATTATTTTCCATTATTGTTGGAAATTTTGAGAAAAATTTTGTCCTTCTAGAACATAGTAATCCATATATCTAGATGATCCATTTCATTATCAAATTTAGTTTCACATTAAGTTCAAGTTATGTTTTTAGTATTACAAACTACAATGGATTTCGATTTTGACATTTTAAATAAAATAGATTTATATTTTGGTTCTCCATTCTAATTATTTAAATTCAACTATTATTTGTAAATCATTATATTCTAAATATTCAAATTTAATGGTAGATTACTATGTTCACATAATCATTGAAAGATAATGTAGTTCCTCTCCATTTATCTAATAGATATATAATAATTCTCATCACATTATCTTTTTTACATTATTATTTATGTCACGACCCGTCCCCCGGGGGCCGTTTCATGACTACCCCACGCCCACCTTACAAAATCCAGGGGCTGGCGACTAGCAGCAAAGTCTTCAATCCCTAAACTGGGAAGACATTTTTTTTATAAATGTAAATAGACACATCAGAGTACACAACTGGAAGAGAAATACTATGTAAAACTGTATACAAAAGAAGTGCTGGAAAGTAAAATGGGTCTGGAAATACAAGCCCAATAGGAAGGTACAACTACTACAGAAAGAAAGTACAACTGAAGAAATGTAAAGCAGCTATTGGGTCGTCCTCTGGGGTTCCTACTAGATGGGTAGGTACAGATGGCCTCCTCAGCACTCTCGTCTATCCGTCTCCTCTGTGTACCTTCACACCGAGTAGTTGACCTCAAGTTACCGCCCAGTTCTGCTACTCTCAGCCTCAGTCAGCGATGTCTGTCGTCTCCAACCAACACAATGAGGTTCAGGCATAGATCGTCTAGGGGCGAGTATAACAATACTCAGTAGGGACCCCGAGACCCTCAAGTTTTCACAAAATCTAACAAGGATAAACCACAAAGTATGAAATCAATGGATAATAATTACTTTGGAATATACTGATACATATACCTAAGTTATCTAGTAACCCACCTCAATCATGAAGAAAACAAAAAATTCATTAACTCAGATAAACCATGATTTTATTCTAGGGGTATTAACTATTTGAACCCTCGGCTGTTGGATAACTCCATCTCTATCGAGTACAGTGGGCCTGCCATTTCACACAGAGGCCCTTCCGACTAACTTGGACTGTTGGGGTACTCCTCCTGTCGAGTACTGTGGGTCTGCCATTCTCACACAGAGGCACTCCCCACTATGGGTCTACTGTGCTAACACATAGGCACTTCCCATGGTATCTTGCTGAGGTACTCCACGTGTTCAGTACCTTGTGTCTGTCATTCCCGCACAGAGGCACTCCCCACCATGGCTCTTCCCCACTCACATAGAGGCACTCCCCCTGGGCTAGTTGAATCACTCTGAGTTGAATCGATCCGTTGTCGTCAAGTCTCAGCCAGCAACTAGGTTCCCACAAAAATGCCTACTCGTCTCTAGAAGATCCACTCCTCAAGAAAATGGTCGATCGTCCAACTATCACAAAGTCCCACGTAGAAGTATCTCAAATGTCTGCTACATCATTGGGGTCTTAGTGTAACAGATGGTGCATTAATCTAATGCCTGGTATGTTAGTTATTAGCCTTTTTGACCTGGGGTCCTAGTTAGATTTCTTGTATGATCCAACATGATCGTACCTCCACTATACCGCGAACACCAGTGGGAATTCTCAAAGGGACAACTTCACTCCAAGAAATCCAACATCGATGATGGTTCGTCAAACGAACGTCTGGTACCTATGATATGGCCCAAGAAGATAATTGGGTCATTAGTGGGCCCAGGTCCAGTCCAACCTGGTCGGACTGACTCGGCCCAACCCATTCTAGGATGACCTGGTCAAACACGCTGGTTCTGACCCAACCCATAGGGTGGGTCAGCCCGCTATGCTTGGCCCGGTTAGCAAGCTCTGGCCTAGCGGACTTCATGGGTGGTTCAGCTAAGTGGTCGCCACATATGCGACTCGGCCCGAAGTCTAGGGCTATTTCGGCTAATTCCGCGAGGCATAGGGCTCGGGAGACTCGGCCCGGGAGGTCAGGCCGGTCCGGAAGCCAGCGGTCAGACAGCGCGGAGCGTAGGCAGGCCGGCTGGACGCCGGGTAGGCCGTGGGTGCACCAGGTAGGGAGCGACATGGGAGGGCAGGCCACGTGGGTGCTGGAAGGTTGCGACAAGGTCCAGGCAGGCTGCGGGGGAGGCAGGTAGGCTGTAGGGGCGCCAGGCAGGGCACGGCAGCGGTCGGGCCGGCCGCGGGGGCGCCGGAAAGCCGCATGGGTGTTGTTAGGGGCGCCAGGAAGAGTGTAGGAGCTGAGGGTGGGTTGCATGCCGGGAAGGGTGTCGAGGGGCCGCAGGAAAGAGTGAAGCACACTAGGCCAGGCGCCGAGAGGCTGTGGGTGGGCCAGTAGGGCGCCGCTCGGGCCGGCAGTGTTCAGTCAGAAGCTTCGGTGCACCGCAGGGGAGCGACGTGATTCGCGGAGGCCGCGGGTAGCGCAACCTTCGGTGTTACCTCTTTCGTCATCGTCGCCTCATCACCTTTCCAGAGATACATCGCAAATGATCGGAGGAGGGAGTCATGCCATGTTAGTTTGACCCACACCCTCCGTGTTTAGAGCTGATAGAAATTAATTCGTAAGTATAAAGCACAACAATTCCATGTTTTTCGTTTTTGAGAGAAAGAAAGAAAATAGGTAAAGATCATACTTAGTAAAAAGTAAACCCCTACCTTTCTCATAGAAGGTTGACGTTGGTTAAAAAAGGCGGACGTCGTTCATTGACGGAGGTGTGATATAAGATGTAGAGGATCGTCATTGGTTGCGTCCCCCAAGCACTTCCAACCCCGAGTTGCGTTAGCTCATTGATGACTCTCCACATCGGTAGGTGTCTGACGAAGAAGTCGAATAAGGTTGACTTTCTTCGTTCTTTGTTGGAGAAGGCGTAATCCTTCATGTCTGGGGCATCGCATCACATTTCTAGTGTTTCATCACTTGGTGAAGCCATCCCAAATCCTCCTCCCATGCTCCCTATCTATAAGAGAGGGGGATATGTATGTAGCCATCGTGGAATTTACGATGGTTCATTTATTAGGAACCTTCATAAATTCCAATGATGCGTTTACTTAATTTAAAATGGGGGTTCAAGTGAATTAAATAGCATTCACGCTATATAAAAGGTGCATTGGCTTAATTATTGGAGGGGTTTCCAAGAGGCTTCCCCCACATAGCCTTCATCAAAAAAAATATGTTAGGATTTAATTTTATGTTGACACATAAAATTAATTGATGTCATTTAATTTTATTTGACACATAAAATTAAATTGAAATCATTTAATTTTACATTGACATGTGATATTAATTGAGGGAGTTGAGAGGTTTTGATCTCAAGTGGTCACCACGTCGTAACATCTCATGGGTGGTTATGTTCAGGTGCTCCCCACCACCATAGCCTCTCATGAGAGGTTAGGGTTTGGTGGTCCAACCTCTAACTCCCTTGTGGTGGTTTTAACAAACAATCACTCACATGACAGATTAAATTAAAATAAAGTGTTATAGACTTTTTTTATTTTATTATAAAAATCCAAAAACTAACATTTATTCTTGACCAACTACCATCGAGTGAATGTTTTCTTAATAAAAAACTGGCACTTTGAGTTCAATGGTTCTCTCGGATTTCAATTTAGAACACCTCTTCAAATGTTACAAAACGCCACTCATGCGTTTAATGAACGTACCCGAAAAAAAGTTCTGAAAATTATTATCAGTCACCCTCGACTCATGCTGGTCAAGGTTAGGCTCTGCCTGGGAGAATCATTCCCCAAAAAACCATACAGTACTCTTATATTTTCAATCCGAGTTACCGTTTAGAAGTTATTAATTTTACAATAAAATAATTTTCACTTAGTTATTTTATTTGCGGCCAAAAAATATCATTCTCTGGTGGATCACACTAGCAAAAGTTAGTATCTTGTTAAATAACGAATACACTCATGAGTTCAGTGGTGGTCACAGATTTTTAATCTGAGTTACCGTTTGTGATTTATAAGAATTTGAAAAATAAAATAATTTATTTAATTATTTTATTTACAATTATTTCATTTTTGGGTTTTCTATCAGGAGACCTACGCCGACTAATCTTAATTCTCGCCAAGGGTAAACCCGCCATCTTGACCTCAACGATGCCCTCATATTCTTGATCTGAGTTACTATTTAAGAAGTATTCCACTTTTTCAGGAAACCTGTTTAAGCGCGTTAAGATAAGCTTAATAAAATCTTCTACGGATCATTGTGGGAACTTCTGGCCTCATAATTGCGTGCTGTCAGATTTCACAGACCCATAAAATTCCTATATATATCAAAAAATATATGGAAATTCCAGGTCTTTACATTCTCCCCACCACAGGGCTCTACGTCCTCGTAAGACACAACTCACAACTAAGGGAACTAATGGGGGTACTGTGCACACATCTGAGCCTCCTGCTCCCATGTGCTCTCCTAGAGGTTTCTATGCTTCCAGCTAACTCACACCAATGGTATTGACCATCCTCGAAGTACCCATTCCTGTCGATCCGCAATCTCCACTAGAACCTCTGTGAAAGTCACCCTGTCATCGATTTCCATCTCTCCATGGTCAATGATGTGGGAAGGTTTGTGCATGTATCTCCTCAGCTAAGATACGTGGAAGACGTCATTCACACAGTGCAACTGAGTTGGAAGAGAAAGGTGGTAGGCCACCTCGCCTACTCTACTGAGGACCTAGAAAGGTCCAACAAATTTTGGTGAAAACTTGTCACCTCAGCAAAATCTCTGTAGACCTTGTCAAGGTGAGACTCGTAGAAAGACGTGGTTTCTATTCTCAAACTCCAGAGGTCTCTGTCTCCTATCAGAATATGACTTTTGTCTACTTTAGGTATTCTTCATCCACTCTTGGATGATCTGCACCTTCTCTGTGGTAGCACATACAATCTCTGGTCCCACTAGTGCTGACTCCCCTGGGTCTGTCCAGCATAGTGGTGATCTGCAAGGTCGACCATACAAGGCCTCAAATAGTGCTATCCCATTGGTGGAGTGATAGATGTTATTATACGCAAACAATACAAATCGAACGTGATCCTCCCAGATGTGACCGAATTTGAGGACACAGGCATGCAGCATGTCCTTGAGGGTGTGAATGGTCTACTCAGTTAGTCCGTCTGTCAGAGGATCGAAGGTGGTTCTTAGACGTAGCTGCATCCAGAAAGCCTCTTTCAAACCCTTCCATAGCCAGCAAGTAAACCAAGAATTTACTATCAGAGATAATAGAAGAAGTTAATCCATGTATCCACACAATCTCCTGCACGTAGAGGCATCCCAACCTCTCTATTGAACCCTGCTCTCTGATCAGTAGGATGTGGTCTGACTTGATGAGTCAGTCAACGATCACCCAAATCTAGTCGTAACCCCTAGATGTACATGGAAGACCCATCATGAAGTCCATAGATATCCCATCCCACTTCCACTCTGGGACCTCTAAAGGTAGTACCAAGCCTAGTGGTACCTGGTGCTCTGCCTTCACTTGCTAACAAGTGAGGCATTGAGAGACAAATTCTTCTACCACCATCTTCATACCTGGCCACCATTATTGTCGCTGAATGTCCTGGTACATCTGTACCACTCTCGGATATACCGCTAGAGGGGATGTGTGGAAATCCCTCAAAACGTCCTCTTGAAGTGCTACCAGTACCATGGTACGTCCTCTAAAGAAGATGATGTTCTCACCACCTTCAGAAAATCTATCATGTGCATGCCATGTGGATATATGAGCACGTCGTGTCTCGTAGTCATTGTCTCCATATTGTGCCTCCCTGACTCAATGATGAAGTGGGGGAGTGACTATAAGAGACTATAGAAAGGATGATCCATCTCTATCCACAAAGGATATCTATAAAGTAGCTAGGTGCTCGGTCGCCTCGCCTAGCAGCTGTATACCGGATCTCTTGCTGAGTGCATCTGCTACAACGTTCCACTTTCCAAGAGTATATACTATCTCGAAATTATAGTCCTGGAGGAACTCAAGCCAACATCATTGTCTTGGGTTCAGGTCCTTCTGAGAGAAGATATACCTATGTCTCTTGTGATCAGAATACACGGTAAAACGCTTTCCCATCAGATAGTTTCACCACATATTCATGGTGAAGACCACTCCTGCAAACTCCAGGTCATGGGTAGAATAGTTATTCTCATGATGTCTCAGCTGCCAACAACCATACGCAATCATTACTCACTCCTGCATCAGGACACTCCTAATTACTATCCTTGATGCGTCGTAGTAAACTATGAACCATACCCCTTCTTATGGAATCCTCAAGATGGGGGCACTAGTCAGCCTTTTCCTTAGCTTCCGAAAGCTCTGATGGCATCTATCCGACCACATGAAGGGTTTCCCCTTCCTTATCATGGCTGATAGTGGTGTTATATCTCTGTAGAATTCTGGAACGAACCTCTATAAGTATCCATCCAAAGCAGATGTACCTCACCCTTGGAGAGGGGGGGGGGGGTAATCCTGGAAACATCTTTTGAAAAGATGTCCCCATGTTTTGTCACTCCTGTTTGGAACTGAAAACTCAAAAATATTACTATCATGAGGGTATGTTTGGCCAACTCAAGAGTGATCGGTTGCACCCACCTATGTAAGAGTTTAACCTATTATTCCTGGGTTTCCTTTTCACCAACCTTGGAAAACCCCATCCCAAAATTTTAGATAAACCACAACCTCATTGCCTAATATAGTCAATCTGAGTGTGAACTGTGGATGTCAAGTCCAAACCAAACTTACGTCGTAAGGCCTCGATAGTACAACCAAGAGGTTCCAACTGAAACTCTCACATCAGGGGTTAGATAACACTATTGGAATAAGTGTGATTATTGAGTCTCCACCCAATGGTATCTCTAGATGTGAGGGTCAATTCAACGGTTTAATCAGAAACTCTAGGTCTCGGACAAGATTCATGGATGGAAGGAATGATTGGTACCTATGTCTGTTCTTACGACAGCTAGTAGTAGACACAGACTTTACCTCAAATCATTCCCAGAGCCTTCGGGTCACACTCTTTGATCACATGAAGCTACTCTCTTCCCATGTCCTCAAGCCCCCTGAGCCTAGCGGGTTCCACATAAGGAGGTGGTTGTAACATATCAAAATGTACACCACTTCATGCTTCTCTCCTATCTCTCCTTCCGAGTCTTCTTCCATATAGATTCATCTGTCCTTAACACTTCCTATTACCGAAGCATTTTTACATGCTCAAGTCTCTGAGACTGGCGTCGTTTTCCTGCTTTCCCACTGCTAACATTCACTGGTTGTATCCGCTCATCCAAAGAACATTCTACCATAAAGGTTCTCTCTAGCATCCTAACATAAGTCAGAATGAATAGAAGAATTGTGCTGGCTCGGATGTCCTTTAAAAATACCTCTCTTAGAAGTTTGAGCCCTGAAGCACTGATCATACAGTATTCATTAAGTACTAGGAAATATTCGTATACCTCGATGAATACTCAGCTACTGACATGTCATCCTGCTGAAGTTGTAAAAGTTATAGGGAACTCTCAGCCATCTCTTCAAGCCTGTCCTTAGCCGCCTATGATTCGGGCTCACTGTGGAACTTCACGGGTATCTGATGCTGAAACATGTGTAAGGCACTAAGCCTACAAGTGTCCTCTACCAGTACTGCCGGTTAAAACTGTTGACCAACAAGCGGTGATATAGCTAACACACTAATCTGAGGTCCTATCTCGGGTAATGGTCCACATACCAAGGCCTCATCACTAACCAGACCATACTCATGGTCACTCATTGAAAAATAATAGTATATATGATCACCATCTGCTCTAATAGTCTCTCAACTAGGTGGAAAACTCTAGCAATCGCCTCCGGCCAGTCCTCTGCTACCTTGGAATCTATATCACCTCGTAACCTCAAGGGCCTCTACCACTAGAAATCGTGCAACACGCTTAGTCAGCGTACACCATCCGCCAATGTGGCTGGTGTAATCTGCTTCCCAATGGGTGGTGGTGCTGCAGGTACCCCACCTGAAGGTGCCAACAAAGTAAGAGGGCCTTGCACCGGAGCCACATCTCTCGGTGGGCCTTCATCAAGTACTCTCTAGGAACTATAACTGGAAGTCTGTGTGGATGCATACTGAACAGATGTGATATGGTCAAAAGTTATACCTGGTGAGATGACCAGGTTGAGCACACCTAAAGAAAACTTTTGAAAGCACACACGTAATCAGTGTTTTCCTCCACTGAGTTGGAGATCAGTAGTCAGGATCCTGGTGTATGGATACGTCGACCACCGCACCAACATTGTACTCCCTGAACTGAGAACCACACTCAGTACCATTAAAATTATATCTTCATAGAAAAGAAAGATCAGAGTCCAATTTTCTACGGTAGAACCGTCTCCTCTGATACCAATTTTTCATGACCCATTCCCTAGGGCCCGTATCGTGACTACCCCAAGCCCAACTTCCATAGGCCAGGGGCTGGAGAGTAGAACCAAAGGAATGAATACCTAAACAGGGAAGGCATTTACTTTTTAACTATAAACAAACATATCAGAGTACATAGCTGGATGCAAAATACTATTTAAAACTATATACAAAAGAAGTTATGGAAAGTAAAAAGGGGCCGGGAATATAAGCCCAATAGGAATGTACAAGTACAACTGAAAGCAAGTACAAATGTAGAAAAGTAAAGAAGATATTGGGTCATCATTTGGGGTTCTTATATGAAGGGTAGTTACATATGGCCTCCTCAACACTCCCTTCTGACCTTCTCCTCCATGTACCGCCACACCAAGTGGTCCACCTCAGGGTACCGTCCAGTCCTGCTACTCTCTTCATCAGTCAGCATTGTCCGTCATCTGCAACCAACACAACGAGAAGGTCTCACAAAATTTAATAAGGATAAACAACAAAGAATGAAATAAATGGATAACCATTACTTAGTTATATGCCCATACATATACTTAAGTTATCTAGTAACCCATCTCAATCATGAGGAAAACAAAAAAGTCATTGACTCAGCTCAACTAGGATTTTATTCTTGGGGTAGTATCAATATGAACTATCAGCTGCCGGAGAAATTTTTCTCTATTGATTATAGTGGGCCTGCCATGTCACACAGAGGGTCTTCCAACTTACATGGAAGGCTGGGGTACTCCTCCTGTCGAGTATCGTCGGTCTGTCGTGCTCACACAGAAGTGCTCCCCACCGTGGGTCTGCCACACTCACCTAGAGGTGCTCCCCTTGGTAGCCTGCTGAGGTACTCCACATGTTGAGTAACATGGGTCTGCCGCACTCACAAAGAGGCACTCCCCACCATGGGTTTTTTGCGCTCACACAGAGGCGCTCCCCACTGGGCTAGTCGAATCACTCCGCATCAAATTGATCAATAGTCGTGAAGTCTCATCTAGCTACTAGGTTCCTGCAAAAAAGTCATCTCATCTCTGGAAGATCCACTCCACAAGCTACGGTTTGATGCTCCAACTATCACGAGGTCCCACGTAGAAGTATCTCAAAGGTCCGACACTTCATAAGAGTCTCAACGCAACAGACAGCGCGTCAATCAGACACCTGGTCTATTAGTTATTAGCATTTTTCCCGGGGGCCCGGTTGGATTTGGGTACGATCGAACCTGACCGTACATCAACTATACCCGAACAACAGTGGGATAATATCAAAGTGACGGATTCACTCCACGAAATCTAGTGCAGCTGACAGTTCATCAAACGGACATATGGTGCCAAAGATATGGCCCAAGAAGGTAATGAGGTCAATAGTGGGCCCGTGTTCGGTCTGACCCGGTCGAACCGATTCGGCGCAACCCCGTCTGGGCCAACCTGGTCTAGTTTAACCTGGTAAAACATAGTCTTTTTGACCCAACCCATTGGGTGGGTCAGCCCGCTATGTTTGGCTCAGTCTGCTGAGTTTGGCCCATCGGACTGTGAGGGCGGTTCGGACCGGTGGTTTCCAAGTAGGCGACTCGGCCCGAAGGCCGTGGCTAGTTCGGCCAGTGCCGTGAGGTCTGCGGCTCGGGAGACGCAACCTGGGAGGTTGGTCCGGTTGGGAGGCGAGAGGGCAGACCGCGCAGAGCAAGGGAAGGCTGGCTCGATGCGGGGCCTACCGTGGTAGCACCGGGTAGGGCACGACAGGGGTCGGGCAGGCCGTCTGGGCTCTGGCAGGGTGCAGGAAGGGCCGAGTAGGCCGTGGGGGCACCGGCAAGCCGCCGACAAGCCGCTGGCAGGGCGTTGGGCCAGGTGCGGTGGCTGCGGGCAGGCGGTTCATGCGCCACGCACCAGGCAGGGCGTTGGGAGACCGCAGGTGGACCTGTAGGGTGCCGCTCAGGCTGGCGGTGTTCGGCCGGAAACATCAGTGCGCCGTAGGGGAGTGTCTTGATTCGCAGAGGCTGCGGGTAGCACATCCTTCATCTTTGTCTCCTTTTTCTTTTTCACCTAATCGCCTTTCCATAGAGACATCACAAATGATCGGTGGAGGGATTTAGGCCATGTTAGTTTGGCCCGCACCCTCCGTGTTTAGAGGTGATAACAATTGGTTCGTATGTATGAATCACAAAAATTCCACATTTTTTATTTTTGAGACAAACAAAGAACATAGGTAAAGATCATACTTAGTCAAAAGTAAACCCCTTCCTTGCTCGTAGTTGGTTGACATTGCCGCAAAAAGGTATACGTCGTTCATTGACGGAGTCGCATAAAAAGATGTAGAGGATCATTTTTCGTCACGTCCCCCAAGAAATTCCAAACCCAAGTTGCGTCTGCTCGTTGAAGACACTCCACGTCAGTAGGTGTCCGAGGAAGAAGTCTAAGAAGCTCGGTGTTCTTCGTTCTTCATTGGAGAAGGCGTCATCCACCAAGTGTTGGGCGTCGCGTCACTTTTCCAGTGTTTCGTCGCTTGGTGAAGCCGTCCCAAATCCTCCTCCCAAGATCCCTATATATAGGAGAGGGGGATAGGTATGTAACCATCATGGAATTTTTGATGGTTCATTTATTAGGAACCTTCCTAAATTCCAAATATGCATTTACATAATTTAAAAAGGGGGGACAATAGAATTAAATAGTGTTGAGGAAATTTAAAAGGTTCATTTGCATAATTATTGGGAGGATTTGAATAGGATTCCCACACATAGCCAGCATAAAAAATGATAGGATTTAATTTTATGTTCACACATAAAATTAATTGATAGCATTTAATTTTTGTTGACGTATAAAATAAAATTCAAAGCATTTAATTTTACGTTGACACAAAAAATTAATTGAGGCTATTGAGATGTTTTGATCTCAGGTGGACCCCATGTCGTAACCTATCGCGGGAGGTTATGTTCGGGTGGGCCCCACCACCATAACCTCTCATGGGAGGTTAGGGTGTGGTGGTCACAGCTCCAACTCCCAAGTTGAGGTTTCAACCAACAATCACTCACATGAATGTTTAAAATAAAATAAATAGTTGAATACTTTATTTTATTATTTTTTATAAAAAACCAAAAACATACTTTTATTCTCGACCAACTATTGTTGAGGTGAATGTTTTCTTAAAAAAAAACTAGTGCTGCAAGTTCAACAGTGCCCTCATATTTCAATTCCGAGCACCGCTTCAAATGTTACAAAACTCCGCTCAAACGTTTACTGAATTTACCACAAAAAAAGTTCGGAAAATTATTATCAGTCACCCTCGACTTATGCTTGTCATGTTCAGGCTCTTCATAGGTGAAAAACACTTCAATAAACCAATGGTACTCTTAGATATTCAATCTGAGTTACCATTTAGAAGTTATGAATTTTACAATAAAATAATTTTCACTTAATTATTTTATTTTCATCCAAAAACGAACTTTCATTGGTGGCCCATGCCAGCCAAAATTAGTATATTATTAAAGAAAGAATACACTCACGAGTTCAGAGGTGGTCTCAGATTTTTAATCTGGGTTACCATTTTTGGGTTATAATCATTTCAAAAATAAAATAATTTATTTAATTATTTTACTTACAATTATGCCATTTTTGGGTTTTCCCAAAGGAGGCCCACACCGACTAATATTATGTCACGCCAAGGGTAAACCTGCCATCTTAACCGCAATGGTGACCTCAGATTTCTGATATGAGTTACCGTTTAAGAGTTATTCCACTTTTTTAGGAAAACTCATTACACACATAAACATACGCTTAACAAAAACTTCGACGGATCATTGAGGGCACTCCGGGCCTCGAAATTGCGCACCGTCAGATTTCACAGAACCGTAAAATTCCCATTTAAATTTAAAAAAATTACCTAGAAATTCTAGGTTTTTAAAATTTATCCAGGGGTATTCATAGATTTTATGAATCCATTTATGCTACGAGGAATATTATAAATAGATTAGAATGATTTCTTTTTGAATTTATCATTCATAAAATTATTCACATTCAGACACATTTCCTTTACATTTGATATTCCTTCATCAGTTATAGAGAAGGTTTCCCTAATAAGATAATAGGTATCCTCAGAAAATATTATATTAATTTAACATTCTCATAAATTATAAAATAAATATTTCAATTGTGGAATCTCAGAACTAGAATCAACATAATAGGTTTCATGATCTTGATGGGCCACATTGTCTCATGTGTATCTCGACAAATTCCAAAGGCTATAGAATAGAGTGAGGGATTAGGATTTTTCGGTGGGGAGACTATGACCTCATTACCAGAGAACAACAAATCAAATACACATAACAAAGGTAAATATTAGAGAAAGATAATTAATAGCTGAAACAAATAATAGTAATAGATAAATAAGGGATAACAGTAATTGTGAAACAGAATAAACATTCAACAATACAACAAATGATGATGATATGTCATTTTACTAGACAACTAGTAAAAATGAATACAATCCAGCAAGTAGAATATGTTCCACAGTAGTATAATGGATATCAATGACTATCCAAAGAATCCTGAGCCCTGGCTCTGTCACCTTCTATCAAGCTCCATCCTAAACAACAAGTAACAATGTTATATAAGCTTTATTCTTCCCTTTGTAAAAACATGTAACCATGAAATCTACTCTCGGTACACAATGATGCCCAGAGAGGTTGTGATATAAATCAATGTGGGCCACAGACAATAGTGTCTATAACATCCATCTCATGTAATGGAATATAGAAGTGTGCATACATGTGAATATAATTTAAATAAGTACAATGTATCTAAATGCACAAGTAATTTATTCATCCCTCGCATAGTGTCTGAACATGTAATCAAATATTTACATTATTGTTATAATATATCAATAAGTCCCTTGTTATTTATAGTAATGGTTCCATGATGTAACAAGGAAAACTGTGATGATATTTAACAATTATGTTCTATGGTAGTAACCATGTAAACATAAGCCTTAGAGGAAACTAACTTTGTAGTATCTAAGTCTAACTAAGGGGTAATAGTGTGATATCAAGGATAATAGTCCATGTCAATCCAGAATGAGACACCTACATTTTCAATGGGGTTCATCCATGGTAAAACCAGGCTAATCCATGACTAGGCCTAATGGGATTTAACAATTGGAACTACATGTCAATGCCAGATCCAAGGAGTGTGTCCATGGAATCCTGGAACAAGGGAGTGTATCGAAAAAATCACGTTGTACTACCACTACTACAAAAATATGCGAGGGAAGCATTGCACTTTTATCAGGGATAAAAAAATCCCTGATAAAGGCATCCTTTATCAGCGTAATAAAACCGCTGATAAAGGGGAACCTTTAGCAGTGCTTCTTTTATTAGCGCTGATAAAGGGGGGCTTTATCAGCGCATTTCTGTAGCACTGATAAATCCTAAGTTTCAAAAAAAAATCAAGAAAAATACATTATTGTTATATAAGTATATTTATTCATATATAAATATAATACATATTTTTTAAATATGTTTTATATACATATAAATAGACTATTACAATTAATATTTAATAAATTTAATGAAAATGGCTTTAAAATATTTTAAAAAAATAATATTAATTAATATTTTTCTAATTATTATCGATTAAAAATCATTTAATAACACTTTGGATACTCAAAAGATCAAAACAATTAATAAAATATCTAAAATAAGTTGAAAATGTATCTCAAACTTCAAAAGGCCATAAATTTTGATCCAGGTGTCCATTTGAGCTCTAAAACATATCAAATCGAAGCATGTGACAAGCTCTATGTTGTTGTGATCGAGGTAACCTTGGTAAAGTTTTTTTCGAGCCCAAAAAAGGCTCATATGGCCTCCAAAACTATGTTTTTATTCGGGATACTCCAATTTGTTAACATTTAAACACATATAACTTCTGATTCAGATTTCGGTTAAGCCTGTAGCACATATCATATCGAATATTGTTTCATTTTCTTCATTTTTACTGGTTGTGGAGTTGAAACAGGCTTCTCGATTATATGTTATGGTAGTTTCAACTTTCAATGGCTTTTCAAAGACACATATATATGTATTTATTTGTATGTGTCTGTGTATGTGTCTGTGTGTGTGCCTGTCTGTGTGTGTGTTGTATATATGTATGTATGTATTTATTTATTTATTTATAAACACACATAAATGACATATTTGAAAACTGTATTTAAAATTAATCTTATAATTAAATATTAATATACAAATAATTATACCGATAAAACATTATAACTAAATATATATATATAAATAAAAATAAATATATATTAATATAACAATGAATATATATATACTAATATATGAATAAATATATTTATATTAATATGAATCTATATCAATATAAAAATAAAAATAACTATATATATATAAATAGATATATCATTAAAGAGAGAAAAAAACGAAATAGCATAGTGGTAATGGTGCAGCCGTGAAAGGAGGAGGTTGCGGGTTTGAGTTGAGGTGGATGTAACGGTGGTGCGTGCATGTGAGGATGTGCGGGAAGGGCAGCATGCGAGAGACCTCCTGGCGCTGATAAAAGAGGTGGTCAACCGCTGATAAAATCTCTCCTGATGCATTATTTAATTTTTTTTATTTTTGATAATTTTTTTGACTTTTATGAGCGCTTTTTTAAAAGCACTCATAAAGGCCCCTTTTATCAGCACTAAAAAAAGTGCTGATAAAGGGGTCTTTTATCAGCCCTTTTTTAGCCCTGATAAAAGTGTCCTTTATCAGCGCTTTTCATAGCATTGATAAAAGGGTCCCCCCTATATTAGTGTTGAGCATTAAGCACTTTTGAGCGCTGTTAAAGCCCATTTTGATTGGTGATATAGGTCGTTTTTGTATTTTTGTACATGAAGGATCATATGGTGGTATACTGAGCATCCAAATCTAATAAAAGGATTGGATTATAGTTGGGTCTCTAACATAGAAATTTATATCCTTGAATCAGAATGGGGTTATCAAGTGCTCATGGAATTATTTGATCATAATATATGGCGAGATTGAGTTAGACCATTTCTATTTGATTGTGAAGTTTTATAATAAATAATAAATCAATTGATTCATTACATTACATCCATCAGTGTAAAAAGCACATGTACTAGTGAACCCTTTAATAAAGTCATTTGGATCAAGTCGTTCCTTTCATTTGTTTGTCAAGTCCAAGTGGCATGTAACCATTTAATCCATCTAAGGAATATTCTATATTCAAGTTTCATTCTTCTACCATCTATTAAAGTGGAAAGGGGTGATATGAATATACATCCAATTAAGCATTCACATTTTATTATCAATTTCAAGTACTTTCCATAGTTGGGTCAATTGGTACACATATATGGAATTTTCCATTATAAAATTCACCATATAAATTATGCCAATTAATATAGAAATTATTACCCATAGTAATTTCAATCCATAGAACACCTGAATAGTGGCTCAAACGTGTCAGAATAAAAAAATAAAAATATGGCATAACCTTCGACCAGGGGAATATTGAGTTGTGCATGTAACATCTAACAACTAATAACAAAATGTGAAATAGAATATAAAAAGTTCTATCATGTATAATCACAATGTAGAGACTCGGGTTTTTGGCCCTGTCAGACTTTGGAATATTTCTACGAATAATTCCAGAGCTAGGCGCGAAGATGGCGTGCGATTCTGAGGCCCGGTGTGCCCGGAATTAATTTTATAAAAATATTAAGTATTTTTATACTAGGCACGTGGAAGGGGTGTGATATCTCCTAAACGGTAGCTCAGAACGGGAATATGAGGGCACAGTTGCGTCCAGAACGTGCCGTTTACCCTAGGCGGGTTGTAAACTTTGCGGGCGCGGGCCTGCGGTGAGAAACGCCACCAGGGGCGTTTCCGTAAATAAGTAGAAAGTTAGTGGGCGAGCGTCGGCTCGAATAACTTCTGAACGGAGTCTTGGATGGAAAATCTGAGACTGTCGTGGCGTTCAGAATGGTGCGTTTACCCTAGGGGTGAGCTTACTTTTTTTCTCATCGGGCGTCGGGTCCGAGGCGGGTTTGGCCACGGTGGGCCGCTGATATAAATATCAGCGCCCCCCCCCCCCCCCTTAACCGTTTTTCGCCGTTCTTCGCCGTTCTTCACCGCTACTCTACCGAGTCGAGCAAACGGAGCGCCCACGAGCTCAGAATTCGACGGTGGACGTTCCAGGAGCGCTCAGCGGAAGCTCTGGAGCGCGGATCTGAGGTAGAACGTCGGCGTTTCGCCCGCGAGGTAGGCGGTTTTGAGTTTTAACCCTCGATCCCGTTTTTTCTGCGTTTTTCTGCAAATTAAAGTCGTAGAAGTGTATATCGGGTCCCGAGGGTCGCGTAGATGCCACCGGATCGCAAAACGGACCACCGGGGTGCCCCCGGCAGTCCGCGGAAGGTCCGCCGGCGCGGCACCGGCGGCCCGTGGCGGTCCGCGGCGGAGCTGCGGCGGCCGGCCGCCCAGCGCGGCACCGGTGCGGTAGAGCAGTGGCTGCCGGCCGCCCAGCGCGGCGGCGCGCGGCGGAGGGCTGCCGACCAGGGCGGGCCGGCGGCGGCGGCCAGTCCATGCCGGCCGGATCGGCCGGTCGGGGCCGGTCCAACCACTTTTCGCATACGGGGGTCTTTAAACCCCTGTATCTTGCACTTCAGGAGTCGGATTCGCGCGTCGTTTGCGGCGACACGACCATGACGACGAAGCAAACCATCCGGTGTGAGTTTGAGGGTTTAAAGGTTCGGGATCGTGGTCTGGGAGCTAGAAACGTCATATGAAATAATAATATTTTATTATTTTACAACTTCGAGCCGTTGTAACTTCTACCCGGAGTGTCCGATTGACGTGTCGTCAGTGGCGTTGAGACCCTGATGGTACGACAGACTTTTTAGATGGTTTCCGGGTGTTGGGACTGCGAACGGGGTGCGGGCCCCATGGGGCCGGGTTTTGGTGTTTGCGGGGAAACGCTGCTTTTGCACCAGGAGTCCGATTTTGACGGATGAAGAGTCGATCCTCTGTGTTTTTCCTAGGGGATCACAATGGTGCGATCCGTTCGATGAGTTTCGATATCCAGGCATGGGCCCCACCCGAGCTGGCATTCGGTGAATAGTACCTTTTTCACCGGGTGTCCGTTTTGGATGAGTGAGTAGTCGATTCCGCTTGTTTTTCTGAGGGGATCGCTGTGGTGCGATCCGCTCAATGAGTTTTGGGATCGTTGTGTGGGCCCCACGCGAGCTAGCTACGGTGAATAGTGCCTTCTTCACCGGTGCTCCGTTTCGGGCGAGTAAACAGCCTATCCTGCGTGTTTTTCCGCGTGGAATGTGATGGTGGCCTCGGTTTTGGCTTCGGAGGTGCGCAGTGTGGCTTTGGGCCGAGTCGCTCGGATTAGCTACGTCTGGACCAGTAGTGGTTGAGGATTCTCCCTTGGTTCGTTCCTACGAGGGTTTGTGTGGTATCACAACCTTCTTATGGGTTTGTGAACCTCTCGATGGGATGTTTAAACTGTTAGAGTTGTGGTTTCCCTCCGGTGGGCCCGGCGTGGATCCTCTAGCATCTTTACCCTAGATCGGGTTCTTGGTATCGCTGTGACCGCTTATTTATGGGCGGAAATCCCCTATCTAGCAGGTTAACCCCGTAGGGTTTGTGGCATCATCGGAAATATGATCCCCTACGCGGTGGGCCGTGCTCAGTAGGGTTGTGGCATTGTCGGGTATACGATCCCCTACTCAGCATGTGGTTTATAGTAGGGTTACGATATCGTTGGTTATGCGATCCCCTACTCAGCGCATGGTTTCGGTAGGGTTGTGGCATCATCGGTTCGATCCCCTACATCACGAGTTATACAAGATAGGGTTCCGGTATCGTCGTGACCATCTTTATATGGACGATGATCCTCTATCTGAGTGTGGAGCTTCTATCGAGCGCCAGATCGGGTTTTGGTATCCCCCAGCGGATCCTGGGTGTGATCCCCTATCTGTGAGCACTACGTATGCCAGATCGGGTCGTGGTATCCCCCAGCGGACCCTGGGAGTGATCCCCTATCTGTGAGCTACGTATACCGGAGTGGGTCTTGGTATCCCCCTAGCGGACCCTAGCAGTGATCCCCTCTCCGAGGAGTTTGGTTGTTATGTTGCTACAGTGAGGTTTCCTCAGTGATGTTGTCCGACAAGCGTGGTCTCTCAGGTGAGCTTATGAGATGTTTGTTTGGGATCCGATAGAGTGTATCTCTCGGATGAGTGTCTTCTGGTATGACAGTGTTCGTGGTGTACTCTCCTGGTTGTGGACAGTTGTTGGTGATGAGGTCGGTACCTCTTGTGGCTTTGTGGCGTGTGCTGAGTATATCTGGATTGTTCAAGGTGTATGTATGGGCATACACCTGAGTTGAGCTGAGATGACTTATTGTGTTTAGCCAAGGATGGTCACGAGATAGAGTTTCTCTCTCATCTGGGTTCCCTCCGGCTGGGTTGAGCGGACTGTTGCCTTTCAGTTGCTCCCTTGGGTTTTGGGTTTTTGGGGTGCCTACTGAGTATGTTTATACTCACCCCTGCACGGTCTTTGCCCGCACATGTTTGTGTCTTGTGCAGACCACAGGGCTTTTGACGGAGTCTCAGGAGGACCCGGAGCAGGCGGAGCTTAGTGAGCGAGTTGACTGGGGTGTTTACCGGAGCTGTGCCGAGGGAGCTTTCCAGTGGGTGTTGTGGTAGCGTTCCCCTTCTTTAGAGTAGGTCGGATACACTTTTGTAGTTTCTTTTAGTGGGACCTGTTTTGCCCTTTTACTTTTGATGTTTCTCTCTGGTTGTGGGATAGATTGTATGCATGCATATACTTTTCAGTTTCTACATCTCTGCACTGTTGCACGGAGGTGTTTGTGGGTGCGTGTGTATAGGTACCATAGGCTAATGCCTCCCATGTGTGTGATAGCCTACTCGGCGCTAGTCGCCAGCCCCTGGCCTATTGGAGGCGGGCTTGGGGAGTCGCGGCTTGAGCCCCATTGGGTCGGGTCGTGACAGAGTGGTATAAGAGGAGGTTCCACCTTTGGGATCTCAGAGCGTAGCTGGTCTAGCTGTGAGCTTGGTTTGGGTTGCATAGCGGTAGTGTTAGGATGTTTCGAGTTCGGCTTTCAGGCCAGGGACTCCAGTGTTGGTGCGGCGGCCGACGTATCCATACACTAGGACTTTGATAACCTACCTTTCGACTCGGGACATTCGTACACTGGTCGCGGGGACATAATGGTACATGCATCATATAGGACTGGGTTTTTGGTTTTTCCTTGTCCTTCTTGAGTCACCTCTCCAGATATACTCTTTGACTGTGGTGCGTCTTGAATGTATTTCAGGATGCCTCCACGACGACAGCCAACAAGGCTTCCGCAGCAGGATTGTGCTGATGACCCGCCATGTGTAGAGGATGTGGAGCAGGGTGCAAGTTCTGAGGTTGCACCTCCAGGTGGTCTGCCTGTTGAGCCACCACCTATTGAGCAGCTGGTTGTGTCGGCGGTGCAGGACGAGGTTGCGCACAGGCTGAGTGCGCTGCACGAGTTCCAGAGGCAGCGACCTCTGAGGTTTCGGGGTGATCCAGACCCCCAGGCAGCTGATGACTGGCTTGAGGCAGTCACCCGAGTTTTCCACCTAGTGAGGACACCTCCAGATCAGATGGTGGTCCTAGCGGCGAGCCTTATGCATGGTTCTTCCGGGCGATGGTGGTGTTTGGTGACACAATCCCATGACGAGGAGACGCTCATGTGGGAAGAGTTTGAGAGGCTCTTCAGGGAGGAGTTTTATCCGGTGACACTGAGGTCAGTGCAGATCCAGGAGCTTCTGCAGCTTCGACAAGAGAGCCTGACTGTGTCGGAGTACTCAGCAAGGTTTACAGACCTGTCGTGCTACTCCCTGGATATGGTTCGAGTCCCGTTCTTTAGGGCTCGGACCTTCGAGCAGGGCTTACGCGGGGATATCCGAGCAGGTGTGGTTTCCTTGTGCCTGCCCACCTATGCTGGAGTGCTGGAGCGAGTGCTGGTGGTGGAGAGCTTTCTGGCTGAGCAGATCTCGCCTGTTACTGCTGGGCACGCGAGAGCTGAGACTTCATCAGTCGGATCGGCATCTGGTAGCCAATGACAGACTCAGGGGTCAGGACGTGGTCAACGATACCGGAGGCGACCCCAGGATGGAGGATCTGAACCTCACGGCTCACAGGGCTCGCAGGCCAGTTTTGGCCAGCCGTAGGAGAGGCGGTGTTACGCTTGCGATTGTCGGGGACATCTTGCTAGAGATTGTCCGACCCGACGTGCTGCTGAGAGGGATCCGGTCGATGGACCGCCTTTGCAGAGGCAGCGTCTCGAGCAAGGAGGTCCGTAGGGCGACGGACGTGGCGGCGGAGCTGGTGCAGCGGCAGGCGGTGGTAGGCAGTACCAGTTACCACCACCCCCACCCCCAGGTGGTCCACGCCAAGCTCAGGGAGCTGGTGGTCGAGGGCGAGGATAGCTGCATGCCCTGGAGGCTGTTGACCCAGAGGCACCGCGGATGGATAGAGGTACGCCTTGTGTCTTTCTACTTACTGTAGTAGTTTGTCAGACATTGTTTAGAGGTACTCTTTCCATTTGTTACTTGCTCTAGTTTTGTTCAGGGTGTTGGCAAGACCCTATGTGGGTTTTGGTTGGTGAGCTCGCTGGTGTGTGAGACCCAGTTGAGAGTCCAGTCGCTTTCCATGTGCTTAGGGCTTTTCGAGGACGAAAAGTTCTAAGGGGGGGAGGATGTAGCAACTCGGATTTTTGGCCCTGTCAGACTTTGGAATATTTCTACGAATAATTCCAGAGTTAGGCGCGAAGACGGCGTGCGATTCCGAGGCCCGGTGTGCCCGGAATTAATTTTATAAAAATATTAAGTATTTTTATACTATGCACGTGGAGAGTGTGTGATATCTCCTAAACGGTAGCTCAGAACGGGAATCTGAGGGCACGATTGCGTCCGAAACGTGCCGTTTACCCTAGGCGGGGTGTAAACATTGCGGGCGCGGGCCTGCAGTGAGAAACGCCACCAGGGGCGTTTCCGTAAATAAGTAGCAAGTTAGTGGGTGAGCGTCGGATCAAATAACTTCTGAACGGAGTCTCGGATGGAAAATATGATACTACCGTTGCGTTCAGAATGGTGCGTTTACCCTAGGGGTGACCTTACTTTTGTTCGCATCGAGCGTCGGGTCCGAGGCGGGTTTGGCGCCGGCGGGCCGCTGATATAAATATCAGCCCCCCCCCCCCCCCCCTTTAATCGTTCTTCGCCGTTTTTCGCCGTTCTTTGCCGCCACCCTGCCGAATCGAGCAAACGGAGCACCCACGAGCTCAGAATTCGACGGCGGACATTCCAGGAGCACGCATCGGAAGCTCTGGAGCGCGGATATGAGGCAGAACGTCAGCATTTCGCCCGCGAGGTAGGCGGTTTTGAGTTTTAACCACCGATCCCGTTTTTGCTGCGTTTTTCTGAAAATTGAAGCGGTAGCAGTGTAGATCGGGTCCCGAGGGTCGCGTAGATGCCTCCGGATCACAAAACGGACCATCGGGGAGCCCCCGGTGGTCCGCGGAAGGTCCGCCGGTGCGGCGGAGGGCCGCCTGCCAGGGCGGGCCGGCAGCGGCGGCCGGTCCAGGCCGGCCGGACCGCCCGGTCGGGGCCGGTCCGGCCACTTTTCGCATACGGGGGTCTTTAAACCCTCGTATCATGCACTTAGAGAGTCGGATTCGCGCGCCGTTTGGGGAGACACGACCCTGACGATGAAGCGAACCCTCCGCTGTGGGTTCGAGGGTTTAAAGGTTCGGGATCGTGGTCCGGGAGCTAGAAACGTCGTATGAAATAATATTATTTTATTATTTTACAACTTCGGGCCGTTGTAACTTCTACCCGGAGTGTCCGATTGACGTGCCGTCAGTGGCGTTGAGACCCTGATGGTACGACGGACTTTTTGAGATGGTTTCCAGGTATTGGGACTGCGAACGGGGTGCAGGCCCCACGGGGCCGTGTTTTGGCGTTTGCGAGGAAACACTACTTTTGCACCAGGAGTCCGATTTTGACGGATGAATAGTCGATCCTGGGTGTTTTTCTGAGGAGATCGCAATGGTGCGATCCGTTCGATGAGTTTCGGAATCCAGGCGTGGGCCCCACCCGAGCTGGCCTTCGGTGGATAGTACCTTTTTCACCGGGTGTCTGTTTTGGACGAGTGAGTAGTCGATTACGCTTGTTTTTCCGAGGGGATCTTCGTGGTGCAATCCACTCGATGAGTTTTGGGATCGTTGTGTGAGCCCCACGCGAGCTAGCTACGGTGAATAGTGCCTTTTTCACCGGTGCTCCGTTTCGGGCGAGTAAACAGACTATCCTGCATGTTTTTCCGCGTGGAACGCGGTGGTGGCCTCGGTTTTGGCTTCGGAGCTGTGTAGTGTGGCTTTGAGGCGAGTCGCTCGGATTAGCGACGTCTGGACCAGCAGTGGTTGAGGGTTCTCCCTTGGTTCGTTCCTACGAGTGTTCGTGTGGTATCACAACCTTCGTATGGGTTTGTGATCCTCTCAATGGGATGTTTAAACTGTTAGAGTTGTGGTTTCCCTCCGGTGGGCCCGGCGTGGATCCTCTAGCATCTTTACCCTAGATCGGGTTCTTGGTATCGCTGTGACCGCTTATTTACGGGCGGCGATCCCCTATCTAGCAGGTTAACCCCGTAGGGTTTGTGGCATCATCGGAAATATGATCCCCAACGCGGTGGGCCGTGCTCAGTAGGGTTGTGGCATCGTCGGAGATACGATCCCCTACTCAGCATGTGGTTTATAGTATGGTTACGGTATCGTTGGTTATGCGATCCCCTACTCAGCGCATGGTTTCGGTAGGGTTGCGGCATCGTCGGTTCGATCCCCTACATCGCTAGTTATACGAGATAGGGTTCCGGTATCATCGTGACCATCTTTATATGGACAATGATCCTCTATCTGAGTGTGGAGCTTTTGTCGAGCACCAAATCGGGTTGTAGTATCCCCCAGCGGATCCTGGGTGTGATCCCCTATCTGTGAGCACTACGTATGCCATATCGGGTCGTGGTATCCCCCAGCGGACCCTGGGAGTGATCCCCTATCTGTGAGCTACTTATACCGGAGTGGGTCTTGGTATCCCCCTAGAAGACCCTAGCGGTGATCCCCTCTCCGAGAAGTTTGGTGGTTATGTTGCTGCAGTGAGGTTTCCTCAGTGATGTTGTCCGACGAACGTGGTCTCTCGGGTGAGCTTCTGAGATGTTTGTTTGGGATCCGATAGAGTGTATCTCTCGGATGAGTGTCTTCTGGTATGACAGTGTTCGTGGTGTACTCTCCTGGTTGTGGACAGTTGCTGGTGATGAGGTCGGTACCTCTTGTGTATTTGTGGCGTGAGCTGAGTATATCTGGATTATTCAAGGTGTATGTATGGGCATACACCTAAGCTGAGCTGAGATGACTTGTTGTGTTTAGCCGAGGATGGTAATGAGATGGAGTTTCTCTCTCGTCTGGGTTCCCCCCGGCTGGGTTGAGCGGACTGTTTCCTTTCAGTTGCTCCCTTGGGTTTTGGGTTTTTGGGGTGCCTACTGAGTATGTTTATACTCACCCCTGCACGGGCTTTGCCCACACATGTTTGTGTCTAGTGCAGACCACAGGGCTTTTGACGGAGTCTCAGGAGGACCCGGAGCAGGTGGATCTTAGTGAGCGAGTTGACCGGGGTGTTTACCGGAGCTGTGCCGAGGGAGCTTTCCGGCGGGTGTTGTGGCAGCGTTCCCCTTCTTCAGAGCAGGTCGGATACGCTTTTGTAGTTTCTTTTGGTGGTCCCTGTTTTTCCCTTGTACTTTTTCTGTTGCTCTCTGGTTGTGGGATAGATTGTATGCATGCATATACTTTTCAGTTTCTATATCTCTGCATTGTTGCATGGAGGTGTTTGTGGGTGCGTGTGTACAGGTACAATAGGCTAATGCCTCCCATGTGTGTGAAAGCCTACTCGGCGCTAGTCGCCACCCCCTGGCCTATTGGAGGCGGGCTTGGGGAGTCACGGCTCGAGCCCCGTTGGGTCGGGTCATGACACACAACATTTGAATTTAATGATCAACACCCAATGCAATTGGTGGGCCCCACACAGAAATTCCAAATTCAACAAACATTAGGGATATATTGTAGACTACCCACCATAGTTATGTGCAACTCTCATCATCTGGTATCGGTCCATGATTTTCCTCGAATTAGAGTAGATAAAATAAAAGGTGAAATATTATCAAACCATGATAATTGGGTCTATAGAAAAAGATAAGGATAATGGCTCAAATGGTCATGAGTACATATCCTTGTGCATCCAATGTGATGAATGGAAGCTCGATCAATTTCTTGATGAAGGATTTCTATTGATCCCTTGATTCAGACATAAAAAATTCCCAAATGGAGGAAAATGTAGATAAATCCAACTTGTTTATGAGTTGTGTATGAATAAGTTACTTAATAGATCTTAACGGGAAAAACTATAATTTTATCCAATATTTAGACAATGCACGGTTTGAAAAACTATGCGCAACCCGTGCGACATAGTTCTGTCCAAAAAAACCTCTGCACTGTTTGGTCTAGCCATGTGCAAACCATGCATGAGTACTGATGAAGAAATAAACTTTTCATCATCATGACTCACATACATGAACCATCCATGTGTTGTGGATATACCAGTAAAAACACAATCTGGACGGTTTGGAATACAGTGTGAAAAGAAAGTGAAAATTGTGTTACTTGTCCTGTTTTCCCAAAAAGTGGCCTTTTGAGCTCCACACAAGACCCTGAAATCCTCAGAACATTTTCAAACTCATTAAGAATCCATAAAAGGTATAAATTTAAAATATTGACTAAAATTTAGAGGATCTATACCTAAGTGAAAAATCAGGTTATTACAATATTCCCTACATAAACTAACTCGTCCCCATGTTCATCTTACAATGGTGGAGAAAAATTTTATGAGAACAACTCTAGCCATGAGGAATGAAAGTCATCATTTTTATCCCATGTCACATCCTTCATTTATCCATTCTTCCATAGCACCCTTACAACAGGGAAAGACCAACCTCGGAGAGCCTTCGTGATCTGGTCAACAATACGTATTGGATACTCCTCAATGGTATCATTGACATCTAACTTGTCATCCTCGGGATCAAAGGTATTCAATGGGTCGACATAATATAGGCGAACCTATGAAAAATGAAAGAAATCATGCCTGTAATGGTACCTTTTAGTGATTAGCAACTGATAGGCTACCATCCAGACTCTCTATTGAATCTCAAACGACCACACGTATTGAGGTGACCACTTTCACTGATTCTAAATCTATCTATACCCAATCATGGGAGATACCTAAGGAAAAACACAATCTCTAACCACAAATTCATGATTTCATCAACGAAAATATAAATATGATATTTTGTCTATACTATGTAGTAGTAATATTCTTTCTAATGTACCGAACATGATCTGAAGTGTCCAGAATGAGATGACGACTGAGGATGACTCCCTCACGTGCCTCTAGCCAACACAATTGTGAATGGAAAGGCCTACCATATAAGGCCTGAAAAGGATCTATATAAATTGTCACATAAAATTTGTTATTATAGGATAACTCAACAACATGGTTATTCTTATTTTAGGAAAAACTAAAATAAAGAACACGTGATCATAGCATAACCTCTAAAATCTGTATTGTTTGTTCTGGTTGTCCATCAGTCTGAGTGGGAAAAGATGTGCTCAAAATAACCCAAGTTCCCATATCTTTCTGCAAATCCTACCAGAACCATGAAGGGAAATGACCATCCCTATCTAAAATGATAGTACATAGAACCCACTAGGGTCATATGATCTCAAAGACATACAGTCATCCATTCTCAACAACAGATAAATTCTACCAAATAGGATTGAAGTGGGATGATTTCATTTTTCATTCAATGACTACCCAGATTGCATCGCTTCCCTTTGTCAACCTAGGTAATTCAACTAGAAAATCTATAAAAACATCATCCCATTTACATTAATGGACCGGATGTTTCTAGAAAAATCATGCGGGTCTTTGGGGCTCAGCCTTCATCTGCTGATGGGTGGTACACCTAACGATAAAGCCTTATATCTAATGATTCACCTTAGGAAACCAATACTTGAATAACATATGTTCATACATCTTCAAGATTCCTAGATGAATTACCCACTGGAATGCATATGACTCCATAATTAACTCTTCTCTCAAATCTGTAAGAACTAAGATACATTTACATAGATTTCATAAGTAGCCTCTATCCATAGACCAATTTTACGTTGGATTATATCTTGATATACTCTCTCATAGAACCAAGCCTTCATGATATGAAAAATATTTACTTTTCACCTTCTCAATTAGGGAAGAAGTATCTATCAAGGATTATAGGTAAAACTGCTCCTGACTATTATGGAACTCAAGATGTACCTAATAAAAGTGGGACAATAACTTCCATTCATCACAATATTCCTGTATATAATGTGATTGAGTTATATTACTCAGTGCATCTATATCTTCAATCCCATTCCCAAGCATATATGCAATCCCAATATAAAATTATTATAGATATTCGACCCTTCCCTTATTTAAAAGGAGAATGTCATGATGATAAAAAATATACTTGATGATAATGTTATCGGTGTACACCCCAAAGTGGTCACCGAACATATAATGTCTCTATAAATGTAAGGAATAGAAAAATGATGATAGATCATGGTTGTTCATTGGGTAATTTATCTCATGAGTCCTCAACTTCCAAGATCTATATGCAATGACTCTATCTTTATGAATCAGTAGTATTCCTAGTGCAATACCTGATTCATTACAGAATATGGTATATCCTATACCCAGCTCAGGAATAATTAGAATTGGTGCTGATAGAATCCTCTCTTTCATTCCAGAAAGGATTTCTCACATGATTCTGACCATGTAGAATTGATACCCATCTCTGTAAGACAAGTAAGAGGTGAAAAAATACATGATAATCATTGTATTTTACACATTTAATATCTATGAAACCCCATGAAACTTTGTATATAAAACATGTTCTTGGGATTCTCTTAATAAACTACAACACAAACCATTTTAGTGTCAATATATACTCTGGATTATGAGATAATATGACCAGATATGTGGACTTTGTCAATTTATATGTTCCATTTATAAATCTTGAAATAAAGATGATTCTCTCTCAGTGTACACATAATGATATCATGATGTTTGGCATGGTCTCAACGAGTGAGAGAATACATGAAGATGTCATCCACAAAGACCATGACAAAAGAGTTCAAATAAGGGGGGGGGGGGAACCCTTTTCATCAAATCCATGAATATGGAAGGGTAATTCTTATGACTAAACACCTAAAAAATTACACCTACAAAACATATCTACAATGTAATTTGGTATGTGGTATGTTTGATGGTCTAACTTGCTCCTGATGATAACCTGATCTCAATTAGAACTTAGAGAAGTCATTTTCTCTTTAGAGCTGGTATACGAGATAATGTATTTGAGGAAGTGGATAATTTTGGTTGAACTTAAGTTGGTTCAACCTTTTGTATTCAATGCATAAATGTATGGTTTCATCTATCATCATGGAAAAAAGAATAGGCTAACCCTAAAAGGATGTACTGGGCCGTGCAAAACCTTTTCCCTCTAAATACCCTAACATCCACTTATGTTCCTAAATATATATAGGTTAAATATTATATAGGAAAAAGATACATGAGACACTCCTTCATCATGATTGATTATAAACTCAACCTTCCTCTCAGGAGGTAATTCAGAAAAAATAAGTGATAAATACATCCCTCAAACAATCCACTACTGGAGGGAAATAATGTTATCATAAACTCTGATTATCCCTGAATAGTTTTTCAATCTGGACTGTCACCCCACCTATCAGATGATGCTCTAGTCAATCTCTTCCAGTATGAACAACCAAATCACACTTTTGTATATAACTACTCTCTTTTAGTGATGTAAAAGGTATTATCCTGTGATAGTATTCTACAAAAGCCTGATTTTGAACCAACCAATTCATTAATTGAATGAAATAAATGCCCATAATCATGATGACAATGTGGTTCAATAAGAAAGGGTAACTTCCTAACATAAGGGTAATGTCCCTACACTAGAGTATTCCATCTATTTTTACACCTTATGGTGTATATAAGGTCATTACACCATAATGATACTGTATCTCTAGTTCGAGACTTTCCACAATGGATATAGAAATATAGTAGTTCAAACAACCTATATCAAACAAAGAATATACAATAGTTGAGAACACTAGAATAGTGCTTCATACTATAGATGGTCCCTCAGCCTGATGATTGGGTTTTGGTCATAGTTCATGAAACTGACATGATCCATGGCCATGTGCCACAAATGGACTACCACGGTCAAAACTGCTCTATTGTAATTGTTGGTGACCTGGGTTCATGCAACCTCATCTATAAACAACTCCTCAGTCAAACATGCTCATGTGATTCTAGAATCCCTCTTGATGTGGTGGAAAAGAACTCGCTCTTCAAGGTGGATCTGGCACATATACTTTTCCACTCGAAGCAGGTTGAAATGTCCTGCTTAAAAACTAATGATGCCCCACACAGCCGTAATCCTAACACTCTAGTGGGTCTCTATCACACTAAGTCTTTGAATGAACCTATCATCCACAATGATAAAACACCAAAGAGATATATAAATATGTATTGTGGTCATTAATTACTTAACAAGAAACCTTGAGAGAATATTTCCTACCATCTGAAGATCGAGTGTCCTACAGTGACAGTCATCCTTTAAACCAAGTTTTCTTTTCATCCCTCGAGTTATAATCAGCTATAGGAACCTTATTTACTTTCTCAAAAAAATTTAGGTGGAAGACATTGGCCGATGTAAAGGGAGTGTACTGGAGCCCATCCTTTAAACATCTATCATGTGAAAGCTCATTATCAGCTAGAAGTGGTGTGAAGCACTACTACTCTATGAAATTCACTGTATACATCATAACTAACATAGAACATTGATCAAGATGCATGAAATCACTATCATTATAATCTCTCAGCATTTGATTAATGAAAGGATATTATAATATAGTCTTCATTTCATCCCATATTATTCTATGATTGTTATCAACTTGGGTAACCACATCCCACAAACGCTGGCCTGAATCCTAAAGTATTTATGTAGACAACATGGCTCTCTGCTCTGTAGTCATTTCAATATTCTCAATGATAGATTGGATGACCTCTATCCTTGACTCAGTAGCCTATGGATAACCATCCCCATAGAAACTAAGAGGATAATTATACTGGAACTCATGAGTTATATCATCCATCATAGGTGAAACTCGGGGAACACCATGCATTGAATGCATCATATGTAGTAAACTATCAAGAACATGGGCATAAATGCCAAGATCTAGTATAATAGGTGGTTCCTTAGTTGGAATTCTTAATGTTAAGAATGGAGGCTCAGTGGCCACCATTTTTTAAGTGTACTCGATTTCACCATCTTGGCATACGATTCGAGGACTACATGGCGACATTGTTCTAAAATATTCAAGCACACTCCATAGAAAAGATTATAAGTAGAAAGATAGCATCACTAGTGAAATATTAACACATGATAACTCACTACCCAGAGCATATTACCCAAAATACATGCATAGACGGCCAGGTGTTGGTAAGTGCTCAAGTATAATATTCATTTCAAATTTAATTTAATATCTAAGATCAAAACTTTAACTTTAATAAACATGAAATGTTGGGATAAGGATGTGTAAGCATTTCATTATAAATTATAGGATTTACATTATAATGGTTAGACATTTCCAATGAATAAGTTCCATACACCTATCAACAGAAACAACTCCCATTTATTTATAGAATAATCGCTTGACTATGTAAATTACCCATCCCAACCAATGAGGGCCCATACAACTCATGAATTGAGACAAACAAATCACTCATTAATGGCAAAGAGTAACACAAGAATTAGATAACTATTAGAATATTACACATCAATCATATGAATATCTGTTGGAACCATGGTATTCTATGCATGAATTGGAGTATGGTTTGTGTTTTTTTTTCAAGCCTCAGTGGAAGTTCCGAATGTGTACCAGAACATGGAAAAATGGGAAAGGGATAAGGGTTGTGCATGTTTTGGGCTAGTCGCACAGGTGACCTGCGCACCGATAAAGGACTTTTGTACCAATGCCTAGGAGGTTTGTAAACATGCACGCTAGTTTTTATTCAGGATCAGAACAAGAAAATATGGAAAAGTAATGTAGGTCGGGCATGTATTGGTGTGGTCACACAAGTGAATAGTGAAATAGAGGCTAGGGTAGTTGGAGCTGTGCACCGGGACTTGCACGCCGTGAGGACACTTGTGTGCCACCGCATAGGGGGTCCAGTTTTCCTATAAATATAGGACCATCCTTCCTCATTTTTAACTAATTTCAAGACTTAGAGATTTTTCGAGCTCTCTTCGTGCAAGTGGTAGTTGGATCGCGCAAGCATAGGATGTGTACCGGTTGTTGGTTGCGCGACCAAGGTAGTTTGGTAGTTAAAGGTGCAGAGTCATGCAAGTTTGGAGTTGAAGGAGGCAGTGTCCCGCAAGTGTGTTTATTTCACCTGTGCGCCGATATTGTACCATGAAAGTAACATGCGCTCCGTTCTTGAAACTTGCGCGCCATTCTAGGAGAAGTGCCCCAGGTGAGGTTGTTGTATGCCTGTCCTTTTGGCGCTGCACGAAAACTGGAAGATTTCTCGATACATTCGGTGGAAATAGGGATTAGTATACGAGTGAAATATGGGATTCAAAAGAGAATCTACATTCAATATAGGATGCATTATTTTTCAATGATGAAGATACCATCACGTCTATAAACTGAGTGTGACTTCACTAAGGGTCTTGATCCAGGGGGAGTTAGTGGGAGTGACCTGAGGGACGCACTGAGCTATCCCTGAACATTTGTAAAGGTAGTGTTCCTAGGATAGAGTGACTGTGCCTGAACCTTTTTAATCCAAATCTAGTGATGTTTAGTGGAATTTGGTACGAACGACAACCTGTCGGTGTATGCTCCTTGGACGTAGCCCTTAGTGGTGAACAAAGAAAAAAGTGTTGTGTCGTCTCTTTGAATGTGAATGTTTGATTTCCGTTCATTTCCATCATACAGGTTTAACAAGTTCCTACAAATGTGGGAACAAGATCAATCACTTTAAAAGAAAAAGTTGACACCCTGATTCACCCCTCCCCTCTTAGGGTGTCCCGGGGTCCTACAAGTAGTATCAGAGTGTAAAGGTTTCTAGTGTTGAATCTGGCCTTTGATGTCATGGAGAATGCAGTCAATGTCAGGGGAGTCCCTCTCTTCGATGGAAGTAATTTCCAGATCTGGAAGAACAGAATGAGATCTCATTTATGATCTCTAGGAATGTAATTCCTATTGATACTATGAAAAGAATACATGTTACTGATATAGTAGGTCTGGCTATGACTGATACATAGAAGACAGTTCTTTGTGGAGATGCTAATGCTCAGAATGCTATTACTGTAGCTCTTTCTAATCATATTTATCTAAAGGAGATGAGTTTCACCCCAGCAAATTCTGTGTGGGATAAACATGAAAATATCTATGAAAGTGACAAGAAAGTGAAAGAGGCCAAACTTCATGTTCTGCACAACAAGTTTTATGATCTAAAGATGCATCCTGATGAGAATGTAGATTCATTCTTTAACCAAATCACTGAAGTAGTGGGAGAAATTCGAGGGCTTGGAGAGGAAATCAAAGACATTGATATTGTAAAGAAAATCTTGAGAAGACTAACTCCTATGTACAATGCGAATGTATCAGGCCTTGAAGAAAGGGATCTATGTAAACTAAATCTGGATGATCTTCTAAGTAGTCTAGTGGCATATGAGATGAGAGTCAAACCCAAAGAAGCTATGCCTCAGGTTAGCAAGGAAATGGAATTCAATGCCACAGAAAAAAAACGAAAATTTCAGAAGATAGTGGTGATGAAGATGATGAGGAAAAAGAAGTTCTTTCCCTTATTTCCAAGAGGCTGAAGAAGGGAAAAAGTAAATATAAAGGTAAGTTACCTCTGGCATGCTTTCATTGTGGAATAGTTGGGAACATTTCCTCTCAGTGCCAATGAATGATTAATGATGAAGAACGTGAAGAAGAAGACATTGAGAATCCTTGGAAAATGTTTTTCAAAAAGTGTGACTTACAATCTGGAAAAAAGTTACAGAAGAAGAGTTTTGTCTGTGAAGAGGAAGAGGATGATATTGAATTCATTAGAGAATAAGAACCCGAAATTAAAATAGGAAACCATGCTTCCATGATGGATACCGTTGAAAAGTTAGAACCCTATATCGATAAAGACAGAGACAATCATATGACGAATAATTGTGATCCCATGCTGAAAATTAAGGATGATTTTTCAAATCTTGAGAACAAATGCAAGAAATTTAGTATGTGAAAAGAAATGGTGAAAGAATCATCAGAATATGTGGATGATCTTGAAGATGATATTGAACGAGTAGAAGAACTAGTGAGAGTTCAATCTTTAATCCTTGAAATCATAGAGGACATTGAAGAATTGAAGCTTAGAATTTATGAACAAGAAAAGGTCATAAATTACCTTCCATCTAGACTGGAAGAGAAGTACAAGAATATTGAGGGTCTTGAGGAAGATGTTGTTATTATTTGAAGCAAACTGGAGTGTCGATCAACCACATATGAGGGTAAGAAGAAAATTTATTTTGGAATATTCTCATATTCAATGTTACTGGAAAGATCCAAGAGTGGTTCAGATGGGGTTAAAAAAATCACGATTGATCAAAGACCCACTTGCATGGGAAATAGTGGAATTAGATGTGAAGCTGAGACTTCAACTGCTAGATATAAAGAGAACCAAAATAATGAAAAGATGAAAGTTTCACTTTTTGAAACGTTTCCTGAAGTGTTGAAAAAGAAACCCACAATCCAAACAAAAAGGAGAACTAAAAATTATCCTCAAGAATTCAAAAATGACAGGCAGTACAACTATTCTCCCAGGGAAGAAAGTATGGGGAGAAACTCAAGTGAGAAGATATTTCGTCTCATGAAGTGTTAGTTCTGTAGCTATCCGGGCCATACCATGTCATATTGGATAGAGGAAAGGATCTATCTGAATGTGGAAGATCTCAGACATCAACAAAGGAGACTGACTTCATATCCTCAATATTATAGAAGAAACAATTTATATGGATACTATTTTCATTATTCTAACATTTTTCATAAGGCTATTAATTGTATACAGAGAAGGGACATGGACACCTCATACCAAAATTCAAGACAAGTCAGATCTCGTCGACAAGATAGTGTTTCTCTTTCAGACAGGTTTTCTTCTCTCGATGAAGACTTCAACTATTAAGAACCAATGTACATAGATGAGATAATTGAAAGTCCATCAGTGCTCAATACTTATTCCAATGTATCATGGAATGAAAGGAAGAAAATTTAGAAATCCAACCTTGTAGAGGTGGACCTCAAAGCTAGAAAAAGCAGTAACACCTGGACTCTTGATAGTGGATACTCTTCTCATATAATGGGAAATGATGACCTTTTGAAGAAAATTGAAAAGAAGGTTAATGGAAAAGCGAGGTTTGGTAATGATGGTGCTTTTATGATTAAAGGTAGTGGGAATAATGCTATGGACAATGGAGAGCTAAGGAAGACTTGAGTTCTTTATGTGGACGATATATGTCACAATCTCATTAGTGTGAGTCAACACTGTGACTTAGGGATCATAGTAACTTTAAATCAAAAAGGCTAAAATATAAAGGGAAAAATAGGGAATTATATTATAAAAGTCTGTAGAATAGATGGAAACTTATATTAGGTTGACAGCAAAGTGAACACCTGCTCTTTGTCTTTTGAATAATAAAACCATTTGTGGCATCGAAGGCTGGGGAACATTAACCAAAAACTCATGGAAAAGATATCTAAGATGAAGATAGTCATGGATACCCCCATTCTGAAATGTGAACAAGAAAAATTCCGGTAATTCGTGCATTCGTGGGAGGCTGGTCTGCAGTTCATATCGGCCAAAGAAGTAAAGGGAGTCACATCTTTTTGATCTAATTCATACAGACGTATGTGGCCCAGTAAATGTTTCAGTAACTCATGGAGAAATGTACTTCTTCGTTTTCATAGATGATTACAGCATAATGGAATGTTTAATGGTTATACATAGGAAACTACAAGTGATTGACTGCATGAAAACTTATCGTAGAATCACTAAGAATGATACTGGACGAACAATCAAAGTGTTGCGATCAAACAATGAAGGTTAATACACATCCATTGAATTTGAAAACTACTTAGAGAATCATGAGATATAACATGAGGTAGCTTCCATGAGAACCCTACAGAAAAATGGTGTTTTTGAGCGCATAAATCGATAGGTTAACAATACGGCCATGACTATGCTGATTGAGAGAAGTATCTCTCGCCATTACTGGAAGGAAGCTGTTGAAGCTGTAGTGCACATTCAGAATCGAACAGGGCTTTATATAGGAGAAACAAAGACACCATATGAATTGTGGCATGTAAGGAAGCCTTCTTTGAAATAATTTTGTGTTTTCAGAAGCAAATTTTTCATCCGAAACAATGAATGAAATCAAGGGAAGTTTGTTGACAATGCTGATGAAAGAATTTTTCATGGGTATCCAATGAACAGAAAAGCCTGAAAATGTTTCAAAAATTTATTAGGAAGGATTTTGGTATGCAGTGATGTTAAAATAATTGAAGAGAAAACCAAAAGTGCCTCAAGGACGTTATATGCTTATGTAAGTGAGGAAGAAAGTTAACGTGGAGAAAATGCAACTACAGAAATAGAGGAAGCTGCACAAAACACTCAGCAGTCTCATCATGGGGTTGACTAAGTATAATAATGTGAAGATGAAATTGTGGCTGGAGAAAATGCGACTGAACCGCACATGAGAAATCATCGAGCTTAGACTGATCCATCTAACATAATTGGGGACAGGAATGCACCCTATCAAAAAAACAGGATGAGAAATAAGACGCAATCTGCATTTCTGAAAGTTGTGGAGCCATTCTCATTTGAATAATCTACAAAGGATGAATCATGGGTGAAAGCCATGAATGAAGTGTTAGATCAAATTGACAAGAATCATACATGGGATCTTGTCTAGAGACCCAAAGGTCACAATGTAATTGGTAAAAAATGGATCTTAAAGAACATGTTTGATGAGCATGGAAGTGCTATAAAAAATGAGGCTCGACTGGTATATAAGTTGTATTCCCATATTGATGGTGTTTATGTTGAAGAAACCTTTCCTCCAGTGGCTAGACTAGAGTCAATAAGACTTTTCCGTTCCATGGAACTCCAAAGAGGATATAAACTATATAAAATGGATGGAAAAACAACATTCTCGAATGGTGTACTTGAATAAGAAGTCTACATTGATCAACCAGTGAGGTTTGTTCTTTGTACTGATGAGACAAAGGTCAACAAAATGGAAAAATCCCAATATGGTTTTATGTAGACACCACGAGCTTGGTATTCCCTCCTAGACTTGTATCCCTAGAAGCTAGAGTTCAAACAAGGTGGAGTGGATCATAATCTATATTTGAAGAATTCTCCAAAATATCAATTCATGGTTCTAGTCTACGTTGATGATAGCATATTTGGTGTCAGCAGGAAGAAATCAGTATATGAATTTTCCAATCATATGAAATCATAATTTTAAATGTCTATGATTAGGGAGCTCACATATTTCGTAAGGCTATAGGTGATTCAAATGAAATATTACACTTTCATTTCTCATGAAAAGTATGCAAGAGTGTTGTTGAATAAGTTTAATATGAATGAATCCAATCCAATGTCAACTCTGATTACAGTTGGAACTAAACATAGAAAGCATGAGTATGGGACCTCTATAGATCCCACCATGTATAGGAGGATCATTGGGTGCCTACTGTACCTAAAAGTGACACGACCATATATTGTCTTTCCCACATGTCTTATGGTCCGATTTCAGAGTAATCTAAAGGAGGAACATATGGAGGTAGTCAAAAGAATCATGAGGTACATTCAAAGTACACATAAAATTGGGTTATATTTTACTACAGGCGGGGACAGTGAATTATTAGCATTTTCTGATGCAGACTGGGATGGTGATGTAGTAGATAGAAATCCCACCGGTGGTGGAGCCTTCTATATTGGGCAGGAATGTGTTGGATGGTTGAGAAAGAAACATGAAAGTACTTCTTTTAGTATTTCTGAAGATGTGTATATATCCTCCACAATGGAATGCACTCAACTGCTATAGATGAAGAAAATATTAACAGATATTGGTGAATTTGTAACGAAACCAATAGTGATTTACTGTGATAACAAGAGTGAAATTTATCTTAAGAAGAATCATGTTCAAAATTCTCATACGAAACATATTGAAATTAGGTACAACTTTATCAAAGAAAAAGTTGAACAGGGGGTGATTAGAATGGATCATGTGGGAACTGATGAGCAAGTGGTTGATATCCTGACCAATCCACTATCATCGGCTATGTTTGAGAAGAATCGGTTGAACCTCAGTGTTCATCCACCTCCCAGTGCATAAGGAGGTTACAAAATACCCCACTCTATGATTATGATAACTGATTTTATCTGATTATGGATGTGATGCAGGTTTGTGAGGGAGATACTATCTAGGGGAGTATGGTTTGAGCTGAACATTGAAAAAATTACCAGTCTTTGGGTTTATTGTCAATGGAGGAGAGCGGAATAAATTCAGGCATGTTCAGGCATGTAATACTCCTTTGACATGATGTGAATTCAGTTTCTGTGATATGATGAGAATGGTTAGAAGGATGAGAAAGAATACATCGGTCATGTAATGCTTCTTGGGCTTCATTGAGAATTCCAAAACACTGGAACCAAATTCAAGCTTCCTCTCTTGTTTTATACACCGGGCATTGCTCACGTAGACTTAGAGTGTTGGATGAGTTGATTTTTGCATTTTCTATTTGCACATGGATGAAGATCTATTGAATATATTTTCTAATTTCCAAAAAACCCAAAGGGGAAGATTGTTGGAACCATGGTCTTCTATGCATGAATTGGAGTATGATTTTTGTTTTTTGTCAATCCTCAGTGGAAGTTCAGAATGTGTACCAGCAAAGTGATCATACAGTTCAAGAAGAGAACAGTATTGAATGTGGCGCCGTTTCACAGGGTTTGCCAAATTTTTGGGCCTATAAATCGACTAATGGAGAAAAGTGTTTTTGGAAAAGAAACTTTTGTGGTATGTACTTGAAGGAGAGTAAACTTGCACGCCATATGTTTCTCAATATCAGATCATAGAAAAATGGAAATGGGATAAGGGCCACACAAGTTTTGGGCTGGTTGTGCAATTGACCTGCATGCCAAGAAAGGACTTGTGCGCCATTTCCTAGGAGGTTTGGAAACTTGCGCGTCAGTTGTTCTTCAAGATCATAACTTCAAAATATGGAAAATGAAAGTAGGTTGTGCAAGTATTGGTATAGTCGCGTATGTGAATAGTATGACAGATGCTAGGGTAGTTGGAGCTGTGTGTCGGGACTTGCACGCCGTGAGGACACTTGCGCACCATCGCGAGGGGGTCCAATTTTCCTATAAATAGAGTACCACCCCTCCTCATTTGTACTAACTTTTAAGGCTTAGATATTTTTTGAGCCCTCTTCACCCAAGTGGTTGAGTCACGCAACTGTTAGTTGGGTCGCACAAGCAGAGGCTACGCGCCAGTTTTTGGCTGCGTGACCAAGGTGGTTTGGGAGTTAAAGGTGAAGAGTTGCGCAAGTTTGGAGTTGAAGGAGGAAGTGTCGCACAAGTGTGTTGGTGTCACCAGCACGCTGATATTTTACTACCCAAGTTACTTTCCCTTCGTTCTTGAAACGTGCATGCCAGTCTAAGGGAAGCATACCAGATGAGGTTGTTGTACACTGGTCCTCTTGGAGCTGCACGAAAAATGGAAGATTTCCCAATACCTTTGGTGCAAAGTGGGATTAGTATACGAGTGAAAGTTGGACTTCAACAGAATATCTACATTCAATAGAGGGGCATTTTATTGCAATGATGAATAGACCTTCACATCTATAAACTAAGTGTGACTTCACCAAGGGCAGTGAGCCAGGGGGAGTCAATAGGAGTGACTCGAGGGACGTAGTGAGCTATCCCTGAACTTTTCTAAAGGAAGTGAGCCTGGGAAATAGTGAATGTGCCAGAATGTTTGTAATCCACATTTAGTAAAGTTTAGTGGAATTTGGTATGACTGATAACCTATCAGCATATTCTCCTTGGACATAGCCCTTTAGTGGTGAACCAAGTAAAAAGTGTTGTGTCATCTCTCTGCATGTGAATGTTTCTTTTTTTTTTCATTTCTATCAAACATGTTTAACAAGTTCCTACCAATGAGGGAACAAGATCCATCACTTTAAAAGAAAATGTTGACACCCTGATTCACCACTCCCCTATCTGGGTGTCCTGGGGTCCTACAATATCAGGCAATGAAATGAAGTAAAATGAACCAATATGGCTATATAATATGAATGATATGTAATTTTTTGGTGCCTATAATGATGCATGTAACAATGCTCCTTAAAATCATATCATCAGACCATGGATGAAATAAAATCATCAAAAAGAATAATAATCAACAACACTACCCAACATGTGTGTCACCCCAGGGTGAAATAATATCAACTGCAATAGGAAAAAGAAGATAAATAATTATAATTTAAGAAGCTTGGATTATACCCCGAACATCGGTTCACAATGCTCAAGCTTGGAAGATGAAAATTCCCCATGCATTTCTATTCTCCAATCTATTGTCTCCAAATAGTAAATCTGGAAATAAAACTAGCCTTTGATACCAAGCTGTGATTTCCCCGACCCAGATGCCACTTAATAGGTACCACAATCCAGGTGGTACACATGGCCTCAAGATCATCTCCCAGAACCCCAGAGGCTACCGACATGTTGTGAGGGACTAGGTTGGGTCTATGGGGAGACTATACCATCATTATGAGAGAGCATCACATGGGATAATCATAATAGAGGAAAATAGCAGAATCAAGATATGTAATAGTGAAAACAGAAAAAAGGAATAGATAAAAAAAGTGATAACAATAACTATGTATCCAAAAAAAATCAACAATTCAACAACTGATGGTGATATTTCATTTCACTAGAGAACTAAAAACATATATACAAGACAACATGGATAATATGTTCCACCATAGTATAAAAGAAATCAATGACTATATGAAGCAACCTGATATGTGGACTGATCATATTCTATCATGATCCATCAATGAAAGCAAGAAATCAGGTGTTTAAATCAGCATACAACCGATTATCAACACCTCCAACCATGTAATCTACTACATGTACCAAATGTCAACTGGTGAGGGTTTGAGATAAATCTCAATATGCCACCACCAATGGTGTGTATAACATCCGACCCACGTAATAGAATATAATAGTGTGTAGGCATGTATATATAATGTAAAGCAGTATAATGTAACTAAATACCCATTTACCGGTTTTATCCCACAACTAGGGTCTAAACATGCATGGAAATATTTAACTGATTGTTACCATTTTTTTAATAAGTCACTTGTTATTAACAGTAATGTTTCCAATATGTAATAAGGCAAGAATTGATGATATATAAAAATGAAGTTCCAAGGTAGTATCCAAGGAAACATAAGCTTCATGGGCCACTGACTCGGAAGTATCTGAGACTAGATATAGTATAAGAGTTTAATCCATGGAGCATACTCTAAGGCATTCCATAGAGAGATGCCTTCCGAGTCCAGTGAATTCATCCAATGTTAAATGGGGCTATGCATGGATTGGGCCTGATGGGATATATCCATTGCACCAATTTTCCAATGCCTGGCCCTAGGAGTGTATCCAAGGTATCCTAAATCCAAGTAGTGTATACAAGGAATCATGTAGTACTACACCAAGGATCATACAATGTTATAATTGGAATCCAATGCTAGAACAAAGATCAGGTTCTAGGTTGGTCTCAACCTAAGGAAGCCATATCATTGAATCAAAATGGGGTTCTCGAGTTCTATTGTAATTATCCAATTATAATCCTACATGATCTAGAGTTAGGCAATTATTATGTGATAGTGAAGGCATATAATAATTCTGTTTGTTCAATCCTTTCCTTCCATTAGTGGGAATATGACAAGTGGCATGGAACACTTTTATCAAGTCATTTGATTGAGGAATTTCCTTTCATTCATGCAACAAGGCCAACTAGCATAGAACCATTTAATCCATTTAATTAATATTCCATATTTAAGGTTCAGTTCACCAAATTCAATTAATGTGTTAAGGGGTTCAACAGAGATACAACCAATTAATCATTCACATTTAATTATCAATTTGAAGAACTTACTTTAGGTTGGTCAAGAGGTATGAATTCATGGAAATTTCTATAATGAAATTCATGATATAAATAATTTAAAAAAAATATAGAAACACTTACCATTAGAGAGATCAATACGAGGAACTCGTGTACAATTCCTCAAATGTGTGAAAACATTAATAACAAAAATATGTCATGACCTTCGACAAGGGGTGGATTGAGTTTTGGGGGTAACTGCTAACAACTAGTCACATATTTGTAAAGAGCATAACCATATGGTTCTAACAAGTATAATCATGGAATATGAATTTAATAAATGAAACTCGATGAATCGGTGGGCCCCACACGGTAACTAAAAATTCAACAGACATTAGGGATAAATTATAGACCACACACAATATGGTTGTATGACTCTACTACTTTGGTATTGTCCCTTGATTTACATCAGATCGGTTTAGATCTATTTAAAGGAGAAAATTTCTTAGACTAGGTTGAGAGAAAAAGAAAAGGAGAACATGCCAAAATAACTCAAGTACTTACGATTTCACATGGAATGTGAAAACAGATGCTCGATCAGTTTAAGGATGAATGAGACCCCTAAATCCCTTGATTAGTTATTCAAAAAGCTCCAAATGGATTAATATAGAGGTAAATCATATTGAATTACGATCTGGGAAAGAATAACTGGATTAATAGATCATTTAGTGAAAACTAGAAATTTACCATAAATTTTTCTTGTGAACGATTTTTTCACACAGTTTGAAAAACTGTGGGCAAATCGAGCAACATGGTTCTTTCTGAAAAAACACCATCCACATGGTTTGGTCTAACTATGTGCAATCCATGAACCAGTACCTAGGATGAAGGTTAAATTGAATGGTTAGGCCACACAAGCTTACACCAACCATGCCAAGTGACTCTGCCTAAAAAACCCAATCTACACCATTAAGAAAATAGTGCGCTAACAGTGCGTAAACCTTGAAACATAAACTATTTACCCAAAAATAGGTTTTGTTAGTTTGAAAAAACCCTTGGAATCCTTCAAGACCATTGAAATCTCATTTTTCATACATAAAAGGTTCAATATAAATATTTATATTAACATTTAAAGGATCCATACCTATATAAAAATTTGGTTTATTAGTTCAATGGTTTTTATTTGGGATTATATTTATCTTTATCCTTAGAATCCCACTCTTTTGTAGTATTTTTATGCTTATCATATTTATCTCAAATAGATCCCCAAATATCAATGCCCAATACTTTGAAGATATGTTTCATTTTGAATTCGCAGTTAGCATAGTTTTCCTAATTAAACCAATGAGGTTGATTTATTCGATAAAATTCATGGAAAGATTCTATAATATCATATTATAATTTAATCATTAATTATATAGATCTTACTAACTGAATTTTATCAAAAAAAAGTTTTAATATAGAGATAATACACTTGGATTCCATGTGGTGGTTTGAAGGGAAAACTAATGAAGAAATGAATTTAGTTTATATTTTAAATTTATTTTAAAATTTATTGAAAAAATAAATCCCACAAATTCTAAAACATTTCCATGTAACTAAAATGTTATTTTAAAATTTCATTTTTTAAAAATATTCTTATATTTTTTATTACAAAACAATCTAAACAGGTCCAAAAGGCTATTAAATATCAAAATAGATTTAATAGAATCTGATATATTATATAAAAACCATTAAATTTTACAACCGAATTAATTTTTTGTTATATATTTTAAAAACTAAAACTTATTTTAAAAAAATTAAAACATAAAAGCTAAACCAGATTGAAAAAAAATATGTTTATTCTCATTATAAAACCTAATCATATCCACATAGAAATCAACCAGTTTTAAGAATATAATTATATATAGATAAATCCAAAAAATGGATCTGGATTACATAGAAGCACACATGGTTATCCAAGATATATAAATCATCTTATATAGTTAAAATTGGGTGAATAAAAATATTATTACTACATACAGGAATTCCAATAGAAAATCACAGCCACACCAGAGGGCTAGTGAGATCCACCCATAGGAATCTAACATCGCCTCCAAAGAAACTCCAAAGAGAACACCGCAAAAAAATCAAAGCCACAGTTGGAGATTCTTCACAACCATCACGAGAGAATTTCAACCCAAAAAATCAAAAAAAAAACAACACCATCATCACCGTCTACGATAACCACACTAGATCGAAAACAAAACAGTAAGCCTTCAATTGGTAGTACTCGTTTGGGAGGAAAAGAAAAGATAAGAGATGATTGAAATCAGTTTCTTCTATTTGGACATGTCCATGTGGCCGAAAGAAATGCAAAACGTAGAAAGGGGAAGAAACTGATTTCCCCCCAACACCGTTTTCTTCAGGTTTTGAATCGTCCCAAAATCAGGATGATTCGGAAAGAAATCCTCTCCCTTTTAGATATTTTATTAATTTTCTATATTATCCCTTTTAGATATTTTATAAAATCATCATATTATCAAAAAAAATATAACCATACATGTAGTCCATGAGATATTCCGTAAATTCTCCATATCATCTTCTATCATTTAATTTTTTTATGTTATGATTATTTTTTTATGTTGTAATTTTTATTCGTATATGACATTGTTGAATTGATTATTTATTCATATTTAAGATTTAAAACTGTTTGAAATACTTATGAAATATCTGGTGGAATACATGCATGGTTTTAATATTTTCCTTGATAATTTATATTTTTTCATTCCAATGAGATATAAAATGTATTTGGTTGATAAATTCAATGTTGCGGTGTGTTGAATTGTATAAAAAAGAAAAAAAATTTCATTATTCGTGGATATACTATTTTATTAAATTCATATTTATATAAATGAACATATTTTTAATTATTAATAATAACAGAAAAAAAATATATTCATGGGTTTCTAAATATTTTTTTCAACATAATTTATTAATAACTATTTCTCTAAATTCAAAATAATTTATATGTAATGATAACAATCAAATATTATTTTAATGTGTATATAAATAATATTGATTATAAATAATTATGAGTTTATAAATAATAATAAACAATTTATAAATAATTTTGATTATAAATAATTTCGAATATAAATAATTATGATTAGCTTGAGTTAATAGTTTATATAAATAATTTATAAATAATTTTGAATTAATAACATTGATATAATAATTGTTAATAATTATTTTGAATTAAAAATTATTTTGAATTAATAATCTGGAATTTATAATTTAGATTACCTTGAATTAATAATTTTGAATTAATAAATTATATATAAAAAATTGATTATCTTTAATTATTTTTTCAAATTTTAGAATTTTTGTTAAAATATGTTCGTAGTTTAATATTTACCTAATTTTGATGATATGAGAGATAATGATTGATTGAAATCAAAATTAATATTTTTTGATTTTTTTTAAAAAAGGTCATTAAATTTTTTAAAGGTTATTTGTGTCATTTAACATAAATTGTTGATCTTGGGAAAACATGGTTATTCTTATCTTGATCAGATATTCCCTTTAATATTGTGTGTATGTGTTATTTTTTAACAAAGGTTATTTGTGTCATTTTCATTAAAACAAATTTTTTTCTTTTCTTTTGAAAATTATTACCAAAAACGAAAGAGAGAAATCCAAATCATTTCTTTTACTTTAATAAGTTATTGTTCCAAACACAAATTTAGAAATCACAATCATTTATTTTACTTTCATTTCTTTTTTTAAACTATCAAACCATTTCTTTTCTTTTACTAAAATCTCACAAAAACACAGTGTAACCACAGACATAACTATCAATAAGAAAAAACAACATCACCGAGCATTGCGACCTCCTGAAATACTGACTGCTGCTCGAACTCAGCACCCAAGACAGCTAGAACACAATCACACAAATCCTACTTAGAGAAGAGTGTTGGAATCTGGAGCAAGAGCAGAGAAGGGGCGGATGCCGTTGAGCAGGAACATGAGAACTGAGAAATTTTGTTGTTGTTGAGGATGAAAACCTTGAACAAATCCGCAACTCGATGAGGCCAAACATCAATCGCGAACAGAAAAGACGACCAGGCCCAAACTACAACTAGTGAAGAAGACTTAAACTCTAACGAAGAAGAGATCCAACAAGAATTGTGACTCCCGTAAAGCCGAAAATCTCTCAACCAACACATCCCAAAATCCCAACGAGAGACACTACATCAGACTGAGATGGAGTCTAGTGGAGTAGATCTGGGAGAAAGAGTAGAGATTGAGATGTAAAAGAGCTCGATAGTGATCCACGATCGCGGAGAGAAAGAAAAACCTGACTGGGATTGACGGATAAAGAGAGGAGGTGAGCATCGATGGTCAACCAAGTGACGTGATGCACGAATAAATTGGCCCTGAAATCAAAAAAAAAGAGGAAAGAAGCATCAACAAAACGAGAGAAGAGAGATAACCCGAAGAGGAAGCTCAATCAATGGGGAATACCCTAGGCAAAGGTGAGGTGAGGTGCGCTTGGGAGAAATTTCCAGGAGAGAAGGGGGCCATTTTTTTAAATACTATTTGTAATATTACAATTTGGAATTATATCCCAAATAAATTCATATTCTATCTGATGCGTCATTGTAATTTTAGGAAAGATCAGATTCACAAATTATCATAATATAAAAAAAACATTATATTTTTCATTCATTTCAATATTTTAATATTTGTTCCACACATGTCTCATAAGATTTTTGTTCATGCATCAATTAAAAACTAATAATTATCTAGAAGTTTATATTTAAATATATTCATTAATGATTCTTATCCTTCAGTATGAAATATAGGCTAAATAAATTATTTTTACCATACTTTAATCTTTTATATAAAAGTAGTTAATATAATACATTTAAAAATATACATCTTATATTTGGTATGTTATATTTAAGGTTTTCCATATTAGTATACATTGACACTTATAGTTTTCCACATCACTATCCTTATTCACTTTAGGTTTTTAAAATTAGAATCCATTGTTTTTTGAGTTGTCCTTGTCAATATTCATGGTCATATTAGTAGATTTCACAGTACTGCTTTAATTCATTGACAGGTTTTATAGTCAATCAAATTTACCTAAAAACAATCATATTTTCTAATGGTCAATCAACTCATACATGTTATCAATCACTATGCCTTAATGGTTGATAATATTATATGTATGGTTGGTCCAATACATTTTCTAATTGAGACTACTAACCACGTTCTCATTATTTTTTAATCCGAATGATTCATTACATTTTTTTTAATTTCTATGTCCAAAATAGTTTAATTCAATTGGCCTTACATATAATGGTTTATTATAACGTCAATCCAAAAATACTTACGGTCTATCGATGATTTTGCGATGAGAATGTTATAGGTGATTAACTTATCATAGGGATAATGTCTTAAAGAAAAATCCAAATTTTGTAAGTCAATTCATATTTATTGTGTAGTTTCGTAATTTATTTTGAAATATATTGAGTCTATCATTTATTTTCAAGGGTAGATCATGTAGACATGCAGTTTATGAATATGTCATGTGGTCAATCCAAGACTTGGATAAATTTAAATAATTTTCTAGAATTATTTAACATTCATAGAACATAAAATTTCTTAGAGATATCATAAACATGTGTTTTGATTAATAACAAAAGTAATTATTGTTAGAATTCAATATGAACAATATATGATCCATGTACTACTTACCCCGAATTCATAACAATAAGTATTTATTGTTTTTTGTATTTTGGATTGTTGAATTATGTTTGTCTGTGATTTATTTCATTGATAATATTTATATTTTGGTTTTTAAATTTTCTAAAATAATTAACAATATATTTCTAAAATTTTGTTTTCGTCCCATTAATTGATTAAACTCATTGTTTATCATTACTGGTATTATTTATTAAATGTTGAAAAACTATATAGATGTTATATTTAACTTATATATCCTTGAGAGATGTAATGTTAGGATAAAAGATAATTGATATGTCTGGAGCCTTTTTTCTTCTTTGTATAAAGTAGAGGAACACATTTACAATTCATTTGGTTCTTATATATTGATATCATCAATATTGATATTGTTGTGCAAAATAGTTTTCTTGTTAATTGAGTAATTTTCATCCTTGGAAACCTATAATTGAAAAACTAGATATTAGGGATGATCATTCCTTACACGATGAGATTATATAACTGCTTACAGTTTCAACACAACATATTAATAAAAATTTGATGGTTAACAGGTTAAATTTCATTGATTTGATATATCACAAGGATTCAGAAGAAATTATAATCATGATATATTAAAAGAGTTAATTTTTTATATAGTATCTAACCATATTTTAGGGAGTGGGTTTTCTATAGGTAATAGAGTTTTGGGTGGAGTTACTATAAATTTTCATTAACAAGTTAGAGACTCCCACTAATCAGAGCGTGGACCAGGAAACCTTTCAATTTTATATACCATCAATGCAGTTAATAGGATATGTATGTCTAGGAAAACCAACATGTAGTATTTAAAAAAATAGAACTAGGACATGTTTTTTTTAATGTTGTCTTCAAATACCCAAAACGGTGTTAAATGATATGTTCTTATGAATCACACATATATGAATATATTAGTGATGGATATAACTTAATTTTTTATGGATTAAATTAATATTTCATTAATTCAATAAGGAGTTGTAGAGATAAGGATTATGTGATTCATTTATGGTTTGAGATACTAGGTAAAGGTTTAATTGAATATTATTTTACATGAAAATGCTTTTGGTTGTGGTGAAGCCATGATTGACAGTTGAGAGAAACTATATAGAGGGAAATATATATTTCTAATCAAATTATTTTTTTTGTATTCTTAATTTATCTATTGGTTGTAGGAAAAATAGTATAAGAATTTTTTTCACATGTTGTGATAGAAAATTTAATATCTTATGAATTAATGAAGAACTTTGTCTGATAACATATACAACACTTACATCGATTATAAATGAATCCTGAAATATTATTATTATTTTAATTTTTTAATTCCAAATTACCCATTATATAATTTGGAATGATTAGGATAAATAAAATTGTTTAATATAAATAATTATTATATTCTCAAGGAATGTTTATAGATCAATTACTAGTAAATATGAACTCAATTTTTTAATAAAGAAATTTTATTGTTCAAAAATATGTTTTCTTCTAAAATGATTTACTATTTTTTGTGATAAAATATAATAATTAATTTATAAAACATTTATAAAATTGTTTAAAAAAATTTTGTATATTTTTTAATATTAATCTACGAAAAAATATTTAATGTAATTCTTTTTAAATTTTCTTAAAAGATTTATTTTTCAGTAAATAGTGAAAAATAACGATTTTTGTAAAATTGACTTTTAATTTTATTTAAGGAATCCATTTTTAATTAAACATATATCATATAATATTATAATCCTAAATTATTTATAAATAATATATTTAATTTAATTTTAATTACATTTATAATTTGTTATTGGTATAAATTAATAATTTTGTTTTAAAAGTCATTTTTTCTAAAAATTGATTTTTATTGTGAAATAGAGTTTTATATTAAATGAAATTTTATCCTAATATAGTATATTATTTTGTGATTGTAAATTATTTATCATAATCATAATGTAAAATATATTTTTTAATGAATTTTGGATATATTTATAAAGGATTTATTCTTTTTTGTAAATAGTCATAAAATAATGGTTTTATTTAATATGATATCTTTTATGATGTGACCAATACATAATTACGATATAAAAATTACAAGACATAATTAATTATTAATATATTATAATATCATATAATTATCATATAAAAATAATTCAAAACATGTAAATTATAATTTATTTCACGATAAGTATGAAAATCATTTTCAGTGTCGATGTAGTGCATGCACATCAGAAGAAAAGTAATTGGTCTTTCTAAAGACAATGTTTTAAATAGGAAAATTATTTTTTGAAATTTAATATAAATATGATGAATTATTGATGTTTTTTATTTATATATTATGACAAATGGGGGTTCAAAACCCATTGGGCGCATGTACTGTAGCAATACTATAGTGTACTGTAGTAGTGGCATCACAGTACCAATGGCGGACACTGTAGCAGTGGCAGGTCACTATAGCAGTGGCAGGGTATTGTAGCAGTGGCAGATACTTTGCCAAACTGTAGGAGCGCTGGTACTGTAGCAGTACTATTCACAGAATGGGCTTTGGGCCATAAAATTGGGCCTATGGGCCATGTAATGGGATAAATGCCCATCGGGCTTTTGGGTTACGTAATGGGTCTCCCTTTACCTAATTAAAGAGGTCTTTTCTTTCCGTTAATAAAAAATTAGGCTTCGTCCCCAACCATAAAAAATGTAACACATGTAATATGGCATGAAAAGTCAAAAAAACATATTGAAGAATTTTTCATGAAATATATATGTTATTAAATATTAATATTAAATTAATATAAAACATTACTTTTTACATAATTATTTATTTTTATTTGGGAAATTATTTATTATTTTCTGTGATGAAATAAGAATCTTATATTCTCATGCAACATATGTAGTGCTTCCGCTAATAGTTCAAAAGTCAAATAAATTATAAAAAAATTTAAAGTAGTATATTTTGGGTGTGTGGGTGTGTAAAATGTTTATTTGTATATATAAATAACATATTATATGTTTTTAATGGTTTCTATTCAAATTCCATTGCATTCATGTTGTTTGAAATCTCAATTATGATTACATTTCTTAAAATGATGTTAATAATTATTTTTTGATTAGAATTGTATTATAAATTTTTTAAAATCATAAAAAAAATTAAATAGGAAAATGAGAATGTGAAATTGAATAAATTATCCTAACATATACATTTATGTTACAAATTTTACCTTATAATTAATTTTAAATCTTCTTAAAATTAAAAAATCCATTACCATGGTTAAGATAAAATTTGATATCATATCGGTTAAACCAAATAAAAATGTTTAAAATAATTTCCAAAATGATAAAAATTTCATTTAATTATTATGTTATTGAAAAATTTATTTATATACATTTAAATTAAATTTTTGGAAAAATCATACATGATTTATAGATATAATATATTTTTATAGTTCATATATTATTAAAAATGAAAATAATGATATTTTATAATAAATAATATTTTATATAATGATTTAGAATTTAAAAAATATCCACTATTCATACAGGGGAATTTTATATGTTTTTAATTATCTAATACGTTCCACTTAGGATTAGTTTTTAATTTTATATTATCTTTTATTACAACAAAACAGAAGAAAAAAAATTATATTGAAGTAATTGTAAAAAGGGTTTAATGTGGGTTAAATCAAATAGATAACAGAAAAATCATAACCTAAAATAGATGTATACCATTTTATGATATCATTTAATCTCAATAAAGACATATAAAATTATTATATCATTATTTATCCATTGTACAATGTAGAAAATTGTATTACTTTATTACATTATCTAATTCTAGGATTTTCACTCCCCACACTTTTAAAGGGAAACCACCTATCATATTTTATACACACATAGAGATTTATTTGATTTTCAAAATAACTACAAAAATTACATAAAAATACCTACAAACATCTTATATCTCTTATTTTTGTTTGAATAAATGCCATATTGGGTTTAAGGTGTAAGGAAATGTTGTTTTTCTGAAGAAGAGGCATAAATTTTAGCAAATTGTTTTATTTTTATTTATTATTTGAACTTCATATAATATTAACAAAGAATAATGAGAGAATAAAAACATATTACATATATTTGAATGATTTTATTTTAATTTAATGACCTATATCTGTCTCCACATATATCAAATGTGAAACAAAACATTCATTTGTGTGTACGATGACCTACCTCCTTGTCAGCCATTGTAATTATTTTTCTATCACCACCTCTAAAAAATATTTATTAAAATGTATTTAATTTATATATATTAATTTCACAATATTATAATCCTTAATAAAAGATAATATCTCATCTATATTCTTACATTACCATCCATTGAAAATAATAATTTTGATCTTGTGAATGAGTTGATTTCCACCGCCATGAAGTATTGTCATTCAGCTTTCATAAAAAATCGTTACTTGTATATATATGTCTATTTAAAAAATTTATAATATTTATGATATATTAATTTTTTATAATGATAAATGTATACTCACCTTATTTCCTCCATGTTTTTGAAAAATGAAAATGTTACTCACGAAAATGTATAACCAAGCATTTGGATGATTTTAACATTGTTCATTAATCCTAATAGTAAATAATGGTTGATTAAAAAATTATAATTTATTGGAAATATAATATTTGTGAAATTATATTTATTATGGATGTTATTAAATAATAATAAATGTTTTAATAATCAACATAATAAATCCATTTTGAAATTATGAACTGAACATCCTCAAAACACATGTTGTCAACTTAACTTATAAGGTAATTAAATATGATAGTAAAATATTTTATATAAATTATTTATCTAAATGTTATTAAAATTTTAAATCGTTATTAACATATAAAATAATTTATATATGTTTTTTATATATGAGTTAAATTAAATATAATTAAATTATAGATTAGAGTAAAGGGGTTTTGTCTAAATTTTCTCTTATTGATGAATTTTTAAAAATGTATACCACTTTCATTTATATGGTTTATATAATTACATTTTACATGTTATACCATGAATCATAAGTATTTATTATTATTTTAATTTAAAATTCATGTTATTTCGTCATTGGGGTTTTTAATGGGATGTCACCAAGACGGTAAACAGTTTCTTATATCAATATCCATTCACTGGGTAATACTTCTAATAAATTGGCATTATAATTCCATGATTTTTTTTATAATTTATCTATAAATTATTTAATTATGTATTTCTAATTATTCGATATGGATTTATATTCCATATAAATAATATCCCTTTGAATTATTATCAATTTAATGATATGATCTGTATTAGGGTATTTTTCCCAAACACACTTTCTTTGGGACATAAATTTAGGCAATGCTATTATATTCTTTTATGAGGTGTATTTTATACCACATTGATGGTATATATCATCAATTATTTGATCATTCTATTATAACTTATTTTCATAATTCATCACCATTTGTTATTTATAAAATGAATAATTTTTATTACCATCATTTTCTCTATTTTGTACTAAATAATTGTCCTAAAATTCTTTTACAAAAAAAGTGATCCTATTTAGCCTTTCTATGTCATTAAATAATTTTCTTCCATAAAAATGTTTTGTAAAATGTTTTAATATTTTATTTTATCTACTCATAAATGATTTTAAAATTAATTTTTAACTATATTTCAAATTTTAGAAAAAAAAATTAAAATATTATTCTTTTCATTTTCAAAAGAATGTACTTTTTATAGGAGGTGTTTTAAAAATAATTATTTTAAGGATGTCCAAATGAAGGTAATTTTCATCTCTATTGACCACTAGCTTATTTTTTGGTTCCCTTAAAAATTTTCCTAGATCATTTTATATAATGTTTCTTCTAATATTTTGGAAACATCACTTTTTAAAATTGATTTTCAATGTGGGAAGTGTATTTTTAGATAAAAGTATTTTTTCCACAATCTATTTATGGTATTATTATTCATCAATGGAAACTAAATTTTATATTACTTTTCATACACTAGAGAAATATTTTTATGAAACCATATATATTATTTCAATAGATAAAATATTATTTTTTCAGATATGATTTTGTGGTAATCGTTTCTTTTCTATGGGTTAGACATGCTAGGAAGAATGTATGGTAGTTTATAAATGTGTTGTGTTGAAAAATGAATGATTGTAAATTTTTTATTCATAAAAAATAGTTTAATTTTACTGAAGATTCCTCATCATTCTTATAAAAATCAAATTAATGTGTGATAACATTAAAAAATATATGATGTGGTGATCTTGAGAAAAAATTATACAAATTAGTGAGCCTAACAGGGCTTATATCAAGAGGTTATCCAGATACGAATTACATTAATGGTTGAGGTTGATGTAACATATATTATGGATTTTCTTTATTTATCACTCCAATTAATTGGGTAACATTCTATTTCATTAATTAAAATAAGTGGAGATAATTGGGGATATTTTTCCAATTGATTTAACAAGGATAAAACAATTTCAAACACATATTATGAAGATATTCTAGATAGATGCAAAAAATTTTTCCCTATTATGTTTGTGGAATTTAATTTTTCCATTGAACCAAATTAAAGTCACATGGATAATGATTAGTGATAACTATGAATCTTCCATTTTTTAGTTATTATTCCATGTTTTGTTATTTATGATCCCTGTATTGAGGGTATGTATTCTCTTATGATATGATCATGCACATTGAATACTTAATAGTTATATTTTTCTAATCATAATATAAATGAATATATCGTGTTGATAATTATTATGTCTACCCTTAATGTGCATATGATCTCACCTGGTTTATCTTTCCTTTTCCACATGTAGTATGTAATGTTTTCAAGTATGATATTATAAAGAGGGTCTCTAGATATGAAGAGAATAGTTGCATATTATCTATATATTATTAAAAGGATGTTTATGTATCCATGTTTTAATGTATGATTTATTCTAAACTATCTAAAAATCTAACTTTAATGGTCCTTTGATATTTGACTAGTTTATAATTTCTTTTTGATATTTTCTAGTTTTGGGGGGTTGAAATTTTGTACATATTTACTAATGTCAAGAAGAAAATTAAAATATAATTCCTTTATGACCTAAAATAAGATTATAGAATTAGAGATATTATAGTTTATACTAGAGGATATTTTCATAAAACATTATTGATTTAAATGTATTTATGTGGGTAAATAATATGTGTTATAGATACCACCATGAATTTATCATATTAAGGTTTATCATATCTTAAATGTATTATGAACAAAATTTTTTGTATTATGTAATGGTATTTTTATGTGATTAAATTTATTTCGGGAAACATTTTATAAGTTTGTGGTATTCGTAACCTCTAGGTTTAACAAGATGTATAACATAAAAATGATATTTCATTTTATGGGATCTATGCTAAAATATATGAGAAAAAAGATTTAGGTTAAACCTTTATTAATGTTATGGTTATTGATGCTATTTACGGTATAATGATATTTATTATGGAATGATCTATTTTGTATCATTGATGTTATTATTGAATATTGGAGATCAATGTATTGTTCATTCATATGATGGTCCAATTATTTTGGATATTTTCATATCTTATGCCAAAATTTTTCATTTTTCTTTAGTATCATAGGATTGGTGGAATAAATTATTTGTCTTTTATGGATTATGTGACCAATTAGAATTTTTGAATAGTGTTACAGGCCTCAAAAATTAATCTGTTAAACTAATATTTTTCCTAAATTGATGACACTGTGGTGAAAATTGATTAATGAAGGAAATAATACTTGTAAAGTAAATATGCTTCCTTACTTAATTATACTACATGAGAAAAGAATATATAGACTATAGTAAAAGGATCAAGAAGTGAACATATGATCTTTTTTTGTTAATTTTGGATAAATCAATGGTCTTTTTCCAAAAACATTAGTTTACTACTTTGAGGTAATTAAAATTCAGATGATATTTTAGTTTCTTATGATAATTGTCCACTATCCATCTCTATCATTAATTGTACTTTACATTTTTTCCTTTATTCCTATATATTCCCTTCCCACCAATGTTTTCCTATTTAGAATACTAGTATGTGTAATTCTAGATGAGATTCTTATTTCCTTTTCCCTATTTTCATGATGAAGTTTTACTTACCCTTTTTATTATATGGGATTTGAGAAAAGTCAATTTAAAATGTCAAACAAATAATAAAAATGAAAAGAGAAAATTTTCAGGATGTAATTTATTAATGTTGTGGATAATTAAATATAAATATATATTGAAATTGGAATTTTGTGATAGAATATACAACATGTTATAATGATATTAAATGAACCATGAAATATTTTTATTATTTAAATATATCTATAACAAACTACATAATAAATTGGACTGTATGAATAGAAATTACCACATTATGAAAATCATATATGAAGGTTAAATACAATGAATATATTTTGATTAACTCTTTAGAAATATGAACATAATTTTTTTAATAAAATCTTTTCACTCTTCATATATATGTTTTCTTAGAAAATAATCATTATTTATTATCATGAGAAAATTTTCTAATTCATTTCAACCAATTAAATAAATTATATGTTATAAAATTTATATCTTTTTTAATCAGTATAATAAAATTATTTTAAGGTTAAATAATAGTATTTTTATGAGAAGATATATTTTTCAATTTATAGTGATAAATATATTCATTTATAAAATCATCATTTATTTGTATTAAAGTGTTCTTTTATGAATTGAATTAGATATCCAATTATGATACGATTCATTTTAATATAAATAATCATGTTAATTACAAAGGAAATTTATTTTTACTCTGTACATAAGATAACCTCAATTTTTTGGGTCGAGAAAAATATTAAAATACACATATTTCCTTGTACATTACTCATTTATATTAAAAATAATTTATTTCAATTATAATGAATTTATTTGGTGACATGTAAGTCATTTTTTTATTCTTAATTTTATATTTATCCTATTATGCTTATTTTTTACTTCTCTAGAGAAGTTAATTATTTGGTGAATAGTACAAATTGTATTTTTTATGAAAGATGATAACATTTATGATATATAGAAGACATTAAAATTTATAAATTTTCTTTAAAAATATATAAATTTTCATGTAATAAAATTTAATAAAATTATAATAAAAAATATTTCAAAAAATATTTATTAGAATGTATTTAAAGATAAATATTAAATTATTTTTTACTTAATATGTAGTGGCTGAACGATATAAGGAAATTCAAATTTTATTTTCAAATGATAATATTTTTATGTGATATGTCACTAATAGAATTTTTTAGTAAATTGGAAGTATTTTTGATGATTTTATGTACATATTATAATTTGTAGATATATCACTTGTGACTTATCAAAATTATTATTCAATCTATATACAATAATAGAAAAATAAAATTAATAATTTAAATATGTTTTAATGACATGTATGTGTATAAATAAATATATTGGATGAATATAAATGTATTTTTAAAACATAACTAATTTGTTTTATTATTTTAATTATTTTCAATTATTATTGGAAATATAAATAATTAAAATACTTATGCAACATAGATTTAGTGCCTCAACAAGGAGTTGAAAAATCAAGAAAATTATTATAAGAAACGTAAATGTTATATTTTTTTCTTATTTAAAATTTAATATGGTTTTCTAATGATAAATATATCATCTTTCATATGTTATAATGGGTTTTTTGAAATGAATTAATGATATATTATTTTCTACATAAATTTATTTTAAAAATTATTAAAAATGAATTCATATAATTTAATATTAGATTTATTTATTAATGTATTTTAAAAACCATAATAAATATTGAAATAATAATATTTCAATGATAAAGTGCAGAATATTTATTCCCTATGAAATTTATGTTTCATTTTTACCTTAAATTTAAAATGATAATCCATTAATATTAACAATATTTTCTATAGTTAATGTTAAAATTGGTTAACCATGGGATTCATCCAAATGATTTGGTTTAAAATGATATCTTAAACTCTAAAAATTTGATAGATAATTTTATTTATATCTGATAATACATATATTTTAATAAATTCTATTTTTTAACCATATAACATGATTTAACATACATTATATTAAATTATCTTAGTTATTTGAAAAATGGAATTAATAATATAATATAATAAAAAATATATTACTAAATGATGTAAAATTTATAAAAATACGATTTTTCCCAAGTGAATGTGATGTAGTTGATAATTAAAAAACATGGAAGATTTATTGTTCATTTTAGCTTTCATAATAAAATTATTTTCCATTATTTTAGTATTTATATTGTCATATAATGAAGAAAATATAGATATCAAATTTTTGATCTCTTGAGCTTTACTCGGTCGAAGATCATTAATGTAATTTATGAGATTATACTAAAAAATATATAGTTCTATTAGATTAGAACTTTTTTAATAATGATAAAATGCTCTAAATATCATATATAGCTATTTTAATAACTCGATTTTAATTAAATTGATGAATTTTACTATAGAAAAATGAATTTGGGACTAGATTTATAGAATAAATAAATGTGACAAAAAGTGAAGTCATAAATTTTTTTGGACATCCAAAATGGATTTTTTTTATTTGAATAAGGGTTTTAGTTGATATTTTGATTTTTTTTATTCAACAATTTTATTTATGCGTTCAATAATATTCATGGAAATAGTCATGAGATTAATGATAATAATATTGAAAATAAAATCATATAGATATTTCTAAAAATATACATTCTAATATTATAAGATATTGAAGAAGTAAATCACGGAGAATTATATATCAATGAACTATACATTAAACTGCATATAAATTATATTTCAAAGTAAATGGAATGCTATCTATAAAATAATAATAAATGATAATTTTTTAAAGTTATGCATAATCAAGAGTCTAAAGGTAAAAAAATTGAAGATGATGTCAGTAATAATGTATTATCTCATTTTAAATGTAAATATAATATAGGTAATGTAGATTCATGGTTACTATATGTTTTTTATTTTTTTAGAAAATGTTGTATCATTATTTCAATGTTTTGAAAAAAAATTTATGAATATGATAGTGAGTATGATTTCACAAAAAGTAAAATAATGTTTTTATTAACTAGAACCAACATAAATTTGTAGTATTTGTTGGGAATAATGATTTAGAGAAATGGGTTTGTAATGAAAGGTGTTGGTGATGCTTAGTAATATCATTTAAAATGTGTTAAAGATAATTTTATCACACATTTATATCATTTTTATGGCTATTTATGAGAAATGAAATATGTAATATAATATGATGGTAAACCAATTTATATTTTGTATCCCGGGATATAATTCTATGGGTATCTTGTAAAATTTGAAATTACTAAAATAAAAAACATAAATATTGGGTTATTTAAAAATTAATACTCAGGATATGTTGATGAAAATTAATAATAATTTTCTCTCCTTACGATTTTTATAGAAGAATTGGGAAATAATCGCATTAATCCTATAGAAATTAATGTATATGATGATGATTTAGAACCATTCCTTGATAATTTATTATTATAATATATCAATAATGGAGAAATATATCAAAATTGAAAATTTCAAATTTTTAGGTTTCATATTTAATAAATAATTGTCAGTACGAAAAAAAATTAGATTTCTTTTTGTAAAACTTATTTTTTGTAAAGTTCATTGTTAAATGATTTAGGGAAATTAATGATTTGGATAAAATAGGTGATGTGTTGAATGAAGAAAGACAATTTCATATAGTAAATATTAATATTTAATGTATTTGGGCCACATCTAAAATAAGTAAATTAAATTTTATTGTAAAAACGTATGCATAGGATAGGATATTGTTCTCATTTATCATGCATTTATTTTATATCAAGAATTTATAGAAAAATTGTGTTGATATATAGATAGATTAAAAAAACCCCTCTAACGATGTTTTCATTTTTTATTATAATGAAAGAGATGTATTATTATAATTATTAAAATGGTTTCATGAATGGAAAATCAATAGAAATTTTTCAATGAAGAAGAAAAACATCTTCCCTTTACTAGAATAAAATATTATACTATGTATATGTTTTTCACATTTTTTAAATTTTGTCATAATGTTTTGGACAATGAGAAAAAATGTGGAAACTATTTCTATTGATGTAAATAAATAATTGATGAAATATACTACATTAAGTTTTATTATGAAATTTATATCATAATTTATTGGATGATAAAAATAAATTTATATCATATTCTATTTAATATTATGTATAATACTATATTGAAACACAACATGTGATTTCATTGAAATATAGGAACATAGAGATGTTAGAGAATTAAATTTTCTCTGAGATAACAGTGAGAGGTTTGAAGAATTATAGTAAGTGGATTATTGATAGTGGTTTAGTTTCCAAAATATAGGTAACATGAGTTTTATTAAATTATTAATGTAATAGTTGATATAATGGATCATTTTATAAATAATGAAGCTTCTATGATCTTTAAATTATTAAAACTCACTAACTGAAATGAGTTTTAAAAAATACAGATGTACCCTATGATGTTTCTCTCCAAAAAAATTATTACTTACTTTTTGTTATGAATCATTGTATAATAATCTATTATCAATTAAAAAACATATTATATCGATAAAAATACTAGAAAAATATTATGAATAATTGTACAACAACTAATAACCATTATTAGGTGTAAAATAAAATGATTAACATTCTTATTCTTCTTGATGAGGATGGAATTCTGTGGTGTCAGATGAATATGAACATTCATTTATCGATTATATAAAATTTAACAATGTAAAATGTGTTTCATGATATTAATTTTATGAATAAGGTAAGTGAAATATTTTATTAGGTATTATGGTAGAAAATGATAGTTTGAAACCCTAACCTCTCATTGAAGGACATCACATAAAATTAGTTTAATAATAATGTTCAACCAATTTCATGCACCTAATAATGTTCAAAAAAAATAATTCCCCATTCTATATAATAATTTAATTTGATTTTGTTTATATTTAGTTGTGTTCATATATTTTTCTGTTCCATAAAATAGGGTATACAAAATTTGTGGGAACTTCTCTATAGAATGATGTTTATTAAAAACACAATTGACATTGTACATGTTGTTTTTTTAAATTATAGTAATGAGCATATACAGTTGTTGGCCTAGAATTTAGTTCATGGTGATTTTTTTTAGTTTTTATGATAGTTGATGTTTTTTGAATTTTCATATAATATGATATCTGAAACATGTATAACCCAATAAATATTAATGTCAAAGGGAAGGAATGTCTGTAAGTGGATGACATTTTGTAGGGGTCATGTATTATATAAAATGTAGCATGGATTCCATGAAAAAGATTAATTTTGGATTGGTTAATAAAATATATAAATTAGGATATGAATTAATCCTATATTTTAAAAATTGGAATTTTTTTAGTGAATTTACATTATCTTCCATTGGATTATAAGATTTGAAGTTTTCCTCTATTTTGGAAATTCGTTGAGGGTTTTTCAGAAGGATGCACCCAAAATTACATTGTCAGAATGGATTATTGATAGTATATCCAGAAATTGGATATATTGATATGTTGTGGCAATATTGAAAGTAATTAAAATATAGGTCCATTCTTATTTTAGAGGACCTTGATCGTCATGCTATGGAAGATAATGTTTTATAGAGTTGGACATAGTGAGTATCATAAAATACATATATAATAAGTGATTGAATTTTATCCATTTTACTAGGAGTATTACTAATCATGTTATTTTATAGAATATCTAAATGTACTATTTGTCTAAATCCTGATAAGGAACATGGAATTTTATATTGATGTATCCTTATAATATATAATGAGGCCCATAATGTGAATTTTGGAAGATGCTTTGGAGAATTTGAGGGATTGACCATTTAATGCCTATGAATCACAAGATTTAAAGGGGATTCATTAATGGTTAATAAAACCATGTTCCTATTGTAGAACCATAACATGGAGTATGATATTTTTAAATTTAGGTTCCCTATTGTTTAAGTGAAAATGTGTTGGACTTTACTAAGTAATATGATCTTAAGGAACTACATTCCAGATATTAATTTATAATGTAATTCGATTTACAAAAAAAATGGAATATCCAACACCGTGAATTAAATAAGTGTCTTGAATATAATACACCCTATATAGATTAAAAATTTAGAGTTTACATCCAGATATGATAATTTTCACTCATTTATCTATTAGTTGGTCCTGGAAAAAATATTATCAGGATAAATAAAGTTAAATATAGGAAATATACATCACGATGATTGAACTGATGTTTTTTAGTTTCCAAAATTTGTAAATTATTTAAATTTGAATTTTTATTTTCAATAACAAAATTCCTTTGAAAAATGGTAACCTAATATACAAAAGATGAATAATAAATGAAAATATAAATAAATTTTAAGAGGAATGAGGAATAATAATGAATATATTTAGTACCATAATACTCAATGAATACTTGAATTCTATTAGATTATGTTATTCTTGGATAGAATTCTATTAATGAACATGAATTTATGTGAATTTTTATTTTATTTATTTTTGAGCATTATGATGTATATATAAATTTATTATAAAGAAATAAGTTTCAATGTTGAGTTATATCTTTTATTGTTATATTTTCATGTTTGAAAAGTGTATTGATATTATCATTTTTGTAACATACATAGAATGTATTAACATATATAGAGTAATATTTCATAGAACTTGGATGGTTAATGACATTATCCTAATATTTTAATTACAAACTACTAGATTAGATATATTTTCGAATAATTTTTATATCTCCCTAATTAACTTCCTAGGGTGTATTAAAAAAATTATTTTCAATGAAACATCTTCTCTGTGAGTATAATTCATTAATTATTAATGATTTATTGAGTTTATATGCTAATATAATTTTAATGGTTGAAAGACTATGACCATGCTTATGATTTTGGTTTTATCCCTCTATAATCATCAATTGTTGTTGATCTCTATGATCTTAGAAGCATAATCAAGGCCTAATTTATGAATTTTTATTTTTTGGGTGCACTGATAATATATTATAAATATATACTAGTTATTTCATCCTTATAAATTTGTGTCATGAATAAATACCATGATAAAAACAATTTAATGATTGGCCACTTACATAATTAATGCTCTAAATCCATCCGTGATATGGTTTTGGTAGGGTAGTTGGTGTTTGAAAATTGTTTTGATATTAATTCCACATTGTGTTCAATTTATTCCCAATATTTTGGAAAATACCATCAAAGCAAAAGTGTGGAATATAAAACATTTATTTATTTTATGAATTACATAACTCGAAATAATATGTTTCTAGGGGTATTAAAATTTTCTTTATAACTTACTCATGGAATAACATTTTAATAAATGATAGTATGAATGATTTTTACCTTTCAATGTTGTCACATAGTGGTTTTTGATTATATTAGAGCCACTCCATTGCCAGTTATGGATATAAAATCATGAAATTGTGTGTATTTCTTATTCCTTAGTTATTGGGTATTATATTTACTTCCATTTAACACAAAATTTATTGGGATTTTATCTTTCCATTCATCAGTTACATGACATGAATTCTCAAATAAAATAATCAACATTGGATGATTTATATGTTATGGTTTCAAAACATGTGATTATTATCTTGGAACAAAGTATAAAGGTAAACTATTTGACTTTTGGAGTTTTTTTATCATCATTATATTGAGTATATATCAATATTTTTAATTAATTATCAGATTTAAATTAAATGATTAAAGACTAGTTGTTTAACTGGTACACAGTTTGGATGAAATTTTTATATGGGTTCATTGTGACCTCTTAAACATAGATTTTCTAGAGGATGATAATTGGTTTAGAATGTTCAGTCTTGGTTTTTTGTAACGAAACATAGTGTGTATCATTTAGGAATAATTATTTGAAATTATAAATACAAAATGATTTTATTGGATGTATAGAATATTGTCTATTAACAATGAGTCTTTAGTATTGATTTAGTGGTATTCATTGAAGCCTCCCTAATTTTATAATTATTGTATGGAAAATACTATGTGTCATTGAGTACTATTTTTCATTCATTTAGGAAACAATTTTTTCTTAAAAAAACAAGTGATATTACATTTTTGTTATCGAAATCCATCATATTTATTAAATATAATCTAGATGGGGTTGTAGTAACTCAAATTAAATAAAAATGATGATATATTGACATATTTAAATATTGTGGCATAGATAAATGGTAATAGATGATTTCTCTATCAGGATATTTCATTTTTATTAAATATTACTAATGGTCAATTAGTTTCCATTGACATATCTAGTTTTTATGGAAGTGGTGGAATGTATTTCTATAGACATAATGAGGACCTCAGTTTCTAAATTAATTTGATGTATCTGATTAGTAGTTATAATAGTGGAATATTTTATGAGAAATATATTTTGGATATTAAAACTAACACATTCCCTTACCTATAGGGAAAATTACACCATACTTTCAATTAAATAGTGTTATCTTTAAACGAGTCAATTTGGCAGTAGAAATGAGTAGTTGAAAATTATAGTTATGTAGTGGGTTTGGGAATATAATGGTTTATGTATAGAGGATAATTGGTTCAAATTAGGTATTTATTATATCAATGTATGGAGGGATGATTTCATATGGGGTTTGGTAATAGTTTCTTGAGTTTGGATGGTATTGTTTTAGTGTCTAGAGGAGAATATAATGGGTTAAATGATCATTCAAGATCATCTCCTACATTGTGGAAGAATACAAAAATATAATAGATTTTGTTTTATTACATAAAAATGTAATTATGATGATGCTCCATGTTATCATGATTTTCATTATCATTCTTATGGAAAAACATTAAGCCAACATGTTATGATCGATAGTCAGTGTGAACATGTAGGGATTCAATAGTTTAATTTTCTACCATTGTTTCTTTCTTTTAACACATTAATGATGTGGAGTTTTGTCATATCACTAATATTTCCGTTAATAATAACTATTCTTCAATATCAATGCCCATTTTTATAGCCATTTCTTCAGATATGTAACTATATGTCACAGTCTTAAAGTTGTTAAAAATTTAAAATTTTTGTGTTATTCATGTAATGTGTGATTCTTATATTATTATAAGGGTTTTAAAAGAGTGAATTTAATTATGTAATTATTATGTGTAAATGAATAGATATTATGATGTATTTACATCCCTGGTCCAGTTGGGGCATAAACCCTTTTGGTTGATTTGTGTATGTGATAAGGGTAGTTTTATTTTATCTGATGTCCTTTAATAACATTTTTATTAATATATATAGTAATTTAATTTTCAATATAAAAAGCTTAAATTGTGGGTATTAAATAATAACCCTACATTTTCAGAATAGAATCCCAATTTATATTTAATTTTCGATTTTAGTGTATCTTAAAGGGCATAAAATAATTCATTTACACTATTAGTTTACCAAAGAATTATTTTAATATTAGTTAATTAAAAATTAAATTCAGTATTTACACTTATGATAATTTTTTTGTCATGATTTTTTATTGTGAATTTTTTATGGAGATGTAATATTTATTAAATAAATAATTTTTTTTCTCAGAAACATGAAATCTAATAAATCCAAAATATCAAATTGAGTGAAATATTTTCCACCAATTATATTTATTAGATATAATTTTTTTCCTATGGATGGTATAAATTATGTAAAGAATTAATGATCCAAAATCACTATTTATTTGTATTATTATTATTATTTTAATATTGTTATTATGTTGTTCAAATAAATGGTCATGGCATGTAAATAGTGGCAAGGTATTTAAATCTCACAGAGTGATGGCATGTAAGAATATATGATTTTTTATTGGATACCCATTTTTAGAGATTTGAAACCTTTAATGGAATTATATAATTAATGAATTTTAGTTTGTTTGAAATGTTTAATAATATTGTGATTTATAGAAAAAAATATCTTATCTTAATCTTAATATTCTTCCCCCATGTAAAATATATCCATTTTTTGTCTCATTTTGTGTTATTTTATGAACTAGATAATCCAATTGTATGTTTATCTTTCTCTACCATAAAGAAATCATATTATTCATGTTTTATGGGTTCTTTGTTTTGTAGATAAAACAATCATATATGAAGGGAACATAATCATCATGAAATATGAATAATCCATAAAGATTGATATGTTTTTATAATAGCTTCTTTTTCACATGATATAAGTGGTTCGATCATATTCTAACAATCGAATTACATAAATTTACATAGTGGTGAAATGGAAAAAAATAAGTGAACTAAAATTTAATTTAGTTCAATAATATTGATATTATTATTACTCTCAAGTATCAAAAAGGATTTTATAAATATAAATTTCAACATAGAGATCATTTCAATTATTATTTTTCCTTCATTAATGGTAATTTGATGAAACTAATTGAAAAAATATTTCTCATTTTCAAATTAATATATACAAATGGAATTATTTCAATGTATAATGTGGAAATAAGAATAATTAGAATAAAAAATATTGTATTTGAATGAATAACATTTGAGAATATTAGTATTTTTTTTCCATGACACACACAATCTAACAAAAGAGATTATTTATAATGGATTTATCATTCACTTTGATTATTTATGGATTATTATAACATCAAAAGGATAATTATTTGAATCTTATTAATTTAAATAAATATATATTATCACATATTTACATCTAGGAAATATATTTTTATAAGAAATTAATATTTCATTCCCTGATTTTTCAAGTGAAAATATTTGATTACTAAATTTTGAAGTATATAATAAATGGGGGAATTAAAATTCAAAAAAAAAATGTTACGAAAAAGATATCATTTGATTATTGATCTATAAGGGTTTTTATTTTTTGATGAAAATTGACATTAATATATTACATTGATAAGATAATTTGATGATAATTTATTCATTTTTGAATGAAAATTTTATTTTTTTATTTATAAACAATTTATAGATTTGCCCATAGTATATAATTACACTATTATCATGTCACACAAATGATATTCTATAAAAATGAATGTGATGTCATTATTGGGTATTCAGGTTTTCCATTTTCCATAATCTTCTTTATAATAATTACCATGTTCATTGAAATAGATTTATGGAATGGTAATATGATTCTACGAAGGTGGAAAAATGAATATTCATGGGATTATATGCATGTAAGTGATTGAGTGAGAACTCTCAAGTAATTTTGGAAGAATATCATTTTGAATATGAACCGATTGATTTTTAATTGAGGAAAATAATTCTATCTAGGTGAGATAGAGGCCCTATTTGTTTTGGAGTTGTGAATAACTAAATGAATATTTGATGATAAATGATGTGGTGTGTATCTAGATATACTAGAAATGGATTCATTTAATTTTATAAATATATATTTTATAACCATAAAAATATCATTTCATTTAGTTCATGAGTAGTGATTATTGGGTTTTCATATTTTATAAATATTTTATGTTATCTTAATCTAGGCAACATTCATTGTATCTCGAGACTAAATCAATTAATGTGTAACCACATACCTATAAATATTGTTATATTGAACAATATGATATGTAAATCCATCACACACATCATTTATATCGTGGCATGCATCTTTGGGTTTATAAGATGCACATATTATGATCTAGCACAAACATACACACTGAGTATTCCAATAATGTCGTGTATAACTACATGCCTTATTCTTCTCTGAGATATTGTGTATGACTATAGTGTCTATATATTTCTTATAGATGATACAAATTTACTAGACAATGATGTATTATAACCAATTTACCATGACTATATGACATGGTGTGGGAGACATGCCATTGAATATGTAGAGTTATAATGTCAATATCCCATATTTAATACTACACATAACATGTACCTCTATTTTACAAATTGATCAATTTGTATTCATAAAATATACTAGTCTTTTTTAATGATTTCCATTACATATATCCTACTTATCTGTATCAGATGGATTCATATTCCTGGTTGTTTCCGAATTTACCCTATAGGTATATGTGGTTGTTGTAGTACAAGTAGGGATCAAGTCCAAAAATCATGAATAATAAAACCCGAGACACTATGATTTGTTTTCACTACTAGAAATTTAAGGTATACCAACAGTCGAAAACCATTGGTATAGGGGGGAGAACCATTGGAATAAATTATACCAATGATTTTAGAAATCGTAGTCCAATAAGACATGACAATAGACATCTACAAACGGTCTGAGATAAATTGTTGGTATATGTGAAGAAATCTACTATATCCCAATGGTTTTATAAAAACGTTGGCATAGAGTTCTTATATAACTCATATGCCAATGGTTTCAAAACCGTTGGAATATATTTTTTAGTATTCCATTCACTATTATACCAATGGTTTAAACCGTTGGTAAAAAAATACCTATAGAACCTATACTAACGGTTCAAAACTGTTGGCATAGGCTGTGTTGTACAATTCACACAGAAGCCTGCTCTGTGTGCTTCTGTGTGAATTATACAGAATACATACAATAAAATACATAATAAAGATACATAATTAAAAACTAATAATTATAAGGATACATAATTTAATAATCAATTATGAATATAATAAATTAATAACTGAATACATAATTATATGCGATACAGAATTAAGAATACATACAAAAATGGATTTTTTTTATAACACATAGATGATTGAATTTAGAAATTAGAAGCTAATAACCCAAAATAAGTAAATTAATAAGTAAATTAAACCAAACAAAAATATAATTTCATGGTTTGGGGCAGGTGTCTTTAAAGTTAGTGAGGATGATAATGGGTGTGTATCAATGTGCTTGTGTGACTTAGGGAATATATATATCCTTAGTGTATTAAATGTCATGTGTTTTAGAATAGGGGTAAGAGTTCCTCACATGAGAAGTTGATTGTGTGAGGCTAGACCATGGATCAATGTGCTAAATTATCAATAAAATTCGAATACGTTTGGTTGGTTTTTCATATTCTAGTTGTTTTTACTTAAAATGACGTTCATTTTAAACAAAAGAGATACAGTTAGAGTGATACCGACCACAATGTACCTTGGATTGAGGCGGGGTTGACTCGTACGTGTCACATATGACCCATGGATCATTGTCCTAATGTATCAATTACAATCTAAATTTGTTTGGATGGTTCTTCTTATGCCAGTTGTTGTTTTCACTTAAACTGTTGTCCATTTCAAATAAAAGTGAGACACTTTGAGATGTACCGGCCACACCAGGCCTCATATTGAGGATCGATTGACTCGTACCCGTCATAAATGACCCATGTATTGTTGTGATAAAGTATTAACACAATTCTAATACTTTTGGTTGTTTTTCTGTATGTCATTTTTTTTACTTAAAACAGTTTCCATTATAAACAAAAGAGAGACACTTAGAGTGCTACAGTCCACAACGTGACTTGGATTGAGGTGTGGTTTACTCTTTAATGTCACAAATGACCAATGGATCATTTTCCTACTGTATCAACACAATCTGAATGTGTTTGGTCAGTTTTTGGTATACCAGTTTTTGTTTTCATTTAAAATGATGATCATTTCAAATAAAGGTGAGACACTTTGAGTGGTACTAGCCACATCAGGTCTCATATTGAGGTGGGGTTTACTCATAAAGATCAAAAATGACGCATGGATCGTTTTCCTAATGTATCAACATAATTCTAATATGTTTGGTCCATTTTTCGTATGCCTGTTGTTGTTTTCACTTAAAATGATGTCCATTTTAAACAAAAGAGAGATATTTAGTGTGGTACCGGTCACACGGTTCCCCAGATTGATGTGGGTTTACTCTTACACATAAAAAATGTTCCATGGATCGTTTTCCTAACGTACCATCACATTCTGAATGCATTTGGTTGGTTTTCCGTATGCTAGTTGTTGTTTTCATTTAAAATATTGTACATTTCAAATAAAAGTGAGACACTTTGAGTGGTACAGGACACACCACACCTCAGATTGATGCGGGGTTGACTCCTACACCTAAAAAATGTACCATGTATAGTTTTCCTATTGTATCAACACAATCCAGATATGTTTTGTCGGTTTTTTGTATGCCAGTTGTTTTTACTTAAAACATTGTCCATTTTAATCAAAAGAGAGACACTTAGAGTGGTACCAGACACACCATGCATCAGATTGATGTGAGGTTGAATCATACATGTAAAAAAGATCCCATGGATTGTTTTACTAAAGTATCAACACAATCCAAATGCGTTTGGTTGGCTTTCCATATGAAAGTTGTTGTTTTCAATAAAAATGTTCTCCATTTCAAATAAAATTGAGACACTTTGAGTGGTACTAGCCACACCGAACCTTGGGATGAGTCTCAATTGACTCATAAATGTAATAAATGACCCATGTATTGTTTTTCTAAAGTATCAACACAATCCTAATAAGTTTGGTCTATTCTCCATATGTTAGTTCTTTTTACATAAAACAGTTTCCATTTTAAACATATGATAGACACAGAGAGATCTACCGGCCACACTGTGCCTCAGATTGAGGCGAGGTTGACGCATATACATCAAAAAGTTACCAATGGATCATTTTCCTAATATATGAACACAATCCGAATGCATTTGGTCAGTTTTCTGTATTCCAGTCGTTGTTTTCATTTAAAATGTTGATCATTTCAAATAAATGTGAGACCCTTTGAGTGGTACCGGCCACACCATGCCTTGGATTGAGGCAGGGTTGACTCGAACATATCAAAAATGACTCATGGATCATTTTCCTAAAGTATCAATAGAATTAGAATATGTTTGGTCTATTTTCCGTATGCCAGTTGTTGGTTTCACATAAAATGATGTCCATTTTAAACAAAAGAGAGAAATTTAGAGTGGTACCGGCCACACCGTGCCTCATATTGATATGGGGTTGACTTTTACATGTCCAAAATTTACCATGGATCATTTTACTAAAGTATCAACACAATCATAATGCATTTGGTTGGTTTCTCATATACCAGTTGTTTTTTTCACTTAAAATGTTGTCCGTTTCAAATAAATGTGAGACACTTTGAGTGGTATCGGCCACACCATGCCTCAGATTGATATGGGGTTGACTCATACACATCACAAATGTACCATGGATCGTTTACCTAAAGTATCAACCCAACTTGAATATGTTTGTTAGGGTTTCTATATGATACTTTTTTTACTTAAAACATTGTCCATTTTAAACAAAAGAGTGACACTTAGAATGGTACCGACCACACTGTGCCTCAGATTGAGTCAGGGTTGACTCATAAACGTCAAACAAGTCCCATGGATCGTTTTACTAATGTATCAACACAATCCAAATGCGTTTGATTGGTTTTACATATTCCAGTTGTTGTTTTCACATAAAATGATGTCCATTTTAAACAAAAGAGAGACATTTAGAGTGGTACCAGCCACACCGCTCCTCAGATTGATGTGGGGTTGACTTCTACATGTCAATAATGTCCCATTGATCGTTTTCCTAAAGTATAAATTGAATCCAAATACTTTTGGTTGGTTTTCCGTATGCCAGTTGTTGTTTTCACTTAAAATAATGCCCATTTTAAACAAAAGAGATATATTTAGAGTGGTGTCGGCCACACCATGCCTCGGATTAATGCGGGGTTGACTCGTACATGTCAAAAATGTCTCATGTATCATTTTCCTAATGTATCAACACAATATGAATGCATTTTGTTGGTTTTCCGTATTCAAGTTGTTGTTTTCACATAAAATGTTGATCATTTCAAATAAAGGTGAGACACTTTGAGTGGTACCGACCACACCATGCCTCGTATTGATTCGGGGTTGACTCCCAAACGTCAAAAATGTCCCATGTATAGTTGTGTTGATGTATCAATAGAATATGAATTTGTTTGGTCTGTTTTCCCTATGTTAGTTGTTGTTTTCCCTTAAAATGTTAACCATTTCAAATAAAAGAGAGACACATTGAGTGGTATCGGCCACACCATGCCATGGATTGAGGCGAGGTTGAGTTGTACAAGTCACATATGACCTATGGATCGTTTTAATAATGAATCAACACAATACAAATATTTTTGGTCAGTTTTCCGTATGCTAGTTGTTTTTACTAAAAAGGGTGTCCATTTTAAACAAAAGAGAAACACTTTGAGTGATACCAGCCACACCATGCCTTGGATTGAGTCAGGGTAGACTCTTACATATCACATATGACTCATGGATCATTTTTCTAAAGAATCAACATAATCTTAATTCGTTTGGTTGAATTTATGTATGCCAGTTAGGAAAATAATTCAACAACAGAGATAATATCTTATACAAAAACTATAGAAATTGTGCATGATGTGCATCCCCGGGTGTATGGTTAGGGATAATAATGCACATTGCTTCTAATATATAGCCCTATATGGTTGGTAGATACCTTGTGGGTTGGACTTAAATTTTTTACTAACCATGAGGCATAATGTATTTCTATGCTGACCTAGGTTCTAAGCACCGGAAAAGCCCCCAAAGCCCCATAAACCATTATAACATCATTAGGATTCCATATTTGGTCAGAAAAAAAGTTATAATGAATTCAAGAATATCCATACCAGAGTGAAAAACCAGGTTCCAAAATAAAGATTTATACTGAATTAAAAAATGTAATGGATCAATCCTCCCATAATCACCATCACCATCACCACTATCATTATCATCCTCATCCTTAATTCCATCTCTGTCCTCTTCTTCATCCTTTTCATCTTCCTCATGCTCATCCTCGACCTCATCCTTGCCCTCATCCCCATCCTCACCCTTAGCCCCATTCTCTCCCTCATCCTTATCCTCATCCCCGCCCTTATCCTCTTTAGCATCCTCGTCCTCACCATGAGCATCATCATCTCAACAGCCACTGGAACTGCCTCCTAGTGCATTGGATAATGCACCTTTCGACAACATATATTTCTGAAAATCCATACTGACCTCTTGTGGAAGTGATGAAGATAAATCATTGATCAGTTTCATAAATTATTTCTCCCTCATTTAAACATTTTCTTCTAACTTGTGACCCTTTTATCAGACTGTCATGCATACTCCTTGACATGTTCCAACTTGGTGGAACTATAATGGATACCTGGAGAGGACCAATACCTCGTCGGAACTATATTCTTACCAGGTCGGCAGTCTACTCGACCAGAGTGCTCATCTCCCAAAACATGATATAAATGAACGTGTGGCCCTAAATTGTTAGGCTCTTGGGAATCAAGGGCCTCGAAAGAATCCTATTAATAATATTAATAGAATAATAAATTTCAAAATAGATACTAAATATTGAAATAAACAAATAAAAACTTACAATCTTTTCCTGTGTCAATTCATTAACCATATTTCTATATTTTTTTCTTCAACTCGAGCCAAACAATTTTCCTCAAGGGAGAAGTCCTTCAATATTAAATTCATGCTTCTATAATGAAATTGAAAAAATATAAATAGAAAGTATAATCATTTATTAAATATTCAATAAATCACCTAATTTAAGTAGGAATCAATAAAAAGGGAAAGTCCTGAAGAAATATTATACACAACTATATCGTACCAGCAGCCTCTCATGATCTGACATAGTAGTGCGCCCCAAAGTGTGGAGGTATTGCATTGAATCAATGTTTTTTTAAAATATTCCTAAATAATGTGTAATAATATAAGGTAACATTAATGAAAAATATGAAAAATGTCATTTAAATACATCAAATCGGATTAATACCTTAAATTTGGCTGTCGTTATTGGGTAATCATTTTGTGATATTGCTCTATCAGGCAGTCATCCACAATAGGGAATGTATCCATCTCTGTGCCCACTATATAACACCATCCAACATACAAATAATGCTTATAATCTCTCCAAAGATATCCTAGATATTTTAAACATGTTGGTCGTGCACGATCACCATCAGGGTAGTTAAACCAAAGCTGACACCCAATATATTAATTCATATAAAAACAAAAAATTACTACATTAAATCCAGTAGATTTTTTACCCATATTTTTTCCAACGCATTATCCTTGACTTCGTGTGGTAGATGTCTCTAAGAGAGAGGGCTGACTAGAATGATGTCGGAGTATTTGGCTAGTGTCGCCAAAACCATGACATTCCTACCAAGGTTTATCAATCATCTATCCATAATCATTTTATTCAACCATCAACTGTGTCTGGTGGTTCCATACTGCACACATAAGATTACGCCCCCTCCCCCACCTCCTATTAGTAGATGAATATGTTATTAACGAAAAAAAATATCAGTACAAGTTATAATAAAAATAAATTTTGGTATAATTTTTTTTTAGTGTTATACAAATATACCTTTGCTAGTTTGATCAATGGGCATCACTGGATGTGCAGAATCTGAAGGAATATTTTATACAGGTGGAGTGTCCCTTATTGTACGCTCCTCATCCACATATTGTGTCGGAGAAGGAGTTGAAGAAGGTGGAATATAATAGCTCAGAGATAATGAACCAGAAGTAAAAGATGATGGCACAAACGTTTAGCCACCTGGTAGTGTAAACATTGGTGGTTTAAATATCCCGTGTGTCCCTAAAGACACAATAGGATCAAAATGGGGTGTAGAAGATATGTCTATGTTAGGGGCATAGTCCAATCGGGTACGACCAGTGGATCATCTTACTCTTTCACCACGAGCCTTCATACCACCGACCATAGTACCTGGACCACAAGATGATCATCTAACTCTGACACCACCCACTCCTTCCACCTGCCTCTGTACTGGGAGCAATATCAGGCTCCTCGTCGGATATCTCTTGTCTAGGGATTGGATCCTAAAAAAATGTTTAACACAAAGGTAAATACATGATATTCTAAGTTATTGAAATTCATATATTTGAAATAAAATACTCACAATAGGGATGAGTGAAGGAACACCCATCTGTTTCATGCGACGATTATTTTCTGTCATCTTTTTCCACTGTATCTCTTCAATGGGTGTCATTTTCTACAATGAAAACAAATGTGGAAGTAATTATAAACAAATAATTAATGTGTAAATCAAATGATAAAATATAGAAAAACCATTCTGATAAATAAAAAGAAATAAATAGAAGATTTATGGAGGTTTGAAGGTAAGTACTAGGATACACACTCTGAATAATCTATTTGAGTCATCATATGTAATAAATGGATTACATACAATTGCAGTAGGGATAGTGTCAACTTCATAATCACCATCATCAAAAACAAGTCTGTGATTTACTTCAATAATTAGACCGAATTTAGTATGAAGATGATCTTTGACATAAAAAACATGTTTCACCATTGATGCCAATACATATGGTACATCGGTGGTAAGAGTGTGAGTCATTTCAATAACTCGAAATCCAAAATCATCAATAAATGTGCATTGCCTTTTCATTGAATCAAATCATTGACATTTCATCATCGTTACTCGACCATGAGAGTAATAATACAAAATTATTATTTCCTCCATAACTCCATAATAAGATACATTCTAAGAATGAGGTCTATTATCTGATGAACTGGCATAACAGACTATTGTGGCAGTTAGCATAACACCATCATGCTATGTTCTCATGTTTCATGGTCGTTCAGTGATAATAAATTTTTATCCATTGATCACAAGTGATTTACAAGAGCGAGCCATGGTATTAGGACCAAAATCAAAAGATCTTATATCCTCAGAAATAGAGTATGCAAGAAAAATCAATACCTAAAATATAAACAAATAGTAAACTTAATTAAATATTATTTTTATTTAGTTATTACAGAAATATTTTTACCTTCAATTTCAACCAAGCAGAAAACCCTTTGCTATGAAAAGTCTCTTTCTTTCTCAAAGATAAAGAATGATGATTTCTATATATAAATTATTTATGTTCCCTGTAGATAAAAATAATAATATTTTAACAAATATTTATAATTACAAGAGATAAGATAAGATATACATGTACAATTTACTTACTTGATATAATCATAGAACAAATCACAATTGAACAACATTGTGCGATGTTCCATCTCTAGCTCTTCAAGGATTAATTTCATCCATGTATATGATCCCAGAATTCCACCTATTCGAGGAATTGATGGAAAACTGTGTTCAATTTACTCATACTGTTCTTCTCCATTTCTCATTGTTCTGTTTATTCTCATAGTAAGATTAGAAAAATACATTGCGAAGAAATCCATACATTCTTGAGACAAGTAACCATTCATAATTGAACCTTCAGGATAATTCTTGTACCGAACATATGATTTCAATGTGTACATGTTTATTTTAGTTGGATACAACTAATAGAAATCATTGAGTCCTCCAAGAAGTATTTCGGTCAGAATATGGACAGTCAGATGCAAAATGCATGTAAAAAATGATGGAGGGAATATTTTCTTTAAATCACACAAAATTAATGGTGTCTCTGCCAACAATTTTTGCAAGAAGGATATGGAAACCATATTAGCACAAAGATCTCTAAACAAATAGCACAACTGAATAACTAAGACTCTTACATTATTGGACAAGAGATAATAGATTTCTATTGGAATCAACTCCTGAAAAAGGGCGTGATAATCATGAGTCTTTAAAGATTTCAACTTCAACTCTTTTCTGTTGACCCGTTTTGATATATTTCTTGAATAGGCATCTAGAACTTTAATAGTCTCTAGCACTTCAAGAAATTGATTTTTATTAAGTAGGTGTCATCACATAAGAAGACATGGAACATTCCATTTATTTTCAATGATACAGACATGATTCAATTCTAGTCTGATCCCCTAATCTATCAAGTCACGCCACGATCGTAAATCAACATTTGTATTCCCCTTGAAATTTATAAGAATATAAAGCAATGTTTCACATATATTCTTTTCAATGTGAATTACGTCTAAGTAATGACATAACAAGTGTGTTGAACAATACAAAAACTCAAAGAATATAATATTCTTCTTCCAATTGTAACATGTATCATTGGAAACATTTTCCCTATTACTAGATTTCATTACACCCTTCCCAAATGAATAACTTAAATCATTCAATTCATTAATCACATCAGTTGCAAACATATGCTGAGGTGGATCATCAGTCTCCATGGTATTGTAAAATCATCAATGTTTTTTTCTATATGGATTGTTCATTGTCATGAATCGTAGAAGTCCCATAAAACTAAAACTATGACGATAATCCAGTCTTCTCGATCGATTATTCTTCATACAAATAGGATATGGCAATTTTCCTTTTGTGATCTATCCATACATCATTGCATAAGCAGGAAAATCATTGATCATCCACATAAGCGCAAAATGCATCTGAAATATGTCTATCAAACATGCTTTGTATATGGGTACACACACATCCCAAAGAATTTTAAACTCTTTTAATAATGGTTTCATGTATACATCTATGTCATTGTTGGGATCATAAGGCCCACATATCAGTATACTCAGGAAAGTGCAAGTCTTTTTCAAAAAAAAAACCATGGGGGAAGGTTATAATTGTGTATGAAAACCATTCATGTGTTCTGTGAGGTAAGAATCTCCCCAAATTGATTAAAACCATCACATGAAACACCCAGTCTCACATTACACACGTCTGCTGCAAATGCAGGATTTCTATAATCAAATCCCATCCATGAAAATCCATTTGGAGGGTGAACCAACTCTTCATTATTCATTTTTCTCTCGGTGTCATGCCATCACATTTTTACTGATATTTCATCAGACTTGAAAATGTTCTGTAATGTGGAGATCAATGGAAAGTGCCACATTAATTTTTGTGGCAGGTGAGATGGTGTTCCATCATCTTTTGGCTTCCATAGAGAGGTTCCACATTTGATACAATCATATTATTCATCATTTTCCTCCCAAAATAAGATACAATCATTCGGGAAAGCATGAATGTTTTTTTAAGAATCCAAATTAATCAACTAACTTCCATGCCATATAGTGGTTTGAGGGAATATCTGCAGAATTCGGAATTAAGTTATTCAAGAAGGTAAGAATGTAATAGATTGAAGTATTTGAACTCCCATACATAGTTTTCCAATGAAACAACAAGAATAAAAATTCCATATTTTTCATTTTACAACATTGCCGATATACTGGAGTCGTCGCAACATCATTAATTTTTTTACCCTATCAACATCATCATTTTTATTAGATGCATCATGTGTGATTGAATCGAAATATTGTTGACTTGACATCCTTTCCTTCTCATGATGTTGAATAAATGGAAACCGATAATATATCAAACTCTCCAATTAAGTCCTATCATTTAGATAATCAACATTTTGAGATTCAATTTTCTATCCATTGTGATACCACACATAATAGTTTGTTAGGAAACCATATTTGTTTATATGATAGATAACTTCTTCACGAATCATCCATGGTCTTCCAACATAATTAGAATATGTGCAGTGTATGCGACAACTATATGAAGCCTTCACAAATGAAAAATATAAAAATCTATCCAAATTATTTTGAAAATCGGTTGAAATCTGATCAGTTTTGTACATCAAACTTCTATCCATTATGTAGGAAAATTGCAATAAGTCATTTCAAAGCAATTAAATAATATTGAAGTTCAATCAAAAAAATATTTAGGTAAATGAAAATTGTTTACATTATATAAAATCATAATAGACACATTACCCTATTTGAGAATCATATTAACACAACGAAATACAATGTATATAAGAAAATAAGATACAAAATTTCTAAAGCCTATATTCAAGGATATCCCAGTAAGATATTGGAAGTGGATCAAGGAATACATAATCATTAAGGGACTAGTTGGGAGTACATGAGTTTTATACTTTATCTTATTCAGATATATTAGGATGAGGAGTAGGATGAGGATCACATCAAAAGTAGTTATGGCCTCCTCATGTTTCACCTTAACCATGGATTAATGGATCCTATGTTTGGGGACATAGATCATAGGTTGGTATGGTGTATTCATTGAATCATGTACCAATTGATTTTGGAAAGGGAAGTTCAATAGATATAGTTATGGATTTGATTAGAAACACCTATAAAAAGGATTTCCATGAATTCGGACATCTCTAACTAGGATGCCAATCATTAGTGACCCGAACCTAGATGGCCACATGACCTCAATAACATCTTCCAAAATTCAAAATGTTATTGACTAAAAGTGAGAGACTTTATTGTATTTGGGGGAGACTATTCCCTCATTACCTAAGTTGCACAATTTTAATATTATCAGTTAAAATGTTGATGAAAGGAAACTATTGGAAAATATTGTAAAAGGATGAAAATAACCAAATTTGGAATACCAACTAATAACAGAATCATAAACCGAATGATGGTAATTTATGTCATGTATCAAGAAGAAAAACATAGTTATAACTAGTAGGAAGAAGTACAATACAAGAGGCTCACTAAATTCTAAAATTCGACATAGCTTTTTGAGATACAACCCAATCATCTACTAAATTATCCATCTTATGTCATTTGAGTAGTCATTCATCTATAAAATTGTGATTCCCTTTATCTAAAAATATAATTATGTAGTTTATCTGGGTAACCAATGGAATCTTGAATAATGTGTGAGATACAATTCATGTAGGTGACCACCGAGAGGTCTATAACTATCCATTCTATTTATATAACATTTTAATATAATGATATGATAACTTAATGTTACAACTAAAAAATCTAAAAGGGTTTCTTATAGTTTTAGAGAAAAAATCTAAAAGGGGTTTCTAGGTTAAATAAAAACTGATAGAAAAAAAAGATACACATCAAAATCAAAACATAAAACTGAAATATTAGATATATAACAATAAAAATAAGATAACGCTTAAGAAAATACCTAATTTGGGATGGTTTGGATGAAGATTCAGCAACTTGGATGTGGGAATCTAAGATTCCAACCGTTCGGATGGAGGAATTGAGATGAACCTAAGAGAGGTGATGTCCGAATGGGGGAGAGGTGCTCTGATTGTAGGGGAGAGGTGTTTTCTGAATTGGGGAGAGGTACTCGATCACGGGGGAGAGATGAATTAGGGTTATGTCCAAATGGGGGAGAGGAGAAGGGCCATGCAAGGATATTGGGGAAAACATTTACCAATGGTTTTTAAGAACCATTGGTAAAGGGGGTGGGAATTTGGACCCCTTTACCAATGATTCACTAGAAACATTGGTAAAGGGTGTCATGCACCCAATTTTACCAATGGTTTAAGCATACCGTTGGTAAAAATCATATATACCAACGATTTAAGAAAACCATTGGTATATAATAGTTGAAGAAAACCCATATTCCAGTAGTGGTTAGGTTGGGCAATGAAGTGGGAAACATAGGTTGCTTTAAATTAGGAAAATAAAAATGAAATCACCTAAGAGAGTGGATTGAATTAAATAATGAAACACAAAATTTTTCTAAAGAAATCATTGAATGAATATTATTTGATCCATTGATGTTTCTAGGGAAAGATTGAATTTATTTTTTATATATGAAATTTTCATTCAATTGTTTATGAGGTATTGAATCATTGAGATAAGTCATAAATACCATTCGATGATTGAATCCATAACCAATTTCAAGGCTAATAAAAAAAATAAAAAAGATTAACACATTCATGATCACTCTAATGAATTTGATTGTACATCGCTCAAAATATTTCATTGTTAATTTTAGTGAAAATAAATAATAAAACATATAATAGATAATAAATCTCAAACCATAGAAATAATTTATGTTATTAAGAACATCAAAAAACATTCAAACCACCCCATTAAACTCCCTAGGATCAATAAATAAAAGGATATCCCTACATTGATGATATAATATCAATGAAATCGGGATGTTGACTTAATGAATATGGATTTATGAACAAAAAAATTGATATAATTATCACTTCAACATACTCTGATGAATTTCACAAGATATGATTTTAATAACCTCACAAACTATTGAAAATGAATCAATGTGATATTTAAAAGAATAAAATAAGATAATAATAATAAGTGTGTTTATTATGAAATGAATTTGAATGAAAAAACATACATGGAATAAATGAAGGTGTGATTAAAAAATTAAAGTAGGAAATTACAATTAATGAAAAAATGGAACATGAAAAGAAAATAATAAATGAAGAATAATAATAAAAATAATAATAAAATGGTTATTATTAATAAACTATTGTGATTGATAGATCTGATATGGGAATAAATGAATAAGAAATTACAAACTTAGAGAGAATCATTATAACCGAAAGAAAAAATATGGATCTAATTACCTTCAACACAAACTCAATATATATGCATATAAGGTTCCTTGGGTAAACCCGCCATCAATCCATTCCATCCCCATAAATTATGAGAGTGAAAAGTATAGAGATAAGTAAATGGAATTTGACATGGCAATGAGGACAAGGAAAAAGGACTAGATTCATCCACTATTTGGAGATCAGAATTAGTCATTTATGATGGAAAATAATGAAGTGTTCATTGAAGATAAATGTATCCATCAATGTGTTCTCAAATATATGTTAAAATTTCTATCCAACTGGTTAATCCATTCGAATTTTATGCGCAATTTTGTAGTATGATTTATGGGACTTAAAATATAGCCCATAAATTAAATGTCATCATCAGACCACTAGATAACCTTGAAAACATAATAATTAACTCTGAACATATTTAAATTATTTTATCCCCAAAATTGATTCTTTATAAAGTTAAAATCTGAGCGTAATTTTCATTTTATATTTTCCCCCACTTTTATTTCATGGGCCTAATCCCTATTGAACTTTGTAAAAAAAATTTCATTCATTCTAAAAGATCTCCATATTCCTTTGGGATTCATCCATAAATCCTAAAAAAAATATTATAGTCAATGTGATAAATCATATACAAAAATATAAAATTAACATATTTCAAATAATGTATTTCACACATGGCTAATTATTTGGTCCCAATTTGACAATTTAAACATGAATTTCCTATTGATGTGAAATGATGTTCAATTTTTGAATTAGAATAATTTTTTATGAAAATTTAAACCCATAAATATTAAGATATTATCAATGATTATTATCCACATTTACTGGAGAGTAACACTCTCTAACTTGACTTTTTCTAGTTCCCATCAAAAAGATTATAAAAATATGAAATTTAATACCTTTTTCTCCAAAAAAATTAACCATAAAATTCTCACAAAAAAATATTATTCCAAAAATCCCTGAAACCTATCAAAATAATATCATAGAATCCAGGTTCAAAATCCCATCACAAGCCCAATCCCATTGCTTTTTCCAAATAGTCATTGCATTTCATCAAATTTTAGTTAATAATTAGGATGTTTCGTGCCTCACAAAAGACATGGGGCCCATTTTTATGTTCAAAGAAGAAAAATTAAAGCATTATTTGGGAAAAAATTAATCTTTGAGATGAGTGTCCATTCTTTTTTACTTATTGTGGTTGTTTTTTTATGTAAACCATGAATGATATGAAAAGACTTACTCTAGGAAATACAAGTATGGAGTCAATATCTCCAAGTGTCGAACACAAAACATATTTTCAATTCCATCATCTAAAATAGAGATTTAAAGCACATATATAGTCAAGGAAACAATGGAGTCTTGATCCCCATGTGTTTTATGTCACACACATTGACAAAACGTTTCTATATGTTGATTTTTTCATTTTTTGGATACTAAAATTAAAAAAAATGTTCCTTTAACCCTATTATATGATTAAACATAGAAAAGAAATCAAATATACACCCAAAATCCGAATGATGTGAATTGAGGTATATTGATTAAATGGATGATAATTTAAATTCTGAAAATTACATATGACAAATAAATGTTCAGTAAACTATTCTCATGAACATAAACATTCATTAAAAGTATAATCAATGAATTCATGAATATTTTATATTTAACATTCATGTTTCAAAATTCACATTAACAGATGAATTTTTTTTGGAATTATAATTTATATAATAAAACCCCAATTTTATTTTTTAAATCCCTGATTATAAATCTTCAAATATAGAATGTATCTAAACATGGATTTGAATGAGAATAAAAGTGAGACATTTGAATTATAAAGAAATAAGGAAGATGTGATTTTTTATTAAATATTCTAATAAAACCATCAGATTTGATGTTGATGAAAATTCTACAAGAAATTGATCCTAGGGGACTCATGTCATGTATAGACTCCTTGGGGATGATTGATGGTTAGGTTTGAACATTAGAATCCATGTGTCTTATTTGGAAATATAAAAATACATCAGCAACTAAAACTCAAATAAATTAGATATTAGATAACCTTAAAAACCCCAAAGTGGATCCATTAATAAAAAATAAATAATTTAATAAAATAAAAATAATGAAAAAGTTTGGTTACCTCCCAAAAAGTTATTATTTTAATGTCGTAAGATTTTCTTGAACTCCACAAATTATCCAATACCAAATCTCAAAATATTGACAACCCCAACATTATCCACTTCAATATGATTGTGATTGAGTCTCCATTGTGGTTGTTAGGATGGTATTAAATTGATTCAAGAAAAATAAAATCGGTCTTAGTGAATGGGATAATACAATGAATATCAATAAGGGACTATCCAATTGTTCTTTTAATCACACTAATGTCATTAAAGATTATTTTGACTTTATTAGGATCAAGAGGGGATTATATAGTGATTTTTTTTGATTATCCACTATGATGGAATAATTGATAGTGGTTTTATGGAACAATAATTAAATCTCAAGTTAGATAACACATTTAGACACAATTATGGTCTAAAAATTAACCACATTTTCATTTTCAAAATTTGTCAACAAAATTGATTCCTATTGAATTGAAGTTTCAAACCACAAATTTTCTAGATGAGTTCTAAATTTGGGTATATAATTTAATATTGATATTTATTTCAAGGGTTTGGTGATTTTTGTTTCTAAAAAATCATCATTTGATTAATATTTAGGACATTCAATCCATTATGTCAAGTGATTACAAAAATTAATTTTCTCCTGATTTAAATACACTTCAACAATTCCTTGATATTCATCATCTATCCCAAATCCAAATGTTTAATCAATTTTAATTTTATGAGATTTTTGTGGGAGAAAATATTCATCACATAACTATATAGAAGGGATATTTAGTTTAGGGATGGGTTCCTCACATGTTTTAATGCTTTGAAGTTCTAATTTCTAACATTAAACCTTATAATTCATTATCTCAATTTTTGAACAACAATTCTAATGTAATTGTTGTGGATTATTTCGGACAAGGGGTTGAGTATCATGGATTTGACAATGATTTATCTCTTCAATTGTCCTTGATATATAAGTAAATTGAACCTTTAAAATATCATTGTTCAAATCATTGTACATGTCATCGGGCATGGGGTATTAAATCTTGTTTCGATCAAATAAATTTCAAAAAAATTCTGATAATCAATATTGATTCTCCATTTAATTCCAGATTGGGTACCTCATGGGGTATTTTTTATGATAATCCCATATAGTTTTAGAGAATGATGAGTTTTTATTCTATAAGATCACACAAATTGAAAGGGTAAAATTTAAAAGAAATTGTGGTGAAAATAGATAAGTTCAGGGAAAATAGATGATGAGGGTTTAAGATAACTTTCTTGGGTCCCTGACAACGGTTCCAAAATTTTGGCTATTCCCAAATGAACCATACTATTTGAAGTAGTCATTATGGTACATGTAGGGATCGAATCCATAAGGAAAGAATAAGTATCCTTGAGACAATAATATTTTTTATAGATTTGATATGAGGTGGAGAACTATTGTGTTGATTTATTTTAATTATTATTTTTTAATTTAGTGAAAAAATAAAAAACCACATAATGACTTGAACGAGAAAAATTAATTATGTTGAGTCTATCCTAGATTGTCACTAGGATGCATTGGATGTATTTTTTCATAGAATGTTGAAGATCGCTAATTCATGATGTTTCGAAAAAATGATAAAATTACCCGACATCATTCACAAATTTAATCACTAAAATTTTCACAGATAATCACCAATGAACATAGACGACCACTTATATGATCACTATAAATAATTGGATCATACTAGCACTTAGAATTTTCAATTTTTACTGTTTTCAAAGATGAATAATAAACCAACTCATCAAATCAAAGTTATTAAATAAAGAATTTATATTAAAGAACATGAAATGTCATTCAATCCTCCCCCATGAAACTCCCTATTATTGACCCATAAATTTTTAGCCATCCATTGATTCTGTTTTATCAATAGAAGTGGGAAATAGACTTAATGAAGCATGATTGACTAAGAAAAACATTAAAATATTGATAACTCCAAATTTAAGATATGAACGTAAAAAATAATTTCTGAATAACCTCAATACATATGGAAAATTAATCAAATTAGTATTTGATAGAATAAAATAAGAGATGAGGGAAAAACATTTATTAATTATTGAGCATGAACGAAAAATATAGATGAAAAAATAAAGGTGTGATTACAAAATAAAAGCAGGAAATTACAATTGAAATAAAAAAATTTGATCTTAATAAGAAATTGAGAAACTAATAATATTGACAAGAATATGAAAAAGAACATTAACAAATCAGCTAATGTGATTGCAAAAATTTAAATCGAAAAAATGGACAGGAAATTACAAAATAAGAGAGAAACATTAGAATTGAAAAGGAAAAAATGTATCCAATTACGTTCCACTGTAGAAACATATATTGTCATATAATGTTCCTCAAATCAAGTCCCCATAAATACATTCCATTCCCATAAATTAGAAGAGTCACTATGAGGGATACAAATCAAAGGAAATTTGTTGTTGCATTTTTTATCAGAAATTATGTCATGATTCATCCCCATATTGGATGTCTGAATTTTACTTTGTAGATGAATGAATATAAAGTTTCTATATGAGATAAATATCTTATTAAAATTTTCCTTTAATAAAATTAATAGTTTTAGAACAATTTTAATATTTATTTAGATTTTATGCTAAATGTTATTGTTTATTTTTTTGGGCCTTCTTAGCATGAACACAAATTAAATTTCAACTTCATCTCCATTGATCACCATGAAAAAATTATAATTAGTTATATTCACAATTGAGTGAAATTACCCCTAAATTTTTTTATTTATATATATAATATTTTACCTTCATTGGTTTTGTATTTTGGCCTCAATTTTGTTTGATGGGGCCAAGCCCCATTATGCTTTGACCAGTAATTCTTATATATATGGCCAAAATTATTCATCTTCATTTAGTATTCATCCATCGATGAAAAAAAAATTCTAATAATAGTGATAAATAATATCCAAAAACATAAAATTAAAATTATAAACAAAATTTATTACAAAAATAGTCGACATTTGGGACATAACAAATATTTGAGACATGAATTTCCCATTAATGTTAAATGAAGTTAAATTTGTTAATTGGAATATAATTGTTGTCTACGAAAATTGATACACATAAATATTGAGATATTATCAGTTTATATAATCCATATTCAATGGATAAACAATTACATTATGATTATTTATCTATATAAAGGCAGGTGGTGAGATCTTTTAGTGCCTTAGAGGATATCTATGAGATTTTGTGGCAGTTCAAGGATTATAAAAAACATTTATGGAAAACATATTTCATGGTGTTTTGAAATGTACATTGATTTTTGTTAGTCACTATGAATCATGAAAAAAATGCATTTATGGGTTCAAAAACTCTTATATAATCATAATAACGAGAGAAATTTTACCTTTGTATAATAGATATAGCTAGATACTACTCCAAATCTTGAAGAGTTGTCATCGATATTAATATACATTTTTCAACGACCATTAACTGAGTATCCCAAAGAAATTGGTAACATTTCATCACTTTAACTATATACAAGGAAACATATCTTGAAATAAAAATTTTATTAGTAGTCATTGAAAAAATGATATATAAAAAATCACACAATACATTTTAAAATATAAATTAAAAAACATTGTGAATATAAATATTCATCATCCCTGGAATCCATTATGGATTAATTATTTATATCTAGAATAATAGAAACAACAAATGGTTAGTTAATAATATCATTATGAGTTATGTAAATCATAATCAATCATGGATTTATAGGGAATAATTAAAATGCAAAGGTAAATATTCGAAAACACATTTAATTTGATCAACTGCAATATCACTATGAATTATATTGTAGGAATAAATTATGGTTAAATTTCTCCATATAAATAATCACATGAGTTTAAAACTAATCAATGGATATCATAACTATTAAAACAATCACATTAAAATCAATAATTAATCTCATAATTATGGAGTAAATAATGCTATACATCAATGGATACATTCAAGGACTCAATCCTTGAGATCTTACTTAAATGGTTAAGGCCTCATCCAAATACAGAAACTTGTTTTTCACATGATCCATATCAATTCATCATGGTGATATTTAATTCAATTACACACCTATAACATAATAATTCCTATAAATTAATAAAATTAATAAATAAAAAAGCATAATAAAAATTAGATAAACATAATTAAATATATATATTAGATGATCTAGTATATGAAATTTCAAAACCATCACTGGTAAAACTATTCCTAAAAACATCTTCAAAAGATAAAGGATATAATCATCAAAATATATCCCCAGGGAATAATTAAAGGTTTTTTATTGATAATGAATATTTTTCGTATATGAAAGATATAAAAAACTCATGAAGAAAATAAGCATTTAAAATTGAAATTTACTTGAATAAAATAATAAAATTCTAGTGTATTTGGAAAATTATTTGTTTTGAAAATAACCATCTATATTTTTTTAGAAATCATCAATTAATTTAGTGTTCACTATGGATGAAAAATTCCATTAATGTCAAAAATGTTAAATCAATTATTCTATTCAAAATTTCATATGGAAGAAAATAATAGGTAAAACTAATTATATTAAATAATTAGTGAAATGTTAAAAATATTTTTAAAAATATTTTTATGAAAAAATGTATTTAGAATTAAATATTATAATATCTAGAAAAAATGAAAGGATATGAATAATTTTTTTTGAATAATATGGAATGGTCAAGAAAATCCCTCATCAGATACTTACAAATAAATAATGACATATTATAATCATGTTGTGAAATAAATCATTTCCACTTTGGTAATCCATGAATCATATATCCCATTAAAGTCTTAACATAAAATGGACAATTTTATACCATGAATATAAAAATATTCATTACACAAAATATCTAAGTGGTTGTATATAAACCTTTTAAAAATAAATGGGTGCATAATGAAAAATATGTTTCAATGGAGTTTATAATGAGATTAAAACTCATACAAATATCATATTATTGAAGTGAAAATTAAATCAATAAATTCATAATTTCATCAAATTCAAGAAAAAAAATTAAATAAAGTATTAAATAATTAAAATTAATTACATTCAAAGTCATATAATATGAAAGAACATTAATATGTAATATAACATATGTAGAATAAATTGAGTAATAAAACGCCATACCACATGGTAAATTTTATATCAATCACCGTTTATAAAAGAATTTGAATTGAAACTAAAAATACTAATAATTTTGAATGATTTGTGAAGAAATACATAATAGGGGCGGTATATATAAAATATGAGATAAATTTTTCCATAACAATAAGGGATTCCATGATTATAAAAATTTAGGTTGAATCACATACAATGATCGTACTACTGAAATGATAATTATTCAATGAATTGGACATTTGTATCAAATTTATATCCACATTAAACAATATGAAATAAAATAAATATCATCAAAATTAATTTTACACTTAATTTTAGAATAAAAAATATATATAATATGTCATAAAACCCAATGAGAAAAAATTGAGTTATAAAACCCCTTACCAAATTGTAAAATTTGATTCAATTCTCCATACTTGAAATATTTCAAATTGAAACATAAAATACTATGAATTATGATGTATTAATGATAATAAATGTTAAATGGGTAACATATACTACATATTAACAAAATTATGTTCATAAAATGTAAATATTACTTAATTAAAGGAAATTGAGACAAAATACATTATAGATATTATATCATTGATGTGAAAATAAATAAATGAATTCATTATGTGAATGAACTTGAAATAAAAATAAATAAAGATTATAAACATGATAATATAATAACATTTTATTACAATAATTATATTATAAAATCCAAGAGAATTATGATGTAACATAATACAATGAATGGAAATAACGTTTCGAAATGAAAAAACCCTTAGTATATTTCATGAAAAATCACCTCAGATGAAAATATATTAATTGAAACTAATAAAATAATTAGTTTTTTTACATAATACAGAGTTAAAATATAAAATTTAAGGATATAAACAATATAAAATAAAATTTTTCAAAATATTCAAATATTCCTCAATGAATTGAAATTGAGATGGGATCTCTTACCTTAGGTTCTACATCCTTGGTAGTGTCTTAACATAATTTATAATAAATATAAATTATTTATATATATATATATATATCAAAACCATAATCATATATATCATACCATATATTATATACCTAAAATATTTTATCACATGTATATTAATAATTCTTTGTTAAAATTAATATTTCGTGTAATAACATCTTCATTTTTCATTTATTTTTTGGTTTGGTGGTTTGGTCCTTATATATTGATATGGGTTACTTCATATAAATAGTTTTTATTACGATATAATTATCATAAATATTCATTATATATGTATTCAGAGTCATCTATAATAGTTATATATTTTAAAAAATGAATTACACCAATCATGGAGATGGTATGTCATATGTTCACATGAAAACATTTTTAATGTTTTGAATAATATAAATAATGAATGGTAGATAAATATTCCCCTTAAATCATTTTTATCCTTTTATGGTACATTTTATTGTAATTAATGGGTTATTAGAAACATTATTTAATCATAAGGTAAGAACAAACCCAATGGTCATGGAATTTTTTTAAAACCTAACTCTCACATTATGAAACAACATTCAATAAACATTGGAAATTGTCATGATCAGTGAAAAAAATATATTTAAACCAATCAATAACCTTAATCATAATGGTAATGAAAAAAATAATCATTTAAGTGACAAAATTAAATAACAACTATAAAACCCCAACATAAATTTCAAAAATAAAAAAAAAATAACAGATACATTCAATCCTGTTCCATCATGCAGTTTATGGCACAATGAAATCACCCATAATTCAATCCATGAGATGATTATGAGAATAATGAATAAAACTCTATATAAAGGCAATTTTAGGGTTACAATTTCACTCTTGTACCATCTCATGTCATCCCTCAATCAAGATATTTTCAAAGTGATGAACTAAGGATAAAAAATATTATTAGTTAGAGAATCCTTTTCAATTAGAATATTTAATTTTTTATTTAATAACATGCATTACATGTGTATGTTTAAACAATGTTTAATAAAATGTGTTTGTGGGATCTCTCAAATCTGTCTTTATCTCATACATCATGATGTTTATTTTATATGCACCATGTAATGGATTTTTATAATGTGTATTCATTCATCAAATTCAATTTATAATGGCATATTCTACCTTGATGACTTCTCACCTTGTATATTTGTTACATGGTATGTTAAATTCTTCCTCTAGTTTTTCAGAATGATCCACCTTTATCAAATGTTGTTAGTCAACATAAAAAAATATGATGTCGCAAAACAAGAAAATATAAGTGGCTTAATGTGTCTTCCGGTAATTTTATCAAGTGTCTATTTTATCCTTCCATAAAATAGAAACATGTCAAATAGTCCCTGAAATGGAAGGATAAATAATTAATATATAAATAAATATATATAAACACCCTAAAATACATGCATGATATACATTAATCTGGGATGTTTCGTTCAACATTGACTTAGTTTCCAGTTATAATACTCTTTATAAAATCCCATATCAAATGGCTCAAGTAAAAAATGTAAAATTAAAAATATTTGTTGAAAGAATGTAATTACAAAGGACTAATTAATAGTGTGATGTCAACATGGGTTGATCCAATTTTTTTTGAAAAAAATTGTTTAATGAGTATTTTCATTGTTTATTGATCCTTGAATAATTGAACAGTTAAAAATAATTATCATTTTACTCAAATAAACGAATTTTTTTAACAAAATTCAAGGGATTAGTATTTTTCAAAGGTTGTTCTATGGTTCAAGTACCATCATTTGAAGATGATGGTGGATGAAATTATTAAAGAAATGTATCCTACTAGATAATGGAAATATGTGTTTGAAATTATTCACTTTTTTTAATGAACCAGTTGAATTTATGGATATTATAAGTAGATTTCTCCCTGACTATTAAGATAAACAAATGGGTGTACATACAAATTATATATTTGTGTGATTTAATATACATGTTGAAAATTAATGAAACTTGAGGATTGTTTTACACTCCTTATCAGAAAAAGATATTATATGTCAAAATTTTCAAGTATTTTTTTTATTGAAAAACAATTCATTACATTAACACATTTTTTTTATAAAATCATATAACTCATGATGGAAAAAATAAAATAAATTTTATAATGAATTGGAAATCCCTACAAATGACGTCAAAATTAATATTTTTCTTAGAGTATTTTCATACAAATAGTTTTTGTTTTAAACCATAATTAGGTTATATATCCCACTAACTATGTAATGATAATAAAGAGTTCAATTAGTCAAGGTAAATGAATATGATGTTTTATAATTTAATACTGAGAATAATAAGAATATTTTAACATTATTAAGGTAAAAAATATTTATCTAGGGTTTAAAAAATAAATTAATATTTTAAAATAACAGAAAAAATTGTTTAAATTATATTTTCTAGAAATATATTTAATTAATATCATCTAATTATTGATTATGGTCAATTTTTTTAATTTTTTTTCTAATGGAAATATGGGTATCACATTATTTTCAAACAAAATCAAGTGTTGTATCCCCTACATCTAAAAGGTTTCTAAATATCCTCTTTACTTCACACAAGAAAAGACTTTTAGTTTAGACAAAAAATTAGATTCTTTAATTCCCAACCCATATATTATATGCCTTTTACTGAAGATGGAAAGTATAACAATCTGTAAATTTTTCAGGTCTATATGCTTTATTTTAAAAAAAAAATTTAATTTTTTTTAATATATGTATTACTATGATTTTTTTGAAAATATTTTGTTTTAGAGTGGGATATATTTTTTATGAAAATGAATACATTGAACTCAAATCATAAATTGAAAACTAAATGTTTTATACATAATCATAGAATAATGGGTTTCATTATTTTTTTTATTTACTTTTCTGATCTCATTATTCTTATAAAACTGTTCAAAAAAACCATAGGGGTTAAAAATGAGTTAGGTAAAATAATAATTCATCTTTAAATTCCAGATTATTTTTCATGATAAGAAAATATGTTTTATTTGAAAAGACTTATATTATAGAATAATGGATAAAAATCATAATATTGCACTTCAAAATATATTTGTTATTTTATGTAAGTGAAACATCCTAATTCTCTAGAACTCAGTTAAAAAAATTATCTTTGGGATAAGAAATTGATTTATAGTATAAAGATAAAAGATTATGTAGTGATTATGGATAGGTCCTTATAATTGGATATATAGAAAACGTTTATATAATATTAGAGGATCAAATAATATTTTATATAAAGATATATAAAATATTACATTATGATTATGTTGAAATGATGTAGAATTTCTGCATTAACTTGTTTCTTCTTGTAAACTATGTGTCTGTGGAATGGTTTTCTAAGATAAAAATTTTAATCTGAAGTAGAAAGTCACTTTGGAGATGATACCCTTCCAAATAAATATACTGACATGGTTGGAATTGGAAATATAGAGATTCTGGGATTTATTTATATTAGAAAAATACTATAAATCATGTTTTTATCCATTCTATAGAGAAACCTGACATATCTCAAAAGAAGATGTCAAAATTGGGGAATTTTATATAATAGCACAATCCTGCATTTAGTGGGTCTTTATACCCATTAGGGGCTGAAGGATGTAATAGCATCTTAGAAAAAATTGTTGATGTCATGGGATGTTTGAATCATTAAATGGTGATTTTTTTCTATTTATAGATTTAAAGGTGAATCTAAATAGTGGAATTCAATGGTCAAAAATATAATGAAAATAAAGGGTATTGATTCCTTATAATTTGTTGAATTTAATAATAATATTTTTTAAAATAATCTATGTCTTGTTGTCTTAGGATTGGAAAATAATTTTCGGAATTGTTGAAAAATGAATAATGCATGCTATATTCATTAAAACAAATTGACCAGATAGTAATAGTAGTACTCTAATTTTAATTAAGACATGAGACTTAAATTAATCAGTTTTACTTGGGATTATTGAAAATATATCAAAGGGAATATGGTCATATGAATTAAAACAATAAGATAAAGTTATTCAACATTTATATATTGTAGAAATACAGTCTGTAAGAGACCATTAATTCTATGAAAATAACAATAAAATATATTAAGGAAGGAAATGGTATGAATGAATCAATTAATTATATAGGTAATAAAAACATGTTCCAATATTGGGATTAGTGTTTTAATAGACCCCTAAAAAATTTATTATAATGTTTAGGATGCCATTTATATGTGGTAATATTAGTCATGTGTCTTGTCAATGGAAATAAAATGATCATTCAAGAAATTAAAATCTAATATTTTACTTTCTAAATGGTAGTGAATAGGTGAATTAGGCCATTATATGTCTGATTCTAGTCACTTGAGGTGGAAATTTGCAAGAAAGAAAGAAAAAGAGAGTCAAAAAATATTTTTTTACTTCTATGGGTGTTATTGAGAAAATATATAATGTGTTTATATCTATCGTTCTAGTATATTAAAATAATTCCCATACTCTATTCACATTTGAACTTTCAAATTCCATAATTTTTAACATATTTTCATGAGATATTAACTCATTAATAGAAGATAAAACGTTTGAGTAAAACTCATTGTTGAAATATTAATGAAATAAATATTAATATGGGCATTTATTTTTAGTATTACTAGAATTGAAATTCTTATAAATATAGTTAAAAATTCCATAATGTAGATTCATTCTATTCATTTTAATGTATACACATTTATTTTATTATGATATGATTGATTTAAAATAAAATAAACATTTATTCAATCATTTTTTACTTTTGATAACATACCAAAAACAAATAAAATTGTTTAGATATGGAAATGAACATGACCTATATAATGATGTTAAAAATAATGAATCTATTCAAACTAGTGATGATATAGTAGTGAATGAATGATTTGATATTTCTTCTAGAAGATTTTAATAGTTTTAGTCATAATAAGGAGTTATAGCCCCATGTGTTTCATTAATCCCTACCCATTACATAATTTATAAATTTATAACACAAATCAACCAGACCAATATATTATATTGTATTATAGAATATGATATTCTGTGGTCAAACCCACTATGATAGGATTGTATAAAATAATAATTTAATACATTAGAATAATACTAATAATAATTTTTATAAATTGAATCAGAAATATTGACCTTGTTATTAGCGATGAACATGGGAGAAGAATATAGAAAACATTGTTGAGATCTAATGAATATATGTTCATGGGATTAAATAGCATGAAATAAATCACTAACTACCCTGAAGTCATCATATTCAGTTTCCAGCAACCATAGTGGTCGTGGTAAATGATCTATATCCAATCATATCATCTTCTAATGGATATGAACATTGGATTACAACTAATGGGTAACTAGATGGCATATTGAATCATATGGTTGAATAACACTAATGGTCATGACATAAGCCTAAACCCTAGATCTAACATTAAGAAATGAAATTTAATTAACATAATGAATTTTCATGGTCAAATACATATAGAAATTATACTCACTTCCTAACCCTACTAAAAATGGTCATGTAAAAAGGAATCATGGAAGGAATAATATTGAAGGACCAATATGAAATCCCAATATAAATTTTAATTATGAATAAAACACCATATACATTCAATCCTCATTCATCACATTATTCAAGGAACAAAGATATAACCCCCAAATTTTATACAAGTGGTTTTGATTGGAAGAATAAATAGAAACCTACATAAAAGAAGTAGTTAGGATCCCACATCACCATTCAGTCATCTCACATCGTCCCTCCATCGGATTATTTTCTATGTGGCATCTAAAGGCTATTCAAATTGGCATTTATGTCAAAACCACAGCCATTGGAACATTTAATTTTCAATTTCCAAATATTTTAAAGCCATTTAAATCTAGATAAGATATAATGTGAGGTGTTAGTGGGATCTCTCAAGCCTTTCTATGTCTATACCATTAATGTAGTGTATCATGTACAAATCATATAATGAATTTTAAAAGAATTTATTCGTTTACCACATTCATTGTATAGTTGTGGATTCCTCCTCGATGAATTAACATAATGTATGTTTTTACACTATGTGTAAATGTGTTCTTTTTAGTTTTTCAAAATTTTCCTCCATTATGAGATCTCGTAATTGAATATTAAAATTCTACTGTGTGAATCTAAACAATGTGTAGTGTCTTTTAGTTAATTCGTAAAAATATGGTTGTATCATACTATAACATAAAAATAAATAGAAATTTTCCATTAATTTTCAATTATAATCATTAATGTATTAACAATAACATATTGAAACACCATAAAATCATGAATGAAATACACTTATCAAATACCCAACAATTGAATATAGAATTTTCACAAATGATGGAATATTGACATACTATAATGCATGCTTACACTACCATGATATAAATTCAATTTCAAGGAAAATATTTGATCTAATTGAAATTAAAATTCTTTATTATGAAACATATAACATTTATCATAGCATTATTTTTTTAAAAATACAAATCGACCATTTATTTTACTTTTACACTATTTAAATACCAAATCAATTTCATTCAACCATTTTCATTTTTATATTTGTTATTAATATACATGAAATTTTTATTTTACTTAACAGGATTTAATTTCATATGTCATCAATATATAAATTAATATAGTTACACAAATTCCTCCAAAATATATTACTTATTGTAGGATTTCAAGGAATATAGATTATCCTCCATGTAAATAAAAAGTCCAAAATACTCATGATGGAATTTCCATTTAGGATAAAATGACTTCGATGATTAGGGAAGGTAGGTCAATGATATAAAACAATTACGGATCAAAAAGGTGCTTTTCCTCTAACATAAATTTCATGATTTCCCAAAATGCTCACTGAATATCTCCTATTCACCAGTATCTCAGAGCATGCTCATAAAAAGAACAAATTCAACAAAAAAAGAACCCCCTTGATTATTATTTACTTATTTCTTTTCTTTTTTGAAATTTTTGTTGCAGATAAATTTCTCTACCACCACCGTACCTCAAATGATCTACTTATGAAACTAATTGTAATAGTTATTATAAGATCACCTTTTATATAAGGGTGATTTTTTAATTTCCATAAAAACAACACAATTTTTAATTTTTCCTTTTTTTATATTTCACAAGGGTTTCAAATAAATACAATGAATTTTACTTTTTAAAATAAAATAAAATTCCATCCCCCCCCACACTTATTCATTACAAAAAATACATACCTTTAGTAGTCTCTATTTCCACCACTCATATTTTTTTAACTATAAAATACATTTGTGTAAAGGTAATACTGATAAGATATGATTGTAACATCGATATTCATTTTCAGGGATCTTTATTTGTTATGCGGTTAATAAAATGCTATATTTTAAGCTGTGTATTAGGATAAGCGATATATTTTTTATCCTAAAACATATTAACTATTTCACTATTCATTCATAACTTTAATCAGATGCGAATAATATTATATAATAGAAAATGAATGTGTTTTACAAGAAATATAATATATAAATAATGGATAAAATTGGCTAATTTTATGTCTCGGGAATTATATGAATGGTTGGTATAATAATTCATTGAAATTAATAAAACTAGAAAACTCATTTATCAAAAATATAAAAAAATAAAATTGTGGCTAATAATAAAAAAAATTTCATTTACTAGAATCAACTACCTCTATTAAATCATGATTTCCCCAATACTAATCTATTTACTAATATACTAATTCATTTCCCTGTATTATAAATCAAAATTACTAAAAAATAAATTTAAATTCATTTCAAGATAATTTTCATATGTAGTTTATACCTCTGAGTCCAGTTGAGTAAACAATGAATCGGCTGTGGGAATACAATTTCAGTTACAGATATAAATAATTTAAATGCCGGGAATAAATTATATAAAAAATTGAAACGTTTACTCCACATGAAATCAATAATTCAATCATGGATAAAAACATTATTCCATAACTAGATTAAATATGTGTATTGATTACATGACATTTATTTTAATTATTTTATGGTTATAACGTGGTTTATGAAATATAAAGGTCTTTTAGATTTCCTTCCTTCTTCCTGATTATTTATTTTCCAGTAATTAATTATTAGACCAAAAAATGATTTTATGGTTTAGGAATATCTATTAATTCTAATATATAATAGTGGAACTTAAATAAAATAATAAAATAATAATAAATCCTAATAATGAATTAAATATAAAATCCTATAAGTGAGTAAATCTTTTGTTTCCTTGTAGAAGATGTTCTTTTAAAATGGTTTTTTTTGTCTATACCATGATTTTTTATTGGTGTCAAGTATACAGAAAAATTTATCCTGGTCACCCAATTATGAAATTGAAATCCATTGTGGCCATCTTAAATTCTCCTTATTTAAATTAGAATGGAACTTAGTGGTGTTGAACAGAGTCTAAATATTATCAATACTACCAAATGGATAACAAAATCTATCTAGACTCGATAAAATTGAAATTTTTTAACTTCTGGATTTATGTGATGTAATTTTATATTGGTTTTATTATGTTGTGAATTCTTGTACTTGGATTGTTCTATTGTTTCGCAATGTTTTTTTCCATATGTGTAGTCATCACACAGAGCATCTAGTTCTTCCACCACGTAATCCTATTACTTTGGATTCGATCCTTTTTTAAGGAATATTTGTAGAATATAAGAATCTGATGTAAAATTTTCTTTTTTTAATTCATGTTCAATTTTATATAATTTTAGTTTTCTCAGGTTTATATTATATCATTCATGTTATGTAGAATGTTTACCCTCTTCATCATCTTCTAAACATATAGTATAAAAAACATCATTATTACAATAAAAATAAACATACAAAGTTGTATATACCTTTTCATCCTTTAGCATTCTATATTTGAAATGATTATCCTTCTTGAACTATGGTTCCAATCTCTGAGGTGTTGTATATTCAATGATTTCTTATTATTATTAGTGCTTGTTGGATTGGTTTTTCAATGTTATATCCTAGCTAAGTATATGCACAGTATCATTTAGCTGGGATGATAACCTATCCGTCATAGTCATTTTCCCTTGTATCCCTAACAATAAAACAAAAAATAACCATTTCGGTAAAAACTATTAGAATAATTAAATTATTAAATTTTAGGCAAAAATTAGGAAACATAAATTATGACAAAATAATTTGACTAAATAATTTATCCAATATATTTTATTCTCTTTCATCAGAAGTAGTTCCATAAATTTTATACCCCCTTGTGTGTTATTAATTCACATTGGTTTTCCAAATTTATAAATTCATAAAACTAATAAAAAAATTACTAATATATGAGGTAATATAGGATATCCATGTCCATGATCAAACCCATAAATACAGAAACAGATAAATTATAAATTTAATAATGATGATCTAAACTAATTTCAATTAACACACATTGAATCAATTATTTTTAGTGTGTGAATGTTGATGACCATGGGAGAATAAATTAGAATAAGGGTGCATGGAATCAATGAATAATGGTTCCTGGGATGACATGATATTAAATAATTCATTATCAATCATGTATTAATTGGAATCAATTCTTACTATGCCTCTTCACCATGGTAAATTCTCTCTAACAAATTCTCCAATTTTCTCATTTCCAGTTACATCATATTTTTGTGAAAGGGTACATAGGAAACTCATTTAAAAATTGTGTACAAACAATCCCAATTTTCATGGAATATTTATAAAACCAAAAACTCACATTAAAAAACATCCATTAATAAACATAAGAAATGATCATGCTCAAAGAAATAAATAAATTAAACCCACTTCTTATCATTTTTCACAACATTCATGTAAAAAATGAATTAGTGAATGGATTGAATTGAAGAACTAATATGAAATAAAAAAAAATCAGTAAAATATAAAATTACAAATACATTGAATCTTATTTCAACAAGAACATTGTGGGATAATGAAATCACTCACCCATTATATCCGCACGAAGGTTCTAGATAGAATGAAAATAATCGATGGAATGATATTTATGGGGATCTAATATCATGATTCTATCATGTCATGTCATCCACACATCTAGTAACTTCCAATGTGGTGAACTAAGGACAAATAAATACACCTCTTTATCAAAACATTTTCCACTAACACATTTAATTTTCTATTTTATAATAGGTTCACAATTTGTATGTTTACATAATGTGTATTGTGTGGTGTCAGTGGGATCTCCCGAATCTATATCTATCTTATACATTCATCTTTTGTATTATAGACACATCGTGTAATGGATTTTCACAATTTGTATTCATTCAACAATTTCAATGAATATGTTCGGCTTCTCCCTTGATGAAATACAACCTTTTATGTTGGTTACAAGGAATGATAATGGATTCCACCTATTTTTCACCATTTTCATTCTTTATTTAATTTTTTAACTCAAATTAAAAAATATGATGTCGTACAATGAGCAAAGAGATGCAGTGTAAAGTGAATTATAGTTTATTATTTCACACTTTTATTTTATCCATACATAAAATAACAATCAATTCAAATAGTCGAGGAATTGGAATTATAATATATATATATATAAGAATAACATAAATTACCTGAATGAAACACATTTATCCAAGAGGTTAAGTTTAATAATGACTTTCTATCTAATTATAAAAGTATTTATAATCCCCCATATAGAAAAGCTCATGTAGAACATGTGTAATTAATAATTTTGATGAAATAATGTCATTATAAAGGATTTATTAATCCTATGATTTCAATATTGGGTGATCTATTATTATTTTTTAAATTAAATAGGCTTTTCATTGTTTATTGTGTCTTGAATAACATCACTATTAAAAATAAGTATCATTTTAGTCAGATATATGGTTTTTTTATCAACACCATAGGGCTCAAGAATTATTGAATGTTGTTTTGAGGTACGAGTAAAATCATCTAAAGATAATGGTTGATGAAATTATAAAGACAATGTTTTAAACTATAAGAATGAATTATGAGTTTGTAATTACAAAATTTGGGTTTTCTAATAAACCCATTGTAATTATGGATATTATTAAGAATTTTTTCCCAAAATATTTAGATAAACATATTGTTGTGCAAAAAAATAATATATCAGTATACTCTAAAGTTCATAAGGATAATGATTGAAGAGTGATGTTTTTTACAACATTGTAAGAAAATAAAATCTATGGTAAACTTTTCAAGAGTTATGTTTTTCGAAAAAAAAACTTCTTTCCACAAACTCATTGTTTATAATGATGAAAAATTTGATGTAACAACAAAAAATAATATTATTAGTGAATGTAAAATCCCAAAAAAATCATAAAAATTATTTTTTTTATAGAGTAGTATTTTAAAACATGTGGTTTTTTTAAAAAAAATTACTCTATTGTATATCCCACTAAGATAACCTGAAAATGTTTTAAATTCATCTTATAAAATGAAAAAGATTTTTTTATGAACATAAAATAATATTGTTGAATACTTTTGTTTTTTCCACATCTTATAAAATTTGAGAGATTATTAACTACAATAATGATTCATTAAAAGTAATTTGATGTGTTCTAAGGCATATTGATCAGGTAGTGTCTTCTGTTCAATGGAAATGTTACTTATATTAGTTAAATTAACCTACACATGATCTGGATTTATTATTTTTTTAAATTTATTTAATAATTTGAAGTCATCATTATTTAGAGTAATGTTTGAAATATATAATTATCATAAATATTTGAAATATGTCTTCACTTAAAAAATGAGACATGGAAAATAGATGGAATTGATCAATCATTAGAATTTCATTATTCATTACTCTCTTGACAATGAATAAAACATGGTTGATGATTTCTGTACAAAAACAATAAATCAACCATGTTACATTCAGTACATACCCCTATGGTTATTGATTTGATAAATCTCAGAATTAATTTTTTCGATATATGAATATACTATTTTATTATATTTCATTGTTGGATATATTTTCTGGAATAACTAATCAAGCTCAGTTGGAGAATCAAGTCTTGAAGAGGAAATGTAAAATTAATTAATTAATGTATTCCTCCTTAGAAGTTTTGGATGTAGGGATACCCTATTTTTTAAATTTCATTATTGTCAATATTTTCCATAATAATTAATCAAGCTCATATAGAAAAACATTTCTTGATGAGAAAATGTACAATTTATTAAGAAGTGGGCCTTGGGATTTTTAGTTGAAGACAGAGTTGTTGAGTGAAGCTTGTTGTTCTAAATTGTATGTTCATCCTAATATAACTATAATGTACTAATAATTTCAAGTGTATTATCGGTGGGATGACATGAATATTGATATTTTGAACTTTACCATGAATTTTTTTTCATCTCATTATGTATAAAAAGAATAAAAAATATCAATGGGAATGCTTAAACATTTTGTATTTCTGGAGTTGAAATGGGGAATTATAAAAATTTATTTCATGGTAGGATTTTCAAATATACCATGATGTATGAATATTATTATGGTTATCAGTGAAATATTAACTAAACCTATACATATAATTCTGATTCAATAAATTATGTCTTTTGATAGTCTTTATTGATTTTATCTTAAAGAGATAATAATTTTATCTAATGTTCTTCCCTCCATTGTATCTGAAAATCATCACAAATTTACATCTAATAATTAAAGGGACATTAAATGTTATAGGGTTTTGAATGAAATATAATTTCATCATTTCATCATAAAATCAATAGTTAGTATGAGAAGATTATTTCCTATATATGATATACTTTTTACTTGTTCAATGTCTTGTGAGGGAATCTTTGATTAAAATATTTCATTGATCGAGATCTCATATAATAAAACTTTTCATTTTAATAAGAATGTGGAACCATTTGATGGATTCTATGTAACTAGGGGTTAGAAACCATCTTATCTAGATGAATTATGAGAATTGAATTTGACTCCATAGATTCGGTAGATTAAATGGAAAATAAGGATGATTTATTTTTACTATATATGAGGATAGGTCTGAGTATACAGAGAGGATTTGAGGATAACTGGAGTAAACATCATTATATATTGAAATTTCTCATGTTTTTTGTAAATTATCTCAATGGAAAAGTGTTATATATTTAGTCAAAAAGTATAATTTATATCCATAATTGATTAAAAAATATGAAATTCCATATAATGTTCAATAATTTTTCTATTGAGTGGATTTTCCTCCCATTTTATCATTGGTTCAAAACATATTTCACGATACAATTTAAATTAAGTATGTTTCTAATTCAGCTAGTGTTTTGTGCAATAATGTAGTCAATTTAGAAGTTATTATTTATTATGAGGAATATAATAATCATATTCATGATCACATTTATTGTTTTTTGTGAAATATGGTGATTCAACTAGTTAATGTTTTATGGAAAACCCACATGGTTTAAGAAGTAACATGGGAATTTTAAAACTTCATGAGATAAAGATATCACTACTTTGAAAACCCTCAAGGTTTAAGAAGAAACATGGGAGTTTTAAAATTCCATGAGATAAAGATATCACTACTTTTTAAATATGAGGATAAAATCAGGATAAATTATTATAAAAATGGTGGAATAATTTCACAACTTAGGTACAGATAGAATATTTCATTTTCATTTTTATTAAAATGAATTTGATACTTACATTCAATAGAAAAATGTCATGTAATTTTTACATCAATAGGGGAATAGTTTTAGCTAAACTCTTTATCTCGTGTTTTTGTATTTAAATGTTAAATTTATAAATTTTAAGATTTTAATTTTATAAAATGAAATATTTTTTTAAACTACCATACCAAAATTAACTTATGATATAATTTAGATATTTTTTGAAAATATTAATTTTTCAGTGTATAGTAGAAAATACTGATTTTTGTAATGAAAATCGTCTATATTAATAATGTAATTTAAGCATCCCATTTAAATTTAAATTTTATTCCAAGTTTAATAATTTTTATTTATTCATACATAAATGAATTAATTTTATTTTTGTCATCATTATACTGGATATTAGTATATTTTTTTGTTTGAAGATTCATTTCTCTTAAAACCATTTTAAGGGGAATAGTGTTTATCAATTTTAATTTATTATATAAACCCCTAATATATTTTTAAAGAAATTTTAATTTACATAAATAATAAATTAAATTCATAACATAATTATTAATAATCACATATTTATTATAAAATAATATTTTTCTTGAGAAATTAATTTCATGAAACCCCAATTTTCCATCACGTCTATGGGTTTACATATAAAATACATACATCATATTATGTGATTTTAATTTTGAAATATTTATTTATTATTTTTTATGGGAATAAAAAATATTATATAATATTTTTAAATTTAATTTTCATGATTATTAGTGAAAATAGTACGAATATTTTATTTCGGTTAAGGTTAAAACTGATCTACTAGGGGTATGATATAATTATAATCATTAAAATGATCTAAAAACATCTCTAATTCAATTTTTTGGAAATATTTTTAACATATTTCATATTAATCTTGATAATAGACCATTTTGGTTCATTTTTTAATTTTAAATACATGGTTAGCATGATTTCATTTCATAAAAAAACTTGTCCTCACCCCTACATAGAAAAAATTTCCCATATCTTATACTCTGCACACCTCCAATGAATTTTATTTCAGAAAATAGCTTAAAATTTCTTACATTTCATACCATAAAATATTCTAGTGCCTTTTTGTGATCAATAATCCTATTTAAGAAATATTTTTGGTGAAAACATAAGTGGTTATCCAGGGAAGGGGTATCGATCATAACCGATAATTTTTGTGCAATTTATTCATCAATGTCAAATTAATATTCTTAAAAAATCATTAAATTACAACATTATATCCTTTATAATGATATTTTATTATGATAATGGAATAATATTTATCTATCTCATCTTCCATAATGTTGGAAACAAAGATGTTGTACGTCTCTGCAGTTGATTATTGCATCACAAATCGATACAACATAATTTCAATCACGTCTTATTATAGATTTGTATAATGATGGATGTAGAGAATATATATATGTATAATGTAGTTTTAACATAATTATACTTCTTGGATTATAATATCACATATACATTATTACATTCCATTTATTGGGGCTGTGATAATGTCACTCATGTATACTATAGACTATTTCCTCATGAATGGATGTGATTATGTTGTTTCAATAATGATTTATATTTGTAGTAATAGAGATATATTTAATGGATATAGGTGAAATATATGTCATAATTATTATAATAATCACATATTTACCACTCATAAAAGATAATATATAATTTCCATTCTTAAATCTCCACTAATGGAATAATTGAAAAGTTGTTCAGTCATACGTGTAAAATACCACCTCAATGAAATGATTTGTTTACTTATACATCAGCACATCATGTAAATGACAAGTAAAAATAAATTTAAATAATTACTATTATATTTAAAATATTATATTCATTGTTAGTAATAAAATAATATTATCTTTTATCCATATTTAACATTGAAAATTAGAAATGGTATTAATGTGCCCTTTAGAACAACCATCTTCAAGATTGTAACATTGTTAACTTGTCAAAAAATATTTTATTAATAATACACTACATTTGTTAAAATTGTATTTTAAATATTGAAACTTTTTATGTTTATTGTATGGTACTTTTTTAAAAATATTCCTTTAAATTTCCATTGATTATATTTTCCTTCCTTGTCTATATTTTTAAATACTTATTTTATAGATTCATTTTAATGGACATATTTTTTTTAAATAATATTTATTTCTCTTTTTAATTTTATTAATTTTTTTAAAAAATAATATATTTATATTTTTTTGTATCGTACTTATTTTACATTCATTAAAATATATTAATGTAGTATTTAATTTAATGTATAGGAAGATAACAAATGTTCCCACCAATGAAAGTATTATTTTATTTTTTGATTCCGTAACAAGAAATTATATTTTCTTCCAAAATAAAAAACATATTTAAATTTTTTTATATTTTTTGTTATTAAATTTTGTTTTTTCTGTGGATTGTATGTTTTAAAATACTTAAATTTTTTCTTATGGTTTCAATGAATATTTTTTTTATTGAAGTGTAAAATTGAAATATGTTATGTTTTCTGATTATGTTATGGTTTTTGGAAATTATTTAAGATGATTGCAGGTATTGTTATAATTAACAAATGATTTATTTTTTGTTAAATCAAGTATTGGTGGTTTATTTATAACCCATTGATTGGTGGTTAAGAAATAAAAAAAGGATGTGTGGGCGTGTGATGGCCCTAAATAGATTTGTGTATAAAGCTCAACCGTATTGTTAATTCATATATAAGTGTGATATGAATAATTTTTTCCTAATATTCCTACGTGTTTTATTATTTATTTATATGGGATTTTAATATAAAATTTAATATTTCAATAGAAATATTAGAATGAGATTATTTTCAAAAATAATTTTTTGAATCATTTTATGGGCGAAAAGTATAATGTTTTGAATATGATTTCATGACATTAAAATATATTTAATGAATCATTTTTATGATTATTTTTCATTTATTATTTATTATGAAATATTATTTTCAGAATATTTGGGATGATATGTTGATATACCATGTAATAATATTTTTATTTTGAGCCCATATACTACATGGAATAGTAAAATGTTTAAAATAAATCAAGGAATACCTATTATTTATTTATATATACAATAATTATTTTTTTTGTTCTTATACCATGACAAAAAATTATTTTCATATCATTTAAGGATGGTTAGTGAAAAATATAAGAGTGAAAGATGACAATTGCAAATAATTTTCAGGAAAATAATTTTTTTTTAAAAAAAATAAATATTGCGAAAATGTATTTTGATAGAAATATTCAAAATTCATATGAGTGTTTTTGTGATTTAATATTTATGTACACATTAAATAAAACTCTAATAAAAAAATATTTTAAGGAATTGAAAGTGATTTATTATCTTTAAAAATATAATATATAATGTCGGAGGGCCGACCCATTCAACTACTTTGTTGAGAAATGATGCAATAGAAAGAAGATGCGTTGTGTTAGTTGTTTTGGACCGTTAGAAGTTAAATAATATCATATTTAAAATGACTATTATGATCCATAAAATTATTATTATTGACATCATACAATAACCATTAATATTTGTATATTAATGATTTTTATAAATCCAATGAACACATACAAAGGAAGTGGTAGCCTTAACCAGTAGGATCATACTTTATGATGCCTATTTATCAGAGCTGTTGAAGGAGATAAAATCTCTATGAATTGACTTTTTCCATTACCAAGAAGATATTAAACCACCAAATCATAATAAAATCCATTTATTAGATAATTAGAACCTCATTTATATCACTTCCCAAACCTTGTTCACCAAAAAACCCCACAAAACACTAATAATTTCACCCCTTACCCTATAAAATACACTGGTGTCAAAAGGGGTTATGTATGTAGTACCTAAATGTATAGTTTTTTTATAAAATATAAATCATATATCTTTCAATTTATTATTAATTCTATACTAATTGATTAAGATTTTGATAAAAATTATATTTTGACATGATGAAACATAATATTTATTTTGAACAAATATATACATTCAACAAAGACACAATTTTTTATGTATTAAACATGTTTTCAAATTACTTATATTTTAATAAAATATTGTTGTAAAATAATATTTATTATATATAATTTAAAATATAATAATATGATGTAAAATGTAATTATTACAAGGTTTATAATAAGTTTTTTATTAAAAAACCAATAGTTTTCAATAAAAATGATTTTTAATATAAACATTTATAATCTAATATTTGTATAATTTTTTTAATAAAATTAATATTTTTTTTGAAATTATCCGACATAGTTTTTCCAACATTTATTTTTTCATAATTTTCTGAGTGTGTCAAATTTTTGGGTATTAATTATAAACATTATAATAATATTTATCTCTTACGTATGAATTATTTTTATTTAATTATATATTATTAAAAATATATCCAGTTTTCTATAAACCATTTGAAAACCCCATGGAATGGATTATGGTTTTTATTGCCCTATCAAATAGAAACCAAAACCTAAATTTGATAAAATATAAAGAATTATCCAATAATTTTCTTTATAAATATATACAAGATCTGATAACACATTAATCAGAACCCTTGGAGAACAAATTTACTCCAACCTTACCTCTCTATATCCCTACCAAGGTTCCCCTATGCTCTTAATAATCTCAACTGTTACTTTTATATGTTCCCTATGGAGGAAAATGATACTCACCGTCCCTTTTATGTTCAAGAACCTTCATCACGTCATGCATTTTTTAATCCAATTTTTAACTTTGGAATATGTATTTACACATCCTTCTTACATTCCATATAATTACCATGTAATGAGGGTTATCATTATCTCTCATTACCCAATTATAGAACCCTTTTTGTACATCCATTATTCATTCAATATTATCAAATTATTTTCCATACCATAAATTTGTGTGGTGATTTAAAATGACCATTTACACTAAAGGGTAAGCAATGGGTTGTACATATCCATAAATGACTTTTTATATACATGTATTTAACCAAAAATCATTAATCATGGGGACAAAATTAGTGAAATAAAAACATATTTTTCATGATGTATGTGGAACTAATAAGTATGTATGTGATAGGAATGTAACATTTCGGCCCATAATATATTTCCCTCCAATGATTTTTCTATAGTTTTTATCTAATTTTATATCATGTATGGTGCCCAAAAAATTACAATAAGAACACTATGTCATAATTTTATTGCTATTGTCATAGACATATCATTATGATGTCATGTTTTATATTGCTTCCATTTTCCTATATTGCCTTCATGTTATCATCATAAATCATTATATGTTGTTCATGATTATTATTTAAATACATTTTATATCACCATTATATTCAAATTTCCAATCATGTATTGTTTTCAACACTCTACCTTTTAATTATTTCTTTACATGGATTTATAGCTCACTCATTTCAGACATAGGTGTTTTAAGAACCAAAATAGATTTATATCAAATCATGAAAATTTTTTATTCAACAAAAAATTAGAATATTCTAAACAAAATGTATCATATATCACTTTAACAAAAAATATTTTATAAACCGACCTGACAGGTCCTGAGCTGCAATTATCCCAATCATGCCTGTAGTATGCATGCGGCTGGCGACTTGTGCATTGAATGTGTATTCCACAAATGGGATTAAATAACCTAAAGTATTTATATGCATATACAAATCTTTGAGACAATAAAATGATGAAATGTAGAACAAAATTATAATTATGAATTCATATATCTATAATACCATATTCAGAGTTTGAATTGATGTAATGGATATAATAAAAATGGGCCTAATAAATGCCTTATCTAATAATGGAACAATGTACACCTACTCAGAATGAGGGGAATGCGGTTAAATGAAACCAAAATTTACACCATGGATTTTCTATCCAAAACCAATGTTCACCTCTATCTAGTCCTTCGAGGTATCCATAAATATGTTTTTTCTATATGAGAAACGTCATTTGTGGGTAGATACCATGTAGAGGTGAGTATAAAGATACTATGTAGGATATCTAAAAATATTCAATAATAATTCATCAAGAGAAGTCCTATAATAATAGGAAATACCAATCATAATAAGTGTAAAAAATAAATCATATGTATATACTCATAGTAGACAGAAAGTTTCAAGGTACGCTCTATACATCTTCTACAACCAAGTATTTCTACTCAGTGGTTCCAAAAATCACTCATTTAGAAGAAAAAAATCCTTTAACTATCTATAACTAATTGTACTCATCCTATAGTTCATAGAAACATGGTCTAATAATGAATAATATTGAAGGACACTAATATGGTTAATCTGATAAACACACTCATTCAGACTACACATCATTGAAAAGATCATAATGCAATACATCAATAGGGTTTAACACCCATTTCAAACATGGTGGACACCATTCTGTTCGGTAAATATTCATCAAGATCATAGATCAATGCCATTGTAGTGATTTTCTTGCTGGTTCTAACTAACTTGGACTAGGGTAACACATATGAAATATGGATCTCTCTAGGACACTTAGAGGGGTACATGCACTAATCCACCAGGGGTATATTCAAAGAAAACGTAAATAAATCACTTAGAAAATAAGGGATCTCACTAATACTATATTGATCAATAGTAATCTTTATAGTTGTAACCATATAAGATGAGAATGGATTGTTTCACTGAACCATCATAAGAATGGACCAATAGTAAAAACTCAACTTCTACTATAAGGACTTGTCCTTAATCGTAACATTTTCTAGTGTTTTAGATGACAATTCACAACCATAGATCATTTCAATATTGAGTCTTATATAATAATGAAAATCTTCTAGAGAGTAAACTCTAAAATTAAAAGTGGACTATAATACATTATATCTAATTTTTCCACCAAAGGAAACCCCTTTAGAAAAAGAAGAATTATTTTCGAGAACATCTTCATTTATTTCATAATGAAAAATTATTTTACCTTATCACTCTTAAGAACATTAAAATACATATTAAATAATGGTACTAGCACAAAAAACTCATTAATTTATATAATAATAATGAATAAGTTGGTTTATTTATAGACATTAAAACCCATTAAAACATTATCAAATAGAGATATATCCCCCTTGAATTTTTATTAAATACATTAATTTGAAATTAATATCATTTAATATATTTTTTTTAATAAAATAATACAATAAAACTCACTGAATGAATAGAAAGGACATAATGATAACATGGGTCATAATTATACATAAATTGAATAATCATGCAGTTGAAATCCATACTTCTCAGTCTTTCTAATGTAATATCCATAAATGTTACTTTCACACCAAATTAATTGGATGATATAACCTAACCGCCCATCAATGGTTTATCACAAACCCAGTGGTCTAATTTCTAGGTGACACTATATAATCACAAAACATAAAGGATTATAATTTTTATAATTTCACTCATAAAATTCTATTTTAAAAAAAAAATCATTTCAACAAATTGAAATAATCAATAAATTTTAAAAAAATTCAATATCATAGTTCCTCAAAAATAGAATATACGGGTCTATTTTACATTTAAAAAAATTAAATATTATAAAGTAATGCATATATCAAATAATGAGCATGGCGGTGTAGATGTTATTGTCTCTATATAAGATAAAAATAACATTCCATTTTTAATTTTTCAAAACATTCCAAATAAAACATGTAAAAATATTTGTTTTGAAAAACATTGAATAAAATGAAATATAGGTTGAAAATTTCTTTTATATTTATTTCATATTCATATAAATAAATATGTAAAATAATAACAAGAATATTGACATAGAGATAAAGATGAGATAATAAAATCATTAAACATTAAAGGTGTCACATACAACATTGAACATTTTATTATTAACCTCCATAAAATATTTAAAAAAATATTCTACATAATAATAATAAATAAATAAATTACATGATATGTAAAAGGGAATTTATATAATCCTAATAAAAATAAGTGGGTTTATAAAATCAATGTAGAACATGACGATGCCCTAGGGGTGCATGGTGTGTCTAAAAAGTCATTGAACTACTTATGCTCATGCTCACACAAGATGAATATTTCAAAAATATATTTCATGACCCTAGATGTAAATGATTTGTGGATTTAAATTATGAACTCGAAGTGATATTCATCTAGTTCCCATGAACATCGGATGATGCATGTGTACGTAGTTGCGTCTGAGTACACCACTTATCCAGTGTACTCCAACCCTCCTATGTACATATAAAGTTCACAACACATGAGACTATATGGACACCATGGAATAAACCCCACGTACACATGGATCTATGAACCACATGTTACATGGTACAAGTGACACATGACGTGTAATAAAATTTTTTATGGGCACGTACCCCCTATACATGTCGAGTAGATCATCCAAGGGTCACATAGAATTTTAAATCATTTATATTATAGGTCATAAATATATCTACATAGAATCTGTAGCATTCATTGAATAGACTACATGGAATGTGTTCATAGTACGACACTCCATGTAGACAATGTTTTCAGATAACCCATTGAAAACACCAGACATCTTCATCTGTGACTCCACAGTCACCAATAGATCACATAATAACACAATATATAATTTATATATGGTTGAAATAACCTCATCTTCACTGATTTCTTTAATCTAGCCTTATCTAGTTCTTGGTAGAACAATAGTCATTATGCCTCGTCGATAAAATAGACCAAAATGATATCGTTAAACTTTGAACATTTCATAGATCTACTATTTTAAAATTTTATTGAAACTATGATATTGAATCTCTATCCACAACATAAGGTAGAGATTTTTGGAACGAAATAACAAATTCAAAATGATAGTTCACTGAGTATTCATTGAATCATGGGGAAAAAGAGAATGCAAATGAGGAACACACATAGAACAGTGAGTGAAAATCGTAATCCATTAAATCGAGCAATGAACCATAGAATTTTTCATTTCTACCTCAATATTTTTACTTTGAAAAGACTAGTGGAGAATTATAGTCATCAAAAAATGAACCTATACCCAAAAATTTACCTATCGTTGAATTAAACTGGTATTCGATAGATTTTCATTCATCCAGGGATAATAAAATGAGAATAAATATATAAAAATTTATATCCTTGATTGGAATTAATCATAGATCAATAATAATGGCATATAAGTGTTTCCAGTGAGATACAAAATCCTCTTAGCGTATGATCCTCAATTGGATATTAGTCTGATGTTATATTCCAATGATCATCCAATGAATCTACTCCAAAAGCTCCGCACAATCCCATGGTTATGTAACTAACACCAGGTATTTCGAATAAATATTTATACATATGGGATTCTTGGTCACTAAATTGAGAAAATGAAATAAATAAAATAAATAATTTTATTTTAATTTGCATGTACTATAGCACTTTACCGAAACTATTGATGCTTCTAAGGATAATGACATGGACCATGTTTTCCCCACATCTTGAACACAATTATGGTGTTAGATTACAGATATTAGACATAATTTAGGATATATTCCACTTTTTTAGGAAAATTGTGTGCATGTGATATTATTATATTTAATATATTTCAAAATTCAATTTTTTGATTAGGAGGCCACATAATCTTTGTCATCTTAGCACCTTGACCCAAAAAATATTCCTAGATATATTTCATATTCTAAAATGTATAAATGGTGGAATTAAAATATTACATCCTTCTTGTATTTTATTCAATGAAAATCATAAACTAATCATAGTGTTTTAGATACTAATCTCTCAATTGGTTCACCCAATCCCTCGATCTTCTCTGGTGGTTTCATTTTCCTTAAAATAACATGCAACCATGTAAAATAGGTTCCATTGAAGGTTAATTCTCCTATTTGTTCTAAACCCCACTAGATCATTGAGAAAGGGAACTCCATTATCACATCCTACATCACCCATTTCAATGTCATAAATGTGTCATGATCATACCACCTCATCTATAACTTGTGGACAATAATAGAAAATAAATATAACTGTGGTCATGAGGATAAGTGGTACACCACCACTCCAATCTGAATGAAATATTTAAAAAAGAAAACCCTAAGATCTATATTGGTATCCTACATTATTTATATGAATCCATAACTATAATGCTCCAATGTCCTCTATCAATAGTCCACTATGGAAACCAGATGTGTACCTTAAAATAATCATCCTCACCTAGATGAACTACACCATTTACAACCATCACTTGTACAAAAACTAATACAAGACATTAATACACATAAACTATGACATCTAAATAGTGCCTTCAAACATCTCTCAAAACTGACCATGAAAAGGTGAAACTCAGTTGGTGGGGTGTTAATATCATTAAACACAAACTATACCAATTGTAGACTATCCACTCAAGTATACTCAAAACAGACAAGAAAATCCTATTGATGTTGACCACAACCTGAATGGTTCACATTACATGGCTAGATGATTAGGTCAAAACACTACTTCCAACTACAATTCAATCCCCGAAGGGTTTCCTCGTCCTCTTTCTAATCCTTTCTTTATGTAAAAATCGCATTCTAAAATAGTCATTGAGGGATTCCCAATATTTTGGAATATCACTTGCAAAAACAGTTTCCCCAAACTCTCTATAAAGATATCATTTTAACCCCCTTAGATATATTAAATAATAAAATATTATGTTTAAAACATTCTCCAACTCACTTTGATTTCCAATTAATTTAAATTGATCATGGTAAATCCTCACCTCCACTAGTCATCATTCCATGTGAATAAATGTACTTATGACCTAATATTGCATAAATACTGGAGCCACTATAAATTCATAGAAAATGATGATTTTATTCCATCATTCAAATAATCTATCATGAATATGTATAGTGTATATCCTATCATGCAAGATATCTATGTCGATATCACCAATTCATGAATCCCTAACTAATAGAACTAACAAATGGGTAAAAAACATAAACTATAGGGACACTACACCATTTACCCAAAAAATGGTCAACTGCAATGAGATCAACTATTTTCTCACAATGCTTGACAATGTTAGGTTGGAAATATCATTTAGATAATATTAATCCATATAATAACGCAAGCTATCTTCCAATATCATTATAACTCACCCAATGTATGGTCCAATATCTCTCACATGAATGAGAAGAAAAAACATGAAAAATTGGACCATTTAATATATAATTGAATCAATGAGTGTGTTCATATTACATATACTCTTAGATAATTTCTAGAACCATCCTCATGTTCCTTGAGTGAATAATCTATTATTCTGGGTACATGAGGGTATCATCAACGAATAATACCATAATGTAATTCATGAATGATTAATGATATATTTAAAAAAGTCTTGAAAAAACTATTTGGGCTTTCAATAAACCAAATAGAATCTCCAATAACTCAATGATACTATAGTTTCTATAATAATCCAAACATTATATATATAACTCTCTATCATATTTTATGTGACAACCCAACTTGATAGAAAGCTATAATAATCACATCGCATCCATCCATTGGGAAAATAGCTCATCAATTATCAGGTGTGGATTCTTTCACTCTTGTCACTTTGTAAAAGTATCACCAATCCTCAACTAACCATAATATCTCATCTACCTCTTGGATGAAAAAAATCGATCAGCCTATGTGAACTCATTAATCATAAAAAAACCACATTCGATACATACTATAGAGTATACATTTATCTTATGTAGATGAATGTGTTTATTATAATGATAAATCAAAAAAAATATTGGGTGACCCCTTCTATCAGTCCAACTATAAGACTAATTGTCAGGGTAGAGATAAACCTAAAACTTCATTAAGAATTATTTCCGCATATTCCACCAACACATTTAGAAAATACAGAGCTTATATCATCAGTATCAACAAATGTACCATTTATCAACTGATAAGAATTTTTTCAAAATATACTGGACATGAACTCATCCTACTCTACCTGGGATGAGTTCTAAAGGTTGAAAGGTTCTTCCAAACCAACATGAAGTAGTACTAGTCTCAATGATTGAAAAAATAAATACCTAGATGGTAGGAAACTAAGTTATACTAAATTAATTATCATGGGGAATCACTACCACTACTTAGGGAATTCATTCTAGGTTTTATCCATCCACCTAGAGTAAGGTCACATTATTGGTAGAATCATTTAATCAATGATCCTATCTTTAGAAACCTCCAACACAAGGGTAGATATAAATGGATCCACAAGTATCAATAGGTCTTGAGAATGGAATATACTAATGGAAAATTGGATCATAACGTTATGTGGAAATTACAATTGGGAGAGTGAATACAAACATAATACCTCAAGATAATAATACATGGAGCTCATTCATTAACATTCCCTCCTATAAACAACAATCATGGATTACTCCTAACGAATTGTACATCAAATAATACCAACCACAGAAATCATAGAAATTCATCAGAAAAAAATGGAACTAGAAACACCTTCGGTAACCCTATAATATTTTTGTAACAAGGACCACCATCAATAAGGGGTCCCATCCAAGAGGGTCATTCGAAACATAGGCGCATCAAATACTCCACCAAAAAAAGGGGGTAAGACAATACATGTAAACATGGAGATCGCTTACTTTAAAACCTATGATATACACTCATAAGAGGTGTGTCATATTCTATCAACTTCAGAGCCAACTGATACTCCATGGAAAAAAAATTGGACAAAAAAAATCATCTGAATGAACTAGGGTCCTCACAAGCCATAAATTATAGAACATCACCTCGAGTCAATCCTCCACATCCTGAGGGAATAGATTACCAAAAATCATAATCTATCTATATCACTAGAACACATGTAACAAAATAAAATTGCTATACCATTCTCTTGCCTGGATAGAAATATCAAAAACTCAATACATGAATGATCATTTCATGAACATAAAAATAATTTAAGCATCACATGTTAAGTAGAATCAATCCTCTATCCCCAACCGGGGGAAACATTTCATGATTTGTTCCATCAACTGAGGCCTCGTCATTCAAATGTAATCATAATGACACTATTTCAAAATCCTATATTACTATCATTGTATAATAATATTTATGATTATTAAGACGTGCCACCGTAAATGATTATATATTTGTAAATGTATCAAAAAGTACCTGGAAATAAAAAACCCACTCTTATATGTGTCATTTAATATCATTTACCTTACATCCAATGATTACCTATAATGATTCAACAAGAAGGTTCTTTGGGTCCATATTAATGGATAAGATGTCTATTTCACGAACACTGAACAATATTTCCTAAAAAACTCGAAACACATTATCAATATTTTTCTAATTCCAAATTAAAACCTCATATATAGAAAATGTAAAGTGTAAACATCGGTACTAACCCTAGGAAGTATAATAACACTTATGTCTGGATATCTAGAATTGATACCATTCTGTCATAACCTTTCCAAATGGATCCCAAGTGGCTACTTCCCAAATCCTACCTCAAATTGGCTTGGGCCTGGCGACTGGAACGCTGAAGGCATATCCCTCACATTGAAGGTGTTATACTTCTATAAATCAATGCAAGAATAGAACCCCTGGCCCAAACACTATGGATATTTAAAACAACTAACTAAAATTAATGCATAAATCTATATTACTATAAATATAGTATGATATTATTTAAAGGAAATAATAAAAAGAGGTCAAATACAATCCCTCCATTGATTTTTAATTAAGTGTGTCCTTTTAAGAACAATGTTAATGTTATCAAAGGAAACATTAGTATACACCTCAGTCATTCTAGACCAATTCAGTTTCCATCTACTCCTAGTCCTCCATTATCTTTTCAAAAACTTATATTGTCTACATAATATGTGAAATGTGTGGGAAAGGCCCACTCAAGAATGAGTATAACAATACCCCATAGAAAAATAATAAATAATAAAATTTAAATCATAAAGGGTATACATATCACAACTGAACATTCCAATAATATTATGAGGAATATGATAAAACATCAAGTAATAGTAATAGTAGACAGAAAGTCTCATGGTAAGGTATCATATTCTTTTTTAGCCAAGTATTTATTCTCAATGATTCCATAAAAAAACTATTTTCGCTGAACACAGTTTACTAGATATAATGCCACTGATGACACTCATACCCGAGGTAACAATTTTATTCCCAATCCAAGAAAACTCACAACGTATAATAAGATGTTTTATCTGAAAAACACACTTGACAATACTAAGCCTAATCTAAATGAATAGAACACAATAAAAATATTTTTTGTTAATTCATATGGAACACTGGAGGGACAAGAAATCATACTAGTATCATCCACCTAGATTGGGGAATGATACCCATGTAGTGAAAATCATTCTAATTGTCATAAATCCAACATAGGGAAACATGAAGGAAATGAGGACCACTCCATGCCTCTCGGAGAGAAACCTGATCTAATCCCTTAAGTGGTACAATCAATGTGGGAATAGTCATGTCACCAATAATACGTTTGTTCTATCATAATATAATCATCAATATGAAGTTGTAGAGGTGTCACACTATATGATGAGAGTGGAATTCAACACCAAAAACTCATAGCAATAGACTAAGAGAACATAATAATCTATTACTAGTATAAATAATCCAACAAAATCTCGTCCCAAATCTATTGTGAGGTGAATAAATAATCCAAAATGTCCTAAAAGAATTTCATGGGATGCTACAATGGGTTAACCACATGCCTCAAAAATATTAGAAATGCCTCTGTCACATGATCACATGATATGTTCATTTCCAAAATATAGGACATGGACCTTGAGTTACATAATATGTATATTTCAATTAGGAATTTGACATTCCATTATTTACATTCCCATGTTCACTGAGCCATTATCGTATACATGGATGTGTCAGAGTTCATGGATATAGCTTTTTAGTCTTTCATTTTTCTATCTTCCCATTTATACAGAATTTGGGTCTATATTTCTACATAGGCGTGTACCCCCTGTACATGATGATATGTATGTCGTCTATTACTTGACATGTTACTAGTCCCATATAGTGTGTAACATTACCTTTTTTCAAAGACGTGTAAAACATGTACAGTATAAGATAGTCTAGTAAGGGATTCCCAAGGTGTTTCAAATCTCACATAACATGAGATACTTACCATTTTATAGATACCCTAGGACCCCACAGAAGGGAGTACAAAACATCTGTTCACAGTATGACATGACGTGTAATTAGGATTTTCACAGACCTTATCGAAGATTTCATGATTATTCTACCATGACTCTAAAGTCACCAATTTTTTTCTAAATAATGCCATATGTCTCAAATAAAATGATTAGAAAACATTTTCACCACTAACATCTAGAATATCATATATCCAGTGCTCATGAAAACATCTAATATCACGCCACACCTATCCCACATCCCAACACATTATCATGATCCCATAATCCATCAATCTATATACTTACATCACCATGTACCTCAATCATGAACTGAATATGAATCCCATACCAGCTTTAGTAGTCCATTGTTCCAAATACTCAATTTCCTATGAATATTAACCAGGCACTCGTCGAATCATGGGACCAAAAAATGTTAATGATGAATGTGTTTAGAATGGGGAGAGAAAACCATAGACCATAAATCATAATAATGAACCATGTAATTTTTCAATTTTTATTAAATATGTTCTTCTAGAAATAATGAATGAATATTTATGAAAATCAATGAACAATAAATTAATAATTATCCCCAAATCCCAAAAATTAACCCATCCCATCAAAATTCTTGATCTTATAAATAATATAGTATTCAATGGAGTAAAGTTATTTGTTTGATAAGATAATGAGGATAAATAAAAAACCAAGCAACCTAATTATATATTCATCAATTGCTGATGAAGAATGATTTAATGTCTTTATTTTTTGTGAGGTCAAAAAGAAGTGTTGGTGAAAAAGCCTCTGTTTGATCTCGATACAATGTCACCTACCATCAATCCTTTAACATTTTATCTAAATTAAATCCTTTTAATCCTTAGGCTATAAGGGTATTCCTAGTAATTACTCAAAAAAATGTTTAGATAGATGATTCATGTTTGACATGTTGAAAATAAAAAATAAAAACATTATTTTATTTTATTTATTTATGGAAGACAATGATATAATTCAGGAAATTCTTGAAACCAACAAGGATTTTTCAGTAATTGGTTCAACATTGCATTGTGAACTAATCATTGCTTTCATATTTTAAATATAATAATACGTTTGTGTTTTATTCCACAATGTTAAAAAAATGAGCATGATAATAATACATTATATATATTTCAAAAATTTATTTAACGATCACCAGGCCTCACAAGCTCACGTCATCGCTCACCAAGACCTAATGATATTCCTATAAAACATTCAAAGTATTATATAGAGATAAATCTGTTGTTAATATATCCAACATATCATCAAAGATTAAATAAAATTATTTATTAAATATTTACAAATAATTTCTTGAAATGAATAATGTTTACTATCCTTGAAAACCCATTCATTTAAAAAATATAGAAAATAAAACAGAAGAATAATTATTTATACTATCTTAATATATATTTCAATTTTATGAAACACATATACAAAAATAGGAAAATATTATATATATTATTCACACATAAAAACCAATAAATACATATTTGAAGAAAATGTATTTTCTGAAGCATGAATTGTATTTATAATAAATTGTGTTCTTATTTCATAATAGTTAATGTATAAATATTTTTTTATTAGTTATCTTATATATATATATGTATATATATATTATAAGGTGTTTAATCCTATTTATATCTTCCAATTCAACATATATGTTATAATGGTCATATTTAAGTAATAATATTTCATGGTTCATTTAGGATTGACGTTTTCTGTCATATTTGTTTTCAATATTATTTTTATTTCAAATTGTTTTATGTTATCGGTATAAATAATCGATTTATTATTAATATATTTAATAGTTAATATTTTTTTATTATACATCACTCAATGGATTAACAAGGAAATTATTGACTAAAGGTATGTGTCTTCATCTCAATTTTCCATCATGGAGGAATATTTTAAAGGTGTCAACATATTTTCATTTATATTGTGTATATAATTCTATTTTAGTTTTTATATTAGGAATCCATTATAAATTAAGGAATATTGTCTCATAATAATTATTTCCTATCCATGGGGATTCCATTGGGAATTCACCAAAGAGATATGAGGTTTCTAAACTCAATTATCATTAATTGGGTTTTACTACTACTTAAATGATATTCATATGTGACGAATATTATTGATTTGGCCTATAATTTATTTTATAACAGATTTCCATTTTTTGTGGTCATATATTTTTTTAACACACAATCTCTCCCCTAATAATTTAACAATTCAATGATATATCATTATAATTATAATTCATCTAAAATTATATTTATTTGGATAATATGTTTATGTTACGCACCTATGTTATTTTATTAGGTTATATACATTATCTTCCATATGATATTTTAATAATCCCTTCATGTTCGAGAAAAGTAATGTTTTATTTGATTAATTATTTTTTTTGGATTTATGATTCAACAGAAAATAATGTTGTAAGAGGTTTTTTCATCACATTTTTATAGGGCTTGCTTATTTATGAATTTACTTTCAGAAATTACAAAATATTTGTTTAATAAATGTAATTAATTTTCATTATTATTTGGTTATTTCTATAATTTTGAAATTTTAGTTTTATTTTTTCATTCTTTGGTACTCTATATGGGTATAAATATTATTTTATTATAATATGATCTTATTTCTCCACTCTTAATCAAAAAATGTATTCTTCCATATTAATGTTTTCTGAAATCATTTCAATTTTTTTCAACTATTAATAAATAGTTATTGAATACATTTTTCCCAATTTTTTAATTTACACAACTATTTTTAAAAAAATAAACTTCTCATATCTTGAATAAGTTACTTATTACTGAATGGGTGAAGAGTTTTAATATTTAAATGATCAATTAAATAAAAAATTTCCCACACTACTGAATGGAAAACGAATTGGTGCCTAAATTATATGTTTTAAATGTTAATTCTAGATATATATTTTTCATAAAATTCTATAAATTGTCTGTTTGTTAAAATAAATTTTCATAGATGAATTTCTTTTTTCCTCTTAATAGCTTTTGTTGATAATTTTAGGGAAAATATCAATTAATGAATTTAAAAACACATTTATTTTAATTAGCGTCAATTAGATATTATTTTTAATGAAACCATATTTATTCTTTATCCTGATTGATTATATAAGTATCTATGTTTTTAGAATAAAAATTTGTGAAAATTTTAGATTTTTTCATTCAGATGCATATAAGGTGTAAAATATTTATTTAAATATAAAATATGATCTTGGATAATTTTTTGAAACACTTAGTTGGTACCAAAATAGGGTTTTTAAACTAGTAAATGTGTTTTGTGTAATTTTTGATTATAAATTTTAGTGGAATAATTAATATTAATAATAATATTAATTAAATATAATCTTATTTATGCTGTTTCATTTGGATATATATATTTGAAATAAAGAAATAGATTATGATTCCATCCCAAAAATTGAGTATAGGATTTTTATTTTCTCTTATGTGGGGTATAAAATTGGTTTTGGCATTGTGGATAGGCCTGCTCTACTTTTTTGTTTTATTTTCTTTTTTCTTTTTTATTTTCTTCTCTCTCCCCTAGCATCTCAAAAACTCCCCTTCATGGGTTCCTTCAACATTAATAATACAGGAGTGGGAGTGAGAGAAAAATAAATAGATAGAGGGGAAGATATAAAATTGTTAGGATCTTGGGAGGAGTATGATCAGTGAGTGGCTATAGTGGATCCTAGAAATAGGAGAAGCATCAGCATATTATATCCAATGGTAGTTAATTTTTATTTTATTTTCTCGAAATCATAGTAAATTTATGGTTTTCATGTTTCATAACCATATAATTACTACAGAGGACCCATTATGGGTAAATATATAGTTTTTCATGAGAAATATGGCTTTTTGTGATTTATATGATTCTCATTCAGATATCTCAATTACAAAACTTTTATTTCAGAAAAAAAAAATTGTGTGTCATTCCGTATTTGAGAATATTATTTTTTAGTGTCTACACCATGTATAGTTATATATGATTTGTAATGGGTCTCAGAAATGTAGAAAATGTACCCAAAAGTATAGCATGTGTAAGGTCACATGGTTATGTAGAGTACACAACGAGACTCCATGTGGGTCACACACAATATAGATGTTCACGTCCAGGAAAAATATATGGCTATGCCATGAGAGTAACACAAATGGGTGAATCTTATATGGATTATTCCATATACATATTATCAAATCCATATAAACGGGATTACATGTTATTTTCATCTATAGTATAAACATAGTTGGGGATTTGGTAGTACACCTCTTGTTCTAGTGTGAACATACCATGTATGACCCCTTGCTACCATTTCTATTGATTTTTCATATCTTTATTCATGATAGATATAATTGGAAAAATGATTCAATAGTCTATTTTGATTATTATAATTCATAAATCGTGATAGTGAAAGCCATTTCATGGTTTCAGGACTCCTAGGAGGCATTCAATGCTTTTCCCAAAATTTAATGGTTCTTTCTGAAGTAATCAAAACCAGTTTTTCCAGAGAGTGAGACCCATGATCTAAGGTAAACCATGATCCAACTCTTTTAAGTAATATTTGTGGCTTTTACATTTTATTCCAATATAATGTCTATCCTTTTGAACTTTTTGATCATATATAAGATATATCTATCTTATTACCATTATGGATGGTCCCTTGTGGGATTCATTTTCTTAGAAGATGATCTAGGGAATCCTTTGTAAGAACCCTCAACCTATTTACTCATTTTGAGGATGCCATGTTTAATTCCTTTTTCTACGTGCACTATATTTTAGGTTCCCCTGTAGGGTGTTGTTACATATTTTCTGTTATAAGGATCCCAAATAAAATTCCGATTTTTACATATGATTATAAGATTTTTTTTATGATTACACTCATTACCATCAATACTGAGGATCCCATTTAAGATTCATATATTCTTTTATGTCATGATGAACCCAATTGGTTCTTCAATGTTTGACCGACCATGAACATTAAAATCATGTTTTCATAGAAATGGTATATTCTATGACAATAGATCCCATACCGAAATTATATCAAAAGGGGCTATGAAAGTAGTGGTGGGTTAACCAATTTAGCCACCCTCACTATTTAATTTACATATTTACTTGTTTACTATAGATTCATTGATTATTTCTGGAGATGATTCAAATTTTGTGTTAAATGAACCTAAAGATATGTGACATTTATTTTTTGGATGCCCAGATGTGCATACCATGATTTAGCTTATGTTCCCTTTCATATATTGTCCAATCATTCTTGTGATATTTGAGTATGTTGACCCTTGATTATGATATTTAGAAATGGTGTCCCATGATTATGATATCGGTTCATAGAGTCTATTCATTATTATATTTGGACAAGAAATCCATTTATTCTGATATTCGAGCTTGTCATCCCTATGATTGGTATATAAGGGAATGTTGTCATAGTTGATGATACCCATGGATTATTACAATTTATTGAGAAATGGGGATTATTATTCTCTACCTGGTCAATTAATTGAGTGAGGTGGTGGAAATAATTCTCCTCACTATTCACATGACATATACTCAATGGATGATTATGCTCCCCTTGATATTTTCCTAGGATTCCACCAAGGGTTGGGTAGATATACTATTACTAGATCACCCATAGGCACATCGTGGAGATGAGGATATTGAGAATATAATATTAAAAAAATTCGAGCATATATGTGGTTGTATTGATTTTCCAATTTATATTTATCCTAGGTGTCAATCCCTTATGGATTTATCTATGTCTTAATATTATGAATGAATTTGTTGTGGGACCTTGTGCAAGATCATATACTTTTCACGGTATTTCACTTTCTAAGTTTTTCTGGAACATTTATTATGGTTTTGTTTTTTTCATGTTTGTCAATAATCAGAATTAACATTGTATTTATTTGTGATGAATTTTGGAAAAAATTGATATAATATGTGTGGAAAACATTATTAGTGGAAAATACCTTAATGTTTGGGTTTGTATGTTTTCTTGAATTAATATAGGTTAGTTATGAATGGGATAACTTTTTCAAGTGTTATTGGTATGTTGACATGATTAAAAGTGGATTTCGGTTGTTTAAAGGGAAAATGGGTTAAAAAACCAATAACAAAACATCTAATTGCTATAAAAATTGATAAAATTTCATTTAATGTTTATATTTTTAATAAAATATATGATGGATGGTTTTTGGTTTATTTCATTAATAATATTTACACAAAATGTAACTACATTACCCACCATGAAATTCCCTGACCTAATTTTTTAAGGAAAGATCTATGGATGAATTTCATTCAGATTCTCTACAACTCATCACCACATAACCCAGGGAAACCCTCTAGATGATTTTGGGATTCCATCATACACTACAAACATCCAATTTACATGATAAATACTTGGATAGTCTTTTTAGTATTTTTTTATCATATCTCACTTCTTCTTCATAAAGATTCAATGAAATCCATTTACCTTTTGTGTTTTTGTATAAATCATGATTTTTTATGACCAAGGAAACTATTTTTTATCATATTCACCATCTTTCAAATAGATGTATTATATTTCAAGCATTTCAATGTCAACCAGTTTGGGTGGAGGTGTATGTATTAAACCTCTAGTTTAAAAATTCATATTTTATTCATAATCTTGATTGTTCTATTTAACTGTATTCCCAAATAAAATAAATAATGAACTGTATCACTCTAGGGGGTTTGATTATTTTAATTGGATTCTAACATGGCCTATGGGTACATGTGGGATGAGAAAAACATGAATATAATTTAATTGGAAACTGTAAAAATTGTGTTTAGAATTATATGAGACCTTATGTGATTTCTAGATGTAGAATCCCTATGTTAGGATTTTTTTATAGTTTTAATAACTATTAATTAATATTAATTTAGTTAAATATTCCATATAAAAGATAAATGGTAATTCTAATAAATAACCATTGAGATATAAAAGGTGATATTGTGATATTGTGATATTGATGATGTATGATATAAATTGAGTACCATGTTAAAATGATTATATATAGGGCTTGTAACTATAATATGCACACGTATATGTTATAATGATGGTATTTAGAAGGATAAACCTAGCCCTATGATGTAATTCCTATAGATTTATGCATCTTCCAGTCCCCAGGATATAACTCTTATAGGGCATTGACCTTAATGTTTTAATGGTTGTAGGGATTTGATTAGATATATTTCCAATATACATTGGCTATATATTGGTGGTTGGCATGGTTATAAAACATGATATGATATATTTTGGAATGGTCTTGAAGCATGTTGTCTTACTAGGGTTGTATGGTTCAGGTCAGAATTGTCAAAGGACATGCTCACAAAATATTCTGGTATGGTGTTGATGAATTTTTTTAACAACATTTACATGCATCTTAATAGCATGGTTATAATTAATTTACATAGATTTTTCATAAAGTAGTCTAGGTAGGCTATTGTTATATTTTGTTAATTTTTTTTGTTAATTTATATGAATTTTTATCACATTACATCATACACGTAATATAAGACTGTTATTTTAGACAATGTTTTGTAGACCTAATTAGTTATAATCATGTCTCATTCAGGCCACTGTTTGTACATGATATGATTTTGTGGATGCATCTATGGGAAGGTCTATATGAAATTATTGTTGATTGTTTTCATACTCTATGGGATGGATTTTAGAGGTGGGACCAACATGCTGATAAATGATGGGAACTATGAGGTTTTTTTGAGACATTTTTTATTTTACTAATATTTTTTATATAATTAAATTTTGTATCATGCCAAAGTGTCATTACATTATTCCCTTATTATTTATAGGATTATTCAGTTGGATTTTATCATTATCATAAACTATTTATATACATTCAAGTATATCATTTGTAAATATTATTTTTTACTACTATGAATCATCATATCACGGGTTACTATCTCCCCCAATACACTTTACACCCCCAAATCCTAGTTAGCATCATCGGGCATACAAAAAGTATGGTAGGAGCTCTTGTAACTAATAATTTGTTTCTATTTGGGAGAGTTCCAAAATTGTTGAATTACAATGTAGTATAGGATGATATTTTTACATTTATTATTCATTACTATTTAGGTATGGTAGAAAAGATACTAGAATGTGGCAAGACTTGGTACTGAGCAAGTGAATGGGATTAGCTAACCCATGTAGAAGACAATATTCATGTTTCTTGGGTTAGGATTGTTGTTTGTGATCTATGTTTTTTTAATGATGATGTTATTTAAACTTTTGGGATTCACATGTCTTGAGAGATTAGTTTTTATGATGTTAATTTTTATTGATATGTGTACTTGTGGCCCAGTATTGCGTGATATGAGAATACAAGCATCATAACACGCACATAGGGGTATATTTAGCTGAATTATTCATGATGAGGTCATATACATTATTTCATGATATGTATATATTATGACTGAATGTTGATATGAGATATGTTTTTCAGTATATAAATTAAATGAATTGTTATGTCATTATAAAATACTTTTAATCAATTATTAAAGAGGCCATGATTCAGTGGTCCTATATTGTTGTCTCTAATTGAGTTTTACCATGATGCTAACTACTTTTATATGGTGTGATTTATTATCTTAGAGAACCTTCCTCTTATTCATCATCCAATTGAGAATTTGGAGAGTTAAAAATCAACACAATCCTAATATAGTAGAACCATATTTCATGTAGTTCCTATGAATCATATGGATGTGCATCATTGGGAGGTCTTTCATAGGGTCATCTGATCCAATGATATACGATAATGTGTGTACCCATCATTCATTATCTAAGAAATCAAGAGAGTTTCTTTTGATGTATCTTCAAATTTTTATCTACAGGGGTATCCACATGTAGTTTAGTTTTGGTATGATTCAGTCCAGATAATCTTCCGACATCTTGAGACTCCCATGGATACGAGGGAGAATATTTCTGAATATATGCTTCATGGACCTTCCATGAAATAGGGGGATATTAATTATGATGTTATATAATATTATGATCTATAAATGATGGTCTTAAAGATGAATTTATTTATCCATTTCTTTCATGAGCCAATAGAGGATGAATAATATTATTATTTCATGCATCTGTTACGGGAGGTCATGTAAGTGATGGACTGTGTTGGACATTTTTCCGACCTAACCTGATTTACCCCATATTTAGAATCTGATGAAATCTTTTGGATGAGAAATTTTCCTGGTTTTATTCACTATTAGATAAATTCCAAGGTAATTTTTTTTATTAATAATATTTTAGGACGTGATGATCTAGGAAATCATCATGGATAGGAATTTATGAGAGGCATCGAGTAGTGGTTAGGATATTTTAGTAGGGTGAACATGGATATCTTCATCATGTTGAGATAAGTTATTCTATGAATGTTTCTTAAAATTAATTATTAGGTAGTTTAGTTAGGGTAGTGAATAACCATCATAGTACCTTGTTCCATTCTATTGTAATCAGAGTGGGATGATTGGTCATTAAGAGCTCAATGTGTCCTTACCATGTAGTCAAGTGTAATACTTGTGAAAAAATTGGTTATCTACATAAGTTCTACATGAAATTCCCCAGGGAGACTAGTGAAAAGGGATATGGATAGGAACCTATGTTGGTAAGGGGATTGTCTACAACTAAAAAGGATAGTAAAAGGAGTTTCAATGGCCGCCAAGGGTGATGAAGGGGAAGGGGTACACCAATTCCTGAATAGTAGTTCCAAGAAATGGAAATGGCATAGGGTAGTAAGAATATATCACATGAAAGATGGAAAATACATTTTGATGTTATGAATACCTCTCTGCCTATCATGGATTCCTGACTATCTACTGTTAGATTTATGATTTTTTTTCATCTACATTATCGTTTGTTTTTTTGATACTTGAGAATGAAATTATTTTATATCTCTTTATTTTCTCTTTTTTGGGCATGTATGTGGAATTTATGGAATCCACGTTCACCATGGACACATTGTTTGGTGTGTGGTTCGAGAATACCAAACAAATCATGGTATGTTCTGTAGAGATTGGTTCTTACCATTTAATTTGGGATCCAATCATGCTTGAAATGACATGTGTCAAAATTATAATTTTTATGGATTGGTTAGTTCTACAAAAGTATGAAATCAATTATTACATGAGGATTGTTATCATTATATCTCCATTGAGAGGTAGCTATTGTCACTAGGTTGAGTTGGTTCTTCAAGATTGGCATGCAAGACCAATTCAATGAAAATTGAATTGTCTTATAACTGAGACATCTGATATTTCTCTAGAAAATGCTATAATGCAGCATGATTATTTTCCTCTTGTGCTAGAACAATTTTTGAATGTATTTCCTGATGTGTTTTATGGATTACCACTCAAGTGAGATATCACGTTCATGATTTATTTCCTATATGGATCAAAGCTAGTTTCTCTCACGTCTTACGTAATAGAACCAATAGTGTTTCTATTGTTGAATGCTCAGTTGGAATATTTAGAATCTATTATCTTCATAGATGCGTGTAAATCATTTAGGGGTTATATATACCTCTCCATTAGGTTTTTTGATTGATATTATCTTTTGTGTTGATTATCTAAAATTCAACAAGATTATGGTAGAGAAAAAGTACCATGTTCCACGCATTGATGATCTTTTCAATCTATTGAGATATGATAGAATATTATTAAATATTTATTTGAGATTAGGTTAGCACAAAGTAAGAGTGGGACAATCATACATTCCTTAGAATTCTCTTGGCGTGGGTATGACTTTTAAATTTTTACGTAATTTCATTTAGGTTGACTAATGAACCGTTATTATTAATGGCCTTAATGAATAGGATCATTAACCCTTTTATGAATAATTTTTTGTGGTTTTCATCGATGATATATGTGTGTACTTTTAATTAGAATATGATCATGACAAACATCTTAACATAATCATGTGTACATATCGAGATCACCAGATTTTTCATTACTAACCCAATATAGTTTCTAGATTAATAAATTTCACATTTTGGGCCATGGCATCTAAGGGAAAGGAGTTGCAGTGGACCCAAGAAATGTTTTTCTAGTTTTATATTGGGAGAAACCAAATTTGTTATATAATATTTAAATATTATGGTGTTTTGAAGGTTATTATTGGTTCTTTATCTAGGTTTTCACCTATTTTGATGCACAGATTTCTATCCTAAAAATTAAATAGGGGTTGACTTTTTTGTTTGATTCATGATAAAGAGAATTTAAGGAGATGTATGAACTAATGAAATCAACACCTATCCTCACTTTACTTATGTAAGGAAATGACTATACCTTGTATTAAGATTCATAAAATGATAGGCTCAAAGTATTTAAAGTGAAATTGGATAATGTGGTTTCTTATATAATGAGGAAGCTAATACTGTAATAGAATAATCTACCTACATGTAATCATATGTAAAAAGTAGTGGTACATGCCATAAAGGGATGGAGAAACTATATCATGGGTGAGATTTTCATGGTATTCTTGAATCATAAGAACCAATGGTACATCTTTTCTCAATAATATTTAAATATTAGAATGTAGAGTTGGGTTGAGTATCTATATTCATTAGACACATAATAATCTTATACACTAGGAAGTTGAAATTTTAATATTGATTCCTTAAGTCTAAGGACATAGATAGTGGTGATATAAGAATCTTGTGACATGTGGTGGATAATGTCAATTTTTTAATACATGAATCTAGATGTTCAAGTGTCTCAAGTACCAGTACAACTATCTATGACATTTTTTATAACCATACATTTAGGCATGATTAATTATAAGGAATTTATTGATCTGCAGGGTACAGTTTTGAGAATAAAAATATATGGTTGGAGAAACCAATAGTATGGTTCTTAGAAGTGTAAATACTCTTATATTCTATGGATGGGTATGGGTTAACATAGGAATATGTGAGATGAATACGAGGATTCATTCTTATATATGATATATTCATTATCCTTTATCAAAGGTGTATTGTGATCTTTATAGATAGTACATGTGGTCATGAATGATGAATGAGGTGGAAAGCTTTATGGATGGATTATTCGCTTCATCGTAGGTGAAAACCGAGAATCAAAAGACATCACGCTTTTATATCATTCTCCCATTCTTGACTGAAAATGGGAAAATGTGAAAATGAATTTTTAGTTAAAATTACCAACGAAACCCTATAACAATGATGTTTTATAGGTTTATGTGTATTGATTGACTATCGGATCCCAATTCTTCCATTCTAAAGAAAAAAATCACATTTGATTATCCGAGAATTATTTACAAACACAATTTAGTCCAATTGCATAATGTTATGAGGAGAATAACATCAGAGATAGATCCTAATTTAACATTATATTTTTGAAAGGGTCTTTCTAATCCTCCTAGTCAAAGGTTCTTTAGAGAATATTCTATCATCTAAAAACTGATCTTCAATTTTAATGGACTATTTTTGTACTGGAGGATATCTTATTAGCCCATGTTTTGTATTTTTGTAGCTCATGGTAGTAATTTATATAACTCGTGGAGTTTTCATATAAATATATCTTATAGGGATCCATCCAAATGAATCATATTAAGGCTTTGTAAGGTATGAAATGTCATTTACCACTTTATTGACTGGAGGTAAGTGAGTAAGTACTTGTTGGGATAGATATCATATTGGATACATGTAAATATATTTAGTTTATTAGGAAATAGTTAGTGACTGCAAAAATAAGCAAGAAATCATATGATGACCGTTTTAGATGGCCTATGGAATTCAAATTAGGACATCATTCATTCCTTTTAGTGTCTCCTATTTTGGGGATATAATGTATCCGGAAATAGAGGAATCTATCACCCATGTTTTTCAGTACTTTTAATAAAGTGGAAATGGTTGGTCCAGTGGAATACATTTGACCTCTACCATAGTTCTAGGGTGCCATGAACATTGTATTTCCGAAGTAAAATCTACAAAGATATCATCTAAATCCTTCACATTCCATATACATAGCATGTGTCTTGTTTTGTGAAGATGGGTCCTTTATGGGGAATATGACATAGGTCGTGGATCATAGTTAGAAATATCTTTGGGGTAGGAATGTATCATTTTACTGAGTGCAGTGGAATCATGGTAATTTTTTGGAGGATACATATGATAGGGAGTCTTCTATTTGAACATAATGGAAAAAATTGTTCTTTAATACATCATAGTTGTTTGTGGATAATCTCTGGGATGATATTTTATATAGTGGGTAGTTTGTAAGATCCTAAATTTTTCAAGTATGACTCCATGTGTGTTGTTTGATACTTTTTTTTCTATTCTATTTTCATAATGGATTTATTTCATTTGAATAATTATAGTCATTTATTGTAATAAATATTGGGAAAACCAAAAAGGATCTGTATAGAGAGATATTGTTGGGGGAAATGACCTAAGGATAATGGATTTATTATTGATTTAAATAATATATTATAGTTATGAGATGGTAAATCATTTCATGGGATATTAATATGATGATAAATTTTAAAGGGGGTTTGGGTTTTTTAAATGGAATATGGGATTAAAATTCAACTATTGCACATTTACAAAAAGTGTAAAGAAATTAAACTTTTTGTAATGTTGTGTTTTTTGGTAAAATTAATCGTAGGTGATAAGGATATTTTTTTATTCCATGAAAATAATATACAATATGTTTAACTATAATAAAAATAATTTAATTCCCCAACCTACCATTTTAAATTATTTTTTGAGGAAAAATTTATTTCTAATTCTCTACATATCCACTTCACCCAACCTAAGGAAGCCCTCCAAGTGATTTCGTAGTTCCAGAATCCCTTTTAGATGTCTTATATTCATGATCAATACCTAGTATGTTTTTTAGTTATGGTTTTCTATTATCTACATTATTCTTTCAACTGTTACGGTCAAATATGTTCACCATGTTTGTTTTTGGTTTTGATCATGTTCAGTTCTATTCTAGCAACCTATTTTCAAACATCTCTACCATCTTCTTCATTGGTATTTTCAATTTTATGAATTATGTTCTTCTAAAGTTAAGGTAGGGGACTAAATAGTAACCTTATGTTTTGATAACTTCCTTTTTTATGAATTATTATGGTTTCACCAATTAATAGTGAACCCAAATAGATTAAATAATGAATTCTATTATTCTATGGAGACCATTGTTTTCAATTGGGCTATATCCTAAAATATGGCTACCCGTGGGGTTATAAAACCTTCATTATATTTGAATTGGATAATGTTTTTATGTTTCTTTAGAATTACATGAGTCCTTAGGTTATTTCTTGTCATAGAATCAATATATAATATCTCATTGGTTATTTTTATAACTAATAATCAACTGTGATTTTAATAAAAATTGAATATGAAAGATAAATTGAAATTTATATAATTATCCACTGATATATATTATGTTATATTTTGATGTACATGATGTATGATAGGACTTGTGATCCAAGTGTAAGTCCATCTATATCTATCTTCTACCTAGAACATGTACCCTTATATATAGGAATGTTGATATTGAGCATGTCGGGCCCAGTCCCATGATTCAATTCATATAAAAAGCGATCTCTACCCAATCCCGTATGTTAATGGTTTAAAGGGTTTTACCATAATGTTGTAATTATTATAATGATTTGACTTAGATTTTTGTGACTATATGATTGTTGAATAGTGGTTGTTGGCATTTTCCTAAAACATACTGAAGGATATTCCAACAATGTTTCAAAGGATGTTTTTTAAAATGGTTGTATCATTGTGGTTGGAATGGTTGTAAGAAATGATCATAGATATTATGGAATGGAATTAAATAGGTTATTTTTCAATGGTTTCATGATAGTATTTGGAATGTTTGTAATAAATGATCAGATATATTTTGGAATGGAGTGAGAGTAGGTCAGTGTGGTATTTTATTAATTTTTTAATTAATTATTATGTATTATTATATATTGATTTCATAAAATTCTTATCTTAATAGTTATTATAGAGATGGTGGTATTGATCTACTGATCTATACTCACACCCTATTCAGTCCTCCATTGGTTACACAAGAAGATTTCATGTATTCCATTTTGGACAATGGTAATGAACCTTGTTGTTTATTTTTTTATTTCTTGATGGAATGGAATTTTGAGGTGGGAATATCATGGGTATCAGGACTGTGGACATTTGAGTTGATATTTGAGTCTGGTAGTCATTTGGTTGAATTTTTTCTACAAATATATTTAGATACATTCTTGTATGACAAAAAATTATTCCATTATTATTTTTATGATTATTTTGTTGTATTTTATTGTTCACTTCCTCTATGTATATACATTGATTTATTTTTTTTGTATGGAATATTTTCTGCTTATATGACACTTCATATCATTGTGTATAGTCTCCCCACCATACACTCAATACCCCACTTCTAGTGGGAGTCCTCTGGAATACTGGGGTGTGATTTTGAGGACTTGTAACATTCCCTTTTTATCTTTGGGAGAGTGTACGAGACTACATGATGTTTCACTAGGGCTTAGACATTGGACTGGGATTACATGGAATGATTTCCATGAATTTTATCTCAATGAAAATTTTCAAGTGTTTACATTATTACATGAAATCCTTCATTAACGTTATGATATGTGATTATGGGTGGACCTTTTTTAGGATGTGTATCCCCATATGGTAATGTAACTTTGTTTACAGAACCAACGATTGAATTCAAGTGATTATGTTTTTTTCAGAGAACTCATCATATTCATATATATATACAAACAAAAAAATATATAAATTACATAACATTTCTTATTTGAGAGGGATCATACATTAATGGATCGACTATAGTTTCAAATGATTTATATTATTTAATATTCTAGTTGTGTCTCATCAAGGTTAATAATATTGAATGATCATGAACCTATGACAAAATATTTATAGGTTCATTATTTGGTTACCCTAATGGGAATATTTTTCACACCTATGTGTGAACCATGTTGTGAGTGCAATCATTATGTCTACATTTATGGTTGACAAAAGTTAAACAATGAACAAGGCTTTAGACTAGGGTTACATGATCCAATGGAGACTCCCTTGTGGATTCCATTGACCAGTATAGGGAAGATCATCATTGTCATGGAGATATATAATGAAGTTTAGCATGCGGTTTGTACGATATCCCTATAAATTTATTTTAGTATTATTTTGTACTCTTATATGTATGGTTCTCCCAATGGGTGATCAGTTTTGTATGTATGAAATAGCTATTTTCGCTTCCATTTCATTTTATTTACTATTTCATAATATTTTATTCCTTCTATTTACTACTAACAACTCTATTTATTACTAATTTGGATGATATATAGTTATCTCAGATATATTTTACTCTGAAATGATGGAATATTCTCTTTGCTTACAAATCCTAGGACCATGCTTCACATCAATACCCTCTGGCATATAGATATGTGTTTTTGAGGACTTATGGAGAATCAAATCAGATTACCGGACTAGTGGGATCTAGTTTAAGATGTTAAAATTTATTATCCGGGGTGTTAATATCATTTTTATTTATTATTTTAATCATGGAAAAAATTACTATTGGTTATTTTGGGATCCTATGGTGGATAGAAGACTGCAGAGTTAAGGGAAACTCTTCTGGTAAGATTTTTTGGTTTCCATGGGTATGGGAATTCTATTCTAATTTTTGATGTAATAATTGTATATGATTTCTTATTGCTCGAAAAAAAAAATTTGGATGAGATTATTTATTATGGATTTCTAAAACATTTCCTATCATAAAGAAGAGAGTGATTGAATTTTACACTTTTTTTGCAATGTAAAGTGGAGTCTCATGCGTCATATTTGGGTTGTTTGATTACCATGTTATATATCCACAAGTGTATGATATTTATAATGAAAAATACAATTGTTTGATGTTCCAATAAATACATAAATGGGTTTTCCGAATATTGGTTGTTTTTTGAATCATAATCAGTTTTTCCAACTTTAACGTATATTTCATTATGATTGAAGAATACTAGGATCGATGTTGAGATATTTGATGGTGAGGTTGATGACTCAGTACTAATTTTTGATTGTTTCTGTGACCCATATAGGACTAAAAAGAATATTATTTTAATTTTTACAACCATTATGGGGTGTTATTTTCATGGTTCTATTATATAATGTATCAGTAGAAATCTATGTTGTCTTTTCATGGATAACATTCCATAATATTCATCTTAACCAGTGTTTGTTTGTGGTTATCTAGTCGAATAACTGATTATGATATCAATAGGTACTATGATGTTCTTATTATACCTAACTATGAGTGGTTAATAAAATATATGGATTCCAAGTGAGTTTTATTTTACTATATTTTCTATGTTTGTATCCAGAAATTAAAGGAGCATTTCTATAAAAGGATTTATGAAGAGGATTTATCCCATATAGGTGGGGTTGACAGTTTTGATCCTCACATGATAGTGATGTCATTTAAAACAGTCTATATTTCTTAAATTTATGTATATTTGGTTATAACTCATTATTCTCATGTGAGACTTAGTCATTAGGGATATCTGGGTTTCATAGATTCCCTTAGTTTTGATTAATATCCATCTTGGTAAAATATTAATTTGATTAAGGTAAACCTATAAATGAAGTTTCCTTAGGTATATATATTAATGTTTTGTAAGTGAACTATGTTATATTATATTTTTATAATTATTGTTGGTTTTTTCTTTGGTTTTGTGATATAGCCATGCTGATGACTTCAGATTTCAAAGAATTTACAAGGGTGCACTTTTCTCAATAATTGCTTCAGTTGGAAGGACATTTTCATATGTTAACCTATAGAATTTCTTTCATTCTATTGATAACATAGTCAGTGTGAGAGTATATTCCCATTATTAAAATGACATTTAGTTATTGGAGGTCATGGAAATATATCATTGAACTGGTGATGATACCAATTTTGATGAGTATATTCAAGGAATCTTCCCAATTAATGAACTAACTAGTCATATATCATGGTTATCTTGTATTTAGTATTAGATGCATTATTAGAGTGTTATTTGGTTGATGATGGTACATTTCAGTAACATGTGGTACTCATTAAATAATAAACTTGAGATTTGATATAAGAGATCCATGGAAAATGATTTAGAAACATAATTTTGTCATGGTTATCCATAATTTGTAGTTAAATAATGGTCATCCCTTAGTGGAAGAGGAGTCACCAAAAATATATTTGGTGACATGAGAGGATTTACACACAGCTAGACAGGAACACTAATTGTTCAGAGATTTTGTGTTAGAAGTTGGTTAAAGGAAAGTAATTCATTATAAAATTTTAGCATGGATTTGAGAATGTTATACATTCCTCTTGATGTAAATGTAATGTGATATAGATGATCACTCTCTATATTAACGTCAACATGAGTAAATTGATATATCATCGGATCTATGTCAACCATTCTTAATTTTTTATCATATTTCCTAGTTGATGATTGAACATGTTGATGTTTGTCTCTAGGATTAGTTTAAGGTACACCATATTGTGGGGATTTAACCTTTTTCCATTAAATGGAGTTACTCTAATTTTCAAATAAAATTTAATATTCTCCATGAGTCGTTAACATTTATGTTCATTTTTAAGACAATGATACAGATATTACTATTTTGGGAAGTACCAGATCGATCAAATTTAAATGTATTACTTCATGGAAGAGTTATTAATTATCAGAAACTGGTCATTGGACTATGAATATATAATGTTTGTGATGATTCATGGGTAAGATAATGGTTTCTAGACTTACCCCCAAGGATTATTTGGGATGAGAAGGTCTTTGGTGGTGAGGTTTTATGGAATTGTATTTTTTAGGGATAAAATTTTCAGTAGAAAATTGAATTATTCCACTCAGCTGCTTATAAGGTGTAAAATAGACATATTTCCCTAGAGGATGATATCAAATAATTTTAATGACCACTCTATTTGTCCTAGAATTAGGTTTATACCACAGGATTTGTGTTTAGTGGAATCATGATTTGTTCAACTTTTAGAGAGATAATTGAAAATTTAATCATGATTAATTAAATATTTATTTGTTAATATAGACTGATTTGGATATATATTATTAACATTGTATCAGATTGAGATTCTATCTATTACATCATTTCTAGAATGGAGGATTTTTTCTAGGTGGGATTATACTATGGTCGGGCCCCAGCGCTTGGCTCATACACCTTTATCTTTTTCTATTATTTTTCTTGATTTTCATTGCTGTTATTATATACTTATTTATCCCATTGATTCTCATACATGTCCAAACAAGATATTACCTTTCATTTACCAAGAGAGGAGAGATATAGCAACTGATATAAAGAGGGAGAGGGGAAGGGAGGTACCATTGCTAAGTTCGAGAGAAGATGTATCATCATACAACCATTGTGGATTGTACAAACAGGAAAATATTCGGCATATTCTACCGCAAGGTATAATATTCTTATGGTTAATAATAAATTAAATTTGATTTAACCTATTATGTTTTTTAAGAAATTAATGAATATTGAAGAACCATTATGTGATAAACTATATCTTTTGAGGAGGAAATATGGGTTTAGATGATTTGAATGGGTTGACATTCAAACATCCTAATAACATGACATGTAGTTTTGGAACAGAGGCCTCATGTTTTGATCATTTAGGGTATATGAACTTCTTGGGAGTACAAACATAAACTAAGACATGACCATTTTGCTGACAACATAGCCAGATAGCCAGTGTAGGGGTACACAGTCGTGTAGAGTACATGTCCAGACCCCATGTGGGTTGCATTATATATAGAATTATGGGGTAATAAAAAATAAATTTCATGGAAATGTTAGTTACATGAGCAGGTTACCATTTTTGGGTACTTGTCATTAACACCAAATACTATTTTTTACATGGTATTACACACCATATCTTGCCGGAGTACATACCCAATTAGGGATTTCAGAGTACATTACTTGTACTAGTGAATAAACGCAGTGTACTTCTCCTACTTCCCTTTATGGATTATTCATATAATTAAAACCACAATTAAAAATTAGATACAAGAGGGAATATTTTATTTAGAGTACCAGTACATGTATATCGCGTTGGTGAAATCCTTATGGTTGTTTGAGGACTCTTATGAGGCATTTCAGGATTTTTTCATAAATCAAGATGTTCTTACTCCTGTTATGGAAACCATTTGCCTCCTGATAGTGAGACCCTTGACAAAGGGGTTCCACGAGACATCTCTCAATATTAATATTTAGGTACATTACCTTCTAGGAAAACCAGGAATATTATATTTAGACCTAGATGATCCCATGTTTGTTTCCTCTATCTTAGTTTTTTTATTTAGGGTCCCTTGTGGGATTCATTTTCCTACTTGTAGATCTAGGGATTCACTTATAGTATCCCTCTAAATATTTACTCATTATGAGGATACCTAGCAAGATTCATCTACCTATAGAAACTATTAATAAAGGTCCCATATAGGGAACCTTTTCTTATTTGCCTTTCTAAGAAACCCATGTACAATGATGTTGTTTAGTTAGTGTCAGAGGATTCCATCTATGATTCTTCCTTATAGATTCATTGTGGAGGAACTGAAGTCGGATTCCTCTATTGTGTTATGACATAAGGTACCTAGTGGGTTTGAAAATGATGCAATGTCCTTAATCTAGTATATAGGGTTTGTGTTTAAATGTTTTTTGATGTCACCATATAATCTATAGAAAATAGGTACAAACAATAGGCTATGACACTAGTATGTGTTTTTGGTTTCTGGCCCCCCTAACTCATTTATTTATGAATTAAAATTATTTCTACTAGTGAAGTGATGATTTCTATAGGTGCATTTTAGTTTGGGGGTGATGATGCTGATGTGACGCAACAATTATTTTTGGGATTCCCATATGTTCTTCCTCATATATATATTTTCAGTCATTTCTTATGATATTCATGATTTCATATTTTATTAATTTATGGAATACCTTGATTATGATATTTTAACATAGAATCCCTTGATTATGATATTCAGGCATGACATCCCTTGATTATGATATTCAGTCACAATATCCTATTGTTTTTCATTTAAGGGAATGGATTCATTTTTTCTGATAACCATAGATGATTAGTCTCTCACATGATATAGGTATGATTAATCTCTCACATGATATAGTGACGATTAATCAATCTATGATTGAATATTTTTTCTGGGTGGATGGCTGGACCCACCTCCCCATTAATGTTACATATAATCGATTGATTATTATGTTATCCTTGAGTTATTCCATGGATGTTCCTAAGGGATGGGTGGATACACCATTACTACAACACAAGTTCATACATACTTGGGATGTTGAAATTGATATTTTTATATTAAAGTATAAAGATATTGTACATGATTCCAGAGATCATTCTATTTATAGATCACCTATGAGTGGACCTCTTACAGATCTATCCCTGATCAACTTTTATGACTGCCTATGGACTGAATCCTATGGATCAGAAATGAGAATGGATTTACATGGAATGGGTGGATGAAATTATATCTCAATAAATCTTTATTGGACTAGTTTTTCGTATATTACATTCTTATTTATAATGATTTGATATTAGTATGGGAAGCCCAGGGTTAAAAAATAAATCCACCTTTGGTGACCTATATTTATATCCTACTTTTTCAATGCTGGCTGAAGAAGGTATATTCAATTCTGATCATGGATATAGATTTCAACATAATAATAAACTAAATTAGTGATATGACTTCCAAATCAATTCACTTTTTAATGAATTTCATGTGATCAATATTATAGTCCCAAGGATTCACTGGTATTCATTATGTTATTTTAAAATCGGTATAATGTATATATTTATATATAATTTAATATATATATATATATGCATGAAAAAACAAATCCCAATTGACTTGGAACATGAAACTAGTGATTGATTGTGGTTTTACAAAATTTTATATTATTTATAATTCTCGTTTTGTCTCGTCTAGGCTTACAAAATTATGTGATCACAAACTTATGACCAAAAATTAGTTGGTTCATCATTGGGGCTTATGCATGGGTGATGCACAGTTGATAAACATGATTGGGTGGGCCCTTTATGGATGGTAACCCTTTAGAGATCAGGCCTTTAGGTTGGAATCATATGTAACCTAATTTAGTCATGAATCAGACTTCTCATAGTGCAGATGGTGTGGGGTACACATGGAATCTTCCCCTTTGATAGACATGATTGGGTAGAACATTTTTTGATGGGAATCCTTTTCAGCTCAGGCATTCTGGTAGGAATCCTATGTATCATGATTTGGTTAGAAATCAAATTTATTTTAGTTCAAATGGTGTGGGGATAACTCATTGAAGCTTCCCATTTATAGACATGATTGGTTATACCCTTTATGGAAGGGCACCCTTTTGAACTCGGGCCTTCTGGTAGATGTCCTTCGTATCCTGATTTGGTCAAGAATGAGAGTCCTTGTAGTTATTAAGGTGAGGGTATTATTCTTGGAAGTTGTTTTTTTGTTAAAAAATATTGTGTGGAAGCTTTATGGATGGTCACCCTTCGGTTCTGGGACCTTTTTATAGGCAACCTACATATACTACTTTGGTCGGGAATTAGATTTATCATTGTTCAGATGATGTGGGGAATGCCCATGGAAGATACCCATTTGATAGACATGATTGGGTGGATCCTTTTTGGATGAAACCCTTTTGAGCTTGAACCTTTTGGTAGGAATCCTATGTATCCAGATCTGGTCACGAATTAGAGTTCCCGTAGTTTAGCAAGTGTGGGGATCCTTATGGTAACTTCCCATTTTAAAGATATGATTGGGTGTACCCTTTATGGATGAGAACCCTTTTGAGGAATGGCCTTCTATTAGGCATCCTACATATCCTAATTTCGTGAGGAATCATAGTTCTCAAACTTCATAAGGTGTGGATAGTCACAATACTTAAAAACCTCTATACCCAAGTGAGTTACTTTATTTGTTAGAAACAAGATGATGAGAAAGATTCGACAATGCACCTGTATCCTACCCTATTGTTGGTGGAGGGAGAGACTACATAGGAAGAGGTTGTAGCGACAGTGAGAGAGGGACCAAAGTGATGTACCATTCCTTGTGAACTAGAATTAGAGGTCACACGAACCTACCTTAGAATATTGGGGAATTACCTTAGTGGGAGGTCCCTTGAGCATGTTCTAAGAAAGGGAGGAAATTCTTCCCCACCAAAGGGGTGAGTGAACATAACCCCTTCGACTGAACACTATCCCTCATTGAATTGAAATGAAAGTCATCACCCTTAATCCAAAGAACAATGAGGTTCCTGTCAGCATCCCAAGGTTGGACTCTGAATTACCGTTGGAATACTTCAAAACAGACATTCCCTAAGCCTACGCCTTTTTTGGGATGGCCTTCGTGAATCTGATTACTATGGGTATGTAGACTCAATGGGGCACACAAATGCACCCGATGACCTTATCATATGGGCCTGGTGGCATTAGTGGAGGCTATGGTCTAGTGTTGTGGTGTAACACCCTGAGATTTTATGAAAAATATTCTTTTAATTTCATTAATGTCGTGTGTTGTACGCTACACCAAGATTACATTGCTCTATACGCAACACCGTATTAGCTTGCAGTATACGCAACACAATTTTTGGATCGTGTTACACACAATTTTGTTAATTGTTATTCTACACAACATTGAGTATATATATATATATATATTCAATGTATAAATGAAATATGGTTGGATTCTGTTATACGAAACAATGAAGGATTCTTTCACAACACGCAACCCTGACTTGGCTTGCATTACACGCAATCGCGACCTTCCTCGATAGCGTGTGTTGTACGCAATACCGGGTTTTACTAAACAATGATATATTATTGTATTATTATTATGAACTAGCCATTATGAATAGTATTAACTAAATTTTTAATTTTATAAAATTATTATTCATCTTACAAATTTTCTATAACAAGGTATAAGAACAAAATAAATATTTCGGGTAAAATAAGTATTTTTCAAAAATGCAGTTTTGCCGCCTTTTGATGGAGAAACCACTTTAAATGTAGTTTTTGACATGTTTATAAGTTCAATTTCACAAAATAAAATTATTCTTTGGAATCAAAAAATAAAAATTTACATTGGATAAATTTTTCATTTTATTCTGATGACTTTCATATTTTAATGAATAGTAAAAACATGCTATATTTTAATTAAAAACAACTTTTTTCATCGTAATATATTATGTGGTTAAATTAAAATATTGAATGGTTTTAAAATATAAATAGAATATATTTTTACCATTTAATATAATGTATGTCATTAGCATTGATTTTACCTTGAATTCGTAGGTTAAATCAATTCAATCTTTTGTAATGTTTTAAAGAAAAACCTGTTTTCTTTCGACAACGGGATTAATTTTAATTTAATTTCTTCAAATTTTGTTTATTGAATTTGGAAAAATGGATTCCATATTTGGAATCAGTGGGTCCAAATTATGTTAATAAGCTACTTTCTATTTTTGGGCATTATGAATAGTAACTACGGTAAATTTTATTTATTATAGTTGAAGTTAAATAGGGTAATTAAGGGTAAATATAAGATTATAAAATTAACCTAACACTTGTAAAAATCCTATTTGATGACTAAATGTCGACCCATATCACATAAGGGTCTGATTAGGTTCATTTAATGGACTTTTTTCCATGAAAATAATTTAATTATTATTAAAACCAAAGAAAGTGACAACATGTCACTCTCTTAAATACTATAAGTATAATACCTTTAAGTCAGTGATAAACATCATGAAAATTCAAACATTAATAGTATAAAGAAATCTAAACAAATTACCTACATCATGAGAATTTATTTAGGATTTTTTGGGATTAAATAATTATCATTAATTGTGACACAATAGTGATGCAGAAATTATTTATCTAGTGAAAAATCAAGAATATAGTTTTTATTAAACTAATAGTGACCATAAAAGGCACACAACCCTGACCAAAACTTATTTTTCATGTAAATGTAAACTATAATCATCCAATGGTCTAATATTTGTCCATTTTGAGTCTTATACAAGCAATTATGACACTTATATTATTTTATTTTAAATGATGACAAAGTTGTCACCTTCATAATTTAATAAATTTAACAATTTAAATATTGTAATTTTAAGATGATAAATTCAATTAAAAGTATTATTGGGAAATTTAATAGATTTATCTTCATCATAGGATTTTATTTTAAATTTTTATGCAACAAATCAGTATATTAAAAAATTATACAAAAATGTTGTAGTAATTATTTTATTAAGAGATAAACCAAATAAATAGTTTTAAAAATAATAAAATAAATAATATATGAACAATTTAATGTGATCCACTAATTTTATAGATACATATTACCTTTTATGAATCTATTAAAGCTTTTATTTCGAACAAATCTTCTGTATATATTTTATTTAAATTCAAATAAATGAATAGTGTCAAAATTGACACTATTGTTATTTTATAAAAATAACATATTATAAAATTGTTTAAAAATAATAAAAATATTAAAAAATTATAAATTTAAATTTTTATGGTCTATAATGTTATAAAGTAAAAAACTATGGAAAATTAAGAACAAATAAGTAATTATTTGTTAAAATTTAAAATTTAGAATTTTATTACCACAAATAAACTTAAATAGATTAAATAAGGATAAATCAAAATGATAAGGTTTAAAAAAAGATCCAAACATGTATAAATTTGATTGGTTGATGATATTAAAACCCTATCTCATCTAATATTCTAATATGAGTCATTTTTGGAGGTTTTTAAGTGGGGTTAGATTTATTATCAATTAATATTTTTAAGAATTCCAAAGGTGCCCCTCTCCTCCCTAATAAAAGGGCACCTCCACCCTCTCCTCCTCACACCAATTTAAGCCACAAAGCTCGGCCAGCCCCTACCAAATTATCTTCTCCACTACCCTAGAAACATCCTAGAGGTTCTCGTCTACTTTAAAGACCAATCTTAGTGCCCTAAGAGGAGGATTCAAAGAGGCGTATCGAAGAAGAGGAGGTTCGGATACATACGAAGCATATCGGACCTAAGGTAAGGGATAACTTTTCCAATCTCATTCTTATTCGAGATTGTTTATTTGTAAGTATTTACTGGGGTTGTTGTTCTCATCCATGTCTATGTTTCCTAAAAATACATTCATGTATGTTTAAAGTCCTTTTTACCCATTTTTTGACTTTTACTACATGGTATGTATGGAATCTTTCTTTTACGAGGTACTTTTTGACTTTTCCGGCAAATGTACGAGAAGAATGTTTTTTAACTTATATGGCACAAATGGATTTTTACAGTTTTATAAAGCCTTATTTTCATGATGATTCCTTCAAAATATTTCATGACTATTTTCAACAAAATCTCTTTCTTTTAAAAAAGCATGACGTTTTGTGAAAAGAAAATGATTTTGAAGAAGAAAGGATATGTTCCTCAAGAATTCATTTCATGTGCTTTATCAAAATCTTTTTCCATCTAAGATGACATTATTTCATATGTGTATGTTTTACGTATAATGACTCTATGATTTACATGGTTTCACTTTTCTTATTATGAAATGATATCCATTTGTTTTATATGGATTATGTGATTATGGGATGATGTTTATGAAACCCATTTTATTTATTGGGTTATTATTAATGATGGATGTTTATTTAGTGGCACAAGTAAGAATGATTTCATTATTATATGGGTGGGACATATATCTCCCTCCAATGCATTGGGTAAAGATTTTATATCTCATGAGATAGACATGGCTGGAACGGTAAGTTAATCTGGTTCAGTGTTACAGGACTGAAACGAGGAGTGAACTCGATTCAGAATGGGACTTTGTCCTCTAATATGGTCTTGGCAGAAATGCCTTGGATACTATGGAAATCATTACATGTGCATAATGTATACCACAATTACATGTTTTATTCCCATGCTATTTTTTCATTCTTATTGTTTCTTTATGATCTATGCCTTACGTACTTCCATGTTTTATGTCATTTCTCATGCTTTTGATGTTTAAACATTATGTTCATGTTTTTAAGTTCAAATGTATATGGTATGTTTTATTTTATCCATACTTACCCTTACTGAGCATTTGAGATCACCCATTTTATGTTTTCTTTTCCCCAGGATATAAAGAAAGGTTTTAGGTAAGAAAAAAATTGAATGATCTTTATGGGAGATGTTGAAGATCTTTCACCACGATTAGAAGAGTACGTTCCAAGTATCCAAAGACACTAAACTATTACGGTCCTTGTGTGTCTATTTTTGTTATGTATTAAGTATTCCTCTAAAGTAATGTAATGTCCATGTACGTCAAGCTTCAGGTCTCTACAGTTGGTATCAGAGGAATGGTTTAGTCAACCTTTGGAAACTAGGATGCGAAAACGTAAGTGGAATCCCTAAAGATATTTCTAAGGTATATTTAGTGATTTCCCTAAAGATAAGTATACGTATAGGTTATAGTCATAGAATTTCTCTAACGATCATAGAATTTAACCTAAGATGTTAGATATTGAGAGTACTCCCCCTTTACTATTTTGTTTTCTCTAGCAGGATTTTTGCCTCTCACAGAATTCTTTTTGTGTTTTAGTCAATGGAGGGAACCAGAAGGAATTAGGTTAACATTGAATCCTATAGACAAATTGGTGACTATGAGAAACAAAATTTCAAAATTCCTACAGTGAATAATATTTTGATTATGCAGAATCAGTCATCGCGATATATGATTAACAAGGTGAAATTTAGTGGTATGCCTAATTCATCAAATAAGAGGAAGATAGACTTTTATGAATATTCACATTTTGAGGAGCATAAAGAAATGAAGATTGAGATTTCTAATGAAGGGAAAAATAACCTTGAGGAATACCTCAAATGGAGGGACAAATGTTATCTGTGTGGAGAAAAGGGTTATAGAGTTTTAGACTGTTATGGAGTTCAATGTCTTATTTTTGGAGAACATGGGCATTACCCAACTCAATGCCCTAACCTAAAAAGTTACTTCTAAATCAAAGAAGGACTTATTCCAGGACAATCATTAAAGAGGATGTATTAAAGTGTTTATGTATTGGTATTCAAGAATAATGTTGTTGAGGTATTTTTATGGTGTATTAGAATATTTTTGTATTAGTCTATTGTGGTTTTCAATGATTTTATGGTACCGGTAACCATGAAAAGTGATTCAAATATTTTTGAAATCAGATGATATGCGCATAATGAAGGGATAAAGAGAAAATTAAATGTTTGACAGTATACATGATCTCATGATTGATATAAGGACTAAGTGATATCATGGATTTAGTATAATGAATTTTGAGGATTTTGGTATGTTGAAAGTGTTAACTATTAACTATATTCATGTTTTCACTAAGATTCAATTGGTATTCATTCTTTAAGAGAATACATGATTAAGGTATTCACATGTTTTTAATTTGACCAACAAGATATATCTTATGATATATGGGGGATAAATGATGGAATTCACATGATTGTTATGTGACATTTCAATTAATCATTTTATTTATACAATGAGCTTGGATCGAAGTATGTTAGATAACCCTAAAGATTGGAATGGATTATGTTCGACATAAGTTAGTATTGTTTAAGGATAGAACTTTTTAAATATTATTGATGAGATGTTATAATAATGTAGCTTTAGAAAAAGGACAACCTACAGGACGGGAGACAACCCATCGTGTCGGACAAGGCTGTGGGAATCGAACCCACAACCGAAGTGCGACTGGACTTTATCACCTACCACTAGCCTACAAAAAGTCCCTATTTAGTAGAAACTGGTTTTATTATATTAAGAAGTATGATATATTAAGTATAAGTCCATTTTAGGAACCATATATGATTAATCTCACTATAGATGGACTTATATATTTTTGATAACTTTTACGACAGATGGAATAACCCATCATTATATCACATGATCTGATAACACTTCACAAATAACAAATTGAACTTAATTTCTTTAAGAGATGAAGTGGAAATTGTTCAAGGCATGAACAATGGTGAGATTATAATAAAGTAAGTATTTCATCTAATTAAAATTCTTCAACTTTAGAGAAATGATCTTGAAAACCAAAAATGTTGTTCTAGTGCCCTTATATACGATGAATCAAATGGTACCTTAGATCATCACAAATCAATAGCTTTGTGATTATTGGATTTTTCAAATCCATGTTCTCTACCACTCTCCATCAGAACTTGATGGTTAGATTTTTCTTCCATATCCATATTTTCAACTATGTCCTCCTATGTGAAACCCAGTGATGGGTTAATTTCGGTAACCGTTACATTTCATACTTTAGTTTTTAAAGACATGTTTTGGTATTCCATTTTACGATGTGGGTTTCTATTAAACAAACTTTCGAGTAGTAAACCATTTATAACCCCCGACGAATTTCGAGGGCGAAATTCATTTTAAGGGGGTAGAATGTAACACCCCGAAATTTTATGAAAAATATTCTTTTAATTTCATTAATGTATTGTGTTGTATGCTACACCAAGATTACCTTGCGCTATACGCAACACCGTATTAGCTTGTAGTATACACATCACTATTCTTGGATCGTGTTACACACAATTTTGATAATAGTTATTCTATGCAAAATTGAGTATATATATATATATTCAATCTATATATGAAATATGGGTGGATTATGTTATACAAAACAACGAAGGATTCTTTCACAACACGCAACCCTGACTTGGCTTGCATTACATGCAATCGCGACCTTCCTCGATAGCGTGTGTTGTACGCAATACCGGCTATTACTAAACAACGATATATTATTATTATATTATAATGAACTAGCCGTTATGAATAGTATTAACTAAATTTTTAATTTTAAAACATTATTATTCATCTTACACATTTTCTAGAACATGGTATAAGAACAAAATAAATTTTTCGGGTAAAATAAGTATTTTTCAAAAAATGCAGTTTTGCCGCTTTTTGATGGCGCACCCACTTTAAATCTAGTTTTTGACATGTTTATAAGTTCAATTTGACAAAATAAAAATATTCTTTTTAATAAATAAATGAATATTTACTTTGGATAAATTTTTCATTTTATTCTGATGACTTTCATATTTTAATGAATAGTAAAACACGCTATATTTTAATTAAAAACAACTTTTTTCATCGTAATATCTTATGTGGTTAAATTATAATATTTAATGGTTTTAAAGTATAAATAGAATATGTTTTTACCATTTAATATAATTTATGTCATTATCATTGATTTTACCTTGATTTCGTAGGTTAAATCAATTCAATCTTTTGCAATGTTTTAAAGAAAAACATGTTTTCTTTCGACAACGGGATTACTTTTAATTTAATTTCTGCAACTTTTTTGTATTGAATTTGGAAAAATGGATTCTTTATTTGGAATCAGTGGGTCCAAATTATGTTAATAAGGTACTTTTTATTTTTGGGCATTGTGAATAGTAACTATGGTAAATTTTATTTACTATAGTTAAAGGTAAATCGCGTAATCAAGGGTAAATATAAGATTATAAAATTACCCTAACACTTCGAAAATTCCTATTGGATGACTAAACGTCGACCCATATCACATAAAGGGTCGGATTAGATTCATTTAATGGTCTTTTTTCCATGAAAATAATTTAATTATTATTAAAACCAAAGAAAGTGACAACATGTCACTCTCTTAAATACTATAAGTATAATAATTTTAAGTTAGTGATAAACTTCCTGAAACTTCGAACATTAATAGTCTACAGAAAGATAAAAAAATTATCTACATCATGAGAATTTATTTAGAATTTTTTGGGATTAAATAATTATCATTAATTGTGGCACAATAGTGATGCAGAAATTATTTATCTAGTGAAAAATCAAGAATATAGATTTTATTAAACTAATAGTGACCATAAAAGGCACAAAACCCTAAAAAAACTTATTTGTCATGTAAATTTAAACTATAATCATCCAATGGTCGAATATTTGACTATTTGGAGTCTTATACAAGCAATTATGACACTTTTATTATTTTATTTTAAATGATGCCAAAGTTGTCACCTTCATAATTTAATAAATATAACAATTTAAATATTGTGATTTTAAGATGATAAATTCTAGTACAAGTATTATTGTGAAAGGTAATAGATTTATCTTCATAATAGGATTTTATTTTAAATTTTTATGCAAAAAATCAGTATATTAAATAATTATACAAAAATTTTGTAGTAATTATTTTATTAAGAGATAAACCAAATAAATTGTTTTAAAAATATTAAAATAAATATTATATGAACAATTTAATGTGATAAACTAATTTTATAGATACATATGACCTTTTATCAATCTATTAATTCTTTTAGTTTGAACATATATTTTGTATATTTTTTATTTAAATTCAAATAAATGAATAGTGTCAAAATTGACACTATTGTTATTTTATAAAAATAACATATTATAATTTTTTTTAAAAATCTAAAAAATATTTAAAAATTATAAATTTAAATTTATATGGTCTATAATGTTATAAAGTAGAAAATTATGGAAAATTCACAACAAATAAGTAATTATTTGTTATAATTTAAAATTTAGAATTTTATTACCACAAATAAACTTAAAGAGATTAAATAAGGATAAATCAAAATGATAAGGTTTAAAATAAGTTCCAAACATGTCTAAATTTGATTGGTTGATGAGCTTACAACCCTATCTCATCTAATATTCGAATATGAGTCATTTGTGGAGGTTTTTAAGTGGGGTTAGATTTATTATAAATTAATATTTTTAAGAATTCCAAAGGTACCCCTCTCCTCCCTAATAAAAGGGAACCTCCCCCCTCTCCTCCTCACACCAATTTAAGCCTTCAAGCTCGGCCAACCCCTGCCAAGTTATCTTCTCAACTTTCCTAGATACATCCAAGAGGTTCTGTTCTACTTTAAAGACCAATCATAGTGCCCTAAGAGGAGGTTTCAAAGAGGCGTATCGAAGAAGAGGAGGTTCGGATACGTACGAAGCATATCGGACCTAAGGTAAGGGATAACTTTCCCAATCTCATTCTTATCCGAGATTGTTTATTCGTAAGTATTTACTGGGGTTGTTGTTCTCATCCATGTCCATGTTTCCTAAAAATGGTTTCATGTATGTTTAATGTCCTTTTTACACATTTTTTACTTTTACTACATGGAATGTATAGAATCTTTCTTTTAAGAGGTACTTTTTGACTTTTCTGGAAAAAGTACGAGAAGAATGTTTTTTTAACTTATATGGAACGAACAGATTTTTACAGTTTTATAAAGCCTTATTTTCATGAAGCTTCCTCCAAAATTTTTCATGACTACTTTCAACAAAATCTCTTTCTTTAAAAAAAGCATGACGTTTTGTGAAAAGAAATTGATTTTGAAGAAGAAAGGATATTTTCCTCAATAATTCATTTCAAGTGTTTTATCAAAATCTTTTTCCTTCTAAGATGACATTATTTCATATGTGTATGTTTCAAGTATAAAGACTCTATGATTTACATGGTTTCACTTTTCTTATTATAAAATGATATCCATTTCTTTTATATGGATTATGTGATTATGGGATGATGGTTATGAAACCCATTTTATTTATTGGGTTATTATGAATGATGTATGTTTATTTTGTGGCACAAGTAAGAATGATTTCATTATGATATGGGTGGTACCTATATCTCCCTCCAATGAATTGGGTAAAGATTTTATATCTCATGAGATAGACATGGCTGGAACGGTAAGTTAATCCGGTTTAGTGTTACCGGACTGAAATGAGGAGTGAACTCGATTCAGAATTTGACTTTTTCCATAAAGATGGTCTTGGCAGGAATTCCTTGGCTACTATGGAAATAATTACATGTGCTTAATGAATTCCACAATTACATGTTTTATTCTTATTCTATATTGTCATTCTTAAGGTTTCTATATGATCTATGCCTTACGTACTTCCATGTTTTATGTCATTTCTCAAGCTTTTGATGTTTAAACATTATGGTCATGTTTTTATGTTCAAATGTATATGGTATGTTTTATTTTATCCATGCTTACCCTTACTAAGAATTTGAGCTCACCCTTTTTAGGTTTTCTTTTCCCCTGGATATAAAGAAAGGTTTTAGGTAAGAAAAAAAAGGGAAAGATCTTTATGCGAGATGTTGAAGATCTTTCCCCACGATTAGAAGATTACGTTCCATGTTTCCAAAGACACTATTCTATTACGGTCCTTGTGTGTCTTTTTTTGTTATTTATTAAGTATTCCTCTAAATTAATGTAATGTCCATATACGTCAAGCTTCGGGTCTCTACATGGGGGACTATTTGGCGGATGGATTTTGGAGAACTGGACGATAATGGAGGGGTGAGGATGGAACCGGTGGGAACAATATCTGAAAACACACCATTCCACGTACTGGTTTCTAACACGGGATTTGGGAATCTTCACATACCATATTGGTATGTGGGTAGAGGGACCAACCACGTATAGGTGTAGTACACGGGCCTGGGTATCACCAACCACATTCCAAAGTGGTACATGGATAACCATGCCGCTTTTGGTTGTTTCTGCATAGGTATTGTGTTTGTGGTGCTTGTTTTAGTCCACATAGTGATCTGTGACATGGAGCACCATATCGAAGGTGGGTCTGGGGAATTACCATTCACAGGAAATTCATCCGCGAGCAGTGTATGGTTTGTATTATACGTATTAGGTTTATTGTTTTATAATTGTTACTCGGTTCCCACATTTTATGGGTCATGACCTATAATACCTACGGAGGAAGAGGCATGCAGTTCGTTCTTTCACCGATGAAATGAAATGGAACCTGAAGTGAAACCTCTTAATTCTCCTCAAGATTCTATTGCACATTATACCTTCTATGTATATACTTTATCCATTATACTATGATCTTTTTATAGATAATTGTAATAATAATATCTACTGGGAAAGCGATGCCATTTGAAGAGGCACAATGAAGTAGTATTTTTACCCACAGATGACTCTATCAACCAGGGCCTATTGGGATTTTGGTCCATGATAATGGTTCATAGAACCCATCTTGTCTGATTAATCCAGAAATTGTGTGGTTCACAACATGGTATGCAGAACGTCTTTTGTATATAACTCGTTCAGTTAGTGTGGTTAATAGTTTTCCCTACTCACTAGCCATCATTTTATGGGCCACAAGTTCACGAACCCTTTTCTCCTCCACATATATTTATTGGAAAATGGTATGTGGGTTACTTGAAAACAACAATTCCATCACATTACCTCATAAAAATGAAACTCCATTTGAGTCCTTTAACCTTTGTAAACATATATAAGTTCATATTTCTTTCTAAAAATCAATTATAGTGGTATTTTATTCCCTTAGTGTAATTTTCTGGACCCTACAAATGTCCCAATCAGAATAGTGTTTGTTTGGAACGAAAATGTTCTATTCTGATGTACAAGAGGTCCTGAACTAAAATGGTTCTTGGTAGATCTTGTAGACATAGTATAAGAGAACCACACCTATATATAGGGGTCCATGACTTTTTCCATTTACCGTTTCTTGCGGTGAAAAGTGATCCTGATTTCTTGGTATCCATCTCTGTTTGTGTACCATGATCCTTACAAAAACAGTGTTCGTGAACTATTTAGTACATTCTATGAACTAATTTCCTCACCATATCCCTATCAACGTACCACATTTTGGTTTCAGAAAATGGGTTTTTTGTGTTTTTATGTCTAAAAACAGGTCTTCATGTAAGATAATGCTATGTGGTTTTCTTGTCGGCATACTGAACATATATCAGTGAACTAAAACATTAACCCAGACATAAAACTTTAATGCTCAACCCTTAAGCATAAACAGAGCCATGGTCTTTGTTTACTGATTCTTGCTTTAGTGAGCCGTTATGTTTGTTGGACAATGTTCTACAGAATAGCGCCTCGCGGCTACTTCAAGCACCATGGCTAAACGTAGTGGATTTCATATGTGTATTTTTTATGTAGGAGGCACACTAATTCTTCATATTACGATGTATGTAGAATGATCCTTCCACATAAAATTTTTTTTGAACATTATGCGGAGCCTTTGTGGACTGGTTTTATGTTCTTTATCCACTTTTTTATTGTTTTATCCAATAATAATTTTCTTTTGGACTCACTTATTGTCAGTTTTTGGATGTTCCTTTGTAGTTTACAATGGATAACTCCAAGGCTGAAAACAAATCATTGATGAAGAGGGATTCCATGGTGAGGAATAACAATGATAGCCTTCATACCCACAATATTCCTCATGACAGTTTTCATACGGTCTTCTTGATTCGTGAGCTTCAAGCTTACATTTTATTCATTCAATTGCTAATTTATGGCATTGGTCTTCCTAAAGATGTGCCTTTGTCATTTCTTGGTCCTGACTTTCTTTTTTGTCCCCTTAGAGGCACCACAAAATCATGATCATGCCAATATTTCCTCAACCGGAGAAGTCATAACCACTCTTATTTTAGAAAATGTTTTCATACTGCATGATTCTTCCTAGACTCTGGGAAAAGGGGGGCACCAAAATGGTGTCCTGAGACTAGAAATATGAGAATATTCATCCATTATTAGCATTTATCGAGAAAATCCTAGTGGAAGGTGGAGCACCAAATAGGATTTTTCAGCTGGAGGATGTTTCTCCGATGAGTGGGCCTAGAATTATTTATGAATCAGACATGTCTAGAGTCCCCTGACTAGCTGGAGGTGGTGGTCCTACACCAAGAAGCCTAGGTGTCTCAGTTTTCATCCTTCTCTATGGGCGAAATCCTTCCGGAATTGCTGAGTCGTGTGAGTTTGAGCACCATCAACTTTCATCTCATTCATGTAGAAGTGGGGATTAGTTTGTTGGATATGTACCAGCATATAGGTCTTCTTATCCTTGTAGAGATGTACAATGAGTTTCACCTAGACATCACCATATACAAAGACACTGATAACGTGCCCCTTTTGACAGAGGACATACTAGTCCTGGTAGCAGGATCACTGGATCATCCCCTCAATGCCCATTCCCTAATCCCATTAGAATAATGTATAAGGTTATTCTTGTTGTATAGTAGGCCTAAGTCATAGGCATTCCACAGTCTAACTCACCCAAACAATTAGTCCCTCCAATATCAAGGGTCATACTGTGATACCCTTGAAGTAGGGTGATATGCCTCATGGGGATATGATCTTTGACCCGACATTTTACCTATTCTTAGGCAAGAAGGTTTCTTAGCCATGTTCTTAAGTTGATGGATCTTCCTATATCATGACATATACAATGGGTTTTGGGCCTACACCTTGATGATGGCATCCATGTTTTCAGAGGGTTGACCGATTAATTTGGCCCTTCCTAGACTTCCTTGACTTTATGAATTGTTAGGACATATTCAGGAAGGAAGCTCTCTACATCTTCTCAGTGGACCATTCCAAATACATTACAAGTTGATGGTAGAACACTTCCCCTATTATGAATATCGGCATACCATATGGGTTCCCCATTATATCATTCATCCGTCACTCTTCATAATTTTTGTTGATCGTCCTTGTACTCTTATTGTTGCTGACGCGGTCAGGCTATTGAACGACAAATATTACTTCTCATTCTCCCTATATCCTAATCATCACGGATCCTTGAGAGTTGGAAAGGATAGTTATTTGGATGAATTTTCCCACATCATCAATATTTGTGATGTGATTCTCACCGCCCATGTCAACAGAGTATTTATTTTTTAAACATACCTCCCCTATCGGTTCTCCTGGCTGTTTGGATGGATTCAACATACCATGTTTCTCCTAGTTGTTCAACTAAGGGAAGAATATCATACAATGGTAATCTGTTAATTTTTTCTTATGATGATACACAAAGGTTATGATAGATAACTTATCATTCCTAACATGACAGTGCCCACCTTCCTATCTCTAAAGAATGCCCAACAATGGGTCGATTGTTACCTCGTGGGGATTTTGAAAGAACTAGTTCGGTGGGTATAGAGACCATTGAATGTTTCATGTCCCATTATTTACCCAATAACCACACCACACATTCCCTTCTTCGTGATGGGTAAAATAGTTGTGCCTCAAACCTCCATCCCATCAGCAACCTGTTAGGTTTTCAGGGCCTGCAACGGAAGCTGGCGGGCCTTGGATTTTAAATTTTTTCATCGGCGGGATGACGAAAGTTGTCGTCACCGAAAATCCGAGCCCCGAAGAGGTCTGAGGATCTCATGTAAATTTTAAGGAGAAAAAACATAAATAGAAAACATACCCATTAAATATCTAAAGCCGTTGTTGACCTCAACTTGTCGACGGTGATCGTTGCATGATGGATACATAGCATGATCCCTCTAGATCGTCCACATGCACCTAAAAAATCTGCAAGAACGCCGATCGTCGAACTCCGGGTGCTAGCACGGTGATTCAACTATATCTTCGATGTCCCGATGATCACCGCATCATCGATCTTGCGATGCATGAGATGAAACTAGATCCGAGATCAGATCTACAGCTTCTCTCTCTAGAGAGTAGGAGGAGAGAGGAGCTCTGGACGAAAATATCATAAATACTTGTTTCACTTGGGCACCTCTCCTTTATTTATTGTGGATTGTGGAAATTACCCAGTTGGGTTCCCCAAAACCATTTTATTCCACATCCACTAACCAAATAACTATGAAGAATTAAAACTGCATCAATATTATTTATTTATTTGACAACATACTTGTAATATATATAATATATATATTACGTGATTAAATCTGATCCATTTAACTCGACTCGTTGACCCGCTTAATATTAAACAAACCTTGGAATATTAAAATAGTTTTCATTCGATTAATATTTTCTCATATTTACTAAACTCGTAAATACATTAATTAAATTAAATCCCAAATATTTGATACATGAATATTAATGAATTTATTTAATTCTATTGGTGATTGACAACATGGAAAATGCTCGGACCCCGTGGTAGGGCCCAAAATGTCCATATACCTATTCAACTGAATAGGGAGGATTATTGAATACTCTAATGTGTGTGACCCTCTAGGCCCTTATCTCAATAGTAGTGTATAAAATCCACAGACCAAGAGAGAGGTATAACAACCTGTCATGGCCCCTAAAGAGATAAGGATAGTCATTGCAATGACTACCAACCCTTGAACACTGATTGTGTACTATAGTCTCTTTTTCATTTTATATCTCATAAAGTAGGACTCACTCTTGTGTCATCGTCCTTATCATGCTTTATTATTTCTTGATCTAACCGGATGGATTTTGTAACACCCTGAGAATTTATGAAATATATTCATTTAATTTCATTAATTTCATCTATTATACACTACACCATGTTTAGATTGTACTATACGTAACATCGTATTATCTTACAGTATACGCAACAATATCCGTGGCTCATGTTATACACAATTTCAAGTTCATTTTGTTGAAATTATTCTACCCAACATTAATTATAGATTTTGTTTAATTTATAAATGAAATATGTTTTGATAATGTTATACACAACACCAAATGGTGCTTTTACTACATGCATCCCTGACTTGGCTTGCATTACACGAAACGAAGACCTTCCTCGATAGTGTGTGTAGTACGCAATACCGAGTTTAACTAAACGAGATATTATTATAATATTATTATGAACTACCCGTTAGGAATAGTAATACCCATTTTTTGAAATTTTATAAATCATAATTTTCAAAATGGACTTCATTTTTGGATTCGGAATATCGAAATTATCCTAGTATGAATTTTTAGTATTTTTCTGAAAACATTAATTTTTGATGAATAGTGAAAGCACTAGGTTACTAATTAAAAACCGACTTTTTATTTACATAACGATTTATTTTATTTAAATTTATTTGAGGTCAAAATTGATAAATAATCCAAATATAAGTTCAATGTAATTCATTGAAGTCATTTTATATGAATTTTCGATATATATAAATTTTATTGACCTTTTTACCATCTTTTACCTACCTCCTATGAGCTTTTTGAAAACATACATTAAATTTAATTTTACCACTTCTGTGAGTGGAATTTCAAAAATACTAGAGACACGGTTAATATCAATGACTAAAATTTGGTTCAATGAGATGAAAATAATTTTTGGTGAATAGTAACTTCTAACTTTTATTTACCACGGTTAAAAGTAAATAGGGTAATTAAGGTTAAAAATGATATTATTATTACCTTAACACATGTACTTATACTATTGGATATGTTTAATTCGACCAAAACAACCTTAGGAATAAAATATGACCATTTATGTCCACATGGATTAGATTGGGACATTTATTATTAATTTATTTAAAGAGGGGTTAAAATAGTTAAAATCCTAAATCATTTTTAATATAGTGATACACATAAGATAAATTAAACTGTAAATATTCATTATAAATCTAAAAATATTTCTTACATAATGGTATTTTATTTATAATGTTTAGACATTGAATATGTTAATTTATTTATCACACAATGATGATGTAATAATTACCTTATTAATGATATATTAACATAATTGATGTTATAAATACACAAATAAAAGTAACATGAGACTTTTAATGAATTCAACTAATTATATAGGTTAATATGAATTGTTAATATTGATTTAATGACATTTTTTTGAAACTAATCACGCTGTTATGAGTTTCAAAAAAATCAATTACCAAATAGTGTCAAAATTGACATAAAATTGTTTTTAAAAAAAATATTATATTATTAATATCTATTATATTCTTAAAAATCTAAGGTTCGGCCAAGATACATATATCATGATATATGTATCATTAATGGACCAATTTGGGGTCTCTTGGATGTATATGGTAATTTTATTAACTATATAATATAAAAATACCAAGTGACATGGTAAATGTCAATCTAATTAACTAAGAGTTAAAACTAAATGATAAGGTTAATATAATGACACAAACCTGGATAAAATCTATTGTTTGACATTATTTCGACCCATACCCACTTTAGCTTCGAAAGAAATCAATTTCGAGCTATTAAAAACAGAATATGACTTTATTATAAAATACTATTTTAAGTTTTTCCTTAGGCTCCCCTCTCCTCCCTTATAAAAGGGCACCTCCTCCCTCTTCTCCTGACACCACATTGAGCATTCAAGCTCGGCCAAACCCTTCAAATTTCTCTTCTCCACTTCCCTAGTAATATTCTAGAGGTCCTGGTATTCTTCAAAGACCAATTTTAGTGCTCTAAGAGGAGGTTTCAAAGAGGCGTGTCGAAGAAGAGGTAATATCTGTTACCGATTATTTCAAATTTATTTCATCTTCTACTTCATATTCTTTAGTTTTTTCATTATGAAGTAATAATATCAGTATCACCCATATTCTTTTATGTTATTATAAATATTAAACAAACCTATTTAACCTTTTATCCACCCTACAGAAAATGAAATCACCGTGTCTGCGTACGTACGGAATACCGTCTCCACGACGTGGTGTAATATTTTTTCAACCAACACCTTACTTGGATGGGTATAATGGTGTAAATAAATAACTATATATGATAATTGTAAAGTGATATTGATTCTAAAATATTTTACATACGCATCAATACAATTCCACGATCATGGGAATGATATCATCGCTCGTGCGTACGTACGGACTACCGTCTCCACGACGCGATGAGATTAATTCTCCATGTTAACCATTCATGAATGATGATAAAGTATATATAATGTTTAATAATGAGTTATATGACATAATAATGATACTGGATATATATATATATATGTCATATAATTAATTCCACTCAATTCAATAAGGAATGAAAACAACGTTCACGCGTACGTACGGCCTACCATCTTCATAAACGGTGTATTTCATTCCATTTATCGATCTATCATATATATATGTATATGATGAATATATATTATATATAAATCATGTTTTACATTCTGTAATTATGTAAATCAGGATATAAGTAATAATATCAAGAACAACAAGTTGAAACACGTACAATAAATGAAACGATTTTACCCATATCGCTAGTTTTACATCAAATTTACAAATGAACAGGTAATATAATTTCATAAGTAAACTATATATGACATAATAACAATGAATATGATTATGTAATAAGACAATGACATTATTTAAATAGTTATACACGAGTTTCAGATACATACGAAGCATATCGGACATAAGGTAACAGATAATTATTCCAATCTCGTTCTTATCCGAGATTGTTTATTCGTAAGTATTTAATGGGGTTATTGTTATCATCCATGTCCATGTTACCTAAAAATGGTTTCATGTATGTTTAAAGTCTTTTTTAACCATATTTTACTTTTACTACATGGTATTTAAGGAATCTTTCTTTTTTTACAATACGAGGTACTTTTTTACTTTTCCGAAAAAAGGTCAAGGAGAGTGTTAGTTTTAACTTATACGGCGTGAATGGATTTTTACAGTTTCAAAATGCAGCATTTTCATGAATATCCCTAAAAAATATCGCATGATTATTTTCAACAAAACCCTTTTCATTTAAAATTGCATGGAATTTTTTGAAAATAAAATGATTTTGAAGAAGAAAGGATATTTTCCTCAAGAACTAATTTCAAGTGTTTTATCAAAACTATTTTCCATCTAAAATGACATTATTTAATATTTTTATGTTTCAAGTATAATTTATCCATGATTTTCTTGGTTTTATTCTTCTTATGATAAAATTATATCCATATTTATGTATTATGTTAGGATGACATGATGTTTAAGAATCACATTCTATTACACAGGTTATGCTATGATGTATGATTCATGATTTTGTGGCACACGAAAGAATGATTTCATTATGAGATGGGTGGGACATATATCTCCCTCCAATTCATTGGGTAAAGATTTATATCTCATGATATTGACATGGCTAGAACGGTAAGTCAATCCAATTAAGTAATTTAGGACTAGAACGAGGAGTGAACTCGATTCAGAAAAGGACTTTGTCTACTAAGATAGTCTTGGAAGAAATGCCTTGGTTACTATGAAAACCATATCATGTGATTAATGGTTTCCAAAATCACATGTTTATTCCCTTCTATTTTATCATGATTAATGTTTCTTTATGATCTATGCCTTATGTACTGCCATGTTTTATGTCATTACTAATGATTTTGATGTTTAAACATTTTGTTCATGTATTTATGTTCAAATGTATATGATTTGTTCTATTTTATCCATTCTTACCCATACTAAGAATTTTAGCTCTCCCTTTACATGTTTTCTTCTCCCTAGGATTTAAAGAAAGGATTTAGGTAAGAAAACCAAAAAGGGGAAGATCTTTATGGGAGATATTGAAAATCATTCACCATGATTAGAAGATTACTTTCCGAGTTTCAAAGACACTAATCTATTATAGTCCTTTGGTGCCTGTATATGTTATGTATTAAGTATTCTGCAAAATTAATGTAACTTCTATGTACATCAAGCTTTGGGTCTCTACAGTTGGTATGTGAGGAAATGTTTAGTTATCCATTGGAAACTAGGATGGGAAAACTTTAGTGAGATCCCTATATATATTTCTAAGGTATTTCAAGGGATGTCCTTAAGGATAAGTATACATATAGGCTATAATCCTAGAATTATAGAAATTATATTAGAATTAAAACTAAGATGTTAGATATCGAAGGTAATCCCCTTTATTTTTTTGTTTTCCCTAGAATTATTTTTGCCTCTCACACTATTCTTTTTGAGTTTTAGACGATGGGTGGAACCCGAAGGAACCGTGTTGACCAATGTAATGGACACTGCAATGATTATACTCTTGAAGAAACCAATGTTATCGGAGATGGAGTGAAAAATATTATTTCTATACTTACACAAGATATGAATCATTATAGACTTCCAAATGCGCAGAAAAGGGAACAATATTCTATTGAGTCCTTCATGAGGCAACACCCACCTTCTTTCCATGGGTCTTCTGATACACTTGTTGATGAACAGTGGATTAGTACCATTGAAAAGTTATTTTCCATACTTTTATTTTTAGAACATGAAAAATTAATTCTGGCTATTTACCATTTAAAAGGTTCATCAGATCAATGGTGGACTCAAATTAAGAATACGAGGCCCCAAGTTGAAATTTAATTCATGGAATGGGATGAGTTCAAGAACATAGTTTTCAATAAGTACTTCCCTCATATTCTTTGAACAAATATGGAAAAGGATTTCCTTGAGCTTAAGAAAAAGGATGATGAATCTGTTGGTATATACGAAGTGAATTTTACAAGGCTTTCAAGGCATGCATATGGCTTTATCATCCAACATGAAAGTAAATTTTATCGATTCTTCAGTGGCATAAAACCAAGTCTTCAAAGGGAATTATCTATAATAGACTTAAGTACCTATGAAGAAATTGTGTGTTGTGCTATCAAGGTAGAAATGGAAGTTGGTGTTACATATCCATCTCCTGGTTTAGACAAGAAACGAAAGAAGGAGTTCAAGGAGAAATCTCAGAACAATGGTGAAAAGAAGATGAATGTTTCCTTATGCTCAAAGTGTGGAAAGAAGCATGGTAGATATTGTCTGAAATGGACTAGAAAATTTTTAAGTGTAGAAAAGATGATCATCGAGCAGGTGAGTGTGGAAGTAACGGAAAAAGGGTTTCTAATGATGTGAATAAAGAAAAGACTGTAGAGAACGCACCACCAACACTTCAATGATTCAAGTGCAATGAAATGGGGAATTTTGCGAATCAATGACCTAATCCAAGCGTTAATGATGATCGACATGAGAAACCACTTAAGGCAATGGAAAAAGGGAAGTCACATATGATCACTATTGGATATGTTGAATATGAAAATGATGTGGTGGAATTATTAAGTGTTTATGTAATAGGATTCCAAAATAATGTAGTATATAGTATCGTGTAATATTTGAATATTTATGTATTGGTCTATTGTTGTTTTCCATAATTTTATGGTACCGGTAACCATGGAAAGTGATTGAGATATCTTTGGAAATAAGATGATATGCACATAATGAAGGGATAAGGAGACAATGAAATGTTTGACAGTATTCATGAGCTCATGACTGATATAAGGAAAAAGTTATATCATGGTTTGAGTATATAGAATTTTTGGATTTTGGTTTGTGGAAAGAGTTAACTTTTGACAACATTCATGTTTTTAACTAAGCTATAATGGGTATTCATTTTTCAAGAGAATACATGATTAAGGTATTCACGTGTTTGGAATGTGACCAACAAGACATATCTTATATGGGGGATAAATGATTGTATTCACATGCTCGATATATGACATTTCTTGTAATCATTTTCTTTATACTATAAGATTGGACAGAAGTATTTTGGATAATCCTAATGATTGGAATGGATTTTGTTGGACATAAGTTAGTATTTATTATGGATATAAATTTTTCAATATTATTAATGGAATGTTATAATAATGTAGTTTTAGAAAAAGGAAAACCTGCCGGACGGGAGACAACCCATCGCGTCGGACAAGGATGCGGGAATCAAACCCACACCCAAAGTGTGATAGGCCTTTATCTCCTACCACTATCCAACACGAAGTCCCTGGTTAATTGAAACTAGTTTTATTTTATTAAGAGCTATGATAGCTGAAGTATAAGTTCATTTTTGCAACCATATACGATTAATCTCAGCATAGATGGACTTTTGTATATTTAATAAACTGTTCTAAACTTTTTGCGATAGAAATAGAAGGAATGACCTATCATTCTATCGTATAATCTGCTATCACTTCACAAAAGACAAATTCAACTTATTTTATTTATGATTTGAAGTGGAAATTGTTCGAGGCACGATCAACAGTGCGATTGTACCAAAACCAAGTAAGTATTTTATTTAATTCAACAATTCTTCAACTTTAGGGAATTGATCTTGAAAACAAAAAATGTTGTCCTAGTGCTCTCATTTCTGATGATTCGGATAGTACCTTAGACCATCAAAAATTTATGGCTTTGTGATTGTTTGCTTCTTCATAGCCATTTCCTATACCAATCTTCATCAGAAGTTGATGCTTTTATTTCTCTTCCATATCCATATCTTCACCTATGTTCTACTATATGAAAACCCAGTGATTAGTTAATTTGGGTAACCGTTACGTTTAATACTTTAGTTTTTAAAGCCTAGTTTTGGTATTCTTTTTTACGATGTGGGTTTCTATTAAATAAACTTTCAGGTAGTAAACCATTTTTAACCCCAACGAATTTTGTGAACAAAATTCATTTTAAGGGGGTAGAATGTAACACCCCGAGAATTTATGAAAAATATTATTTTAATTTCATTTATGTCTTATATTATACACTACATCAAGTTTATCTTGTACTATACGCAACACCGTATTATCTTACAGTGTACGCAACACTATTCTTGGCTCGTGTTACACACAATTTGATGTTCGTTTTGTAGAAATTATTCTACACAACATTAAGTATAGATTTTTTTTAATGTATAAATGTAATAAGTATTGATTATTTTATACCAAACACCCAATAGTGCTTTCACTACACGTAGCCCTGACATGGATTGCATTACACGCAATCAAGACCTTCCTCGATAGTGTGTGTAGTACGCAATACCGAGTTTCACTAATTGAGATATTATTATAATATTATTGTGAACTAGCCGTTATGATAAGTAATACCCATTTTTTGAAATTTTAAAAATTTTATTTTTTATAATAGACTTCATTTTTGGATTCAGAATATCGAAATTAGCCTAGGGTGAATTTTTGGTATTTTTCTGAAAACATTTAATTTTTGATGAATAGTGAAAAGACTGGGTTACTATTTAATAACCAAATTTTTATTTAAATAATAATTTATTTTATTTAAATTTATTTTAGGTCAAAATTGATACATAATACCTATATACGTTAAATGTAATTCATTAGAGTCATTTTATAATAATTTTGGATATATAAAAATTTTATTGAACTTTTCATCGTCTATTACCTACCTCCTAGGAGCTTTTTGCAAACTTACATCAAACATAATTTTACCACTTATGCGTGTGGAATATGGAAAATCCGAGAGACACGGTTAATATCAATAACTAAAATGTGGTTCAATGAGATGAAAATAATTTTTTGTGAATAGTAACTTTTTTACTTTATTTACCATGGTTAAAAGTAAATAGGGTAATTAAGGGTAAAAATGATATAATTATTACCATAAAACATGTCCTAATTCTATTGGATAAGTGTAATTAGACCAAAAACGACCTTAGGAAAAAAATATGAACATTTAGCTCCACTTGGATTGGATTAGGACATTTATTATTAATTTATTTAAAGAAGGGTTAAAATAGTTAAAATCAAAGTTTAATAATTAAATCATTTTTAATATGGGGTTATACATAACATAAATTTGACTATAAATATTAATTAGAGAGATAAAAATATTTCCTACATAATTTTATTTTGTTTATAATTTTTAGACATTAAATAAGTAAATTTATATATGGAACAATGATGATGTAGTAATTACCTTATTAATGAAATATTAACATAATTGATGTTATAAATACCAAAATAAATGTAATTTGAGAATTTTTATGAATTCAACTAATTTTATATTTTAATATTACATGTTAGTATTTATTTAATAAACTATTTTCGAACTAATAATGCTGTTATGATTTTCACAAAAATCAATTACCAAATAGTTTCCAAATTGACATAGAATAGTTTTTGAAACAAATATTATATTATTAATTGTTATTATATTCATAAAAGTCTATGGTTCGGACAAGATACTTATATCATGATATTTTTATCATTAATGGACCACTTGGGGGTCTCTTGGATGTATATGGTATGTTTATTAACTATATAATATAAAAATACAAAGTGACATGGTAAATGTCAATCTAATTAACTATGAGTTAAAAATAATAGATAATGTTAATATAATGACCCCAAGCTATCTAAAATATATTGGATTAGATTATTTCGACCCATAACCACTTTATCTTATAATTAAATCAATTTGGAGATATTAAAAACCGAATATGACTTTATTATAAAATAATATTTTAAGTTTTTCCTACGGTGCCCCTCTCCTCCCTTATAAAAGGGAACCTCCTCCCTCTTCTCCTCACACCACATTGAAACATCAATCTCGGCCAACCCCTTAAAATATATCTTCTAAACTTCCCTAGTAATATTATAGAGGTCTTTTTCTTCTTCAACTAACTATTTTAGTGCTCTAAGAGGAGGTTTCAAATAGGCGTGTCGAAGAAGAGATAATATTCGTTACCGATTCTTTAAAATTTATTTCATCTTCTACTTCCTCTTCTTTAGTTGTTTAATTATGAAGTAATAACATCAGTATCACTCATATACTGGTATTTTATTATAAATATGAAAAAACCCTATTTCAGCTTCTATCCACCCTAGGGAAAATGAAATCACTGTGCGTGCGTACGTACGGAATACCATCTCCACACCGTGGTGTAATCTATTTTCGACCACCACCTTACTTGGATGAGTATAATGGTGTAAATAAATAAATATATATGATTATTTTAAAGTGATATTGATTCTAAAATATTATACATACACTTCAATATAATTCCATGATGATGGGAATGATATCATTGCTCGTGCGTACGTATGGACTACCGTCTCCACGACGCGATGAGATTTATTCACCATGTTAACCATTCATGAATTATTATAAAATATATATAATGAATAATAATGACATATACGACATAATAGTGATGCTGGATTTATGTATATATATATGTCATCCATTCAATTAAATAAGGTAACGAAAACAGCATTCATGCGTACGTACGGCCTACCATCTCCATTAACGGTGTATTTCATTCCATTTAACGATCTATCATATATATATGAATATTCTGAATATATATTATATATAAATCATGTTTTACATTCAGGAATTAATTAAATCAGTATATATGTAATAATATCAAGAACAAAAAGTCTAAACACGTATAATAATTGAAAATATTTTACCCAAATTGCGGCTTTTACAACGAATTTACAAAATAACTTGTAATATAAAGTCATAAGTAAACTATATATGACATCATAACAATGAATATGATTCTATAATAAGTTTATTATATTATTTAAATCATTATACAAGAGGTTCGGATATATACGAATCATATCAGACATAAGTTAAATGATAACTATTCCAATCTCGTTCTTATCCGAGATTGATTATTCGTAATAATTTACTGGGGTTATTGTTATCATCCATATCCATGATTCCTAAAAATGGTTTCATGTATTCTTAAAGTACTTTTTATACATTATTGACTTTTAATACATGTTATTTAAGGAATATTTCTTTTTTTACCATATGAGGTACTTTTTCACTTTTCCGAAAAAACTAAGAGGAGAATGTTATTTTTAACTTATACAGCGTGAACGGATTTTTACAATTTCATAAAGACTCATTTTCATGAAGCTTAATATACATGATTTCATGATTATTATTTTTTAAACCCTTTTCGTTTAAAATTTCATGGTATTTTGTGAAAATAAAATGATTTTGAAGAAAAAAGGATATTTTCCACAAGAATTCATTTCAAGTGTTTTATCAAAATAATTTTCTATCTAAAATGACATTATTTAATATGTTTATGATTCAAGTATAATGTCTCCATTATTTACATGGTTTTATTTTTCTTATGATAACATTATATCCATTTTTATGGATTAAGTTAGGATGGCATGATGTTTAAGAATCCCATTCAATTACATGAGTTATGCTATGATGTATGATTGATGATTTCATGGCACACAAAAGAATGATTTCATTATGAGATGGGTGGGACCTATATCTCCATCCAATGCATTTGGTAAAGATTTATATCTCATGATATAGACATGGCTGGAAAGGTAAGTCAATCCGGTTTAGTAATACAGGACTGGAATGAGTAGTGAACTCGATTCAGAATGGGACTTTGTCCACTAAGATGGTCTTGGCAGCAATGCCTTAGCTACAATGGAAATCATATCATGTTCTTAATGGTTGAAAAAATCACATGTTTTATTCCCATTCTATTTTATCATGATTAATGTTTCTTTGTGATCTATGCCTTATGTACTTCCATGTTTTATGTCATTGCCCTTTATTTTGATATTTAGACATTATGTTCATGTATTTAAGTTCAAATGTATATGATTTGTTTTATTTTATCCATGCTTACCCTTACTAAGAATTTGAGCTCACCCTTTATATGTTTTCTTTTCCCCAGGATTTAATGAAAGGTTTTAGGTAAGAAAACCCAAAGGGGAAGATATTTATGGGAGATGTTGGAGATCTTGCACAATGATTAGATGATTACATTCCGAGTTTTCAAAGACACTAAACTATTACGGTCCTTTGGTGCCTTGTTATGTTATGTATTAAGTATTCTGCAAAATTAATGTAATGTATATGTACGTCAAGCTTTGGGTCTCTAAAGTTGGTATCAGAGGAAATGTTTAGTTAACATTTGGAAACTAGGATGTGAAAACTTTAGTGAGATCCCTAAATATATTTCTAAGGTATTTCTATAAATGTCCCTAAGTAAAAGTATACATATAGTTTATAGTCCTAGAATTACGGAAAAAATATTAGAATTAAACCTAAGATGTTAGATATCGAAGGTACTCCCCTTTATTTTGTTGTTTTCCATAGCATGATTTTTGTTGCTCACACTATTCTATTTGAGTATTAGACGATGGATGGAACCTGAAAAAACCATTTTGATCAATGTAATGGACACTATAATGATTGTACTCATGAACAAACCAATGTTATGGGAGATGGAGTGCAAAATATTATTGCTACAATTAAACAAGAAATGAATCATTCTGGACATCCAAATGAGCAGAAAAGGGAACAATATTCTATTGAGTCCTTCATGAGGTAACATACACCTTCTATCAGTGGGTCTTCTGATCCACTTTTTGCTGAAAAATGGATTAGTACCATTGAAAAGATATTTACCATACTTCGCTTTTCAGAACATGAAAAAGTCATTCTGGATATTTACTATTTAGAAGATGTAGCAGATCAATGATGGAATCTAATTAAGAATATGAGGCCCCAAGATGAAATTAAATTCATGGAATGGGATGAGTTCAAGAACTTATTTTTCAATAAGTACTTCCCTCGTATTCTTCGAACAAAGATGGAAAATGATTTCCTTTAGATTAAGAAAAAGTATGATGAATATGTTGGTATATACAAAGAAAATTTTACAAGGCATGAAAGGTATGCATATGGCTTTATCATCCAACCTGAATGTAAATTTTATCGATTCTTCAGTGGCATAAAACCAAGTCTTCGAAGGGAATTATCTATAAGAGACATCTGTAGCTATGAAGAAATTGTGCGTTGTGCTATCAAGGTAGAAATAGAAGTTGGTGTTACAAATCCATCTCATGGTTTGGACCAGAAATGAAATATGGAGTTCAAGAAGAAATCTCAGAACAATGGTGAAAAGAAGATGGATGTTTCTTTATGCTCAATGTGTGGAAAGAAGCATGGTAGATATTGTCTTAAATGGACTAGAAAATGTTTTAAGTGTGGAAAAGAAGGTCATCAAGTAGATGAGTGTCAATGTAATGAAAAAAGGGTTTCTATTTATGTGAATAATGAAAAGAATGCAGAGATCGCACCACCAACACGTCAATGATTCAAGTGCAATGAAATGGGGAATTATGCTAATCGATGACCTAATCCAAGGGTTAATGATGGTCGACCTGAGAAACCACTTAAGGAAATGGACAAAGGGAAGTCACATGCGATCACTATTGGTGATGTTGAATATGACAACGATGTTTTGGAATGATTAAGTGTTTATGTAATGGGATTCCAATATAATATTGTATATAGTATCGTGGAATATTGGAATATTTATGTGTTGGTCTATTGTGGTTTTCAATAATTTTATTGTAACAGTAACCATGGAAAGTGATTGAGATATTTTTGGAAAGAAGATGATATGCTCATAATGAAGGGATAAAGAGATAATGAAAAGTCTGACTGTATTCACGAGCTCACGACTGATATAAGGAAATAGTTATATCATGGTTTGAGTATATAGAATTTTTTGATTTTGGTATGTGGAAAGAGTTTGCTTTTGACAAAATTAATGTTTTCAATAATATTCAATTGGTATTCATTTTTCAAGAGAATACATTATTATGGTATTCACATGTTTAGAATTTGACCAAAAAGATATATCTTATATGGGGGATAAATGATGGTATTCACATGCTCGGTAGATGACATTTCTAGTAATCGTTTTCTTTTTACTATAAGATTTGACATAAGTATTTTCGATAAGCCTAAAGATTGGAATGGATTATGTTGGACATAAGTTAGTATTTATTAAGGCTATAAATTTTACGATATTATTAAAGGAATGTCAAAATAATGTAGTTTTAGAAAAAGGACTACCTGCATGACGGGAGACAACCCGTCGTGTGGGACAAGGTCGCGGTAATCGAACCCACAACCAATGTGCGATAGGCCTTTATCACATACCACTTGCCAACAGGAAGTCCCTGTTTAGTAGAAACTAGTTTTATTTTATTAAGTGCTATGATAGATAAATTATAAGTCTATTTTAGAAACTATATACGATTAATCTCAGCATAGATGAACTTTTTTATATTTAATAAATTATGCTAAACTTTTTGCGATATAAATAGATGCAATGACATATCATTCTATCGTATAGTCTGCTAACACTTCACAGAAGACAAATTCAACTTCTTTTATTTAAGAGATAATGTAGAAATTGTTCGAGGCATGAGCAACAGTGATATTGTACCAAAATCAAGTAAGTATTTCATTTAATTCAATAATTCTTTGACTTTGGGGAAATGATCTTGAAAACAAAAAATGTTTTCCTAGTGCTCTCATTTCAAATGAATCGGATGGTACCTTAGATCATAAAAAATTTATGGCTTTGTGATTGTTGGATTCTTCATAGACATGTCCTCTACCACTCTTCATCAGAAGTTGATGGTTTTATTTCTCTTCAATATCATTATCTTCACCTATGTTCTACTATGTGGAAACCCAGTGATTTGTTAATTTGGATAACCATTACGTTTAATACTTTAGTGTTTAAAGTCTAGTTTTGGTATTATTTTTTATGATGTGGATTTCTATTAAAGATACTTTTCAATAGTAATCCATTTATAACCCCGACGAATTTCGAGAACGAAATTCATTTTTAAGGGGGTAGAATGTAACACCCTGAGATTTTATGAAAAATATTTTTTTAATTTCATTGATTTCTTCTATTATACACTACACCAAGTTTAGCTTGTACTATACGCAACACTGTAATAGCTTTCAGTATACGCAACACTATTTTTGGCTCATGTTACACACAATTTGATGTTCGTTTTCTGGAAATTATTCTACGCAACATTATGTATAGATTTTTTTAACGTATAAATGAAATAAGTTTTGATTATGTTATATGAATCACCAAATAGTGTTTTCACTACACGTAGCTCTGACTTGGATTGCATTACACGCAATCAAGACCTTTCTCGATAGTGTGTGTAGTACGCAATACCAAGTTTCACTAATTGATATATTATTATAATATTATTCTGAAATAGCCGTTATGAGTAGTAATACCCAATTTTTTATATTTTATAAATTTTATTTTTCATAATGGACTTCATTTTTGGATTCGGAATGTCGAAATTAGCCTAGGGTTAATTTTTGGTATTTTTCTGAAAACATTCAATTTTTGATGAATAGGGAAAACACTAGGTTACTATTTAAAAACCGACTTTTTTTAAAAAAAATTATTAATTTTATTTAAATTTATTTTAGGTCAAAATTGATAAATAATACCTATATAAGTTCAATGTAATTCATTGGAGTCATTTTACAATAATTTTCGATATATAAAAATTTTATTGAACTTATCAACGTCTTTTATATACCTCCTATGAGCTTTTTGAAAACTTACATAAATCTTAATTTTACCGCTTTTGTGAGTGGATTTTCAAAAATCCGAGAGACAGGTTAATATCAAGGACTAAAATGTGGTTCAATGAGATGAAAATAATTTTTGGTGAATAGTAACTTTTTACTTTTATTTACCATGGTTAAAAGTAAATAGGGCAATTAAGGGTAAATTTGATATAATTATTACCCTAAAATATGTCCTAATTATATTGGATAAGTTTAATTTGACCAAAACCATCTTTAGGAAAAAACTATGACCATTAGGTCTACTTGGATTAGATTAAGACATTTATTATTAATTTATTTAAAGAAGGGTTAAAATAGTTAAAATCAAAGTTTAATAATTAAATCATTTTCAATATGGGGTTATACATAAGATAAATTCGACAATAAATATTAATTAGAAAGATAAAAATATTTACTACATAATGGTATTTTGTTTATAAATTTTATACATTAAATAAATTAATTTATTTATGACACAATGATGATCTAGTAATTACCTTATTAATGAAATATTAACATTATTGATGTTATAAATACCAAAATAAATTTAATTTGAAACTTTTAATGAATTCAACTAATTTCATAGGTTAATATGAAATTTTATTATTTATTTAATTATCTTTTTTAGAACTAATCATTTTGTTATGATTTTCACAAAAATCAATTACCAAATAGTGTCCAGATTGACATAAAATAGTTTTTAAAAACAATATTATATTATTAATTGTTATTATATTCATAAAAATATAAGGTTCGGCCAATATACTTATATCATGATATTTGTATCATTAATGGTCCACTTGGGGGTCTCTTGGATGTATATGTTATGTTTATTAACTATATAATATAAAAATACAAAGTGACATGGTAAATGTCAATCTAATTAACTAAGAGTTAAAACTAAAAGATAAAGTTAATATAATGTCCCAACCTATCTAAAATCTATTGGATGAGAGGATTTCGACCCATCCACACTTTATCGTATAATTAAATCAATTTGGATATATTAAAAACAGAATATGACTTTATTATAAAATAATATTTTCTGTTTTTCCTATAGTGCCCCTCTCCTCCCTTATAAAAGGGAACATCCTCCCTCTTCTCCTCACACCACATTGAGCCTTCAAGATCGGCCAAACCCGGACAATTTATCTACTCCACTTCCCTAGTAATATTCTATAGGTCTTTGTTTTCTTCAAAGAACAATTTTAGTGCTCTAAGAGGTGGTTTTAAAGAGGCGTGTCGAAGAAGAGGTAATATCCGTTACCGATTCTTTCAAATTTATTTCTTCTTCTACTTCCTCTTATTTAGTTATTTAATTATGAATTAATAACATCAGTATCACTCATATTATGGTATTTTATTATAAATATTAAACAACCCTATTTCACTTTCTATCCACCTTACAGAAAATGAAATCATTGTGCGTGCGTACGTACAGAATACCGTCTCCACGCCGTGGTGTAATCTGTTTTCGATCACCACCTTACTTGGATGGGTATAATGGTGTAAATAAATAATTATATATGATTATTGTAAAGTGATATTGATTAGGAAATATTATATATACACTTCAATACAATTCCATGATCATGGGAATGATATCATCGCTCGTGCGTACGTATGGACTACCGTCTCCACGACGCGATGAGATTCATTCTCCATGTTAACCATTCATGAATGATTAAAAAGTATATACAATGAATAATAATGAGATATATGACATAATAATGATACTAGATTTATGTATATTTATATATGTAATCTACTTAATTCCATTCAATATAATAATGAAACGAAAACAGTGTTCATGCGTACGTACGGCCTACCGTCTCCATTAATGGTGTATTTCATTCCATTTATTGATCTATCATATATATATATATGTATATGATGAATATAAATTATATATAAATCATGTTTTACATTCTGGAATTATGTAAATCATGATATATATAATAATATCAAGAACAACAAGTTGAAACATGTACAATAATTGAAAAGATTTTACCCAAATCGCTGCTTTTACATCGAATTTACAAAATAACAGGTAATATAAAGTCATAAGTAAACTATATATGACACCATAACAATGAATATGATTATGTAATAAGTCAATGACATTATTTAAATCATTATATAGGAGGTTCAGATACATACGAATCATATCGGACATAAGGTAAGGGATAACTATTCCAATCTCGTTCTTATCTGAGATTGTTTAATCTTAAGAATTTACATGGGTTATTGTTGTCATCCATGTACATGATTCCTAAAATTGGTTTCATGTATGTTTAAATTCCTTTTTAACCATTTTTGACTTTTACTACATGTTATTTAATGAATCTTTGTTTTTTTACCATATGAGGTACTTTTTTACTTTTCCGATAAAAGTACGTGGAGAATGTAATTTTTAACTTATACAGCGTGAACAGATTTTTACGGTTTCATAACGCCTAATTTTTTTGTAGCATCCTAGACAAGGTTGCATGATTATATTCAAAAAAACAATTTCCTTCTAAAATTGCATGGTATTTTGTGAAAAGAAAATGATTTTGGAGAAAAAAGGATATTTTCCTCAAGAATTCATTTCATGTGTTTTATCAAAATGATTTTCCATATAAAATGACATTATTTAATATGTTTATGTTTCATGTATAATGTCTCCATTATTTACATGGTTTAATTCTTCTTATGATAACATATATCCATTTTATATATTATGTTATGATGGTATGATGCTTAAGAATCCCATTCCATTACATGAGTTAGGCTATGATGTATGATTCATGATTTCGTGGCATAAGAAAGAATGATTTCATTATGACTGGAACGAGGAGTGAACTCGATTCCAGTAATACATGACTGGAACGAGGAGTGAACTCGATTCAGAATGGGACTTTTTCCACTAAGATAGTCTTGGAAGCAATGCCTTAGATACTATTGAAATCATATCATGTGCTTAATGGTTGCCACAATCACATGTTTTATTTTTATGCTATTTTATCATGATTAATGTTTCTTCATGATCTATGCCTTTTGTACTATCATTTTTTATGTCATTTCCCAAGATTTTGATATTTAAAAATTATGTTCATATATTTTAGTTCAAATTTATATGATTTGATGTATTTTATCCATTATTACCCTTACTGAGAATTTGAGCTCACCCTTTGTATGGTTTCTTTTCAACAAGATTTAATGAATTGTTTTAGGTAAGAAGACCAAAAGGGGAAGATCTTTATGGGAGATGTTGAAGATCATTCACCATGATTAGAAGATTAATTTCCGAGTTTCCAAAGACACTAAACTATTACGGTCCATTGGTGTCGGTTTTTGTTATGTATTAAGTATTCCACAAAATTCATGTTATGTCTATGTACGTCATGTTTTGGGTTTCTAAAGATTTTCCTTTCTACTGCTTTGGCCATAGACTTATGAAGGCAGCACCGTCCTGATCAACCAGGTCAGAGATATAAAACTTCCTAAACATGGAAGCGAAAAATCCTTTTTTAGCCATTCAACCAACGTCATACCACTAACGAAACACCCGACACAAACTACCTCACCGCGAAATTACTGCCAAGGTTTTCCCCATGCATCAAAGTACGTAATTAAATGATATACATTGGTAATGGTCTCATGTCAGGAGACAAATAAACATGTCCGTAGATATGAACAACCAATGAAACCCAAAAAATGTGGCGTTCCTATTGACGGGTCTGTCCTCATGATCTCAGTACTAGATATCACCGAGTGCGAACTTCATGAGAAGATTTCTCAATGCCTATGAGCCCCCAGCACCTGATAGTCAGACATCTACTGTGTCTGGTCAGTATGATGTATCTAGACTATAGAACATATATTTAAGGTCAATGTCATTGTATCTCGTGGTCCTCATTATAGCATGGTATCTGCTATAACCTCTTGACACGACAATTATCCATTGGAAATTAACATTATTATTGTGTAGGTAGAAAAAAGTATGCACTATAATGGTAAGAAATCATCCTGTATATCTATCTGTACACATGATATGATAATCAAAAGTACTACATAGTTGGGTCTAAGGCACCCTCTATTTCAACACTCCCACTTGCACTAGAGCCAACTTGCTGACTAAAATTGTTAGTTACTCCCATGATAAATACCATGCTTAGGCTGAGTAATGGCTTTAACAGCTGGGCCTACCACGTTTTCTCTGTGTGGCATATTTTCTATATGTGACCTCATATGCTTGAGTAAAACTTCTCAAGATAGGGTATCCCCGAGTATATTACTTTTTTCCATTGTAATAACTTGACAACATGGCTAGTAAGAATATCATAATTCTTATTATGATAATACATTTCTCACTCGGTGAGAATCCAAGAACTGGAACAAATCATTGCGATTGATAACTACTTCTTAGCTACCGTAGAAGCTACAACGTACTCGGTATTTGTAGGTATGGCTACCACAAGATTTTATGAGCTTGACTCGCTCATCTCCTTTTCTTAACTGTGATACTAGATCAATGTTATCTAAGGTATACTAGTATATATCCAACCATGACTACTATACCTTCCTCTCCTTATTCCTGGTACATATCATTTTTACTTTCCGAAGTACAAGATGATAGTTCTAACTGCATCACTTAGTGCTCCTGTAAATAATTGATATCTGCCTACATTAAATTATATCATAGTAGTATCATTTATTTTATATATTATGGCATATGTGATTGTTCCATCGCTAAAGCATATAGTATCAATTCAAAACATTAATCTCTACACATTTTCCGAACATGTTAACCTGGAGAGAATAAGCCATGTGATATAGGAAACAATTCAGAACCTGAATTGTTCTAACTTGTAATTTTCAATACAATGTCACTATATGTACGATTGACTAGGACCAAGAAAACATTGGATCTACCTTAGGGGATCCTGTTCTCTAGAACATAGGTTGCTACTTGAAGTCAATCATTATAGAATTTCTTTTAACCTGATCCTATCTAACTGTAAGATCAAAATCTGTTTTCCATATGTTGCCAAACATATTTCATTTGGAAAACATTGGCGCTCCAACTAACCTTTGGTAGAAAAATGGAAAAGATTCATTTATAATGAATGATCTAAGATCATGTTTCTTACATTAATCCAAAATTTGGTTTCAGTTACTTTCAACCCTTATTGCCATCATTTTATGTCATCATCTCTTTCTGGTTATGTCATATAGACACATTCCATGAAAAATGATCTTGACATCCAATGTCCAATAAAAATATCTTCGATGTTTAGCTATAAATAGTAAAATTCTAATAGATTTATGCGTAATAACTTTGTATAACCAATCAAGCCAAGTTCGTACCATACTTTTACCATCCGTGTATCATTTCATTTGAATACTCACCATAGTATTCTATTCATAATCCACTTTGCAATTTGATAAATGGAATCCATTATTGAATTTTAGTTGATCTTGTCAATCTTATCTTGTTTCCATATACTACTTACTTGTTGGATTTATTATTCATAATTAACAATTTATCACCACTGTAAGAACCCGGTTTTTACTATGAAAGAATTTGGAATATTCTTGATGAAATTCCAGAGCAGCGCCTTCAGACCGCATGCGATTCTGAGCACCGGAGTGGCCGGAATTAAATTTTCGGTGCGTTCACACTGGAAACGCCAAATAAATGGGATAACTCCTAAATGGAGTTCCAGGTCAGAGATCCGAGTGTACAGATGGGTCCATAATGGGGTGTTTACCCTAAGAATGAAGTAAAACTTGTCGGTGCGGGATGTTTGGACCCCTCTCCCGCTTCTGGAACGTTAAACGGATTAAATAAATTTATTTAATTTGTTTAATGTTGAAACACAGGTATCTCCTAAATGGTGGCTCTGATTGGGAAACTGAGGGCACCATAGAGTTCGGAGCGTTCCTTTTACCCTTGGAGGGGTGTAAGTTTTGCGGGTGCGGCCCGTATGTGAAAAATGGCCCCAGGGGTGTTTCTGTAATTTGGCGGCCTCAGGGGCTAAGTTTAGTATCTTTTGAATGGGGTCTCAGAATAAAATTCCGAGACCGCCGTTGTGCTCATAGCATGATTTTTATCCTAGAGGAGGCTAAATCCTGACCCCGTCGGGAGTTCAGGTATGGGGCCGCGGGAGGGTGTTTAAGTTAATTAATTTATTTAATTAACCTAACCCCCCCCCCCCCATCTCTTCTCCCTCATTTCCCCCTCCCCTGGCAAGCCTCTCCCCTATCCTCCTCCATCTCTAGCAAGGTGACTCCGGCAAAGCGGTCCAGCCACCCCGGCGGGTTGACGGCGAAGCGACGGGTTAGTCCCATGAGGTAGGATTTGTCGTTTTCATTTTTCATTCACTGCTCCTACATCAAGCTCAAATAATTGTATTGAAAATCTGTCAGATTATCAATAAAACCCCATGAATGAGAAATAGATTTTATACTCTTTCCGACGCATCTTTCGGATTTCAATTCCGAGTCCCGAGCAGCTCACAGATGTTCACCGAAGTTTGCGGGAATTTGGGTTGAGCAGCAGGGAGGCGCGGTGGTGCGGCCGAGCTTCAGGCGGCCGGGGGCTCACGACGGCAGCAGGGGGTGTCCGCGGGCGTCTGCGGGTGTCCGGTGGAGGCTCTGGACAAGGCCGGGGTGCGGCGTGCGATCAGGAGAGTGGCGAGGGGGAGTGTCCAAGCAAAGCCAGGGCGCGCGGCACTGGCGGGTTTGCTGGGCGCCGGCGCGAGGCAACGCTCACCGAAGCGCGACGGGGAACCGGGGTCACGGCGCACGACCCCGCGGATGAGGAACGACCCGCGTCGTGCTGGTGATCGCGCAGCGACCCGCCTCAGCCGGTCGACCGGGCGGTGGACCGGGTCCATCGCCAGCCCGCGCGGTTATGCCTCGGGCCGGCCCAGGCCAGGCGGACCGGCCGGTCCAGGCCGGTCCTGCCCCATGGGCCTTGCCCCTTCGGTGTTCGGACACCCGTATTTTCCACTACGGGTGTCCGTTTTGAGTACCGTCTGCGGCGGTGGAACCGTATCGACGAGGAGGAATTTTTGAGATGGTTGAGGGAATTTTTAATTCCTGAAACGTTAGGCCTCAGATGCGCGACGCGTCTTTACGTAAATTTGATGTTTCCGGGAGTTCTTGTTTTGGACGGCGCGGATGCGTCCGGCGTCTGTTTTGAGCATCGTCAGTGGTGTTGGGACCCTGGCATCGAGGCGGAGTTTTTCAGGGTGGTTTCAGGCATTGAGGCCGAAGTTGAGGCACTAGCCCCACGACCCATCTTTTGAGCTGCATGCAGCTAGTAGCGACTTTTTCCTCCGACGTCCTTTCGGGGCGTGCGAGCAGTCGATGTTGGGTGTTCTTCCGAGGGCATCGCATTGGCGTAGTCTGCCCGCTGTAATTCCGCATGATGGTGCGGGCCCCGCGAGGATCGTTTGGGCATCGACGGTGATTTTTCCGTGTTTATCACCGGGCGACCATTTTGGACAAGTGAGTAGTCAATTTCGTGTAATTTTTCGAGAGGATCGCAACGGTGTGATCAGTTCGTTGAGTTTCGGGACCAGGATGCGGGTCCCATGTGGCACCGCTCGGGTGCGGTGCACCGGGATGCACCTTTTTCTCCGGATATCCATTGCACTCATGTGAGTAGTGATTTTGATGTGTTTTCCCGAGGGGATCGCAATTGTGCGATGCACCCGACTATTTTCGGGGCCAAGGCTTGGGATCACGGGACGTCGTTCGGGCGTGAGGCGGTATTAGAAACTTTTCCGTAGGATATCCATTTGTGGCAAGTAAGTAGTCGATATCGCATGTTTTTTCGCGAGGATTACAACTGTGTGATCTGTTTGGATATATGGATCCTCTTGTGCGATCTTGTTGAATGTGGAGCATGGAAGGTGCTCCAATGGTGGTTCAACCTACTTTGTCTGTAGCGGACCCTTGGCCTGTGATCGCGAACTCTTGGGAGAGTGATGTAAATGATTCACGAGATGTGGTTGGTCGGGCATGGGCCTTTGAGCTGGAGTTGTTACGTCACACCTTTGTGTTAACATTGGGTGCCCTGTGCACGATAGCCTTTGGGCTGGAATGAGGTATACTCCGGGAGTATATAGATGCTCTTGGAGGTACATGTGTTTGTTTTTACCTGAGGATGTTTGTGTGCTCAGTTGGGGTTGACATGGGGCCACATGTCGTGTGGGACCCACGTACATGCCGTGATCTATTTTGCATACTTTGACCTCTCGCGACGTAGAGGGTCCCTCTGCGCTCGTTTGCTTGACCAGCAGGGTGGAGTTTTCCCCTGGAATTGTGCTCGTTTGTTTACCATCAGGGTGGAGTTTTCCCCTAGCATTGTGCTCGTTTGATTGAACAACATGGAGATGTTTCCCCTGGCCTGGTGCTCTTTTGTCTTACCAGCATGGTTGAGTGGTCTCCCCCTGGTCTTGTTCTCGATGTTTTGGCTGGCAGAGATGGTTTGGTTCCTCTGCTTCTTTGGCTGTGAGGGGTTTCAGTACTGTGCCCTTTCACCGGACTGCAACACCGTATGCGACAATGGGTGTTCGTGCAGCGTGGGCGTTTTCCCCACATCTTGGGATGAGGTGTCTTGGTCCTCTTCGACAGTGACTCAGCAGATTGGAGTGGGATCTCCTTGTGATGGTTGGGGAGTTTCCCCGTTGCTCCGTGTTCCCTGGTAGAGCTTGTGGTTTTGGTGTGACCAACCCTTTACGCGTGCACCGATCCTCTACCCAGGAGGATTTTCCAACAGGGCTGATGTTGTTCCAGCAGGGCTGAGGTTGTTTCCAGCAGGGCTAAGGTTGTATCGATCAGGGCTCGTCAGAGGGTTATCTTCCAGCAGGGATGGCCAGTACAGCGGTGTTCACCGAGTAGTACCATCCAGTAGGGATGGCCAGAGCAGTTCTGGGATTACCTCCAGCGGGGCTGGGCATTGGTCCCTGATGTCGGTCTTACCTCCAGCGGGGCTGGGCAGTGGTCCCCGATGCCGAGCTTACCTCCAGCGGGTTGGGGCAGTGGTCCCCGATGCCAGTCTTACCTCCAGCTGGGCTGCGCAGTGGTCCCTGATGTCGAGCTTACCTCCAGCTGGGCTGGGCAGTGGTCCCCGATGCCGGGTTACCTCCAGCTGGGCTGGGCAGTGGTCTCGTCACCAACTTTAGCCGGGTCTCCCCCCTTGTGGATTACCCTGTTACGGGACTAGGTAGTGTGGCACTCGTCGACATTCCGGGTCTCCCTGTAGTGGGAACCCGTTGACTTCCAGGGATCCTCCAGCGGGGCTGTGCAGGGTGTCACCTGTCGACTTTGAGAAGACCTCTTGATTGCGATTCAGTGACATGGTGGGGGTTGACGTTCCCCTAGAACTCTCAAGTACGAGGAGCGCTTTCCCCCACCGAGACGTGTCCTTGTGACGCGACCTAAAACCGTGCGGGCGTGTCAGTGCCTCCCAAAGAGGATAGTGTCGAGGTGTGGTGATTGAGCCCCTTGGCTTGCGGTTCAGGGCAGACGTGCGGGATGCTGGGCATCGATGGAATTTACTTTTAGGACTGTTGGCTACTCTTTCTTGGGCTAAGCTACAAGATGGATATCCCATTACGATGTTGTTCGGGCTTCTTGACAGAGCATATGGCTATGTATATACCCTGTTCTAGTACCCACTTCTTGGATTGGTTACTCGCCTTCCCGGAGAGGTGAAGACGCATGGGGTATGCCCTGTGCTTTCCGTTTCTAGATTCTCATGGTTGGAAGAGTCTACTCTCCTACTATAGGTAGCAAAGACTCGTTGGGAAGTTCATCTTCTCACCGTTTCCAGCTCCTTGTGTTTGGACGAGTCTACCTTCTTTCCTCTTATTGGGTTGAGATGGACTCTTTACTATACTTCTTACTGCCCTCTATGTTGTGATCCTTTACATTTCCCTTTTTTCTCTACTGCTCACCCTTCGGTACCTCCTTTATTGATCCCTCGAGCCTTCGAGGTATCCTACTGATTATTTTTATACTCACCACTGCTTGGGCTTTTCCCGCACATGTTGTGCCCTTGCAGATGACGGAGAGGTTGGTCGTGACTTTAGTGGAGCATAGGAGTTCGGGATCATGGACCGCGTGCGGTGGTCGTAGCCGGGTTCCAGGTGGGAGACCCATCAGCTGTTACTTTTTTTTACCTGTTTCCGCCTTGTGGCACTTGTTGGTTGGGCGCATGTTTTTCCCCTTTTCTTTTTCAGTGTACTTTCAGCTTTCTTTGTACTTGCAGAGGTCGATGCTCTTTGTGGTATATATATAGTAGTTTCCCTTTGCTTTACTTTTACTATGCACTGTTGCATTTAGTTTTCTACGTGTGTGTACAGGTACTTAGGAAAAGGCCTCCCCGAGTTGTTGTGCCTTCAGCGCTAGTCACCATCCCCTAGCCTATAGGGGCGGGTTTGGGGTAGTTGCGTCTTGAACTTGGGTAGGGTCGGGTCATGACAAATTGGTATCAGAGGTGGTTCGTTCCTTGGGATGCTGTTCGGACGTCCCTAAAAGAGGAATTGGTTGGGATATATGGCAATAGTGTTAACATTTCTTGAGAGCAGCTCTCAGTCCAGGGAGTCCAGTGATGGTGCGGCAACCAACGTATCCATTCACCAGGACCTTGATAACCCGCTTGTTGACTCGACATGCTGAGAAACTTGTTGTAGGGAAATTGGATTTTGCATCACATATGATTGATTCTTTGACTATACTTCTTGAGTCTGCTCCCCGTTGTTGTTGTTGTTGTTGGTATATACATATATGCTCATCTCACCACGATACTCCTTGATAATATTCATGATGTATCCGCGAAGACAGCCAGCCAAGAAACCAGCTTGGGTGCATGACAACAACCCTGTGAGCTATGAGGCCTCAGTCCCGGACCCATCATACGAGCCCTTTCTCTGGGTGGGCCGGTAGCAACACCCCCCCTGTTGAGAAGCAGGCAGTTCCAACAGAGAAGGATGAGCTCGAGTGCAGGTTGAATGCGCTCCATGAGTTCCAGCGGTAGAGACCGCTGAGGTTCAGTGGTGATCCAGACCCTCAGGAAGCATTGGTTTGCCTCGAGGCAATGGGTTTCCTTTTCCGTCTTGTACAGACGCTGACAGATCAGAGAGTGGCTTTGGTAGTCAGCCTTTTCCGTGGATCGGCTTGGCGTTGGTGGAGTCTGGTGACTCATCTTCTTAATGAGTCGTCGCTATCATGGGATGACTTCCAATTTTTGTTTCGAGAGGAGTTTTTCCCCTCCTTGTGCTCCATTCGGATTTAGGGGCTCCTGCAGTTTCAGTAGGGAGGGATGACAGTGGACGAGTACGCGGCTAGTTTTGCAGACCGTGCACGCTATTACCCGGACTTGGTCCATGAAGACATCATTCGGGCACCGATGTTTGAGCAGGGGCTCCGCCGAGAGATTTGTGCTGTCATAATACCCTTGGTAATTTCCACATATGTCGGGGTTCTAGAGTAGGCGCTGGTTACAGAGGTCTTCCTGTCATGTTTTGCGGTTGGTAGTGGCAGTGGGCGCGCCGGAGCCGGGACGTCTTCCATAGATAGTAGGTGCCAGAGGATAGGACCTCGATGCAGGTGGCCTTCCCACTACTGGTTTCAGAGACGAGGTCGTATACCACTATGGCGAAAATGCGCAGGGCCTTAGCCGAGGATTCCCTTTTGTGAGTGGATCTCGGGCCGTGGTCGTACCCCACAGTGGCGTTGGAGGGCACCAGGGCAGCCCAGGGAGCACCGGTGCCATGCTTGTGACGGGCGAGGTCACTTGGCACGAGACTGCCCGGCCCAAGATGCTGAGAGCTTCGTGTAGCCAGCAGGCGCACCACCACGGCAGAGGCAGCGCCGTGATCAGAGTAGTGGCCAGAGAGGTGGTGCTAGCAATGGATCGGGAGGATCTGTAGGTGGAGGACGACATTACGAGATCTCCCCATCACCACTAGGTGGTCCACGTCAGGCTCCAGGAGCTGACGGTTGGGACCGCAGGCAGCCATGAGCTTTGGATGTCTATGATCCTGCAGAGCATGGGATGGTGAGAGGTACCTCTTGCGACTCTTCTACTTTTTTCAGTATAATTGTTAGGCTCTGCGGTTGAAAGGATTTTCTCCCTCCTCCTTGTTTGAGGTGTTACCAAGGTGATGCAGGGCGTTGGGTGTAACCCTGTGTTTGTAAGGAAAAAGGCGTGAGACCTTTTCCTTTAGTCGATGGTGTTGACTCCTTCACCATTTGAGCGTCTAAGAGAGCATCGACTGTGGAATCTTGTATGACCATATATCCTTGGGCGTTTCACCATATGGATATTCTGAAGGAGGGAATCACCGGGCCTTGTTCCAGGTGTGGGCGGTGATTCCATTCGTGGCGTGCAACATAGAGGTTTGACCGGGGAGGTGAGCTACCCCCGAGAGCCTTCGGTCCGTTTGAGATCGTGAAAAGTGATGGAGAGGTACCCTACCGCCTTGCCCGAACCCCAATGTCTGGATTGGGTGCACGACATCGGCAAGGGCCGACCTCGCATGAACAGATCAATCCTTTGGTCTGTGTGCGGAGGGGCAGAGCTGTGCGTGGGTTCTTCTAGGTATGGGAATGCCAGGTGTGGGCTTTGTACCTTGTGTTTCTCCCTAGTATTGATTTTAGGGGAAGAAAAGAATGAATGAGGGAAAGATTTAAGAACCCATTTTTTTCTGTTAAAGACTTTGAAATATTCTTGATGATATTTCAGAGCAGCACCTTCAGACGGCATGCGATTCCGAGCCCCGGAGTGGACGGAATTAAATTTTTATTGCGTTCACACTGGAAATGCCAAATAAATGGGATAACACCTAAACGGAGTTCCGGGTCAAAGATCTGAGTGTACGGATGGGTCCAGAATGGGGTGTTTACCCTAGGAACAACATAAAACTTGTCAGCGCGGGATGTTTGGACCCCTCGCCCGCTTCTGGAACATTAAACGGATTAAATAAATTTATTTAATTCGTTTAATGTTGAAATGCAGGTATCTCCTAAATGGTGGCTCTAATTGGGAAACTGAGGGCACCATTGAGTTCGGAGCGTTCCGTTTACCCTAGGAGGGGTGTATGTTTTTTGGGCGCGGCCCGTCTGTGAAAAATGGCCCCAAGGGCATTTTCGTAATTTGGCGGCCTAGGGCGCTAAGTTTAGTAACATTTGAATGGGGTCTCAGAATAAAATTCCAAGACCACCATCGCGCTCAGAACATGGTTTTTACCCTAGGGGAGGCTAAATCCCGACCCCGTCGGGAGTTCGGGTACGGGGCCGCAAGAGGGTGTTTAAGTTAATTAATTTATTTAATTAACCTAACCCCCCCCCCCTTCTTCTCCCCCATTTCCCCCTCCCCTGGCAAGCATCTCCCCTCTCCTCCTCCATCTCTAGTGAGGTGACTCTGGCGAAGTGGTCCGGAGAGGCGCGGCCACCCCGATGGGTTGATGGCGAAGCGATGGGTTTGTCCCACGAGGTAGGATTTGTCGTTTGCATTGTTCATTCACCGCACCTACTTCAAGTTAAAATAATTGTATTGAAACTCTGTCGGATTATCAATAAAATTCCATGAATGCGAGGTAGATTATATACTCTTTTTGATGCATCTTTCGGATTTCAATTCCGAGTCCCGAGCTGCTCATAGATGTTCGCCGAAGTTTGTGGGGATTTGGGTTGAGCAGTAGTGCGGCGCATCGGTTCAGACGAGCTTCAGGCGGCCGAGGGCTCACGACGGCAGCAGCGGGTGTCCGCGGGCGTCTGCGGGTGTCCGGTGGAGGCGCTGGATGAGGCCGGGGCGCGGCGTGCTGTCAGCAGAGCAGCGAGGGGGAGTGTCCAGGCAAGGGCAGGGCGTGCGGCGCTGGTGGGTTTATGGGGCGCCGGCGCGAGGCAGCGCTCACCGGAGCGTGACGGGGAACCGCGGTCGCGGCGCGCGACCCCGCGGAGGAGGCACGACCCGCATCGTGTGGGTTGTCGCCTGGCGACCGGCCACAGCCGGTCGGCCGTGCGGTGGACCGGGTCCACCGCCGGCCCGCGCGGTTAAGCCGCGGGCCGACCAAGGCCGGGCGGACCGGCCGGTCCAGGCCGGTCCAGCACCAGGGTCCTTGCTCCCTCGGTGTTCGGACACCCGTATTTTCCACTATGGGTGTCCGTTTTGAGTACCATCTACGACGGTGGATCTGTATCGACGAGGAAGACTCTTTATGATGGTTTCTGGAATTTTTAATTCTTGAAACGTTAGGCCTCGGAGGCGCGACGCGTCTTTAAGTAAATTTGACATTTTCCAGGAGTTCTTGTTTTGGAAGGAGCGGACCCGTCCGACGTTCGTTTTGAGCGCCGTTAGTGGCGTTGGGACCCTGGCATCGACGCGGATCATTCCAAGGTGGTTTCAGGCATTGAGGCCGAAGTTGAGGCACGGGCCCCATGGCCCGTCTTTTGAGCTGCATGCAGCTAGTAGCGACTTTTTCCTTGGACGTCCGTTTGGGGCGTGCGAGTAGTCGATGATGGGTGTTCTTCCGAGGGCATCGCGTTGGCGCAGTCTGCCCGCTGTAAATTCGTATGATGGTGCGGGCCCCGCGAGGGCCGTTTGGGTGTCGACGGTGATTTTTCCATCTTTATCACTGGGTGACCGTTTTGGACAAGTGATTAGTCCATTTCATGTACTTTTTCGAGAGGATCGCAATGGTGTGATCCGTTCGTTGAATTTAGGGACCAGGATGCAGGTCCCACGTGGCACCGATTGGGTGCGGTGCGCCGAGATGCACCGTTTTTTCCAGATATCCGTTGCACTCATGTGAGTAGTGTTTTTGACGTGTTTTCCTGAGGGGATCACAATGGTGCGATGCGCCCGACTGTTTTTGGGGCCGAGGCTCGGGATCACGGGACGACGTTCCGGCATGAGGCAGTGTTGGAGACTTTTCCATCAGATATCCGTTTGAGTATAGTAAGTAGTCTATCTCGTGTGTTTTTTCCTGAGGATTACAATGGTGTGATCTGGTTTGTTGTATGGATCCTCTTGCACAATCTTGTTGAATGTGGAGCATGGAAGGTTCTCCAGTGGTTGTTCGCCCTACTTTGTCTGTAGCGGACCCTTGGCGTGTGATCGTGCATTCTTGGGAGAGTGATATAAATGATTCACAAGATGTGGTTGGCCGTGCCTGGGCCTTTTAGGTGGGTTTTTTACGTCACACCTTTGCGTTGACGCTGGGTGCCGTGTGCACGATAGCCTTTGGGCTGGAATGAGGTATACTCTGTGAGTATACAGGAGCGCTTGGAGGTACGTGTGGTTGTTTGTACATGAGGATGTTTGTGCGCTCAGTTGGGGTTGACATGGGGCCACTTGTCATGTGGGCCCCACGTTCGTGCCGTGATCTGTTTTGCGTACTTTGACCTATAGCGACGTAGAGGGTCCCTCTGCGCTCGTTTTCATTACCAGTAGGGGGAGTTTTCCCCTGACATTGTGCTCGTTTGTTTGACCAGCATGGTGGAGTTTTCCCCTGGCTTTGTGCTCATTTGTTTGACCAATATAGCAGAGTTTCCCCTGGCCTAGTGCTCTTTTGTCTGACCAGCAGGTTTGAGTGGTCTCCCCCTTGTCTTGTTCTCGATGGTTTGGGCGGCAGAGATGGTTTGGTTCCACTGCTTCTTTGGCTGTGAGGGGTTTCAGTACTGTGCCCTTTCACCAGACTGCGACACCGTCTGCGACTACGGGTGTTCGGGCAGCGTGGGCGTTTTCCCCACTTTCTGGGATGAGGTGTCTTGGTCCGCTTCGACAGTGACTCAGCAGATTGGAGTGGGATCGCCTTATGAGGCATGGGGAGTTTCCCCGTTGCTCCGTGTTCCCTGGTAGATCTTGTTGTTTCGGTGTAACCAACCCTTTACGCGGGCACCGATCCTCTACCCAGGAGGTTGTTCCAGTAGAGCTGAGGTTGTTCCAGCAGGGCTGAGGTTGTTCTAGCAGGGCTGAGGTTGTTTCCAGTAGGGCTAAGTATGTATCGAGCAGGTCTCGTCAGAGGGTTACCATACAGTAGGGATGGCCAGTACAGTGGTGTTCACCGAGCAGTACCATCCAACAGGGATGACCAGAGCAGTTTCGGGCTTACCTCCAACGGGGCTGGGCAGTGGTCCCCAATGTCGGGCTTACCACCAGCAGGGATGGTTAGTGGTCCCCGATGTCGGGCTTACCTCCAGTGGGGAGGGGCAGTGGTCCCCAATGCCAGGCTTACCTCCAGCTGGGCTGGGCAGTGGTCCCCGATGCTGGTCTTACCTCCAGCTGGGCTGGGCAGTGGTCCCCGATGCCGGGTTGCCTCCAGCTGGGCTGGGCAGTGGTCATGTCTCCGACTTTAGGTGGGTCGCCCTCTAGTGGATTACCCTATTACGAGACTGGGCAGTGTCGCACCCGTCGACTTTCCGGGTCTCCCTGTAGTGGGAACCTGTTGACCTCCAGGGATCCTCTGGAGGGGCTAGGCAGGGGGTCGCCTGTCGACTTTGAGCAGACCTCTCGACTGCGGGGCAGCTACATGGTGTGGTTTGATGTTCCCCTAGAACTCTCAAGTACGATGAGCGCTTTCCCCCACTGAGATGTGTCCTTATGACGCGACCTAAAACCGTGTGGGCGAGTCAGTGCCACCCTATGCAGATAGTGTTGAGGTGTGGTGATTGAGCCCCTTGGCTTGCGGTTCGGGGCAGACGTGCGGGATGCTGGGAATCGATGGAGTTTACTTCTGTGACTGTTGGATACTCTTTCCTGGGCTTAGCTACGGGATAGAGATCCCCTTACAACGTTGTTCGGGCTTCTTGACAGAGCATATGGCTATGTATATTCCCTGTTCTAGTACCCAATTCTTGGGTTTGGTTACTCTCCTTCCAAGAGAGGAAAAGATGCGCGGGGTATGCCACGTTATTTCTGTGTCTACCTTCTCATGGTTGGACGAGTCTTCTCTCCTACTATAGGTAGTGAAGACTCGACGGGAAGTTCATCTTCTCACCGTTTCCAGCTCCTTGTGTTTGTACGAGTCTACCTTCTTTCCTCTTGTTCGGTTGATCTGGACTCTTTACTGTACTCCTTACTGCCCTCTCTGTTGTGCTCATTTTCATTCCCCTGTTCGCTCTATTTCTCACCCTTCGGTACCTCATTTGTTGCTCCCTCGAGCCTTTGGGGTATCCTACTGAGTATTTTTATACTCACCTCTGGTTGGGCTTTGCCCACCCTTGGTGTGCCCTTGTAGACGACGGACAGGTTGGTCATGACTTCAGTGGAGCATAGGAGTTTGGGATCTTGGACCGCGTGCGGTGGTCGTAGCCGGGTTCCAAGTGGGAGACCCGTTAGTTGTTACTTTTTGTTTACCTGTTGCCGGGTTGTGGCACTTGTTGGTTGGGCGCGTGTTTTTCCCCTTTTCTTTTCAGTGTACTTTCATCTTTCTTTGTACTTACAGAGGTTGATGCACTTTGTGGTATATATATAGTAGTTTCCCTTTTCTTTACTTTTACTCTGCACTGTTGCATTGAGTTTTCTGCGTGTGTGTGTATAGGTACATAGGCAAAGGCCTCCCCGAGTTGTTGTGCCTTTGCCGGTAGTCGCCATCCCCTGGCCTATGGAGGCGGGCTTGGGGTAGTTGCGGCTTGAGACCGGGTAGGGTCGGGTCGTGACAACTAGCCAGGGTGAATATAAACCCATCAAAATGGTTTCATTATTACTACACAGTATGTGTCTCTGGAACATTCCAATTCAACATTTACTTGTGGAACTTGTTCCTTATACCAACCATTTGTGCATCCAGAGCATTGACTAAGTCCATGTCAATTCAGCTCCAACTATCTCTAATAGAGATGTGAACCCTTGTATAGAAATGTAGTCTAATACTTGACTGCATCTTTTTTATCTTAGGGATTTAGGTAATATCTTAAGCAACTGTTAGGATAATAAACTTTGATGCACAACATGTTTAACATGATGCAGGTTTGTTTAAATCCTAAAAAATGCTTGACATCTAAAAACATCCAATGACATAATGGATTTTCCATCATAATATGACTCGTATGATATCCATTTGTCATTTTAGTTTGCATATTGGTTATGGGTTTAAGCCGTTATTCGCAAACCACATCATGAAATATAAAGGAAGTTTTTATAGGTTGTAACACCAATAAAACTTATAACATAACCTTGATGTATAAAATGTGCATTTAGGAATTGATCCACGCTACAATTTTTGTTCAATATTAATTTGTAAGACTCATCCTCGATGTAGAGACCCGAAGCTTAACGTACATGGACATTACATTACATTTGTATAATACTTAGTACATAACAAAAAACACACACACAAGGATCGTAATAGTTTAGTGTCTTTGGAAACTCGGAATATAATCTTCTAATCGTGGTGAAAGATCTTCAAAATCTCCCATAAAGATCTTCCTTTTTTTACCTAAAACATTTGTTTATATCCTGGGGAAAAGAAAATATAAAAGGGTGAGCTCAAATGCTCAGTAAGGGTAAACAAAAGAAATATCAATCACATCATATACATAAGAACATAACTTTTGGAAATCTTAACCTGCAAAAGAGATCATAATTTTATAACATGGGGTAAATCATGGCAGTGAAATGTAATCACAATAATCATAACTTAAAACATGAAACTTTGTGGCATTCACACATAATCATAGAGAATCATTTCTTGTTAGTCAATACTCATTGCCAAGACTATCTTAGTGGACAAAGTCCCTTTCTGAATCGAGTAACCCTCATTTCAGTCCTGTTTCACTAAACCGGTATAACATACCGTTCCAGCCCTGTCTATCTCATGAGATATAAAATCTTTACCCAATGCATTGGAGGGAGATATAGGTCCCACCCATCTTATAATGAATCCTTTCTTATGTGTGCCACATAATCATAAACCATACATCATAGCGTAACCCATGTGATAAAAATGGGATTCTTAAACAACATGACATCATAAAACAATTCATATAAGATAAAGGAATTCATAAAAATATTTCAATCACAACATAATCACATCCATGTAATAATAGGGATAAAAACAGAACCCTTTTTAATATCTTAGATGGAAAATAATTTTGATAAAATACTTGAACTTCATTTTTGAGGAAAATATCCTTTCTACTTCAAAAACACTTTTCTTTTCTTAACATGTCATACAATTTTAAACTAAAAGAAGTTGATTAAAAATAAACATGAAAACTTGTAAAGGAAGCTTCTTGGAAATAATGTTTTAGAAATCCATTCATGCCGTATAAGTTAAAAAAAACATTCTTCGTACTTTTGTCGGAAAAGTCAAAAAGTACCTCGTACGAAAAAACGACAAACGATTCCTTTCATATTCTTTACTAAAAACTCACCGAAGGGTAAAATTGGATTTAAACTAGTGTAAGTGGATGGAAACAATATTACATATTGAGGGAACATGGATGTGGATGATAAAATACACCCCAGTAAATACTTACGAATAAACAATCTCGGATAAAAATGAGATTGTGATATTTCCCTTACCTTAGGTCCGATTTGCTTCGTATGTGTCTGAACCTCCTGTATAATGATTTAAATAATGTCATTGACTTATTACAGAATCATATTAATTGTTATGATATCATATATGGTTCGCTTATGACATTATATTACCCGTTCTTTTGTAAATTCCATGTTAAAGAAGCGTTTTGGGTAAAATCGTTTCATTTATCGTAGGTGTTTTGACTTGTTGTTCTTGACATTATTATTACTTATATCATGATTTAATTACTTCTAGAATATAAAATATGATTTATATATCATATATATTCAGTATATATATATATATATATATAATAGATAGATAAATGAAATGAAAAACACCGTTCATGGAGACGGTAGTCCGTACATACGAATGAACGCTGTTTTCCTTTCCTTATTGTCTTGAATGGAAGTAAGTAGATGACATACATATATATAAATATACATAAATCCAGTAGCTTTATAATGTCATATATTTCATTAATATTTCTTATATATACTTTATAATCATTCTTAAATGGTTAACATGGAGAATGAATCTCATCGCGTCGTGGAGACGGTAGTACGTACGTACGCACGAGTGATGATATCATTTCCATAAATATTGAATTGAATTGGAGTGGATTATACAATATATCAGAATCAATATGATGTTGTAATAACTATGTATAGTTTTTATTTACACAATTATACCCATCCATGTAAGGTGGTGGTGGAAAATAGATTACACCACGGCGTGGAGACAGTATTCTGTACGTACGCACGCGCGGTGATTTCTTTTTCCGTAGGATGGATAAATGGTGAAATAGGGTTGTTTCAAACTTATAATAACATATCAGTATATGAGTGATACTGATGTTATTACTTCTTAATGAAACAACCTAAGAAGAAGAAGTGGAAGAAGAAATAATGATGAAAGAATTGGTAACGGTAATTACCTCTTCTTTGAAGCACCTCTTTGAGACCTCCTCTTAGGGCACTAAAATTGGTCTTTGAGGAAGACCAGAACCTCTAGGATGTTTCTAGGGAAGTGGAGAAGAGATTTTGGCAGGGGTTGGCCGAGCTTGAGTGCTCAAATTGGTGTGAGGAGGAGGGGGAGGAGGTGTCCTTTTATAAGGGAGGAGAGGGGCACCTTAGGAATATCTCAAAATATTATTTTATATTAAAGTCAAAATCGGTTAATAATGGTTCCAAAGGGTCTTATTTCGAAGGTAAAGTGGGGATGGGTAGAAATCCTATCAACCAATAGGATTTAGACACGTTTAGGGTATTATTTTAACATTATCAATTAGATTTAACTCTAAGTTAAATAATTTAACTTTTACCGTGTCTTTTTGTTTTCTTTCACTATATGGTTAATACACTTACAATAACATGCCAAACGAACGCCAAATTGTTTATTATTAATATATATATCCTTATATAAGTCATTTGGCCGAACCATAGATTTTTAGGAATAAAATAACAATTAATAATATAATATTTTATTTAAAAACTATTTTGTGTCAATTTTGACACTATTTGATATATGATTTTTGTGAAAGTCATAACAGAATTATATGTTCGAACCAAGTTGATTAAATAAACACTAATATATCATAGTAACCTATAAAATTAGTGGAATTCATAAAAAGTCTCAAATTACATTCATTTGAGCATTTATAACATCATTTATGTTAATATTTCCTTAAAAGGGTAATTACTGCGTCATCGTTGTGTCATAAATAAATTAATTTATAAAATATCATTATATAGGAAATCTTTTTAGCTTTCTAATGAATATTTATAGTCGAATTTATCTTATGTATAACCCCATATTAAAAATAATTTACTTATTAAACTTTGATTTTAACTAGTTTAACCCTTCTTTATAAAAATTAATAATAAATGTCCTAATCTAACCCAAGGGGGCCTAAATGGTCATATTTTATTCCTAAGTTTGTTTTTGGTCGAATTAAACTTATCCAATAGAATTAGGACATGTGTTAAGGTAATAGTAATATCATTTTTACCCTTAGTTACCCTATTTACTATTAACCGCGGTAAAAAAAGTAAAAAGTTACTATTCACCAAAAATTATTTTCATCTCATTGAACCACATTTTACTTACTGACATCAACCATGTCTCTCGGATTTTTGAAATTCCATTCACAGAAGCGGTAAAATTAAGATTTATGAAGAAAATAATTTTTTTAACTACCACTTAGTAGTTTTACTATTCATCAAAAATTGATGTTTTTCAGAAAAATGCCAAAATTTCATCCTAAGCTATATTTCATATTCCGAATTCAAAAATGAATTCTATTTTACCAAATTCATATCATAGAAGTTTCATTAATTAATTTTATAATTAAATCCCGCTGTTAAAACAAATAGCGTGTTTTTAAGAAACAATAACTATCAAAAGACTGACACTTGTTTATGTCTGGTTTAAATGTGAAATTACATCCAATGACCAACATTTTATTAAATTGTAAAAATATATTCTAAATATACTTTAAAACCACTAAAATTAATTATTTATCACTATTAATTATTTCGATTGAAAAATTTGTTTTTATCTAAAATTTAGTAATATTCACTATTCATCAAAATATGAAAGTTATCCGAAAATTACCAAAATTTCACCCTAAGCTAATTTCGATATTCTGAATCCAAAAATGAAATCCATTTTGAAAAATAATATTTACAAAATTTCAAAAAGTGGTTATTACTATTCATAACTGCTAGTTTTAATAATATTTTAATAGCATATCGCTGTTTAGTGAAACTCGTTATTGCGTACTATACACGCTATCGAGGAAGGTCACAATTGCGTGTAATACAAGGCAAGTCAAGGATGCGTGTTGTGCAAGATCCTTTTGGTGTAGCGTACAACACAAGACATTAGTGAAATTAAAAATAATATTTTTCATAAAATCTTGGGCTGTTACATTCTACCCCCCTTAAAATGAATTTCGCCCTCGAAATTCGTCGGGGTTATAAATGGTTTACTATTCGAAAGTTTCTTTAATAGAACCCACATCGTAAAAAGGAATACCAAAACTTTGCTTTAAAAACTAAAGTATGAAATGTAACGATTACCCAAATAAACTAATCATTGGGTTTCCACATAGGTGAAAATATGGATATGGAAGAGAAATCTAACCATCATGTTCTGATGGAGAGTGGTAGAGAACATGGCTATGGAAAATCTAGTAATCACAAATCCATAAATTTGTGACGATCTAAGGTACCATCTGATTCATCAGGTATAATATCACTAGGACAACATTTTTGGTTTTCAAGATAATTTCTCTAAAGTTGAAAATTTGAATTAGAATAAATGCATTCTTTATTTTGGTACAATCTCACTATTGTTCATGCCTTGAACAATTTCCACTTCATCTCTTAAATAAATGAAGTTGAATTTGTTATTCGTGAAGGGTTAGCAGATCATGTGATAGAATGATAGGTCATTCCATCTGTCTCAAACAAAAGGTTAGCAAAAATTATATACATAAGTCTATCTATAGTGAGATTAATCACATATGGTTCCTAAAATGGACTTATACTTCATATATCATACTGCTTAATATAATAAAACTAGTTTCTACTAAACAGGGACATCCTGTAGGCCAGTGGTAGGCAATAAAGGCCAGTCACACTTCAGTTGTGGGTTCGATTCCCACAGCCTTGTCCGAAGCGATTGGCTGTCGCCCGTCCTGCAGGTTGTCCTTTTTCTAAAACTACATTACTATAACATCCCATCAATAATGTCGAAAAAAAACTTCTATCCTTAAACAATACTCACTTATGTCCAACATAATCCATTTCAATCTTTAGGCTTATCCATAATACTGCAGTCCACTCTCATAACATAGTGAAAATTATTACCAGAGATTTAACACCATCGTCGATCCCCATATATCATAAGATATGTTTTGTTGGTCACATTCCAAACATTCAAAGTCCTTAATCATGTATTCTCTTGAATACCCATTGAACCTTAATGAAAGCATGAATGCAGTTAATAGTTAACACTTTCCACATACCAAAATCCAAAAATTCTATATACTCAAAACATGATATAACCTTCTCATTATATCAATCATGAGCTCATGAATACTATCAAACATTTAATTTTCTCCTTATCCCTTCATTATGCGCATATCATCTACATTTCAAAAATATCCGAATAACCTTTCATGGATACTGGTAACATTAATCATACACTTTCAAAACTCAAGGAAAGACAACAGTGTAACAATCCATAGATGTCTCTTTATTCCATAGTAGCATGAGATTACTTATACAAAATTACACATGATAAACATGTAATCATTCCACTACATTCTTAAACCATTGACCGGGCTTCAAAAATTCTTTCATCTCACATATCATTTGTAGTCTCTTCATCATCATCCACATAAATACTACCCATATGACCATACTGATTATCTTCATGAGTCTTTCCCTTAGGGAATTTGTTTTCATAATGCCCATACATTCCACATTTAAAACACTTAACAATTTTTGATGTCGTAGCAATACCATTATCCTCATATATGGTGTTAACCGACCCTTTTCCTTTGCACTTACTTGCTTTGTGTCCTTCTTTTCCATACCCAAAGCATCTTCCAGTTCCCTTGAAACATTCTCCTTGATGCCTCTTCCCACATGATTTACATAGGGGAAATTGAACTTTCTTTCCTCTATGATCATCATGAAACTCCATCTTTCTCTTATTAGCCGAGTCAGGAAACTTACCAAATTTTACTATATTGATCATATTATGAGATTTCTGATTCGGCATAATAATGATGTTTGTACTTCCAAATCTCATTTCATTATTAATAATATCATTCCATTGTCCATCATATTCTCCATTATCATGAATCATCTTGTTTCCAGCCATTTTCTAAAACCCAAAAATAATAGTGTGAGAGGAAAAAATCATAATAAAGGGGGAGTAACTTCAATATCTAACATCTTAGGTTTAATTCTATGATCTTTAGCGTAATTCTAGTACTATAACCTATACGTATACTTAACCTTAGGGACATCCCTAGACATACCGTAGAAATATCTCTAGGGATCTCACTAACATTTTCGCATCCTAGTTTCCAAAGGTTGACTAAACCTTTCCTCTGATACCAACTGTAGAAACCTAAAGCTTAACGTACATGGACATTACATTACATTTGCGGAATACTTAGTACATAACAAAAAACACACACACAAGGATCGTAATAGTTTAGTGTCTTTGGAAACTCGAAATATAATCTTATAATCGTGGTGAAAGATCTTCAAAATCTCCCATAAAGATCTTCCTTTGTTTTACCTAAAACATTTCTTTATATCCTGGGGAAAAGAAAAAATAAAAGGGTGAGCTCAAATGCTCAGTAAGGGTAAACAAAAGAAATATCAATCACATCATATACATAAGCACATAACTTTTGGAAATCTTAACCTGCAAAAGAGATCATAATTTTATAACATGGGGTAAATCATGGCAGTGAAATGTAATCACAATAATCATAAAATAAAACATGAAACTTTGTGGCATTCACACATAATCATAGAGAATCATTTCTTGTTAGTCAAGACTCATTGCCAAGACTATCTTAGTGGAAAAAGTCCCTTTCTGAATCAAGTAACCCTCTTTTCAGTCCCGTTTCACTGAACCGGTATAACCTACCGTTCCAGCCCTGTCTATCTCATGAGATATAAAATCTTTACCCAATGGATTAAAGGGATATATAGGTCCCACCCATCTTATAATGAATCCTTTCTTATGTGTGCCACATAATCATAAACCATACATCATAGCGTAACCCATGTAATAAAAATGGGATTCTTAAACAATATGACATCATAAAACAATTCATATAAGATAAAGGAATTCATAAAAATATTTCCATCACAACATAATAAAATCCATTTAATAATATAGATAAAAACATAACCCTTTTTATTATCTTAGATGGAAAATAATTTTGATAAAATACTTGAACTTCATTCTTGAAGAAAATTACCTTTCTACATCAAAAACACTTTTCCTTTCTTAAAATGTCATACAATTTTAAACTAAAAGAAGTTGATTAAAAATAAACTTAAAAACTTGTAAAGGAAGCTTCTTGGAAATAATGTTTTAGAAATCCATTCATGCCGTATAAGTTAAAAAAACATTCTTCGTACTTTTGTCGGAAAAGTCAAAAAGTACCTCGTACGAAAAAACGACAAACGATTCTTTTCATATTCTTTACTAAAAACTCACCGAAGGGTAAAATTGGATTTAAACTAGTTTAAGTGGATGGAAACAATATTACATATTGAGGGAACATGGATGTGGATAATAAAATACACCCCAGTAAATACTTACGAATAAACAATCTCGGATAAAAATGAGATTGTGATATTTCCCTTACCTTAGGTCCGATTTGCTTCGTATGTGTCCGAACCTCCTGTATAATGATTTAAATAATTTCATTGACTTATTAAAGAATCATATTAATTGTTATTATATCATATATGGTTCTCTTATGACATTATATTACCCGTTCTTTTGTAAATTCCATGTTAAAGAAGCGTTTTGGGTAAAATCGTTTCATTTATCGTAAGTGTTTTGACTTGTTGTTCTTGACATTATAATTACTTATATCATGATTTACTTACTTCCAGAATATAAAATATGATTTATATATCATATATATTCAGTATATATATATATATAATAGATAGATAAATGAAATGAAAAACACCGTTCCTGGAGACGGTAGTCCGTACGTACGCATGAACGTTGTTTTCCTTTCCTTATTGTCTTGAATGGAAGTAAGTAGATGACATACATATATATATATATACATAAATCCAGTAGCTTTATAATTTCATATATTTCATTAATATTTCTTATATATACTTTATAATCATTCTTAAATGGTTAACATGGAGAATGAATCTCATCGTGTCGTGGAGACGGTAGTCTGTACGTATGCACGAGCGATGATATCATTTCCATAAATATTGAATTGAATTGGAGTGGATTATACAATATATCAGAATCAATATTATGTTGTAATAACTATGTATAGTTATTCTTTACACCATTATACCCATCCATGTAAGGTGGTGGTGGAAAATAGATTACACCACGGCGTGGAGACGGTATTCCGTACGTACGCACGCGCGGTGATTTCTATTTCCGTAGGATGGATAAATGGTGAAATAGGGTTGTTTAATACTTATAATAACATATCAGTATATGAGTGATACTGATGTTATTACTTCTTAATGAAACAGCCTAAGAAGAAGAAGTGGAAGAAGAAATAAAGATGAAAGAATTGGTAACGGTAATTACCTCTTCTTTGAAGCGCCTCTTTGAGACCTCCTCTTAGGGAACTAAAATTGGTCTTTGAGGAATACCAGAACCTCTAGGATGTTTCTAGGGAAGTGGATAAGAGATTTTGGCAGGGGTTGGCCGAGCTTGAGTGCTCAAATTGGTGTGAGGAGGAGGGGGAGGAGGTGTCCTTTTATAAGGGAGGAGAGGGGCACCTTAGGCATATCTCAAAATATTATTTTATATTAAAGTCAAAATCGGTTAATAATGGTTCCAAAGGGTCTTATTTCTAAGGTAAAGTGGGGATGGGTCGAAATCCTATCATCCAATAGTATTTAGACAAGTTTAGGGTATTATTTTAACCTTATCAATTAGATTTAACTATAAGTTAAATAATTTAACTTTTACTGTGTCTTTTTGTTTTCTTTCACTATATGGTTAATACACTTACTATAACATGCCAAACGAACCCCAAATTGTTTATTATTAATATATATATCCTTATCTAAGTCATTTGGCCGATCCTTAGATTTTTAGGAATAAAATAACAATTAATAATATAATATTTGATTTAAAAACTATTTTGTGTAAATTTTGACACTATTTGATATATGATTTTTGTGAAAGTCGTAACAGAATTATATGTTAGAACCAAGTTGATTAAATAAACACTAATATATCATAGTAACCTATAAAATTAGTGGAATTCATAAAAAGTCTCAAATTACATTCATTTGAGCATTTATAACATCAATTATGTTAATATTTCCTTAAAAGGGTAATTACTGCGTCACCGTTGTGTCATAAATAAATTAATTTATAAAATATCATTATGTAGGAAATCTTTTTAGCTTTCTAATGAATATTTATAGTCGAATTTATCTTATGTATAACTCCATATTAAAAATGATTTACTTATTAAACTTTGATTTTAACTATTTTAACCCTTCTTTAAATAAATTAATAATAAATGTCCTAATCTAACCCAAGTGGGCCTAAATGGTCATATTTTATTCCTAAGTTTGTTTTTGGTCGATTTAAACTTATCCAATAGAATTAGGACATGTGTTAAGGTAATAGTAATATCATTTTTACCCATAGTTACCCTATTTACTATTAACCGCGGTAAAAAAAGTAAAAAGTTACTATTCACCAAAAATTATTTTCATCTCATTGAACAACATTTTACTTACTGACATCAACCGTGTCTCTCGGATTTTTGAAATTCCATTCACAAAAGCGGTAAAATTAAGATTTATGAAGAAAATATTTTTTTTAACTACCACTTAGTAGTTTCACTATTCATCAAAAATTGATGTTTTTCAAAAAAATGCCAAAATTTCATCCTAAGCTATATTTCATATTCTGAATTCAAAAATGAAGTCTATTTTACCAAATTCATATCATAGAAGTTGCATTAATTAATTTTATAATTAAATCCCGCTATTAAAACAAATAGCGTGTTTTTAAGAAACAATAACTATCAGAAGACTGACACTTGTTTATGTCTGGTTTAAATGTGAAATTACATCCAATGACCAACATTTTATTAAATAGTAAAAATATATTCTAAATATACTTTAAAACCACTAAAATTACTTATTTATCACAATTAATTATTTCGATTGAAAAAGTTGTTTTTATCTAAAATTTAGTAATTTTCACTATTCATCAAAATATGAAGGTTATCCGAAAATTACCAAAATTTCACCCTAAGCTAATTTCGATATTCTGAATCCAAAAATGAAATCCATTTTGAAAAATAAAATTTACTAAATTTCAAAAAGTGGTTATTACTATTCATAACTGCTAGTTTTAATAATATTTTAATAGCATATCGCTGTTTAGTGAAACTCGTTATTGCGTACTTTACACGCTATCGAGGAAGGTCACGATTGCGTGTAATACAAGGAAAGTCAAGGATGCGTGTTGTGAAAGCTCCTTTTGGTGTAGCGTACAACACAAGACATTAGTGAAATTAAAAAGAATATTTTTCATAAAATCTTGGGCTGTTACACTCGATCCTACTTATGAACATCAATATGGTGATACAGATAAGGTAACCCGCGTTTATGAATTACTACACACTGCATTATCATGATTGATGATTGCTTGGTCAATATATTCTTCGACATGCCGATCCGAAGAAACTCATATCTTCTAACCAAACTTATACTTCATGAGTAAATTCCATAATGACTTAAATGAATCTTATGAAGTACCTTTACCACTATCTTTCTTTGCAATAGTTCACACTCTCATGTTGGACTAACCTCAGAAGATTTGTGGAATACCTTTATTTCTAAAGGTTTCTATGTCTGAACTAAAGATTTCAACTATACCATAGGTTTTTATCTGTGCCGAGCCTAAATACCATATTTGGTTTATTGATGATATCCACTTTTAATTTTACTTGAAAATGAATCACATTGCCACAACTGGGTAGGTCATACATTTTATATTCATCATGTATTTCCATTGATTCATGAATGTTTGAAATATTTTGTTGAGTATATTACCTTAAAAACATTCATTCCAAAACATTGAATAATGTCTCATCATGTACAAATGGGAACATGAGATAAATGGTTTTGGTTATACTCTACAACTTTTTCAATTTGAATCCAACACTTGGAAATTAGAAGTTATGTATTTCTCACCGCTAACTTAGGAATCACCCATTCTCAACTTCTTGGAGAAGACACATTACTTCTAGGATGGTTTCTCTACTTACTTGGTTATTGTATTTAAATACATATATATGAAAATCATATTGTATTTTAATACCCAAGAAGTATGAGAGAAAACAATACTTTAATTTGATAAATATAAACTGAACGAGAAGCGGGTACTTGCTTCTTGTTTATCAGTGTTTAAACTTCCATAAATTTTTTAAATATATGATTCAATTAACTTCTTTTTAAATAACTAACCACTTTAATTTTAAGGACATGACGAGGGTTCCATTGGCGTAACATTCCATAGGCATTTTTTTCTTTGACATTCAATTTATTCTCCATAAGAATAAAAGATGGTGTGGTCTCCAATATTCTTATTACTTGGAGAATCTATCCAAAAAGTAATGGAGTGCTTACTCCATAAAATTTGTTTTAATCTATAAACAAAATTAGATTAATTGAGTGTAAAAGGTACATGAAATGGGATGGAATGAAATATTGTGAACTATCTTTCACTTTACACAAACCGAGTGCGACCATCACATTCAAATCATGCTTCACTTTCTCCTCGAAATGATCTTAGAGATGAGACTACAAGTAACATCATCCATGTCTTGATGTAGCGACTTCATCTAACACTAGACATTGGTGACATTATTATGATGGAACCATTATATGCTTGATTCATGTGTCTCCTGTATGCAGGTTTACACCGTCACTTCTCGAGGTGGCTTAACAGGTTGGGACACAAGAACCATGAATTTCCATTGTAGTAGTAATGTGCACAAGCACCTATAATACATTTTGGAAATTCGCGATTAGTTTATACATTAACATTGTCTAATAATTATTTCAGTTTTATTGTGGTATTTCTTGTTATTATATACAAATATACTTTAGCAGATTGTACTTTTATGTGATTACATAATCTGAAATTACTTATTATTTAATCCTTAAATGTCTCCCACTAATTTTTCGAATTCTAGGAACCTGCTATACTATAATCGGAATACTCTTGAGTATTCTAGTGGTAAGGATCCCTGAACCTCTCTCATAGACTGATATCTAGGGCTACGCCACTACTCGAAGGGTCCAAGGTAGGCTTTTGACTAGCTAATCCCATTAGCTCGCGGTTCCTTGATCTGTTGAGTGAAGTCCCAACTTCAAAAATCACTTACTGATTTACTCAATGCTTGCCTCTATTATTAAAAAAATCTAGATAAGGCTATTTCATTTCTGTAATTTTAGATAAGTCAACCCACAACACGAAGAAGAACTCCCCGGTAGTAAGAGTCACCCCCAGTTGAGGCATGAACCGACACATCGAACCTCAGGTATTGTTCAAACATGAATGATGGAAGGCTATTTTTGACATAATATTTTCCTTGAGGGTTTTATTGGTTTATCTCGATGAATGTGATCCATTTCTATTAAACCTATTCATCTATGTTGTCACGCTCACAACTGAACATTAATAAAAAACATACGCCTCTTCTTTATACATTTAGTTAACTATTATTTTATGTATTTTGCTGCTATTCTATAATTCATAAAATAATAAATAAATGCATAAAGGTAAAAATACTTCCCGACTGGTCTTGAGCATCTAAACGACCTAAGGGCATCTTACCTGAGTTGAAGCTTGACTCAAAATGTAGATTTCCCCATGTATTGTATATTTGCTGGTGTTCTGCAGTATCGCCATGTATTGGCTGGGTCGACATCATGTCATGGAGTACCACTTGATCTTGGTGGAATCCACATGTCATCTTGCACCGTCGTACACCGCCTCATCTTGGTGGGGTCCACATCGCTTGCCGTCTTTGTCCAAAGTACAAAGATACTCACACGCATGCAAGGGGAACTTGTTTATAAATTTACATTTTGTAAATTGGTCGTGCATACCCTTATACATTTTTACAGAAAAAATGCGATGCACAGACTTCCATTTAATTAATTATACACATCACATGCAGTTTAAAATAATTAATTAAATAAATAATTTAAAAGCAGACATATGGGGACAATGCTCAAGACATGTTGTCGGGTATAAAATATTGCGCGATAAAAATAAAATGCATAAATAATTATGAGTGTTAGATAATTTAATTAAAATAAATGAATTAATAAATTAAAATAATTCAATTAATTATCAGTCATATAATTAATTTAATTATAATACATAAAATTAAATTAATTAATTAATTAGTTTTATTACAAAAATGAAATTTATTTTATCCTTGGGAATTAATTTTTTTAAACCATAATTAACATATTAATTAATTTCATTTAATTAAATTTATTAATTAAATTTATTAATTAAATTAATTAATTATCCTGGGCCCATGCAAGGGTATTCTGGGATGGGCAGGCCCGCTCACGCCCGATCCTGGCTGAGCAGACCCCCCCGTTCACATGTCGGGTCAAGTGGAACAAGGTACCTGCATCCCGAAGAGAGCGAAATGCATGGTCTAACATTGCTGGAGGCGGCACCTCTCTCGGTAGAGCACGGTTGGTCGAGAGCAGGTTCCTGAAGTGGAAAAAAAATGAGGTCGGCTGGGCCCCAGCTCAGATGTGCGGGACTCGACAACAGGTGAAGCTGCGGCGGCTGCGCCTGTGCGCTGCATGCGTCGCGCCGCGCCTAGCGTGTAGTGGAGAAGGATGATGGCCGCCTATGAAGAGGGGAGGGCGGTGGTTCCTGCATCTATGCACTGAAGGGAGGCCGGGTTGTGCGAGGTGGTCGACCTGCAGGTGAGGCGCCTCTACGCATATGCGGTGGTGCGTGCCGGACGAGGAGGTGCAGCAGGGTGAGGGGCCAGCTGCGGCCTGTTCTATGATTGCGAAGGGGTGCAGCGGCCCGGGGCAGTGCACCGTGCGGGAGGAGACCCTAGGCTGGAGGTGAGGCGCTGACGACTGGAGTGGCGTGAGGAGTAGGGTGCGGCGCCGACGCGGTGTCCCGGTGCTGCAACAGCGGCGCTGGACTCCCCTAGACCGCACGGTGCTGCAGTGGCAGTGCTGAGGAGAAGCCGCGATGGACGTCTCACTCCCCTGACGTGGTGGTGCACCCAACGATGTTGTAGTGCGCCACGCGGGAGGAGGGAGGGGGTCCACTCGGACCCCCTGCTGTCCGTTTTTTTTGTTTTTGTTTTCTGTCCTACTATTTCTTCTGTTTTTTTGTTATTCTCCACGCGAAGAAGGAAAAAGAGTCCCCTTTAAATTTTTTTTTTAAATTTGAAGACTTGACCCGTTGGGTCAAGTCATCTCTTATTTGTTTTTTTAGCATTTCTAAAGGCTATAATTAGACTTTATATATATATTTAATAAAAAATTATATTAATATAATAATTTTATTATTATTATAATTATATTATTATAATCATATTATTATAATTATATTATTATAATTATATTATTATAATTATATTATTATAAGAATATTATAATAATAATTTTAATTATAATTATTATAATAATATCAAAAATTTTAATACCCATGTTCATACCAAAAACGCAACCCTTTCTTAAAATTTCAACTGACCATCTCTTGGTCATTTGAAATCGGATCGGCATGCGGTTTGAAACATTGTGACCGATTTTGTATCCTTTACTTAATTTTATGAAAATTAATTTTATATGCCTCAAAAAATCTATGAAACATGGCTCTGATACCACTATTAGGTTTCAGGGGCCCACAAGAGAAGCCAGTGGGCCAGGGATTTTAAATTTTTTCTGCTTCCGGAAGACGAAACTTGTCGTCGCCGGCGATCCGAGACCTGGAGAGGTCTGAGGATCTGGTGTAAATTGTAAGGAGCACAAACATAAATAGAAAACATACATGTTGAATATCCGAATCCATTTCTGAACACAACTTGTTGACAACAATAGTTGCATGAAGGATCCATAGCAGGATCCCTCTAGATCGTCCAAACACACCTCAAAAATCCATGATAACTCTGATCGTAGAACTCCAGGTGCTAGAGCGACGATTAAACGTTATCTTCGACGTCAGGAAGATCACCACATCATCGATCTTGCGATGCGTGAGTTGAAACTCAATCCGTGCTCCGATCAAGAGTTTATCTCTCTAAAGAGTAGGAGGAGAGAGGAGCTCTAGCCAAAATGGCATGAATAGTTGTTGCGCTTGAGCCCCTCTCCTCTATTTATAGCGGATTGTGAAAATTACCCGGTTGGGTTCCCCGACCCCCGTTAATTCAACATCCACTAAATAAATAACCATGATGACTTAAAACCGCGTCAATATTATTTATTTACTTTATCACATACTTGTAATATATAGAATATATATATTAAGTGATAATATATGTGCCATTTAACTCGACTCACTGTCCCGCTTAGTATTAAACGAACATTGGAACATTAAATTAATATTCCTTTGATTAATATTTTCTCATATTTTCTAAACTCTTATATACATTAAATAAATTCAATCCCAAATATTTGTAACTTGAAAATTAATGAATTTATTTAATTCTTTTGGTGATCGACAACATGGAATATGCTCAGACCCCAGGGATGTGCCCACTATGTCCATATACTTATTCAACTAAATAGGGCGTATTCATGAATACGCTATTGTGTGCGACCATCTAGGCCTTTATCTCAATAGTAGTGAATATAATCCACAGACCAAGAGCAGGGTCTAGAAACCCGTCCATGCCCCTAAAGAGATAACGATAGTCATTGCAATGACTAATATCCTCAGAACACTGACTATGTACTATAGTCTCTTTGTCATTTGATATCTGATAAAGCAGGACACACTCTTGTGTCATCATCCTCATCTTGCTTTATTATTTGTTGATATATCTTGATGGATTATACTTACTACTGCTTTGGCCAAAGACTTATGGAGGCAGCACCATCCTAATTAACTAGGACAGAGATATACAACTTCATAATCATGGAAGAGAAAAATCCTTTCTTGACCATTCAACCTATGTCATACCACTAACGACGCACCCAACACAAACTACCTCACCACGACATTACCTCCATGGTTTTCTCCTTGCATCAAAGTACATAATTAAATGCTATACATTGGTAATGGTCTCAAGTCAGGAGACCATTACACATGTCTGTAGATAGGAACAACCAATGATATTCAAAACATGTGGTGTTCCAATTGATGAGTCTGTCCTCATGATCTCACTACTAGAGATCACCAAGTGCGAACTTCATGAGAAGAACTCTCAATGCTTATGAACCCCCATCACCTGATAGTAAGACATGTGTTGTGTCCAGTCAGTAAGATGTATCTAGACTATAAAACATATATTTCAGGTCAATGTCATTGTATCTCAAGGTTCTCATTATAACATGGGATCTGCTATAACCTCTTGACATAACAATTAACCTTTGGACATTACCATTATTATAGTAGACGCAGAAAAAAGTCTGCACTATAATTGTAAGATATCATCATGCATATCTAACCATACACATGATATGGTAATCAAAATTACTACATATTTGTGAATAGGGAACCCAATATTTCAACACAACCAAGATAGATACACCTATTCCCCCCACTTTTGTGGTGAGAAGGCGATAAATTCATCGTCAAAAGAATCTGGGAGGGGTTTCGTCAGTACAACCCAATTTGGTAGGGACCGATTCAGACTACACCCTCCTATTAATATTTCCCAAGATCATCATGGTACAAGTACCATCCATGTATCTCTAATAATCCTAGAGTCCACAGTTATTCCTTCACATCCGGCTTCAATGGCTGGGCTATCTGAGGTAGAAGAGAGTCTTCCACCTTGGGTGACTAGGTTTAGGTCCCTCCCAATTCATATGAAGTAGTTTACCACTTACCAATATTTGGCAGCAGAGGAGGATCAATGTGTTGATGTTGTGTCATAAAACCAGGTAGTGTGCAAAGAGGCATGACACCAGTTGAGTTCTCTTACCGTGAAGACACCCTTGGCCAATCTCGCCAATGAGGGTGACAATTTGTAGTCATTATTTATTGACTTGGGTTATTCTATCTTTTACTTCCATCACCTTCACTCTATTATTTAGAAAATCATCATTTCCCAAGGAGACCTCACCTCCTGTGATGACAATTTGACCAGGTTCAATTTTTACCACTACTAGGTGCAAACATTCTGGGATATTTTTGAAACAGTTGATCATCTGACAACCAAGGAAATGAAGGCCTGAGATTTGGTGGCGGTTCTAGAGGAAGAATTGTGGGAGTGAGAAGACAACACATACCTGTTGTGGGGAGTACTGGCCTCCTCGTGTACAACTTCAAAACCTGTTCAAAAAATGGGCAGGACCTTAAAGCTATCAGGGAGCAGGTGCGTCCAATAATTAAAGCTAAAACAAAGGTGAGAACTTCCTTGGAAAATACAATCGACAACCTACAACAATCAAAAACCATTCATTTGGAAAGGTCTAATGAGGGAATAATTTAGATTTTTCCAAAATTATATCATGTACTCCTCCACTTTTTTTTACTCTTGAGAGACTCTGAGTTGCGGATGTTCCACCATTCTTGCTGAATTCAATGGAACAAATTTTCCCTTCCAAACAACTCTTCTCTATGTTTTAATATTAACATCAATTTAGTTACATATTTATTTTGAACCATGACTCGAAATCAATAATCTGAGATAACTGAATTGAGATATATGTTTTTCATGTTCCTAGGGGCTCAATAATCACAGTTCTACTAGTAGTGAGGTTGAGTGGAATACCTTAAAAAATTTGATGTCTTCTTTATTATTAGAATTTTTTTCCCAAATCCTACTTAAAATGTGCATAAAGGGCATAAATTTTCTTCTTTGTAGGTCTCCATATGTCTTCTTTGTAGGTCTCCATATGTGGGTTTTTGACCTAACAAGATTTACGCATTTTTTTACTTCTCAATGTTTGTTTATTCTTTTTTAATGAACCAATACTCAACTTTTTCCCAGAGGTTCCATTAGTGGATTTTCCCTTTGGCATGCCTATATTCTCAATTATTTTACTGGAAGTTCAATGTCCTACCAATCAAACATAATACAAACGTTTTAGGTCAAACATCATTGACCAAACATAAATGGGTAGGGCCTCGACTTGGGACTATTATTTGGGAATATTCATATATCCTTCAGATGTAGGTTAAGGATTTTTCATGACCCTGAAAATGTAGATTCTAAAAATTCATGAGGCTCAAGATCGTATTTAGACATACGTAGGTAGGGAAGAACTCTCCTAGGGAGGAGTTTTCCATTGAATAATGAACAATTATTTTCGGCAACATATGAAGAGCCACCAAGGCTTGAAATGAATAGTCAATATACTCTGTCCATAAGACACTGGCCTTCCATTTTTAATGGCTGGGTGGGATTTTCTAAATTTTTTATTTAACTTGTCTTTGGGTGCCACAATAGGTTTCTGCCCTGAGTGGTGTTGACTGAGAACATTACAAACATTCACATAGGCCTTTAGTGGGAAACAATTTCAGCACATTTCTTACTTGTATGAGGGTGAGGTGGCATGTGGTCAATTTAGTTAAGAGTCATCCCTTTTCTACATTTGGGGCACAAGGGAAGATGGAGGTACCTAATACATCATCCAGAAGGTTTCCAAATACTTGGGTGTGACCAGGTGAAAATTTAATTTAAGCATACGAAGGCTAGAACAGACACCCTAAAGACACATTTTCCTTGTATTGACTGCCATTTTTGGGGGCGATGTATGAAGAGCCACCGAGGAATAATGTGAATAGTAAAGAACTGGTGTCCCGGGACACTAGACTTCCATTTCTGATGGCCTTTGAGGATTATGTGTAATGGTGATATTATAAACACGATTTTTGACCATCGACCAGCAGTGTCCCTATTCACAATAGGACGCTTTTTGGATGATATTATTCTGGGAAAAAAGGAAATGAGTGGGATAACACTTCCTTTGCATGCAGATCAACTTCCTGTATGCGGACGAGGTATCTTTTAGAATCTTGAAAAGTGACCAGAGGTGATTCATGCCCATATATTCTGATATATCCTGGATGTGTGAATGGAGGAAAATGTAAACCATGACTCCGAGGGTCTGTGAATCGGGAGGGATGGAACGTGGCATGGAAGCCATGGGTATACAGTGATTGTATATGACTCTACTGGGGACGAATTTACTTTTGATTTGATGGCCACTTTTGTGGGTAACATATATAGAGACACCGAGGCATATTGTGTATAGTGAATCAAAGGTATCCAAAAGACACATGCCTTCCATCTCCTATGGCCTTGAAGGGTTATAGAGATTAAATATCACTTAATGCATAGAGTTTGGAATATATATGGGGTACACCCTGACTTATTGGGAACATTTGGGATGTGATTTACTCCTGGAATGGTGTCCCGTATGTTGGTCTGACCCATATGCATGGTGATGTATTCTTTTTAACTTTTAGATACCAGATCATTTAACATCACATGTCTAGGACACATGGTTGCTCTTGGGGGAGGGAACCGTGACAAGTCTTTTAGGGTCATAATGCTAGTACCATGTTCCCAGATTGTTACCCCATAATTTTACGGTGGATCTCTTACTTTGATCGCTAAGCTCATACAATCTTTTCTCGGCGTAAAAAACTAGGGATCAAAAGGGTTCCATGGTAACCGTCTATGAATAGATAATTCAGCATCAGGGGGATTTTTTTGCTAAATCCATTGCATTAAAGTTCAGTGCCTTATGGTGAGGATGATCTTGGCCTTTAATTTTAATAGAGTGATGTGAGGATGATTTTTTTGTTGAAGTTTAACATTGTGTAGTGAGGATGATTTTGGCCTTACCGATTAACGTCATGAGGGGAGGAATATTTTGGCCATGCAGTTTAACATCATGTTGTGAGGACGACTTTGGACTTGAAGTTTAACATCGGGTGGTGATAATGATTTTAGCCTTGCATTATAGTGTCGTGCGGTGAGGATGAAGTTGGAATTGAAGTTTAATGTCATGCGATGAGGAGTATTTTGGAATTTATGTTTAATGTTGTGTAGTGAGAATGTTTTTGTATTTGTAGAATAACATCATATGGTGAGGACTATTTTGTCCTTGCAGTTTAATGTCATGTATTGAGGACTATTTTGGCCTTGCAGAGGACTTCACAAGATTTAGGTCAATCGTTGTCAGGTTGTTCCGACATTCCATAGATGTGAGAGATGATAGATGGTGTAAACCGTAGTCTCAGGGGTGACTTGAATCAGGAGAGATGGCATGGGACTTGGAAGCCATTGGGTGTACTTATATAGGAGAGGACTTTCACAGGGAAGAATTTTATTTTTATTGATGTCCACTTTTGTCTGCGATCTATGTAGAGCCACCAGGGCATGATGTGCATAGTCAATCAAGGGTGTCGGTGGGACACTAGCCTTCCATCCTAGATGGTTTTGGATGATTGTGATGATCCATGTTTTCCTGAGGTATAGAGTGTGATAAACGGGAAATGTATTCTTGGGAATGTGAGGCTACCTAGAACATAATTAAATGTGACCTTCTTAGATCTTATATATAGTTCTAAACTACATGTGGGGGGAAAGGGGTTATATTTTTTACTGGTGGCTTGGAAAAGATTCCGAATTCGAGCGTCTTTATGTATCCCATGAGAGAATGTATCAAGACACATGTTGTCTTCCATGTACCCTATACCAATTTAATTTGGTCCAAAGGGTATATGCATTTTCATTCTTCCCCTCACATATTCAATATTTATCATGTTATCCCATATTTGAATTTCGTAATAGAATATCCACCTCTAGTTATAAGCTTATGTGAGTTATACGCGGTGTCAGAAACATGAAGTGATAAGGGGTTCCCCTACGAGTATGGTTAGATATGGGGTGTGATGAAGGAATTTATTTTTATTATGGTGGTTGGTCCAAGATCAAAGATCGATGCATTTCTACGTATCCTACGAGGGCAGGAATCAAGAATCACGTAGTTCTATGAGTGATCATGATGTTTATTATCATGTACATAGGAAGTTTCATGATACATAGTTTAAGATATTTGGATGCAGACATGTTACTTATAGTTTCACATCATGTGGAACGAATGATGACTCGTAGTTTAAGGTCATAACATTTAGACCATGTTGTGGGAAATTTTTTATAACTCATAGTTTAGGTTCGTAGTGTTTGGACCATGATATTTGAGAAATTTTTTATAACTCACAGTTTTTGGGACATAGGGTTTGGACCCTGAAGTGGGGGGAATTTATATGAATAATAGATTAGAGTCATAGAGTTTGGACCATCACAATGATAGGACACCCCTTTTTTCTGAATCATAGTTTAACATCGTAGAGCTTGGGATTTGGCATTGGGGTGATATTTATATCTCATAGTTTATGGTCTTAGAGTATAAAACATAACATTGGGACATTTTTTTGTGACTCATAGTTTAATGTCATAGATCTTGGACATCGTATGTTGTGGACGGTCGTGACTCATAGTTTAGGTTCATTGATTATGGACCATGATATGGGAGCATTTTTATGTGATGCATTTCTTAAATAACTTCGCAATTATAAGAACCGTGATGAGCATTTTTTCCATTTATATGAGGGCGTATACTCTATTGGAATATAATTAATTTATGAGAGATGGTCCTTCCCACTTTGGTTCAAGCATTGGAGGATTCTTCCCTAGTATCATAATGGTTTTGATAACACACACCATTTTTCCTTTGAGGAAAGTTTGAGGACAAGCCTTTTTGTTGAAGGCTCATGCAATCCAGTTTTGGTATATTACAAAATGGGTTAGTGTGTGCAGACTTTTTTCATCTAACTTTTATAATTCATCAAAACTCCTCTAGGATTTGTTGTCCAGGGGTAGTTGATCGCAAACAGACATGCAAAGTGATGACACATGTATTTAGATAGGCAACACCAACTATTCCATGTATACTAATGATTATGAGGTTACATAAGTGGTGGTGCAGGTTGTCATATTTTAAGCCCACAAAGTGAAAAGGAGCTTATATTTCCACGATTTATTATCCTTATAAACCATCATTTCCAGTATGTTGGATAGAGTCTTGTTGAAATCCTCTATTTGTCCTCCGACAGCCTGGTGGTAGCAATATAACTAGTTGGCCTTGGTTCCATATTCCAAGTATAGCTTATCCATCTCAGTTGAGCAGTAGTCAGTGCTGTTTTCCTTTAGTACTGTATGAAGTACACCAAATCTGGTGATGATGGTGTCCTTCAAAAAGCTGATGATGTCTTTCTCCCCAACTTCCTTAAGGGTTATGGCTTCATCCCATTCAGAAAAAAAGTTGGTTTCTCTATTTATAAACATGAATTGTCTGGCTATAGCAGGAGAATATGGTCCCACAACATCCATCCCCTAGGAGATGAATGGACATGATTATTATGCCACATGAAGTAACATTGGGGGGGGGGGGTGTATGAAGTTAGAATGGACCTAGAAGGAATGGAACTTTTGTGGAATACGACACAATACTATATCATGGTGGGTCATTAATACCCAAGCCTCTGGATTTGGTGAGAGGGCTTGGTTGCTGACTGGTGTGCTCCACATGCTCTAATGGGCACTTATTTATTGAAGACAATAGTCTCTTCTCCATCAATTCACATGATAATAAATTCATCAAGTACCCATTTGTAGAGAAACTCCTATTAGTTCACCCCATTGTGCAGGGTAAAAACTAACTGCTTGTCTTCAGACATGCTCCCTTCCATCCCTAACTAGTGGGAGTTCAGCATTATGAAGGTAATTTTTAATGGTTCTCATCCAACTAGTGGTATGATCATAAGCCTCAAAAGTGCGTATAATTTCATCAATTTCCCCATATTTTGTTGGATGAATGGAATGAGTATCTGATGGTGAGCAACGCTGATGACTATTTCCCCCTATTCGGGATCATCCAAGATTGTGGCTGTATTTTCCAAAGTGTTGGCTTGGGTATTCTGTAACCAGGGGACATGAGTCAATATTGGTCCTGATGGGAATTCTGACATCAGTGCTCGTACATGTATCATTAAGGGAACAAACTCTTCTTTCTTGATAGTATAGTCACCATTAACCTATTTGATGACTAGCTCCGAGTCACCCTTTATTTTTAGGTGTTCGCCTTGCACCTAGAGTTCCAAATCCAGGCCTACAATAAGGGCCTAATACTCCGTTTCATTTTTCATACACACTTTTCAAAGTAGGAAAGAGTAGGGAAAGATGGTCTTTTAGGGTGATACTATCATAACCCCCAACCCCACTTTGCTGATCTTGGGACCCTCCATTATTTTCTCTGTCGGTCTTCGGGAAGCACATTAAAATTTCATTTCCCACATCTAGGGGTTCTCTTGGATAGAAAACACATCTTCATCTAGAATGTAGGAATCCTTTGGTGTCGTCTCTTTTGAGGGGTGCCTGGCTAGGACGTTTCCTAATGCATGGACTTTGATGTCCACCTAGAGAATGTACCATATGTAAAACTGGTAAACAATGACTGCCCATCGTAATAGGGACACATTTAGCATGGGTCAATTGAGGACATACTTAAGTGGGTTGTAGTGAGAGATCAGGTGGACCTCATTGTGCTGCATGCAATCTGTGAGCTTCAGAACTATGAAGATTAGGGCCAGCCATTTATTTTCATTTTTCTAATACCATGTTTCAGTATCAGTCATTTTTCGGTTGAGGTAGTAGAGGTTTTTCTCCCACCTAACATCATTTTTCTACATGAGGAAGGCTCCCAATGACTGTTCCAAGGCAGTTACACTCAGAATGAGCGGTCTCCCCTCAATTTGCGGAATGAGTGCCAATGGGCTTAAGAGATTTAATTTAAGGTTTTTAAATGATTTTTAACAATTTTTATCCATTCATATGTATCTACATTCATCCTAAGCTTGGTGAAAGATAAAAAATTACCTTCTAGGATGGATATGAAGTGAAGAATGTAGGTGAGGTTCCCCTGGAGACCTCTCAACACATTGAGGTTGCCATGAGGGGGAATTACGAGAATGGATTTTTTCTATTTAGGGTCAAATTTGATGACAAGATTATGTATGAAGAATTTGAGATATTTTTCTCAGGTAACACCAAAGTTGTACTTTAAGGGATTCATCTTTAAACTATATTTCTTAATTTTTTAAAGAAAGTTTAATGGAATTATAGGTGGTTCGAATGATTCCATGACAAAACCTATAGGTCTTCGACAAAACACTCAACAAATCTTCCAAAAATGGCTTCAAGATGCAATGCATGGCATGCTGAAATGTGGCATTGGAATTATTTAGACCGAAGGGAATCACTTTATAATAGAACACCCCCTAATGGGCCCTAAAAGTGGTAGCTTCTTCATCTCTTTGGGCCATCCGGTTATGATTTTATACGGAACAGTTGTCCATAAAGGGGTGGGATTCATATCCAGTAGTAGAATCGATTAGAAATTCTATGATCAGGACCGGGAAGTTGTATTCTGGGAAATACCAATTATGTTCCCTGAACAGATTGCAGATTCTAATGTGTCCATTATTTTTTTAATATGGACTATGTTTTCGAGCCTGATCGGATATAGAACTTATCCTATGAAGTTGGATTTGATCAATTTGTCGACATCAGCCTCTATCTTAGCAGTGTGTTTTTGGTGGGTCCTTCTAGTTTCCTGTTAAAAGCCCCAATGATCTTCTAGTAAACTGAGATGATGGGTAAAGACTTCAGGATTGAATCCCAACATCTTTGTGTAATTACAAGAAAACAAAAATTGATTATTCATTAGAAAGGAGGCATATGCCTGGTGTTCCTCAACCGGCATGACCACACTGATTAATGTGGGCAGTGGGTCTCATTATGTTTCCAGATTTATCACCTTATGTTCGTCTATGGTGTTGGAAATCCTTCTTCAAATATCAGAGGGGAATCTTTGAGGTCATATTCCTCTTATTCTTCTTTCTCTCTTTCATTTTACCCTTATTATAGAGAAATGATATTTTAGATAACATCTCTAATATTGGGGATGAAATCATCTTTGGCATTAGTGCGTGAGGAAAGGGTAGTTTGATGTCCCTAGGATGGGCTGAGAGCATTTTTTATGGGATTTTATTGATAACATGTGAGTAAACTTGTTGTTCCATGACATTGGAATATGTGGTCGTAGTAGAGACCATGACGAAAACTGAGGATGAATCCAGGATTGTAATCACACACACAACATGGTTGATTGGTAGTACATACTTATCCCCAAGCTACTTAAAGGGTTCTTGGAAGCCATCTCCAAAACATTTAGGGAATCGATCTAATAAAATTTATCGCCTAAATGATATTTTCATTCAATATCATTGGACCCTGCATCAATGTTATGTGACTCACAGAATTCAAACCGGGCTTTATCAGTGTGCAACGTACCGTTTTCTTCTGATTAGTGAAATATTTGATGCACTAATGGTATAAAGACCGAATTGCAGCATGCTGATGTAGCCAAGGCCTCCATAACTAAACATTAAAGGTTATACTTTTTTGTACCACAAAGAACATGAAATCTGATATGGGATCTTTGTGCCATGTTTTATGCTTGATTTATCCAAATGGGTTTTTCTCACATTTTTCATATCCTAGGAGAGTTGTAGTGCAGGGTGTCAAGTAGCCTTCCACATATCTAAGTCGACAAAGCATCCTTAGTTGGAGAAGTTTATATCTAATGTCATTGTTGATGAAGATCCTCCGAACATCTATTCTGTTTATCTTTCCAGACACATAAAATGGTTTTATGTGCCCTTGAATGATGGAATCTTCATCCCTTTTCTGTGAAGGATATGATGACGTGACATTCTTCAGGACTGGTCTCTATCCAGAAGACTACATCTAATACTACATCAACTGTGAACTCCTGAGGACATAGAAAGGCATCAATGGGTGGAACCTTATAGTTCATGAACATGCTTAATACAACGTGGATTGACTGGTTCTCTGGCACTGAGACCAACTGCTATAAAATGTCATACATTTACTCTAATGGTCGCCTCTTCCAAATTTGGGGTTTCACTTTTTCATAAAAATTTGGGGCTTGATCTTTGGAAGTAAACAACCCAACCTTTGTGACAAGAGTGGTAGGTGACATGGTCTTTTCCGGGTTTTGGGGGACTGGTTAACCAGTGTACCTTGTGAGATTCAACACTTGTTCTTCTCTGGATTGTTACTCCAAGATAACTGGGCTTCGATTTCCTTTGGTAGGGGCAAAAAAGAATTCTGGTTCGTGTTTTGTCTATTGGAAGGTCCTGTCACTAGTTTTCACATTGTTAATTGTTTGACTTGTGGGGTGGTAGGGAATTTGACACTAGCCACGATCATGACTTCTTAGAAACCTCCAGGCTATATGAACTTCTCCTGAGACTCACTATATGGGTGTGAGGAACTCAGGTTTGTGCTCACAATCATTAATAGAGAAGCGGTCTATTAAGTGAATAACATTAATGGAGCCAAATATCAGTTCTTTATCTGACACTATTCTTGTCTATCATTCTCCATCAGATTGTATCATTTGGAGGGACAATGCCTGTTGTACCATGTCTATTGGTATGAATTCCAAAAGTGTCAATGCTAGCTTTTTCATTGGTACCATCTCATATTTTAGATATTTATTTTTTCCCTTCTGGACTTTAGAAGACTGTGGGGAAGAGGAAGACAGTTGTAATGTATTGGGGGCATTTGAGGGCACAATAGGTTGTTTAAATTGTTCCTGGAGGATGTCATGGAATCAGTTGATCGTCTTCCGGGTCATCCATTCGTCAAAAATTTTCTTCCTTTTTTAGGAGACTATTTTCATTTCTTCTGCCTCTCTTCAGTCAGTGGTGAAGTCATATTCCATTTGTGCTAGTGGCGGTCCCAACATGACTTGCACATAATCACCCATATTTTGTAGTACATCCGTGAAAAAAACACTCCTAGATTGTGTGTCCTATTTTCTGGTGATACGAACAGTAATTTGGATGGTCATTGAGACCTACTTCATCCACTCACTTTGGCTTTGGTAGTGAGAGAAAATTTCAATTCATGGTAGCTATGATATATCTGTGGACTTTTTCTACTCAGAACAAATAAACTATATTTCTTCATTATTTGAATTGATTCCCTAGAGCACCATACCACTCATCTTGCTGAGGTGGGGCTGCTGTTGGTGCCCAGGGGGTCCCTCATTATTCGATAGGGGCCCCACAACTGGGTCTGGTGCTGGGGGTGGCTTAAGAATGACTTAAGTTTCTTCATCATTTTCTGTTATTTTCATAGGGGTCGATGGGGACAATCAATAATTAAGGATAGTCCTTTAAAAAAAGTATTCTATACATTGGGAAATGGAAAAGAAGTGTCTAAACCCAACAGTGTACTTCTACTAGGATGAGTGGAGTTCATAATTCATCCCAATGATTATCGATGAACATTGTGAGTATATCATCATGGGGGAGTGTCCGATTCAGGGAATATGTCTGGCCTCTCAATCTAGAAACGAAGTCTGAGAATCTATCGTTATATCTATGCTAATAGTTCATGAGGTCACTGACTGTTTTCCAGGGAAGCGTCAAACTAAACTGGAAGGGATATTGTCAGCAGAGGTCCTCTGATCCAGTAATTTAATTAGATGGAATTCTATTATACCATATGAAGGCTGAGCCATGCAGGTTTCGTATGAAGAACATTAGTTTCACAACTTCTTACTACTCTACAGTGCCCATAATGGGGTCAAAGTAAAAAGAATAATGCATCAAATGTGGATCAGGGTCCCCAGAGTTGTTGAAAACATTGAATACTTGGTTCCTGTAGTTTTTTGGTGGAGGAAAATTTCTCACCCACTCGGGGTAGGGCTTGTGCTATGGTTGTATCATAGCACGCCACACATCCCAAGCTTCTAGTCAAGCTGTTATCAGGTTGGTTGTGTTTAAGAGACCTTGATGCATGTCCTGTCCGGCTTAATCTTGAGCTGGTGTGGCTGGGGAAACAGTTGGGTGTGCCAGTGCTGCTGGTATTGGGTGTTGATACCCATCTAGAGGTATCATTTGTTAGTTTACCTAGTTATATTCTGGATACCATCCGAATGGGGGGATGTCTTAATGTCATTATAGGGATTGGTTGTACTATCCTCCAGACATGGCTTCATTCACTGGACTGAGTACATGTGGTATGGGCACCTATTCTAGGAGCACCTATTGACGTTTCACATAAGGAACACATCCAGTGTGATAACTCCCTTGACGTAGCTCGACTTTAATCCTTATGAGATCTTTCATTTAATCCTCTTTATTTGTGAACCTTTCCTCAAGGGTGAGGGATACAATCTCATGGGGAGGATGAGGCGGGTCATAAATGACATTGGATTTATTTTTCTCAATTTTTGTGTTTCATGGGGGAGGTATTATTGGATTGACTGAGGGGGCACACCAATTTAAAAATTCCCTCTCGTTCCAGGTTTTCACACCATCAGGGTCATTGTGGAATGCCTCTCGGAGGGAACCATCATACTTTACATTGTCTTCTCTAGTGTAATTTACTATAAGATTAATGGGATTGACGCTCACAATGTTCACTGAGTCATACTGCATCGATGGTGGTGTACTCAGTGAAGAATGTTAGGATGGATTCATGCATCCTTTGTTAGATTTTCTCCTTGAATTCTGTAGTATTCATTGAACATATTGATGAATATTGAACTGAAGGGAGCCCTGGACTATCCTCATAATGCAACTTTGTCTCAGAGTGTGCGAACCACGAGAAGGGGTGGAACAGGTAACTCCTCTATCCATCATTCTTCCTAGACAATAGAAGACATACATTGGTCGTGCAAGGATTTGAGGTTAAAAATCCCCCATCCCTACAGCCTGGGTCATTCCCATTCTCATATCTATGTTCTATGGCCTCGATTTGTCAGTCTTTCGAGGGAATTTGGATATAAAAATACCACATCTCTAGGTGACGGGGTTGTTATCTTATAGCGACGAAATCCACCTCTATTTCCAAGATTTATATTTCACATACACTTGCATGGGTGTAATCTGATTGTCGCATTGGGCCTGCAAGGTGTCTATGTTCTCTTGAAGACATAGTACTACTTGCTGGTTAGATTCCCTTAGGTTGGAATCCTACTGAATGTTTCTAGTCGCCTGAAGCAGGAGTCATTTGATGGATTGATCTCTTTGGCACTAACACTTTTGCGACTCAATCTGGGCCAGTTTTTGTATAGTATCCCATCTTCCCTGAGAAAGGGTTTTATATTATTTTTTCCTATTGGTGGTGACATTGCAAGATATCATTTCCATTGGGGAATAATGGACGGGACATGGGGTGAAGTGAAAATATCCACATTCTCCCCATCCTTGAATGTGAACTCCAGCCAGGGCATTGCCAATGAGGTGAAAAAATTTATGCATTGCATGGAGGAATGCCGGTTCAATGTTTTTATTTTGCCTTTATGATCCTGGATGCCTTGCGGATGGGAGGGATTCCTAGATGATCAGGTGGTGAATCTCCCCTATTGTGTTGACAAGGTTGACGTAACCTACATAGTGTCGGAATTTTTCATTCATATTTCAAAGAGTTTTCCATATATTGTGGAAAATTTCATGGGTTCATTCCACAGACAATTCCCCTACTATCTTGAATTGAGAAGTGGCTATAGGCCAATACATCACCGGTATATTATCCCTAGCTAGTTTTCAAAACACATCCAACGTATCATGTTTTAGTTCTTCTAGGGGTTCCCCTACTTGATATGCCCATCTTGATTGCTTTATAATGATTTCATTCCAATCAACTGGGATAGTGGGAGCCTTAACGATTTGCGGACACTGCGTGGATGGATTAGAAGATGAGCATGACCCTGGGCCTTCCTCTAGTTGAGAAATAATATCACTTATTATAGAAGGTGTGCCTAAAGTGTCTGACTCCTTTCCTAGTGCCTCATCATAAGTGGTCTTTCTCATATTTTCTCTGGAAAGGGTATGAGCTATTTTTTTTGAATTTTATCAATGAGGAGTTCCTTACAAGTAGTGTTGAAATGGAGAGGGATGTTATTGCAACTTAATGACCGACCACAAGAATTTTCCAATCGGCATATACACTGGGGAGGACATTCAAGGTGAGCCATATCCTGGGGAGGACCTTCGTGCCACTTTGTGTTATTGTGGGTAGGACCTTCACAACAATTGTCATTGTGTGGAGGGCCTTTGCAATGAATATCATCATGGTGAGGACTACCATCCTGTGTTGTTTTTTGGTTGTAGGGAGGATTTCTATAGTGTACATCATCAGGAGGACCTTTAGTATATACTTCAATGAGGGTAGGACCATCTCTTTGCTTGGCATTACTATGGGTAGGACCTTCACATCAACTGTCATTTCAGGGGGGGGGGGCTTCGCAATGACCATCATCATGGTGAGGACTACCATCATAACTTGATGTCCAACTACAGGGAGATGCATATCTGCAACATATACCCAGAAGAGGACCACTAGGGAAGAAATCCTCAAGGGGAGGAATTTCCTGGTGTCTGATCTTCATGTCGTGGGGAGGGAAACCCCAATGAAAATTAGGTTATAGGCTCTCCTGATTGATCATTCTTGACCCACAAAGGAATCCCCTGTGGTTTCTCTGTGGAGGGCCTTCATAGATGATGGTAAGGACATTGTGGGGAGGACCTTTGAAACTTCTACTACCACATCAATAATTTGTTAATAGAATAAAATGGTCTTAAGGCTTAGTTGACATGTGATTGAGGGAATAGAGAACCCTTTCATCCAACATAGCAAGATCATATATGTGATCTTCATTTTCTGGTTGCCTTTGCGCTTTTCATTTTTAGGCGCACTCTTACGGGTAACTAGGGCCATTTTCTATTGGTAATGTGCTTCATATACGTATCCCTTTCTTGTTGTGTCCAGTTATGTATTTGGGATACACCAACAATCATCCTGATTTTTGGAAAGGGTATATAATTGCCTTGGAATGGCCACCACGTTAGACCAGTGTCCCCCAGTTGGAATGAGTATTTGTTCCTGATTCAGTTGTTTGTATGTCACGAGATAATTCATTAGAACCTTCTGGACTATAGCAGGAATGAATAACTGCTCCGAAGTGACTAAATCATTTTGCAAGTGAGCCATTCCGTTAGAGGAAATTGGGTCATGGGCCAGATTTCTCATCATTATTGTCAATGCATTGATATCATGGTGTGTTTGAAGGACATAGTCTTGAATTGATGGTTTATCTTCCATCATAGCGATGATGTGTTGTGATACATATATGGACAGAATGGGTACGAAGGCCCATTTTGATGTCGGAGTAGGTGTTTTTTCCTGCTCTAGTTCTCCATGAGTTTGCATTATATACTAGCAGTTCCCCTATGCTGGGAAAGAGGAATGAGTCTGTCACTGGTTGCCTTATCTGGTTTCCACTATATTTGACTGGTGGTCTTCATATTAATTGTTGGGGATTTTCATCTGCCCTCTTTCCACAATATTTGTCTCACTGGATTTTTATGCATTCGTGGGAATTTTACTGTACTCATAATTTCTTACTGCTTAATTTTAATCGAAGGCTAGAAATGTGTCAGCAGGTTTTTATGCTTGCATATATCCAGTAGCTTCCCTATTGAGATGGAAGGCATGATCAATGTTAGCTGGTTTTTACACCTGCAGATATTTGAATTCCTCCCTATTTGGATAGTGGGATTATTGTGAATCAGCATGTATCTATGACTACGTATAGCCAGTTAAGGCCCAATTTTTATGGTGGAACTGATGTGCGTTAGCATGTATATGCATATTAATATAGCTTTCGGCTTTGTCTGCACGACAGGACCAGTGAGAACTAAAGGAGACGTGTGTGTGCTAGTATCGTGCCACCCTATATCTATGGTGGGATTGAGTGGGGAGGGTAGAGTTGTGTGTTTTCCTTTTGAACTCTGTCATGTTAGTATGACAAAAATTCTCCTCAGGAACTAGGGTGATAGAGTGTACGTAGTTATATGTTCATGGCCCATGGAAAGAAGCCTGAGGGGCCTGTGTCTCCTTGACATTGGTTGGTCCACTTAGCATATGATACTACTCAGTTAGAGGATTTATGGTCGTCTAGTGTCGGTGGAGATTCTCTCTTGCAGGGGCTCATGGGTAGGACCCCTATGCGGCTGTGATGAAGTCCTCAAAATTGACTTCATGTACCTCCCTAAGATAAGGTAGGTATGCATTTTTTTCATTTTGGGGAAAGTCTCCCGAAATAGTTTCAGATGACCATCGGGCCTGTCTGGGGTTGGGGTGCCTGCATCAGTTGAAGAGGCAGATGGAAGACCGTTGTAGACTGTAGGGCATTTCATGTGGCCTCTTGTGAGGGAAGAGTACCATTTTCAGTGATACTCTTTGATCAGTGTATTTTACACACAACATTAATGAAGATGGAAAAGTGAATGGGTCCTCCTCTACTTTTTTTTCCCCGACATCTCGAGGGGTCGATGATGCGTGCATCTTCATGGATCGTGGGGATTCCATTTGGATCAAAGGACACTCTGTGGGAACCCACAACATATGTATGACATATAGAACACAAAACAACATTAAAGTAGAATTCCTTTAAAATATGAATATTTTTTTATTCAACATTTCCCCCTTCAACTTTTCGTTTGGTGCGGGGTGAAGGGCCTTGGTTGGGTAAGCCCACCACCATGGTTAAGGATTCATGTCAGGTTCACCATATTTTGTTCCACCTATAAGGTGGTGCCATTGGCGTGTACTAGGGCGAACAAAATGGCCCGACATGCAATATCATTTTCTATTTTATCATTTGGGTAGAAACACCAACTGGGTTAAGGATTCACGTTGGGTTCACCATTTTTATTCCTCCTCTGAGGTTTGGAAATAGTGATTCACCATTCCATTGTTTCGACCCATTCAACATCATTATCCATTAAACAAGGTTGAATTAACCCTATGGGGAGATATTAATCACAGTGGGTGATTGCATGGGGATCAATAACTAATGAAACCAGTCCTTCTCAGATATAACATCCTAGGTTGGTCTCCAACGATTTTTTTCATGGATCCAAGAATGCTCAACAGCCTGGGTATCCATTGTTCATGGACATTCTTTTGAAAGGAAGGATCTCTTTGGCTGATTATATGGCCAATGACATTTGAGGACTCCATTGGTCAAGAGGACTGGAGGGGAGACTCACCACACTCTCTTGGGTGAGGACTATTTCTTGTTTAAGGACTCTCTTATAGATTTAGGTCGTGATCATATTGTTGTGTATCCTTGGTTCATTCCCGAAGAGTGTGTCCATGGGCATCCCTTGGTGTTCAAGATTTTCTTGAGAATGCACTATTTGATGCCATAGAGATGATGCTTAATTAGCTATATTATAATGCTATGTGGAGTTTATCATCATCTAGAGGGACAGAAGGTGACATGATGTTTGGATCGGGCCCCCAAAAAGGGCTTCCTATGTATCCTAGGTTGATGAATCGTAACCTACATAGTTCGGAGGTTCGGGATTACAAATGGAAGTTTCCCATTTAATGATATTATTATTGGGTGGACCGTTTTGGAATGCACAACCTTTTGATCTAGGTCCTTATAGCATGAATCCTATGTATCCCATTCTAATTAGTCATCAGAGTTATAGTAGTTCGAACATTTGGTGCTTACGCATGGAAGCTACCCATTTGATGGAAACATAAATGGGTGGAACCTATTGTAGTGGGAACCCTTTTCAGCTTGGGCCTTCTAGAATTCATCCAATGTATCCTTATTTGGTCATGAATAAGAGTTCTAGTTGTTCAGAAGTTGTGGGACTTATGCATGGAAGCTTCCCATTTGATAGACATGACTGGGTGGACCCTTTATGGATGAGAACCCTTTTGAGCTTGGGCCTTCTTGTAGGCATCATACATATCCTGATTTGTTCTGTAATTAAGTTATATTTGTTTATAAGTGTAGGGATTACACATGGGAGATGCCCATCTGATAGACATGAATGGGTGAACCATTTTTGGATTGGAACCCTTTTGAGAAAGGGCCTTCTGGTAGGCATCCTACATATACTGATTTTTTTAGGAATCAGAGTTCACATAGCTCAGATGTGTGGGGATTATGTGTGGGAGATTCCCATTTCATATACATGATTGGTTTTAACCATTATGGATGGGAACCCTATGGAGAATGGTCCTTTTGGTAGGTGTCCAATGTATCCTAATTATGTTAGTAATAAGATTTCTTGTAGTTCAGATGGTGTGGGGATTACACAAAAAAGATACCCATTTAATAGACATGATTTGTTGGAACCTTTATGGATGGTCACCCTTTTGAGCTCAGGCCTTCTGGTAGGCATCCGACATATCCTGATTTGGTCAGGAATCAGAGTTCTCATAGTTAAGATGGTGTGGGGAGTATACATGGAAGCTACCCATCTGATAGACATGATTGGGATGAAACTTTCTCGATGTGAACCCTTTTGATATTGGGACATCTATTAGGCATCCTACGTATCATGATTTTTCCAGGAATCAAAGTTCTTGTAGTTCAGATGTTGTGGGAATTACGTATGGAAGCTGCCAATTTAATATACATGATTGTGTGGACCCTTTATTTATTGGAATCCTTTTGAGTTCATGCCATTCGTTAGGTTTCCTATGTATCCTGATTTGGTCAGGAATCAAAGTTCTCATAGATTAGTGGGTTTGGGGATTACACATGGATGTTTCCCATTTTATAGAAATGATTGGTTGGACCCGTTATAGATTTGCACCCATTTGAGTTCGGGCCTTTTGGTAGGCATCCTATGTATCTTTATTTGGTAAGAAATCAATGTTCTCATATTTCAAGAGGTGTGGTGATGTCTCAATACTTACAAAACTCTAATACGATGTGGGTCATGATCAGTGTGAGAAACAAAATGATGTGAATGATTCTACAATGCACATGCATCCTCTCCTATTGGTGGGGAAGGGAGAGCCTACAACAGAAGAGGTAGGGGAGATGGTGGGTGAGGACATGGAGCGATGAACCATTCCATGTGAACTGGAATTATATTTCACATAGACTCAGCTCAGATTATTGGGGACTTGCCTCATTTGGAAGGCTCCTGAGCATGTTCTGGGAAGGGGAGGAGTTCTGTCCCTGCCAAAGGGCGGAGTTAACATAATCCCTTCGACTGATCACTATCCCTCATTGAATGGAAATGAATGTGGTCACCCTTAATTATGAGATTATGTAGGTTCATGCCATCATCCCATGGTTGATATCTTGGTTACTATGGGAATGTATCCTTATAAACATTCCCGAAGTGATCACCTTTTTGGGGAGGGCCTTCATGACTCTACTTATCGTGGGTATGTAGACTCAATGGGGCACACTAATGTGCCCAATTGTTAGATCATATGTGAATTCTGTCATTGGAGGTGGCTTTGGACTTGTGTCGAGGGACTTTTCAGTGGAAGGAATTTGGAGAACTGGAAGTTAATGGAGGGGTGAGGTTGGAATCAGAGGGAAAAATACCTAAAAACACCCCATTCCATGTATTGGTTTCTTATATGGGATGCGATAATCTCTATATACTATAGCGGTATGTGGGCAGAGGGTCCATCCATGTACCAGTGTGGTACATAGGCATGGGTTTCGCTAATCACATACCAAAGTGGTACGCAGATCACCATGACACTTTGGGTTGTATACGTGTACTTATTGGGTACACGACACTGGGTTCTGTCAGCATAGCTATCTGTTACGTAGAGCACCATACTAAAGGAGGGTCTGGGTGATTACCATTTTCCGGAAATTCATCTGCGAGTAGTCTTTGGTTTTCAGTTTACCAATTAGGTTTGATGTTTTATAATTTTTACTCATTTCCTATTTTATGGTTTCCGTCTGGCTTTACCTGTGGAGTATGTGGCTCGCAGTTTGTGCTTTTGCGGATAAAATGAAATGGAAGCTGAAGTGAAACCTTTGAATTTACCTCAAGATTGTGTCACCCATCATCGCTTCCATATATCTCTTTTCTCAATTACACTGTTATCATTTTATAGATCATTGAAATGATCATATCTACAGGGTACACGTCGCTATTTTTGGGGGCCCATTGAAGCATTATTTTGACCCATGGAGGACACAGAACGCAGACTGTCTTCCATAGAGAACTCCTTCATTTTGTGTGGTTTGTAGTTTTCCTTACTCGATGGACATCGTTTCCTGGGCTATCGATTCATAGACCCTCTTCTCCTCCTTATACCTTTCCCTGTAAATGGTATGTGAGCTACTTGAAAGTGTGAATTATTTTAATTTCCCACATAGAAATTACCCTTCATTTGAGTCTTTTTGCCTTTTAAAACTTATTTATGTGCTTAAATCATTCTAAAAAGTTATTACGGGGAAATTTTCTTCCCTTAGAATATTTTATAGGACTCTACAATCTCGATAAATCATTGTGACAACAGGATGGACATCCCATATAGACGGATGAAAATCTCATAAAAACTCCTCGTGTATGTTTTCTAACACCCATATGCTCCAATGAAAATAAAAGACCTCATGCTCTCTTAAGGTCCACCTAGGATAAGGGTCATCTCCATACACACTCTCCAGTAGGACAAGGCCATCAGAATTTATAGCTGCCTCATTCGCAATCACACCATAACAGTAGAGGTAACAATGAAAAAAATGAAATATCATCCCTTATCTCTCATGAACCTCCAAATGAATACCAGAGAACAGATCCCTATGCTTCCACTCACTTCTAGACTCTTGAACTACCTATATTTGGGTTCTCCTACTTGATGCATCATCCACTTCATTTTGATTCCCAAGCATATAGGAAATCTAAATGTACAATGACTGAAGGTACTCCAGCCAGCTTCACTATCCCACATTCAGATCGTGCTGTGTAATTATATAATTCTGAATTTTTTGGTTAGTGAAAACAACATAATTATCTACCAACAGATATTGTCTCTAACAGAGTAAAGTATGCACAAATGAAGCTAACTCGAGATCGTGCGTTGGGTAATTTATCTCATGTGGCCTCAACTACCGAGACCTGTATGCAATGACTCCTTACACCTACATAAGCAATGCTCCCATCCCGACATATGATGCATCACAATAATTGGTGTAACTCATTTCTTTCTCTATAAATATCTCTATCAGTGCAGAAGTCAATCTCCCTTTCAGTTCTTGAATGGATGAATAATATGAATCCTTCCATAATAATTTCTCACCCTTTATAGACCATACTTACTCTAAAACGATTTAAGAGGTATATCCTATGGTCTAATGTGCAATATATGATAACAAAATCTCATGTAAATCTTAGAGAACACGTATGATATACAATTATGATCAATGATTTAATCAATCCATAGAAAGGTGTATCAGTTCGTGACCTTCAACTAGTTCAACATTTGATAATCGACACAAATTCTTAGGGTACTATCTTCCTTTTTCGTGAAAAGGATAAGTGAACCCTAATGAGAAATATTGAGTTAGATGAAACACTTTTCATGCAACTCCACTAACTGATTCTTGATCTCTTGTGGCTCTTGTGTAGCCATCCTATTAGGATGAATGGACACTGGTGCTTCACACAGAACAAGATAAAAATAGAAATCTACCTCTCGCTCCGAAGGTAATCTTGAATAGCATCTGGAATAACATCTCTAAAATAATACACAATTTTAGGAAATAAAATCAATGTTGTCCCCTGGTGATCTAGATATAAACTATCAATCGAGGCTATAACTTATCCAAACCAGTGATGCTTGGGTCCCTCTTTACTCGCTAGGAGATCCCATTCATCTTTGTGTAGAAAAGACCTGCCCTCATAAGATGTAAAACTCACCCTGTAGTAATAACAATCAATAAATGCTTGCAAGGTGACCAACCAGTATATTTTGAGAATGACATCAAATCCTATCATCTATTTGACATAGAGGTCCCATAATAAGGGACACCCACCAACCTCAAGAGGTCACTCCTTGCATTGATGTACTTCTGTCATTATAATACCCAACATAGTTTCTATCTTCATAACATCCTCAAAAGTAAATATATATGGCCCAAGGCTGTATACAATAGAAAAAAATATAAAACTATTTGAATCCCTTATATAAAAATCATTACAAACTAACACTGAGGAAACTATAATCGTACCACTAACCATATAAGGTCTTGGATCCTTCTCCAGCTGAGTTTTCTCAACTGAAAGTATGTCCTATACTAAAACCATATGTCCCTATATGACTACCCCAAGCTATTCCACCCTACTATCTCTGAAAACCTTTAGCCTGACTCCAATGACCACAGACACCTCCTCGGCTAGAACAACCTGATGAATTTCAGTTCCTTGACTGATGAGAAATAGGTGGTCCTGCTCTTAGCCATGGATTCATAGAAAAAATCCAATCACCATCTACTAGATATAGAAACCAATAGAAACTATGAATTTGGCCCATCATTCTGCAATATCGACACACAATTGGGTTTATCGAGCTCAGAGGCCGTGTATTTCCCACTCTTACCACACTAGTAGAATTCCATCTGGCATCCTGAAAGAGCATCCCATCTAATCGGATCTCCATGAATAGAATTTCTATGACACATCATATTATCATATGGAGAAGTAACAACTCTGGATACCGAACCACCAGGGCTCATAGCGTTAGACTCCCTCAGATTATGCTCGATGATCTGCACCTAGTTGACTATAGATGATATGGAATTCAACATGATGATGATAACCTGGGATCAGATATCATGTCTATGAGCGTCCATTGTCATCATGGACAGAAATAACTCACCCCCCAGAATTGGTTTAAATCATTATAGCTCTATGAATAGAGAAGAATACACCATGACTGAGAGAGTACCTTGTTCCATACCCATCGTATCTCTGGCTTGGTTGGACCTTAAGGTTTCTTTGGAGAAATAGACATATAATGTCCACTGGAACTCATTATAATCCATAACTCGTTTGCATACTACATGCAATATCCCAACACACCATCTCTTGGTGGAATCTCAAAGCATTTAAGTGGTGAGCGTCACCCTCCTGTCAAGAGTTGTCTCAAGATTCTTGAAGATAGGCAACATGGCTTCTAACCATGTCACTAAAGTATGAGGTCCTCCATCCCCTGATAAAGTTGTAGGATGATGCTGCTAAAAACCCCGCCAGAACATTTCCTTAGTCGGGGTAGGATGGGGTGCTACCTATTAGGTCTGTATGAACCTCATGAAGCCTTCTAAGAAATTTGCATCTACGCCTGAGTCTGGTATAACATTTGGTGACAAGAAAGACATGATTGAAGGATCTTCTATTATTCCCTGATCAACCATTTTGTGTGTGTGAATGTTGCCCTATATTTGTCATACAAATGAAGGTAGTCTCGGTGGCATGACTCTGCAAAGTTAAGCTCACACCCCATTTCAATATTATCAAGGACTGAAACATATATGTGAATTATAGGAACAAGATAAGGGAACATTCATGTTTTTTATAATAGGGCTACATGATGTTTATATCCCCCACCTGGCATGTTTCCTTAGGATTCAACATGGGAGTGCACCTCTTCCCAACTTGGCCGTGTAACACCTATACACACAGTTTGTTTATTCTATGACATGATGAATAATTTATCTTTTCCTCTTTCCTGAGTTCTTCTACCAGGATAAACCACACGGTTCTCTCATGGGTAACACTACATGACATGTTAACCCTAGATACAAAATGTACCACTTATCTTCCAAATGCCATTGTGGTTAATAAAATGTTCAAAGACACAGTTGAATATATAAGTTGTGTATGAATGGGACATGACATGAAAAACCTATGTTTTTTCCACCTGTATCACTAGTCACACGGCCATATACATGGCCTCTTTAGCACGATGTCTTCTCCTGTTACAAGGCATGTTCTACCCATGTTTCTTAACCCCATGGATCTACTCACATATTCAGTCACGCAGTTAATGACTAAAGGGTGTGTACATACCATTAACGCCATGTACTTAAGAAACATTTATTCTACCATAACAGAGGAGCACATGGGATGTGATCATAACACCACATGATGTGATGCTTGGGTTTTCAGAAATTCGACCTATATATCTTCTCAAGAACCCATAATTTCATTAAATATTGTCTAAGGAATTCCAAATACCAACCCGAGAGATCCCATACTCCCACGAATCATGTTTTTTTATCTTTATTCATACCATAACATGAAAAAAATAAACTAAAGTTAGTACATGCTCCACCAAATTCTGATCCAAGAGGGCCCATAACACCTCAAGGACCAATGTTTTGCGTCTATCCATATGAAGCATTAAATATTAGTAATACCCTATAAAATGTAAGGTATTTTATCAAGGAATATATCACAACATCATTAATATATATCACAAAATATATTACAACAACATGCAATCACTACTGGAAAACCAGGTATTTGCGACGGGCTATTTGCGACGGGATCCCGTCGCAAATAGCCATTTGCGACGGGGTCCCGTCGCAAATAGCCCGTTGCGGAAAACGCCGTCGCAACTAAACTTATTTGCGACGGGACCGTCGCTAAAGCCCTTTTTTGCGACGGGCATTCTCCCCGTCGCAAATAGTATTCCGTTTTTTGTAAAAAACTTTTTAAACAGTTATTGCGACGGGCCCGTCGCAAATACCTTTTGCGACGGTTCCCGTCGCAAATTGTTTTTGCGACGGGCCCGTCGCAATAACGTTTTTTTTAAAAAATAAAAAAAATAATAATACTAGTATTTGCGACGGGAACCGGGACCCGTCGCAATTACTATGAATAGTATTTGCGACGGGACCCGTCGCAAATACTCTTTTTAAAAAAAAATAAAAAAATATTAATAATACTAGTATTTGCGACGGGCATAGTATCCCGTCGCAAATACTATAAAAAAAATAAAAAAAAATTATTAATAAATTATTTTAATTAATATAATAATAGAATTATAATTTACAAATGAAAATAATAAATTATTTTAATTAATATAATAATAGTAGAATTATAATTCAAAAATAAAAATAATAGAATACTAATAAATAATTTAATTAATATAATAATATTATAATTATAATTCATAAATAAAAAAATATTAATAAGTTATTTTAATTAATATAAAAATAATAGAATTATTTTACATTCAAATATTAAAATAATTCAAGTATTACCAAAAAATAATTAAATTATAATATTATAAAATTTTAATATATATATAAAATTTTAATATATATATAAAATTTAATATTATAAAATATAAATATTATTATTATTCATATTAATATTGTTATTTAAAAATATAATATTATTAATATTTTATAATGAGACAGAAACTACGAATAGAAAAAAAAAATATTTTGATTTCACAAATTTTATAACAGAAATACAAACTCTAATCTGTAGAAGGGGGGGGAGGTGGGGGATCTGCAGATGGTGGTGGAGGAAACTCCATCCCTAAAGCATGAGTGAGTCGGCGCATGTACTCCATCTGCTCCTGATGCTGCTGCTGCCACCGACTCGTCTGCTCCTCGTACAGCTGCTGCTGGCGTCGACGCTCCTCCTCATGCTGCTGACGTATCTGCTCCTGCTCCTGTCGGAGACTCTCTATCTGTGCAGTCTGAGATCGCAACTGCTCCTCATACTGTGTAGAAGAAGATGCACGAGCTCCCCTCGAGCTGGACGCCGACATCGCAGCACTGCCATAATAATCTCCGGGAGTCAGTCGAGAGCCGATACCAACTACCCGGCCCTTCTCGAAGGCATACTGGGTGGCCTGCATCCATGCCGCCTCATCAAACTGACGGGCAGTGGTCTGATCTGATGACTCGGCCTGACTCTCAGGCCGGGCCTGTGCCGCTGCGGCCTCATATGACTCCTACAGTTGCAATTTAAAATTAAAATTGTGAATATATTATATGCAGTTAATTTTTAAACTTGAAAACAAATAATACTGACCACGATGTGATGCTGACGATCACCTCTAAGCTCCCCAGTAGCAGGATCACTATACATCCTCCGATATACGTCGTACTCTGTAATTAATACTAATTATTGGTAATTATTACTAATTATTGGTAATTATTACTAATTATTCCTAATTAATACTAATTATTCGTAATTATTCCTACTTATTGTTAATTATTCCTAATTATTACTAATTATTGTTAATTATTCCTAATTATTACTAATTATTGGTAATTAATACTAATTATTGGTAATTAATACTAATTATTGGTAATTAATACTAATTATTGGTAATTAATACTAATTATTGGTAATTAATACTAATTATTCCTAATTAATACTAATTATTTGTAATTAATACGAATTATTTGTAATTAAAACTAATTATTGGTAATTATTACTAATTATTGGTAATTAATACTAATTATTGGTAATTAATACTAATTATTCCTAATTAATACTAATTATTCCTAATTATTCCTAATTATTACTAATTATTCCTAATTATTACTAATTATTCCTAATTATTACTAATTATTCCTAATTATTACTAATTATTCCTAATTATTCCTAATTATTACTAATTATTCCTAATTATTGTTAATTATTCCTAATTATTACTAATTATTGTTAATTATTCCTAATTATTACGAATTATTGGTAATTAATACTAATTATTACGAATTATTGGTAATTAATACTAATTATTGGTAATTAATACTACTTATTGGTAATTAAGACTAATTATTTGTAATTAATACTAATTATTTGTAATTAATACTAATTATTCCTAATTAATACTAATTATTTGTAATTAATACTAATTATTCCTAATTATTCCTAATTATTGGTAATTATTACTAATTATTCCTAATTAATACTAATTATTCCTAATTATTCTTAATTATTACTAATTATTCCTAATTATTCCTAATTATTACTAATTATTGTTAATTATTCGTAATTATTGTTAATTATTCCTAATTATTAGTAATTATTGTTAATTATTCCTAATTATTACGAATTATTGGTAATTAATACTAATTATTGGTAATTAATACTAATTAATGGTAATTAATACTAATTATAGGTAATTAATACTAATTATTGTTAATTATTGGTAATTATTACTAATTATTCTTAATTATTGATAATTATTAGTAATAAAATGAATAATTATCAATAATTAGAAATAATTACCAATAATTACAAATAATAACATTATTAATATATTTTATTATTAATATTAAAATAATATAATTTTCTAATTTATATACAGTTCTTTTTTCATCTGTGCGTTTTCTATCTCCACATACAAATAATACATGTGAAGACAGCAAACACACAGATGAAAAAAGAACTGTATATATATAAAAAATTATATTATTTTAATATTAATAATAAAATAAACTAATAATGTAATAATGTTCTTATTCCTAATTATTGGTATTTATTACTAGTTATTAATATTTATTCTTAATTATTAAAAATTATTACTAATTATTCCTAATTACCATATAAACAATACTAATAATTTAAATTTATTAAGTAATAAAACAATGTAAACAAAATTAAATTACAACTAATTAATAATAATAAAAACTAATAAAAAATTAAAAATAAATAAAAAATTAAAATGAAGATAAATACCTTGAAAATTGATCTGTTCTGATCGTTCTTCAAAACTTTAATATCAGCTCCGGAGAAAAAACTTAAACTGGAGAAAAACTAAACTCTAGAAATATGATTCTGAGAGAGAGAGAAGATAAAGAATGAGAATGAAATGAAAAAAACGGATGGGGGTATTTATAGGTTAGATTAGTTGCGACGGGTCCATTTGCGACGGGATTCCCGTCGCAAATAGTATTATTTGCGACGGGTCCCGTCGCAAATACCTTCGCCAACATTTATTACGGTCAACCGGTAAATAGTTATTTGCGACGGGTCCCGTCGCAACTAACCCTCTGCCGACATAGTATTTGCGACGGGGGAATATTCCCGTCGCAAATACCATTTACCGCCGCCGGCTATTTGCGACGGGAATATTTCCCCGTCGCAAATACGTTTCCCGCGATTTGGCGCGCATCGCGGGAAAACTATTTGCGACGGGGAAAGCAATCCCGTCGCAAATGCCTCATTATTTGCGACGGGGATGTACCCCCGTCGCAAATACTTTTTTAACATGACTATTTGCGACGGGATTTAATCCCGTCGCAAATAACCCGTCGCAATTGCTCATTTTTCCCGTAGTGAATTGGTAATACACCCTAAATGGAATAAAAATAATGCATGACATGTGATCTCTAACAAGTGCCTATATGATGAATGAGATGGAATACCCTCATCTCATTAGGATTAAATAGAAATAGAACCACAATGATAAAAATCATAACAACACAAAACTAGTGTATCACTCAATGGTGAAATCAAAACAACTGTAACGATTTCCAAATAAGGAAATAATTACAGTATTCGAGGTAACAAGCCTTTTCCCTGAACACATGTAAACTACACCTTGACATAGATGATTACCAACAACATATTCTTTCCTATTATTATCTATAGGATTCAAACATAAATAAAATTTAGAAAATAACGTCCTTTGATACCACTTTGTAATGTCCCAGTTTTAGGTGATGCCCAATGGTTCCCCATACCGAGTTCGTCAAACGACCTCAAACACAGTTCCTAAAACACTAGTGTCTGCCAACTAGTAGTGAGGTCCTTGGGTGTGATAGTGGGAAAACTATTCCATCAATAGAAGAGGAACATAATGGAATGTCAATAATAAACAACTGCGGAATCCGCAACACCGTACAACAATGTAAACATCAGAAGACCTATAATAATGACAATTGTAACACACAAACATACAAATATATATATATATATATATATATATTGATTCATGTCATATGTATTTAGGAACGAATCCCAAAAAGTCAAAATGATAGGAATACAACACTAAAACCAATGTACTAAAAACTGTAAATAACTCCAACAGCATCAAAAGCATCAACATTGTCCCATGCTATCTAGCTCAAAAAAAATCAAGTACCTGATGTAGAAGGTTTCTTGGTATTATCTATACCTAGAACATTATAATCTGTTTGGTTTGAAAAGAATGACACAAATAGGGTGTGACACAAATCCTATTAGGGAACCACCAAAAAATTTGTGCTAAACTGTCACTGAATATATATTGCAAGAAATGTGAAAAATGAATCATCGAACAAGGACGTACTCAAAAGTAAAAAATCCTACAGTTCCAAGTACATTCATTTACATTTATTATTTATCCCACTAGTTGAATAATTAAATCATGAGATTTATTCTATGCTCTGTATTCCCTTTGTAAAAGAAAAATAGATGTCTCAGAAGACCATATGACAATCAAGTAAGATTGATTCAAATATTGTGCAGTGGCTTGGAAGGCTCTTCACAATCAATCAAACATTCACATGAAACCATAGGGTAAATTCATGATAGTTTCTATCATATAGTTAAACATATTATAAATTCATTAAATATATAAGTACCTTTAGGAAAATATTACACATTTTAACCCCTTCAGTCTCAGAAAAACAAAGACTCTCTAACTACACCAGGTTCTCACAGCCCTCCATAATACAATCATAAAAAATGATATCCAGATGCTCAAAGTAATCTAAACTACAATAAGTATAAGTACCTAATATGCATAAAAAATGCATTTAACATGAAGCAACTAGAAATAAATTCCATCATAACAAGAATGATTAGGAAACAAGGTCTTCCTCATAGGATCCTAGACCAATCAACCATAAAAATTCAAACAAGGAACTCACCCAAAGGGTGTTCACTAAACCTAAAATATAGAATAAATCATCAAAAAAAACCCTTAATCTATAAATCAATCTATGGAATATGATTACATGGTTCAATTAATTAAAATGAATTACCCAAATCATGGATAATTGGATCATATTCATATATAACTCAAAGAAAAACTCCGAAAGAAAACAGACCACCTACCCCAATGTTGCCTGATGAAAACTATTGATATTTGTCCTTTGAATCTTCCAAGAACGTTTTTGATCTTCAAAAAAGGTCAAAAAAGTTCAACCCTAGATAACTCATGAAAGAGGATAAATCAAGAAGAGATACTATAGAAGAACCAATAAATCACTGAGGTGATTCAAACACAACTGAAGGTGTTTGATTTGGTGAAAAGATGGCAGATCAGTGGCTTAGTGAAGATTCAAAGATTTTTTATACTCTTTTGAGAGTCACAAACAGAAGAACATGAAAACAATGGTTTGATGCGACCCCGATCCTATATGTAAATTAAAAATAAAAGTACACAACAAGATAATTTAATTTACACTCTATGTACATGCCTCAAACAACCCTTGCTTTTCCACACGACCATGTACTCACTATTACACATCCATTACAGGACTAACTTTGGAAAGTGGGTACACGACATGTACTCAAGTGTATATGGCGTATATTTAGAAAAATTACCAAAATATTCATTTTTCCTCAAACTCACACAAAATCATGATCTATTCCTTAAATGATGATTCGAATTCTTACAATGTTCAAAAATCAATAATGACTACAAGAGAATTGGTCAGGATGAAGGGAATAACAAGATTCACAAAATGAATATAACATTTTTGAAAGAAATATTTAGAATGCAATGTTATTTTATTCTCAATTGGCGATAACTGGATAAAATATCTACCAAAATGAAACATTATTCTCCCTTTAACTAGTATATATAATCATGAATATTTGGTAATGGATAATTATTCTTTAATATAGATTTATTAAGATTTCAATATTCAACATAGAGGAAAAGTGATCTTTCACATTACTATGAAGTGAAAATAGACAATAACCAGTGTGACATAGTGGAGAATATAAATCTTTTCTCTAATATATCATCAAATAGATTCTTCAACTATTTCAATTAAATCGACGCTATTATGTATGATAGAATAGAAAATATTTTAGTACCAGGTACTAAATCAATTAAAAAACTTACCTCTATTATCTGTGGAAATCATGATATTTCATAAGAAAACACGTCAAAAAAATTATAACAACTAGATTAGGGTAATCACTCAAATATTCCCACTTTAATTAAATATAAAACACTACTATTACATTCCCCAACTGCAGATAAGAAGGTTTGGATCCACTTGAACTTGGTTCCAATTCTCAATGAAATACATGTCACACCCCATCAAGTGTAGTAAAAAAGACCATCCAAATATAGTTGTCAATTTGGAACTTATTTGAAGTGATCCAATCCATCCAAAGGATGACATCAAGGGTTACATATTGAGAACCATAAAATTAAAATTATGATCAATCTATGATGTAGATACAACATATTAACGTCAACGAAGAACCTTTCCTCTCTTTGTTTAGATTTTCATTGTAATATATAACACATGAGATAAAAGATATATAAGTAGATTTAGAATTTCCACAATATGTTCCAATATAATTAATTGAGATGTACCTGTATCAAATAAATATATCACCAATGAAAATATTTTTGTGATGGTATCACTCATAATAAATGAACTTGTATCTGCTTCCATTTGACACTCTCACACTAAGTGAAGAAGCTTCATTCTAGATTCACGTGTCTATAACCACTTATATCTCAAATGAGAATATTTCACCATAGTACATTTGGGCTCTTATGAGCTCATTATAGTGCATGGAGTATAAAAGAAAAGATATAATTTTTATATGTGTCTTAAAAAACAAAAAAATCATTAGATCATTGGTGCTAGAGTAAACGAACGTCTTGAATTATCATCCAATCCACTTGAGAATCAATGAAAAGGTCCTCTAATAGTAATTATAGTAGTTATATCGAACTCATGTGGTCAAGAACCACAATGAGACTCATAATTCTACCATATTTTATAGAATAAATTCAAAAAACTATAATTTGGTGAAAAATGAACAATCTTCAACCATGAAATACCAGAATGTTCATGATCAACCATTAATTCCCTATCAGGAATGTAAAAATATTAATGAGACCCACCTCAAAACATCAATACATGATCTCCTCATTTTATAAAATATCATTTTGAAACCGAATAATCTCGAAAATGATGTTTTTATACAACATCACGGTCTTATTGGTTTGCTATAGTATTAATAACTCTATTTCCTTAGATATTACCATAGATTCAAGATATAAGTAATCATTGAAAATAAATATAATTTCCTCCACTCCAAATCATTAAGATTCTATGTTATGAACATAATATCCCATGATCTTCTGATAGGATCTTCTATCATGAAGTTATGGAAATTCACCATAATATTATTGAGCATTTATAAGAAAGAAAAACAGATCTCTATATTTTTCAATCAAGCATAATTATTTTTAGGATGATTAGTTAATTGGGAATCATATTTATTTTGGTAAATAAAATATTTTGCACAATTTTGAGATTCATTCCATTGGGGTTCTACAACTAGAGCCTAAACAGAAATCACTGTAGATTCATATCTCAATTCTTGGGCAACACACACAAAATTTTCAATATGATATTGGTCCACAATAGTATTCACTAACAATCATTCCACAAAATATTTATATAGAGGAATGTTCAAAATTCTTATCAGTGGAGTGATGATAGAAAACATCAACTAACAACAAAGAAGATATAAGAATATTACCTAGATCATTAAATCAAACATGAGTAATGGGAATATCAATCCAAATTGATATTATTTCATGATTTATTTTCACTCTAACCTTATCAATAGCAAGAATAATAATAAAATTAAATTAAATTATTCCTCAAAATGTCTTTCCCCAAACCACCAAGGTTACATAAATCTCATTATAATGAAAATTTGTCAGAAACTCTCATAAATACCTATAATTTCATGAAAATATTCCTTCCTATTCACTTGGATAAACCAAGTACATACTTATATCATAGAAATATGCTTATCAGAAACCTGTGTTACCACTTTTTTATGAACCATGCTTAATACCCCACTACCCTGATACTCAATCAATCATTGGCATATCCTGATGGAAATTATAGATCACCAATAGTTATATACTAGCACCTAGCATCACATAACATCAAGAGGGATTAAATTTTTGAAAAAATAGTGGAAGATAAAACATTACAATAATGTTTGATCAATGATTCAAAAGGATAAAATACAATAAAAAATAGGTAAAAACATTACGAAAAATACAAACATCCTAAATGAAACATCATTCCAATATGAAAGCATAAAAAAAGAGGAAATGTTAAAAATCTTCTGTGTGACATGTGGACCAAATCTCTGATGGTCACTATTAACACTCATATGTCCAAAGGATCATGAACATCAACCACATCCTTGTGGTGTGTTACATTTTATCAGACCTAGAATTAGAAATTCCACACACTCATTATGGAAAAGGGAGTGTGTGAGATATAAATACAATTAGGGTCAGACTAAATGTTTTATAATTAATAACATGAATATAAAAAAAATAATACTATAAATTTAAATAATATAAGGAATGAAATTTAAATTTCATATTTAAACCCAAAACAGGATTTCATAGTCAACAATTGAAGATATATCAAAACAAATTTCCAACATACTTGGAATAATTTATTAGGTAAATATATTTATATAAATCAGTTGGGATGAATAAAATAGTTCAATCATCAACAGCATGTATATCAAATCAAAAAACACATAGTACCAGATTCAAATTCCATATTATACATTAGTTATTAGAAATAGGATTATCACACATCAAACTATTGGTCATAGTTCATAAATAGTTTGTATTCCAAAACAAATCTATAATAGAGGAACCCATTTTAGGTAATAAATGTACTTCCCAAGAGGTGAATTCTTCATGATCATCCTAATACAAATTTTTTTTGTTAGTGTTATCATCATACATATAGTTCATGGTGATTAGAATTATAGAATTCTTATCCCAACCACTTAGTATCTACCTAAGGTCTAATGTGGTTCAATAAATCAATAAACCAATTATTTAAAAACATTTCAAAATATCTTTTCCCAATTTTAATTTTCTTCATTCCCATTTAATTTCATAAAACAAATAACCGGTTTTATAATATCAAGACATTTCAAATAAACATTTAATCTATGCCATTTTTTTACAATCAACAATAAATCATTTGTTTAAAATGATTTCCAAATTCAACAATCATTTTTCACAAATTCACCCTATAATTTCAATTCCTCTATTTTTTTTTATTTTACAATTTCCATACTCATCTAAAATCAATGATCTAATCAACTCAAATAAATATTTTTATTCCAATAATAAATTTATTCCAATTTAATCCAAAAATTTAAGGTTTCAAATTTTGGGATAATAATAGTGGAAACACCTACCTTTAGATCATGAAATCACAATATAAAATACCTATAATAAGGAATGATAATAAAGAATGAGGGAAGAAATCCGGTAACACAACGACGAATTTAGATCAAATTGAATAGAGATTAGATCAATGAATTACAATATTATCTATAAGAATATAAATTTTAGAGAATTATTGTAGAGACCCGAATCTTAACTTACAAGGACATTACATTACTTTTTCGGAATAATTATCACAAAACAAAAACACACACACAAGGACTGTAATAGTTTAGTGTCTTTGGAAACTCGGAATGTAATCTTCTAATCATGGTGAAAGATCTTCAACATCTCCCATAAAGATCTTACCTTTTTTCTTCTTACCTAAAACCTTTCTTTATATCATGGGGAAAATAAAACATAAAAGGGTGATATAAAATGCTCAGTAAGGGTAAACAAAAGAAAAACCAATCACATAATATTCATTATAACATAACATTTTGGAAATATTAACCTGGAAAGGAGATCATAATATCATAACATGGGATAAATCATAGTAGTGAAATGAAATCCAAATAATCATAACATAAAACATGAAACTTTGTGGCATACACACATAATCATAGAAAATCATATCTTATTAGTCAAGACTCATTTCCAAGACTATCTTAGTGGACAAAGTCCATTTCTGAACAGAGTCACCCTCGTTTCAGTCCTGTTTCACTGAACCGGTATAACCTACTGTTCAGACATGTCTATCTCATGAGATAAAAAATCTTTACCCAATGAATTGTAGGGAGATATAGGTCCCACCCATCTCTTAATTATACCATTATTATGTGTGCCACAAAATCATAAACCATACATCATAGCATAACCCATGTAATAAAAATGGGAATCTTAAACATTGTGACATCATAAAACAATTCATATAAGATAAAGGTATTCATAAAAATAATTACATCACAACATAATAAAATCAATGTAATAATAGGGATAGAAATAGAACCATTAATTATCTTAGATGGAAAATAATTTTATAAAACACTTGAACTCCATTCTTGAGGAAAATATGCTTTCTACTTCAAAAACACTTTTCCTTTAATAACATGTCATAAAATTCTAAACTAAAAAAATTTGATTAAAAATAAACATGAAAACTTGTAAAGGAATCTTCTTGGAAATAATGTTTTAAAAATACATTCATGCCGTATAAGTTAAAAAAACATTCTTCTCGTACTTTTCTCGGAAAAGTCAAAAAGTACCTCGTACGAAAAACGACAAAATATTCCTTTTATATATTTTACTAATAACTCACCGAAGGGTAAAATAGGATTTAAAAAATTGTAGGTGAATGTAAATAATATTACATATTGATGAAACATGGATGTGGATGATAAAATACACCCCAGTAAATGCCAAAGTATAAACAATCTCTGATAATAATGAGATTGCGATATTTCCCTTATGTTATGTCCGATATGCTTTGTACGTATCCGAACCTCCTGTATAATGATTTAAATAATGTCATTAACTTATTAAAGAATCATATTAATTGTTATGATATCATATATGGTTCACTTATGACTTTATATTACCCGTTCTTTTGTAAATTCCATGTTAAAGAAGCGTTTTGGGTAAAATCGTTTCATTTATCGTAGGTGTTTGGACTTGTTGTTCTTGACATTATTATTACTTATATCATGATTTACTTACATCCAGAATATAAAACATTATTTATATATCATATATATTTAGTATATATATATATATAATAGATAGATAAATGAAATGAAACACACCGTTCATGGAGACGGTAGTTCGTACGTACGCATGAACGCTGTTTTCCTTTCCTTATTGTCTTGAATGGAAGTAAGTAGATGACATAAATATATATATACATAAATCCAGTAGATTTAACATGTCATATATTTCATTAGTATTCATTATATATACTTTATAATCATTAATGAATGGTGAATGTGGAGAATGAATCTCATCGCGTCGTGGAGACGGTAGTCCGTACATACGCACGAGCGATGATATCATTCCCATATTCGTGGAATTGAGTTTAAGTGTATATATAATATTTTAGTATCAATATAACATTATAATAATCATATATAGTTACTAATTACACCATTATACCCATCCAATTAAGTTGGTGGAGGAAAATAGATTACACCACAGCGTGGAGACGGTATTCCGTACATACGCACGCGCGGTGATTTCCTTTTTCCGTAGGATGGATAGAAGGTTATTTAGAGTTGTTTCATATTTATAATAACATATCGATATATAGAAATACTTATGTTATTACTTTATCATGAAACAACTAAAGAAGAATATGTCGAAGAAGAAATAAATTGAAAAAGATCGGTAATGGATATTACCTCTTTTTGACGCGCCATCACTTAACCTCCACTTAAAGAACTAAAGATGGTCTTTGAAGATGACCAGGACAGCTAGGATGATACTAGGGAAGTGGAGAAGAGATTTTGGCAGGGGTTGGCCGAGCTTGAATGCTCAAATTGGTGTGAGGAGGAGAGGGAGGAGGTGCCCTTTTATAAGGGATGAGAGGGGCACCTTAGGAAAATCTCAAAATATTATTTTATATTAAGGTCAAATTCGGTTCATAATAGTTCCAAAGTGTCTTATTTCGAAGCTAAAGTGGGGATGGGTCGCAATCCTCTCATAGAATAGTATTTAGACAAGTTTAGGTTATTATTTTAACCTTATAAATTAGATTTAACTCTAAGATAAATAATTTAACTTTTACCGTGTCTTTTTGTTTTCTTACACTATATGGTTAATAAACTTACTATATCAAGACAAAAGAACCCCAAGATATTTATTATTAATATATATAACCTTATCTAAGTCATTTGGCCGAACCTTAGTTTTTTAGGAATAAAATAACAATTATTAATATAATATTTATTTTAAAAACTAATTTATGTCAATTTTGACACTATTTGGTACATGATTTTTATGAAATTCATAACATAATGATAAGTTCGAACAAAGTTACATAAATAAACAATAACATGTAATATTAACCTATAAAATTAGTGTAAGTCATAAAAAGTCTCAAATTACATTTATTGGGCATTTATAACATTAATTATGTCAATAGTTCATTAATAAGTCAATTACTGCATCATCTTTGTGTCATAATAAATGATACTTATTTAATCCCTAAAAATTCTAAATAAATTCCTATTATGTATATAATCGTATTAGCTTTCTGGATACTATTCAAGTTCTAAGATTCATGAAGTTTATCACTAAATTAGAATTATTATAATTATAAGATTTAAGAAAGTGACATGTTGTCACATTGTTTGGTTTTAATAATAAATAAATTATTTTCATGGAAAAATGTCCGTAAAATGAATCTAATCTGACCATTAGGTTATATGGGTCTACTGTTATCCATCCAATAGGATTTTTCCAAGTGTTAGGGTAATTTAATAATCTTATATTTACCCTTAATTACCCGATTTACATTTAACTATAGTAAATAAAATTTACCGTAGTTACTGTTCACAATGCCCAAAAATAAAAAGTAGCTTATTAACATAATTTGGACCCACTGATTCCAAATATGGAATCCATTTTTTTAAATTAAATACACAAAAGATGCAGAAATTAAATTAAAATTAATCCGATTGTCGAAAGAGAACTGGTTTTTCTTTAAAACATTGCAAAAGATTTAATTGATTTAACCTACGAATTCACGGTAAAATCAATGATAATGAAATACATTATATTAACTAGTAAAAATATATTCTATTTATACTTTAAAACCATTATATATTATAATTTAACCACATAAGATATTACGATGAAAAAAGTTGTTTTTAATTAAAATATAGTGTGTTTTTACTATTCATTAAAATATGAAAGTTATCGGAAAAATATCAAAACTTTATCTAATGTAAATTTTTATATCCTGATTCAAAAGAAAATTTTATTTTTTAAAATTGAACATATAAACATGTAAAAATCTAGATTTAAAGTTGGTGTGCCATCAAAAGGCGGCAAAACTGCATTTTTTGAAAAATACTTATTTTACCTGAAAATTTTATTTTGTTATTATACCATGATATAGAAATGTGTAAGATGAATAATAATGTTATAAATTTCAAACTTTAGTTAACACTATTCATAACGGCTAGTTAATAACAATATTATAATAACATATCATTGTTTAGTAAAACCCGATATTGCGTACAAGACACACTATCGAGGAAGGTCGCGATTGCGTGTAATGCAAGCCAAGTCAGGGTTGCGTGTAGTGCACAACTCCTTTATTGTTGTGTATAATAGAATCCAACCATATTTTATTTATACATTGAATATATATATATATACACTCAATGTTGCGTAGAATAACTTCTATCAAACGAACTTGAAATTGTGTGTTACAAGAGCCAAGAAAAGTGTTGCGTATACTGCAAGCTAATACAATGTTGCGTATAGCACAAGATAATCATGGTGTGTCGTATAATAGAAGATATGAATGAAATTAAAAAGAATGTATCTTATAAAATCTTGGGTTGTGACATTCTACCCCCCTTAAAATGAATTTCTCCCTCGAAATTAGTCGGGGTTATATATCGTTTATTATTCATAAAAACCCACATCGCAAAAAGAAATACCAAAACTGAACATTAAAAACTAAAGTATGAAATATAATGGTTACCCAAATGATCTCATCACTGGGTTTCCATATATGAGAAAATATGGACATGTAAGAGAAATCTAACCATCATGTTCTGATGGAGAGTGGTAGAGAACATGGCTATGAAAAAGCCAAAAATCACAAAGCTATTGATTTGTGGTGATCTAAGGTACCATTTGATTCATCGGATATAAGGGCAGTAGGACAACATTTTTGGTTTTTTTTCAAGATCATTTCCCTAAAGTTGATGAAATTGGAATTAGAAGAAATACTTTTGTGGTTTTGGTATAGTCTCACCATTTTTCATTCTTTGGAAAATTTAAACTTCATCTCATAAAGAAATGAAGTTGAATTTGTTAGCAGATCATGTGATAGAATGATGGGTCATTCCATATGTCTCAAACAAAAGGTTAGAAAAGTTATCAAAAAATACATAAGTCCATCTATAGTGAGATTAATCATATATAGTTCCTAAAATGGACTTATACTTTATATATCATACTTCTTAATATAATAAAACTAGTTTCTACTAAACAGGGACTTCCTGTAGGCCAGTGGTAGGCGATAAAGGCCAGTTGCACTTCGGTTGTGAGTTTGATTACCACAGCCCTATCCGACGCGATGGGCTGTCACCCGTCCTGTAGGTTGTCCTTTTTCTAAAACTACATTACTATAACATCACATAAATAATTTCAAAAAATGTTCTATCCTTAAACAATACTAACTTATGGTTAATATAATCCATTCTAATATTTAGGCTTATCTAAAATACTTCAGTCCATGCTCATAGTATAAAAAAACGATTACTTGAAATGTCATCAACCAAGCACATGAATACCATCATTTATACCCCATATATCTTTTTGGTCGCATTCCAATCATGTGAATACATTAATGATATATTCTCTTGAAAAATGAATACCCATTAAACCATAGTGAAAACATGAATGCAGTTAAAAGTTAACACTTTCCACATACCAAAATCCTCAAAATTCTATATACTCAAACCATGATATCACTTAGTCCTTATATCAATCATGAGCGCATGAATACAGTTAAACATTTCATTTTATCGTTTTCCCTTCATTATGCGCATATCATCTTATTTCAAAAAATATCTCAATCACTTTTAATACCACATTAGAACAATACATAAATATTCCAATACTCCATGATACAACATTATTTTGGAATCCCATTACATAAACACTTAATCATTCCACCACATCGTTGTCATATACAACATCACCAATAGTGATCGCATGTGACTTCCCTTTGTCCTTTTCCTTAAGTAGTTGCTCATGTCGATCATCACTAACCCTTGAATTAGGGCATTTATTAGCATAATGCCCCATTTCCTTGCACTTGAAGCAATGAAGTGTTGGTGGTGCGTTCTCTGCAGTGTCTGCTTTATTCACATCATTAGAAACCCTTTTTCCATTACATCGACACTCAGCTACTCGATGACCTTATTTTCCACACATAAAACATTTTCTAGTCCCTTTAAGACAATCTCCACCATGCTTCATTCCACACTTTGTGCATAAGGAAACATTCATCTTCTTTTCAACATTATTCTGAGATTTCTCCTTGAACTCCATATTCTGTTTCTTTTCAAAACCATGAGATGGATATGTAACACCAACTTCCATTTTTACCTTGACAACACAATGCACAATTTCTTCATAGCTACTAAAGTCTCTTATAGCTAATGCCCTTCGAAGACTTGGTTTTATGCCACTGAAAAATCGATCAACTTTACATTCAAGTTGGATGATAATTCCAGATGCATACCTTGCAAGTATTGTAAAATTCTCTTCGTATATACCGACAGATTCATCATCCTTCTGCTTCCGCTCAAGAAACTCCTTTTCCATCATTGTTCGAAGAATACATGGGAAGTACTTACTGAAAAAAATGTTCTTGAACTCGTCCCATTCCATGGACTCAATGTCATCTCTTGGCCTCGTATTCTAGATAAGATTCCACCATTGATCAGCTTCACCTTCCAAACGATATACTGCTAAGATGACTTTATCATGTTCAGAACAATGAAGAACTAAAAATATCATTTCAGTGGTACTGATCCATTGTTCAGCAACAAGTGGATCGGAAGACCCACTGCAAGAAGGTGGACATTACATTATGAAGGACTCAATAGAATATTGTTCCCTTCTTTGCTCATTTGGAAGTCCAGAATGATTCATAGCTTGTGTAAGTATAGAAATAAGATTTTTCACTCCATCTCCCATAACACTTGTTTGTTCCGGAGGACAATCATTGCATTGTCCATTACAGTGATCAACACGGTTCCTTCGTGTTCCAGCCATCGTCTAAAACCCAAAAAGAATAGTGTGAGAGGAAAAAATAATGCTAGAGAAAACAACATAGAAAAGGGGGAGTAACCTTAATATCTATCATCTTAGGTTAAATTCTAAGATCATTACCATAGTTCTAGGACTATATCCTATACGTATACTTATCCTTAGGGACATCCATAGACATAAATTATTAATATCTCTAGGGATCTCACTAAAGATTTTGCATCCTAGTTTCCAAAGGTTGAATAAACCTTTCCTCTGATACCAACTATAGAGACCCGAATCTTTACTTACAAGGACAATACATTAATTTTTCGGAATACTTATTACATAACAAAAACACACACACAAGGACCGTAATTGTATAGTGTCTTTGGAAACTCGGAACTTAATCTTCTAATCATGGTGAAAGATCGTCAACATCTCCCATAAAGATCTTCCATTTTTTTTCTTACCTAAAACATTTATTTATATCCTGGGGAAAAGAAAACATAAAAGGGTGAGCTCAAATGCTCAGTAAGGGTAAACAAAAGAAAAATCATTCACATAATATTCATAAGAACATAATATTTTGGAAATCATATCCTGCAAAAGATATCATAATATCATAACATGGGATAAATGATAGTAGTAAAATGAAATCCCAATAATCATAACATAAAACATGAAACTTTGTGGCATACCCACATCATCATAGAGAATCATATCTTATTAGTCAATACTCATTACCAAGAGTATCTTAGTGGAAAAAGTCCATTTCTGAACCGAGTCACCCTCGTTTCAGTCCTGTTTCACTGAACCGGTATAACCTACCGTTCCATCCATGTCTATCTCATGAGATATAAAATTTTTACCCAATGCATAGGAGGGAGATATAGGTCCCAACCATCTCTTAATGATACCATTCTTATGTGTGCCACAAAATCATAAACCGTACATCATAGCATAACCCATGTAATAAAAAAGGGAATCTTAAACATTGTGACATCATAAAACAATTCATATAAGATAAAGGTATTCATAAAAATAATTCCATCACAGCATAATCAAATCAATGTAATAATAGGGATAGAAACAGAACCATTTATTATCTTAGATGGAAAATAGATTTATAAAACACTTGAACTCCATTCTTGAGGAAAATATGCTTTCTACTTCAAAAACACTTTTCCTTTCTTAACATGTCATAAAATTATAAACTAAAAAAAGGTTGATTAAAAATAAACTTGAAAACATGTAAAGGAATATTCTTGGAAATAATGTTTTAAAAATACATTCATTCCGTATAATTTAAAAAAACATTCTTCTCGTACTTTTGTCAGAAAAGTCAAAAAGTACTTCATACGAAAAATGACAAAATATTCCTTTCATATCGTTTACTAATAACACACTGAAGGGTAAAATAGGATTTAAACAATTGTAGGTGAATGTAAATAATATTACATATTGATGAAACATGTATGTGGATGATAAAATACACCCCAGTAAATTCCAAAGTATAAACAATCTCGGATAAAAATGAGATTGTGATATTTCCCTTACCTTATGTCTGATATGTTTTGTACGTATCCGAACCTCCTGTATAATGATTTAAATAATGCCATTAACTTATTAAAGAATCATATTAATTTTTATTATATCATATATGGTTCACTTATGACTTTATATTACCCGTTCTTTTGTAAATTCCATGTTAAAGAAGCGTTTTGGGTAAAATCGTTTCATTTATCATAGGTGTTTGGACTTGTTGTTCTTGACATTATTATTACTTATATCATGACTTACTTACTTAAAAAATATAAAAAATGATTTATATATCATATATATTTAGTATATATATATATATAATAGATAGATAAATGAAATGAAACACACCGTTCATGGAGATGATAGTCCGTACGTACGCATGAACGCTGTTTTTCTTTGCTTATTGTCTTGAATGGAAGTAAGTAGATGACATACATATATATATACATAAATCCAGTAGATTTAACATGTCATATATTTCATTACTATTCATTATATATACTTTATAATCATTCATGAATGGTTAATGTGGAGAATGAATCTCATCGCGTCGTGGAGACGGTAGTCCGTACGTACGCACGAGCGATGATATCGTTCCCATAGTCGTGGAATTAAGTTTAAGTGTATGTATACTATTTCAGTATCAATATCAATTTATAATAATAATATATTTTTACTCATTACACCATTATACCCATCCAATTATGGTGGTGGCGGAAAATAGATTACACTACAGTGTGGAGATGGTATTCTGTACGTACGCACGCGCGATGATTTCCTTTTTCCGTAGGATGGATAGAATGTTAATTAGAGTTGTTTCATATTTATAATAAAATATCAGTATATATAGATACTTATGTTATTACTTTATCATGAAACAACTAAAGAAGAAGAAGTTGAAGAAGAATGAAATTGAAAAATATCGGTAATAGATATTACCTCTTTTTGACGTGCCTTCACTTAACCTCCACTTAAAGAACTAAAGATGGTCTTTGAAGAAGCCCAAGACCACTAGAATGATACTAGGGAAGTGGAAAAGAGATTTTGGCAGTGTTTGGCCGAGCTTGAATGCTCAAATTGGTGTGAGGAGGAGAGGGAGGAGGTGCCCTTTTATAAGGGAGGAGAGGGGCACCTTAGGAAAATCTCAAAATATTATTTTATATTAAGGACAAATTCGGTTTATAATGGTTCCAAAGGGGCTTATTTTGAAGCTAAAGTGGGTATGGGTCGAACTCTTTTCATCCAATAGGATTTAGACAATTTTAGGTTATTATTTTAATCTTATAAATTATATTTAACTCTAAGTTAAATAATTTAACTTTTACCGTGTCTTTTTGTTTTCTTACACTATATGGTTAATAAACATACTATATCAAGCCAAACGAACCCCAAGTTATTTATTATTTATATATATAACATTATCTAAGTCATTTGGCCGAACCATAGTTTTTTAGGAATAAAATAACAATTAATAATATAATATTATTTTTAAAAACTAATTTATGTCAATTTTGACACTATTTGGTACATGATTTTTATGAAATTCATAACAGAATGATAAGTTCAAACCAAGTTACTTAAATCAACAATAACATGTCATATTAACCTATAAAATTATTGTAAGTCATAAAAAGTCTCAAATTACATTTATTTGGGCATTTATAACATTAATTATGTCAATATTTCATTAATAAGACAATTACAGCATCATCTTTGTCTCATAATAAATGATACTTATTTAATCCCTAAAAATTATAAATAAATTCATATTATGTATATAATTGTATTATCTTTCTGGAGACTATTCAAGTTCGATGTTTCATGAAGTTTATCATTAAAGTAAAATTATTATACCTATAAGATTTAAGAAAGTGACATGTTGTCACATTCTTTGGTTTTAATAATAATTAAATTATTTTCATGGACAAAAGTCCATAAAATGAATCTAATCCGACCCTTAGGTTATATGGGTCTATTTTTAGCCATCCAATAGGATTTTTCAAAGTGTTAGGTTAATTTTATAATCTTATATTTACCCTTAATTACCCGATTTACCTTTAACTATAGTAAATAAAATTTACCGTAGTTACTATTCACAATGCCCAAAAATAAAAAGTATCTTATAAACATAATTTGGACCCACTGATTCCAAATTTGGAATCCATTTTTTCAAATTCAATACAAAAAAGATGCAGAAATTAAATTAAAATTAATCCGGTTGTCGAAAGAAAACGTGTTTTTCATTAAAACAGTGCAAAAGATTGAATTGATTTAACCTACGAATTCAAGGTAAAATCAATGATAATGAAATAAATTATATTAAATGGTAAAAATATATTATATTTATAAATTAAAACCATTAAATATTATAATTTAACCACATAAGATATTACAATGAAAAAAGTTGTTTTTAATTAAAATATAGTGTGTTTTTCCTATTCATTAAAATATGAAAGTTATCAGAAAAATATCAAAACATTATCTAATGTAAATTTTTATATCCTGATTCAAAATAATAATTTTATTTTTACAAATTGAACATATAAACATGTCAAAAACTAGATTTAAAGTGGGTGTTCCATCAAAAGGCGGCAAAACTGCATTTTTTGAAAAATACTTATTTTACCTGAAAAATTTATTTTGTTCTTATACCATGATATAGAAATGTGTAAGATGAATAATAATGTTATAAAATTCAAAATTTAGTTAACACTATTCATAAAGGCTAGTTCATAACAATATTATAATAATATATCGTTGTTTAGTAAAACCCGGTATTGCTTACAAGACAAGCTATCGAGGAAGGTCGCGATTGCGTGTAATGCAAGCCAAGTCAGGGTTGCATGTAGTGCACAACTCCTTTGTTGTTTCATATAATAGAATACAAACATATTTTATTTATACATTATATATATATATACACTCAATGTTGCGTAGAATAACTTCTATCCGAAACATTTTTTTTTTCAATTTTCCATAGCCGGTTTTAGGGTTCCCGGTACCCATACACACAGCCCCAAAATCCAAATTCAAATTTCAAAACAACCAAAAATTTCCCTCAAAAGCCGCGTTCCACCCTCGAAACTTGATCCCATCAACCCACATTGCCATCACTGTCACTACAGGTCGAACATCATCACGAACATCGAACCTCATAAACCTAGAATAACTTCTATCAAACGAACTTGAAATTGTGTGTTACAAGAGCCAAGAAAAGTGTTGCGTATACTACAAGCTAATACAATTTTGCGTATAGCGCAAGATAATCTTGGTGTGTCGTATAATAGAAGATATGAATGAAATTAAAAAGAATGTATCTTATAAAATCTCGGGTTGTTACAATTAGAGATAAAGATTAATAACATGATATAAGATCCACATACTTATATGAGACTGAATTAATTAAATGTTATATCGGTCCACCATGAAATGATTTTAGAGGAGTCAATTTCACCTTTTGAGACCCTATAAGATCCATAAAATCATGCTATATTTGAATGGGTTGATTATGTGTCTTCAATTCTTGGTTAAAATTTTTTAATTAATTTTACAGTGAAATTATAAACTACACACATGGTTTTATTGGTAGGGATTCATCATTTGAATAGCATTGTACCCAAACCATATTCCCTAATTGATATTCTATTTCGGGTGCATGGTTTAGCCACACAACTAGTTTAACATTTTTACAATAATTAATTTTCAAAATTAATTGGGGTTCATGGTTTGTAGGAGTGGATGTATTGTATGAAACTGTTTCCACCTTCCATTGGTACATGCATGGCCACACAGATGTCTGGGAAAAATTGCAGAGTTTTCCCAAACCATGTGCCGAAAATGCATTGTCCAAATGGACATTGAAATTTTATATTTTCTAGTGAAAAAAACCCCAAATTAGACCCAACATATAATATGTAGGATCCCAGTTAGGTATAAAATAATATTTGTTTCATTTTTATTAATATTTATGAATAAAATATCATTTTTACATTAAAGGGGGCACTTTGTCCAATAATGTAATCAACTCATAAAAAATGGGTTACATTCAAATCTTATTTTTCACACAAAATTGGGTTATACTGAATTGTAATAATAATAATAATAATTATATTATTATTATTATTATTTTTAATATTAGTTAACGTGGATCTGTTATATTGGTGGGAATGAATAGAACTAACTATAATAAGATTACACTTGTTTGAAAGTTAATTTTACCACCTTTTAAAGGAGAAGATTTTTTAAATATACTATTTCAAACCTTTACATGTTCTATTTGAAAAAATAACCTTCTTATATAGAATAGAGAGATCAAAATTTACATTGGATAAAAGTTTGTTAATTATCTGATAAAGTTCATTTTTTAATTAATAGGGAAAAATACTAAATTTTAATTCAAAACAACATTTTTATCTAATTTATTTATAATGATAGATTGTCATTTTAAATGGTTTTAAAAAATAGTTGTATTAAGTATTTATGTTTTAATCCAATTTTTAATAAACTAATAATTTCACATTGAAATTGGATATAAACACATGTCAATCTTTTGGTAGTTTTTACTTCTTAAAAACACGGTTTTTGGTACTTACATCGGGAATAAATTTTAAATTAATTTCGGAAAATAATGTGTTTATATCATGGAAAAATTAATTCCATATTTGGAATCAGAAGGATCAAATTGATTAAATAAAAACTTTTTATTTTTAAACATTATTAATAGTAACATCAGTTATTATTTTTTATACCATTTTTTAAAGGTAAATATTGCAATTAAGGGTAAAACATAATATTATAGTAATATAAAACTACACTAATACATGTTCTAATTCTATGGGATATGATATTTCCAATCATGGGCATCATTGGGTCGATTTTATGACCCCATGAAAGCCACTTGGATGAGATAATGACATGTTATAAGAATTAATTTAATGTAGATGGAAATATGACAAAAACATGTATCATTTAATAGTAACATTTATATTGGATAATATGAATGATATAATTGAATATAAATTTTCATTAAAAATCTATTGAGATTTACTACATCATGTTATTTTAATTATTATTTTTTGGAGAATAAAAAAATAAATTTAATTAAGACACAATGATGATGATGTGATTCCCTTATTAATTAATGATTCAAATAAATGATATTACAAATACTAAAATTAATGTAATTCTAATATTTTGATGTTATCCATGAATATTATGGATTATATATAGATATAATATTTGATTTAATTCCTTTGGTTCGATGGAATCATGTTCTTATGACTTTACCAAAATTCAATTACTTAATAGTGTCAAAATTGACATAAATGAGTTTTTAAAACATATACTATTTAATTAAATTATATAATAGTACAAAAATATAATATTCATCCAAATGACTTATATAATGTTCAAAATGACATTTAATGTCCACATATGGGTCTATAGTATTTTTATAATAATTATAATTACTGTGTAATATGAAAATATAAGAAAACTAGGTAAGAGTTATTGTTTATAACCAAAGGTTAATGTTAAAATATAAAGTTAATTTCTGACCAAAACATATCGAAAACATATTGTATGAGATGATGTCAAACCAATATCATCTTATATTTGAAGTAAATTAATTTGGTACCTTGATGAAACTTAAAATTGATTTATAATAAAATAATATTTCAATACCTCATTAAAGTTCCTCTCCTCCATCTTATAAAAGGACACCACCTCCACCACTTACTCACACCTATAAAGACCCATAGATCATCCAAAATCTAATCAAATAATCTCCCAAAATATCTCAATTTGTAACATCCCAACCCATATCACGTTTAGGTAGGTGGCCATATCAGTGGGTCACATGATGTCAAGCGAATCTCCTCGAATGCCAGAGGCTACCGACTAGCAGTGAGTTCCTTTTTAGTATCCTCATGGGAGACTATGCCTTCATATGTAATAGTTATTATAATAAAATTAGTAAATAGAAATTAATATTAAATAGAGAAAGAATATAAATGATTAAACTTTTACAGAAGCAATATGTATAATCCAACTGAAAAATAATCAAGTGCGGAAGATCACAAATTGATGTAACGGCATGACATCAGTCTATACTCTATGTACATAAAATAAAAACTCAATCATATGGTCAACTAAAAAGAAAATACACAATGTGAAAAAACTGCATCACGAGAAAGGCTCCATCCTCTTCCCTTGTCTCTATCCTATGCAGCAAGAAACAATCAAGCATCAAAATCAACATGCTTCCCATTGTTAATACATGCAAGCATATAATCTACTCAGGTGTCAATGACATCAGAGTAGGTTGTGATATAAAATCCAATAGGTCATCCCACACTTGTCTAAACATTTCCATTTTGTGCAGTAATAAAATGCAATGTGTCATTATATAATAAATTTAGATAATTAATTATGTGTAATAATGAAAAATAACATGTCTCGGGTTCCCTACGACACTCTTTCATAATCACCTACTTACACCTAATCCAATAGTCTGAATGAAGAACCTATAAGAAAAATGCTCACATATATATATAAACCCCAGAAAAGAATGGTAAAACCAGGAAGATGCATAACCCAAATCATGTGCTTTAACTTGGTGTCTAAGTCATGTATTAACCAGGTGTGCTTCAACATACCGGAAAAATATTACAAATCACAAGAGGCTCAAAGAGGCATTATTATAACTTTTAGTGCATCATTATTAAGGTTCAAGTTGAGAGTATGGATTCTGAGCCCATCTCGTAGGTATCACTATGGAACATACTTAAAATTATTCAATACCACCGAGTCTGTCCAATGCAATATTTCGAAAGACCAAGTATCGCTCGAGGCATGGATTTACCCTATGTCTGTCCTGAGCTTGCAAAAAAGGGACGAGCGTCATCTTAGGATAGCTTGTCCATATTTCCTACAGATCTATCTCAGATGCATCCTTTTGGAACTGGTATCACTCTAGATTATTAGAAACCCCGGTTAGGTCTTGGTCTGAAAAATCCAAACACACAACCCCCCGACACATAGTGGTAACCAGTCAGGAACAGAGGGTCTATGCATGGCCCAAAATATGGGACCTGCCTTCTTTCCCCACCCTAAATATTATTAACTATTTTACAGTAGTAGATATGACATAATAAGCATATTAAATTGCATCTTGTAAACTAAAAAGATGCACCAGTTCATCACAAGGTATAAATTAAATATTGTTGCATAAAAATATAAACAAGGAAAGATACCATATAAACAAAAGTAGAGAAATGAACTTTTTAAAAAATAAATAATTGATCTCAAATAACTACCAAATATATAATAATTCAAAGTTCCTAATTAATGTATATTAATTTTAAAAATTAAACACAACAAAAATAGGATGCACACACATATAGTTAATTCAATTAAATGCACGGGGTAATAGAATTTATACTAGCCACATCAGAGCACCCCAAGGGGTGTTCGACCACATTGATAAAAATAAAAAAAATTAATTTATGATAAATATGGAAAAAATTTAGGCGAAAAAATTAAATTACATAAATTGGGTGAATTTTCACAGAGTCAGTTGGCACCGACTAACAGAACAATGATGTGTTTTTATAAATCGCAACGAAATTGAGGGAATTTAAGTAGACACCATACCTTTGTGTTGTAGATGCTTCTGTGATCCGTGTTATGATTTGATTTGGCCTAAAACAGAAGAAAAATGAATATTCTATAACAAACCCAAAAATAAGGTAAAATATTTCCTCAATGAACTATGTGCAAGATACTTAATGAAACTCTACGATTCCAAATGAGAATGATTATCCTTGACTTAATGTTTACAGCACATCTAATGTCAAAAAAATGGATGACAAATGGAGGCGCGATGATCTTCCGATGAGGGGAGATGGTGGTGTGCCACATATGGAGAGGAGGAGTCACTACATGAGAGAGGGAGGAGATGGATAAAATGAAAAGAAAAAAAGAAAAGTAAAGGAAAATGTAACATAGAAAAATAAATAAAAATGTTATAAATTAATTAATTAATAAAAATAAAATGGTGGAAGAAATGATAGAAATAATTAAAATGGGATTACCCAATTTTAAAATATTTTTAATTTCTATCCAACTATATATGTTTTATTATTTATTTTTTCGTTATTTATATTACATTACATTAATTTAAATTATATTGTTTTTATTAAATTTATACTATATTAATCTTTTTTTCCCGAATGCAATGCTAGGCCACGATGTAAGAATTTACAAAAAACTTGATCAATTGTTTAATTAATTTAAACTATTGTCTGGGACCCACAACATGGTGCACATGCGCACACCTTGGGTCTCATTAAAGACATCAACTAAAACCATAAACGGTCTGCATCTTGGTTTAAGACACGATGTTCCAACCATTTATGTGGGAAATTAATAATGTGTTATCTAACCCAAAAAAATCAATACTCACCCATATATATATATGTGTGTGATATATATACACACACATCTGTATATTCATATATAAACAACCTCACATGTATATATAAATATATTTTTATTTAATCAATATATATATATATAAATCATATACATATATCAATTTTATTTCTAATATAATTATATTAAAAATAATTAAAATAATAATTATTTAATTAAACCCATAAATGACACCATTTATATTTTAAAAAAATCCACCATAAAAAAAGAATACAATTATCAAATTAATATTGACTATGAATTTGTATTAAATTTGAACAAATAAAAAAATAACATTTATTTCATTGTTCAATTATTATTTACACCGTGACACAATTTATAAATTATATAAGTGCATTTTTATTTGTTTTATTCAATACTAATAACAATATTAATAATAAATTGATTATTATTATTTCAAAAAATCCAACAAAAATATTTATAAACCAATTATATTATCTTTGGGTGTGATATGTCAAAACGTCTGACGCTCAGAGAGGTTACACACTTCCAACCGTAATACCAGTGTTACATAACTAACAACAGTCTCAAATTTCTTATATAATGCACCATTTGTGATAAATTAATTATTTATTATAAAAAAATTAGAATAATAAATTAATAAAAAATAAGGATTCTATTATCACGTGCGAGGGTGCCAAACACCCGATGATCATCAATGTTATAGCCTACCAAGGGTAAAACAGACATTACAGAACTAACATTGGTCTCAGATTTCTCATACAAAGCACTGTTTGAGAGTTATTTTATTTTTTGGAAATAAAACAGACATGTCGATGAATGAAATAAATTTAATATATAATTCATTCAATACAAAGAGTCTGGAGGTCTCTGAATCCCACTCTGACACATTGTTAAACTCTAAAAATGTTAATTGAATATTTCAATGTTCTAAAGAATAATTTTAACCTTCATTTAATTTATTTACATTTTAGTTTTAATCTAATTATTTAAAAATAATTATTTAAAATACACATCACAGTATCAAATATCAGAAAATAAAATGTTCTGAAACTCAGTTTTAAAACTGACCATCCTAGTTAATGGAAAAAAATTCATGTTCTTTTTCATCGGGTTCAAAACACTGGACAATACAACATTTTCAGTTTAGAACTTCTCATCCCCGATAATCTTTTAGGAACAAAGTAACCTTAACCCAATCTATAGTTTCATGTATTCTCATAAAAAAGATCATGTTGCATCCCCAAAAGGTCAACACATGTTCAAACATTGGTTACCCAAGCCTCACAAAAGCCATTATAATCATAGCCAACACCCATTTTCCAATTGAAACACTGATACAATATTTATCCATGACCTTTTTGGTAGAGACGTGACCATTTCATCGTCTCATTAAACATCTGGTCAAATTTATTTCACACCTTAGGCTATAATGTTATAAAGTAGATAATTCTGAGTCACGACACCTTATAACATCGAAATTTCCAATAAGAAACACCCTTAAGAATTCAAGCGATGTTTCTTGCATGTTTTCAGAAACAAATAAAATGGTCGATTCCCATTCTCCCTTAAATCCCTCGTTGAGCCAGCATTTTATGAAAAGAACTAGTTCACACAAACTACACTCATCTCACTTGAAGACATTCCAAAAAAAGATCTTTCACTGAACTCTTCATTGAGAATGAGAAATAACTAGTCAAGATACTTCAGACGAATGTTTAAAAAGATTCCTTTCTTAAGAGACCAGGGTTTTATGAACTAAACTACGATGGAATATTTAAAAGATATAGCATTTAACATGAACACATCCACCGAATTCCATACCTAACATCTGGTGATGTTCCATTATTTAGCAATAACCGAGCCTGATAACAAGTCTGGGGTGACCTTGGATAGGCTCAACATGAGTATAAGGAACTAACCCATTGTAGTTCATACATAATGCTTACGAGTGAGATGTTGGTACAAGGATAACTCATCCAAAATAAGTCGTTAACTGAGCACAGAGCGACATTGGCCTAGCGGCCTTGTTTGGTTAAATGTTTGATTTGCAAGAGTTCGTCATGAATTCTTATATAGGAATCAAATGGTTACTCAAGACTAACCAATGCCTCAATAATAACGATGCATTAGAGTTCAACACTAAGAAAACCACCCTAAAAAGGGAAAAAATTAAAAGATTTAACTTGGAATAAAACTGATGCTATCATAGTGAATCAAGGATGATGGAAATATATGGTCTATGCCCATCACACAAGGAATAATACACTAAGATGATTTGGATATTACTAGATGAAAAAAATTTACACAATTTTCATGAAAGGACAACCAAACTGAATGGTGTGTGAAGACAACCAAGTCTCTAGAAGTCGTATTGAGCCCTGGGACGAACTATATTCCTTTAATAAAAACGTCATTGTACTACATAGATGAACTGAAACGTTTTTAATAGTGCATGACTTGTTGATTACACTTAACTCAGCTGATTCTTCACAACATTAAGCACACGATGACAATACATATATGAATGCATACTACCCCGGGGTGATACAGAAGAAATATGAAATTTATCTCAAGGGATGACATATAGAATCATCTATAACTATAGGGAAGAGAGGGTCTGACAACCAACAAAGCAACCAAACATTATTAAGGTAGGCATATCCTGATGGAAATAAGCATTACACGATTCTCAAGACCAAAACAAAAGTCAAAGAAAACATAACCACACATCCGAACAAGGGTTTCATTCTAACTAAGGGGGTCTAATTAAGGACAATGACATGTGAAAGGATATATTACAATGAAACTCAAGGAGAATCTCAAAATACCCTTCTACCAGGGTCTTAAACCATGGATATCTCCACATTTTCTATATAAAAGTCCTTTGTATTTAATCACATTTAATCTTTAATCTAGAATTTATTTAATAAAAACATAAAGTACACTTTTTCAAAACCTATCACAAGTTATATGACCATTACCCACACCTCAATAAAAAAATAGGAATGTTTTAGAAAACTTTGTTTTAAAACACGTTACATTAATTGACATCCCGCCTTTAATTAGAAAATATATCACATAAATTACATTTAAGCAGACAAGGAAACCTCTATGTGTTCCACTAAGCACACCTGGGTTCATTTGAATGCGACCTAAAAAATAGTTGTTTAATTATTAAGATTCACGACACCCATACCATGTTATCTCATAAGAAACATTCCACAACTATCCAAATTTGTCCTAGTTGTATGTTTAGGAATTTAATCAATTCATATGAATTATAACATGCTCAAACATGTATTAACCAAGATATATGGGAGAATATTAACCTTTAAAGTAACTATACGCTCTATGGATTTTGGAATTTGGATCCCATTTATTGGAAACCAATATATTTTTTCAAAGCAACTAATTACATAACAAACAAGCTAGAAGGTCACTACATGAAGATAATAGAGGGAGACTTGTTGTAATCCCAATAGCATAATATTTGAATCACATAGACATGTTAATAGACACTAAATCATAATAAAAGGAAAACATGGTGTTAAATAGCTAGCATGAGAACAAACTAGCATGCTAAATATTTCATTGAAACATGGTATCTAGAAAGGAAGGAAAAATATTAACAAGACATGGCAAGCATTCAAGGCACACGATTTGAATCAACATGAATCCTTAAGAGAAACTATATTGCATGGTACTATGAATGATATGTGAATTACTATCTTCCTATTATGATGCATTAAATGATTCATCCATACCTTAATAGAGAAAGGGTAAAATACTATAATGTTCATAAATATATGAAGTGGAAATTACACAAATCACTCAAGGAGAAATCATATCAAATGTAACATTGAAAGGCATAAACATCAATTACTAGACCTTTACACTTCATCATTTCCCATACGTGGGGAAATCAGTTGCATGCATGGCTATTAACCACGGGGAGACACATTATTAGTCTCCTATCAACAAACCCAAATTAGTAAGACAATTGAAAATACCTCCTCTGATACCACTTTGTAACGTTCTAAACTAGCACACCTCTTAGATGGTGGCCAAACTGGTGGGTTACATGACCTCAAGGACAACTCCACTAATTCCAGAGGCTTCCAAATAGAAATGGAGGCCTTGTCTTGTCTACAAGGGTGACTATGACCACATTGGTAATAGGTATTATCACAGTAGATGTAAAAAACAATTAATATTAAATATAAGAAGAATATAAATGATTAAACTACTTCTAAAGAAATATGAACAGTCTAACTGAATAACAATCAAGTGTGGATGCTCAAAAAATTAGCTCATGCCATGATGTCAGTCTAAAATATAAGTATCGAAAAAATAAACCCAATCATAAAGTCCAATATAAAAAACACAATGTGAAAAAAAATCATTAGAAAGGCTCGGTACTCTGCCCCAGTCACTATCATAAGGATCAATAAACATTCAAGCATCGGAAGCATCATGATTACCTTTTTCAATACCTGCAAGAATATAATATACTCGGGTGTTAACGAATCCCGATCAGGGTGAGACATAAAATCCCAATAGGACAGCACCCACGGGTTCTAAACATTTCTATTTCATGCATTAATAAAACCTAGTGTGTAATTATATAATAAATACAGATAATTAATTAAGTACGATAAAGTAGAATAACTTTTTCCAAGTTCCCAACGACACCCGTTCCAAATCACCAGCTTCGGCCTATGCCGGGATTATAAAGAATTTCCCTATAAGACGAATGCACATGTACATATATATATATATAATTCTTAGTAAAGCAAGGTAAAATAAGGAAGATTCATAACCCCAATATCATTCTTTATCATGGTGTTTAAGTTATGTGTCAACCAGGCGTGCTTCAACATATTAGAAAAATATTAAAAATATCAAGAGTTTCAATGTGAAATTAATATAACCTTCAATGCATAATTATTAAGTTTCAAGTTGAGTGTTTGGATTCAGAGCCCATACCAAAAGTATCTTTATAGAAAATACTTCAAATTATCTAATATTATCAAGCCCATCCAAAAAAATCTTTTGGAAGACCAAGTATCTCTCTAGGCATGGATTTATCTTAAGTCTGTCCTAATATTGTAAAAAGGGGTTGAGCAACATCCAAGGTTAGAATAGCCATATTGTCAATGGATCCATCCCTGATAGACCCTATTGGAACTGGTATCACTCATAAGTATTGGAACGCCTGCGGATTTATTTTTCTGGGAAAGCAAGTGACATCCCCCCCACCAGTGCATAGTGGTAACGACTCAAGAGTAGACGTCTAAGCATGGTCCTTAATATAGGACAAACCTTTTTTTTCCCACCCGGAATTTAAATAATTTTTTCACAGTAGCATATATGAAATAATAATAATATGAAATTGCATCTTGAAAACAATGTAGATACACACATTCATCACATGGAAGAAATTAAATATTACCACATAACAACCATAACAAAGAAAGATACCATATCAATATAAGCAGATAAATGATTATTTCAATAAATAAATAATTCCTCATAAACAACTTCCAAATATCAATTAATTACAAGATCACAATTAATCTAATGTAAATATTTAAATTAAACAGAACAAAAATCAGCTGCATAACACATGTAGTTAATTACTTTAAATACTCGGGCTAACAGAATTTATACCGGCCTCATTGGCATGCCAAAATGGGTGTCCTACCACATTGGAAAAAGTTAAAAAATTTAATTCTAGATAAATGGATCTAAAATAAATAGGTGAAATAATTAAATTAATGAAATTGGGTAAATTTTCACATAGCCGATTGGCACTGACTAAGAGCACAATAGTGTGTTTTTATTAATTTCAATGAAATGGAAGTCAAGTGAGTAGACACCCAGCCTTAGAGTCATAGATGATTATATGATCCGTGGAAGGCTCTAATTTTACATAAAACAGAAGAAAACTGAAAATTTTAGAGAAACCAAAAAATAGTTTTAAATCCTTCTATGACAAACTGCGCATAGGATTCTGAACGAAACTCTATGATTATAAATGCATAATATTATATTTGACTTATGGATTAAAATAAACCATATGAAAAAGGAAACATATGAAGAATAGAGGTGCGAGAATCTTTCGAAGAGGGATGAGGGTGGTGTGCCACCTAGGGAGAGGAGGAGGCATGAAGTTAGAGAAGGAGGAGAAGAATAAAAAGAAAATAAAGAAAGAAAAAGAAAGGAAAAAATAAAAATAAAAATAAAAAATAAAAAATAAATAAAATAAAATAATAAATATAAAATGGTGGATGGAAAGAAATAAATAAGTAAAAATAGTTTACTCATTTTTAATTATTTTTAATTTCTCTCCAACTGTATCTATTTTATTATTTATTTTTTCCCTCTTTAAATTCAACTAATTTCCATTAAAATAATATTATTCTCTTTGAACTATTTTAAATTATTTATATCCTAAACGCATCTCTATGGTGTGATGTAACAATTTACAAAAAGACTGAAAATTTATTTAATTAATTTTAACAGCTGTTCGGGAACCCCAATATGATGCGCAGGTGCGCATCCTGGGTCACTTTAATGATGTGGACTAAAATCCTAAATGGTACGCGCATTGGATTAAACTGATACGTTCCAATAATTTATGTGGGCAATAAATAATGTTTTATCTAACAAAAAAATATTCACACAGAATATATATATATATATATATATATATGCGTGTTATATATATACACACACACATATTTATATTCATATATATATACACCTGAACTTGTATATATAACTATATATATATATTTAATACTATATATATATATATTAATCATATACAGATATAAATGTTTTTTTCCAAATATAATAATATTAACAAATAATTAAAATAATTAATATTTAATTCAACCCATAAATGACACCATTAAATTTTTAAAAACAACAAATATAAAAAAATATAAGAGTTATTAAATAAATATTGATTGTGAAAATTTATTAAATTTGAACATTTAATAATTTAACATTTATTAGATTCCACGGTTATTATTTACACCGTGACGTAATTTATTAATTATTGAAGTTCATTTTTATTTGTTGAATTAAATTAAAATAATAAAAATAATAATAAAATTATTATTATTTATAAAAATTGAACAAAAATATTTATAACCCAATTAAATTATATTCAGGTGCGATTTGAAAAAACACCCGATGCTCACAAAGGTTATACCCAACCTAGGGTAAAATCAATATTTCAAAACTAACAACGGTCTCATATCACTCATACGACACACCATTTGTGAAAAAATAATTATTTATTAAATAAAAAAATAAATAATAAATTAATAAAAAATAGGGATGGTATTATCATATGCAAGGGTACCAAACACTCAACGTGCATCAAGGTTATACCATGAGTAGGGTAAACACGATGTTCTGGATCTTACGATGTTCTCATATGTTATATAAAACACCCTATTTGAGAGTTATTTAATTTTTTAATGAAAACAGACATGTGTATAAATGAAATAAATTAAAATTTTTTAGTTTATCAATACCGAGAATCTACGGGTCTCAGAATCCTGTGTTGAGACATCGTCACACTCTGAAAATACTTACATAATATTTCAATTATATAAAGAAGAAATTTACCCATCATTTAGTTTATTTCGAGTGTAAATTTAATCTTATTAATTTAATAAAATTTATTTAAAAAACATATCTCAATTTCAACTATCATAAAATAAAATAAAATCCGACGCTCGGTTTTAAAATTGGCTTACACAGTAAACAGTAAAAATCATGTGATTTTTCATCTAGTTCAAAACATGGGATATTAGAGAATTTCTCTTATAATACCTATCTTGGATAGAAGGCATTTTAATAAATATTTTTCACTTAAATTAATAAAATATAACGTATTTAGAGGTAACGTCTTCTCTCAAGTTCCTTTTCCTTATCTTTCATATCCACTTCCCATGATCATATTACTCTTTGATTAAATAACTACACCAATATCCTCAATATACATGGATGTTTATATGAGATGGATTCTAATTACTATAACATACACCTCAATCTAATGGATACAAACATACTGTTTTTGAATATGATGAACTACTGCCTCAAGAAATGATGATTGTTCATTTTATCCTACCACCGTTTGTGGTAGCCATTATGATTTAAATGTATTTTTATATGATATATATTATATTTATATTGTCTATATAGTTCCTTATTTTCTTATTTACATCATACCTTTATGCTTTTTATAATGTGTAAACACAATAATTTAATTTGAGGAAGTGTGGTCTACCGCCCCCTCAAAGTGATATGACTCGTTAATGACATACACAGAATGTATAAATGATTAAATTAATTTACTTACCTATGATTTATAACATATATATATTACATTAATTATAACATACCAATGAATCATTTAGTATCCATTCCATTAAATATGAAAAAGAAATGAATGTATCCTTCATGAATACGTACAATTTACCGTCTCCTTGGATAGTGTATTTCACATCATATCTACAAATGTTTTGAACAATACAAAATTCATATATAATAGATATAAATGTATTTTATATCATTAATCTTAGTATGGTTATGATTTAATTTTTACTACATGGACAATTTACATCGAAATAAGTTAATTTTTCGACTCAAGTAATTATTAGGTGCAAAAACATCTGACAAGAACTCCAATAATTAACTAATTAGTATAACAGGGTCATAAGTATAATCATGGGAATAATAATAAAGAAAATTGTTATGATGAAATTAGATATTAAATTAGGTTTATTATTCAGGGACATAAAGAACTAACAAGGCATTCCATACTCAAGGTAAGAGACTTCATCTCAGAATCCTTTCACTGAGGGATAGTTTGATAATATAGAAGTACTTTTTTTATACTATATATATTAAACTCCTTTGACATTTAATTTCATTCAAATTGTAGGTTTTTTTAACATGTTTACTAAAAGGAAAAAGTAATATTTTTAAAGTATGTGGTGACAACAAACTCTCTTCCTCCATAACCATTATTTGATATTTGGATTCCTCTGTAAGAGTTACTATTAGTAAATGGAAAATATATACATTATTACCCTTTTTTAGTTCTTTGGGTTTTGAATTTTTTTTTGAGAATGGAATGATAATATAAATATCTTAAAATGATATCTTATGAATGCAATGTGGAAATGTTAATTTTCTTTTATGCTTGTGAATGTGTTATGATTGTGTTATGGTTCTTGGAAATTTCTTGTGTGTATTGGTGGGTCTATGATAAATAGAGGGAGGGAGATCCCTTTATATCTTACTAATGCATTGGGTAACATGATGGAGGTAAATGATAATGTTTCTCCTATGTGATTTATAGAATATATTGTGATAGGTATTGCAAACATAACCATGGCGGTTATTTCCTATGTAGTTGAGAAAGATGCATTGTAAGTATGTTATGGATTCCCCATGTAAACTTTATGATTTATTAATTATATGATTTATTCATAAATATTATGATTTCATGAGTCATGTTAAAGATAATATGTTTTATGAGTACAAAGTGTGATTTAATTTATTTTTATGTATTCATGGAATGATATATTCATTTATTATTTTATATACCTTACTGATCTCTTTATCCTCATTCCATGTTTTTGAAATGATTTTCACAGGGTATAAGGAAGGGTATGTTAATGGAAGAATTGTAGAATATTTTTATCAAGAAAATAAATCTTGTTCTTTTAATTCTTTTTCTTGTTTAGAAGAAAATATACATAGTATAAGTGTCTACATTGTAAATTTTGAATTGTTATTTAATCATGTGGCCTATTTCTCAAAAACAATAAGCCTTAAATGATCCTCAAAGTGAAATAAAGTCAATTATTGACTTATCTCAACATTATGTAATGTTTATGTATTGGGGCATATAGTTGGTATCAATGGTCTTTTTATATAACATTAAGAGTTAGGATTTTATTAAATGAATATTCATAAATTATTTTTACTTTATTGTGAGATAAAAATGAAATAGAATTTTAAGATTATCATATTTCATAGTATATGATATTTCTTTGTCTATAATTGTTTTATTGAAAGGAATCATGGTAGCTATGTTGGGATGACATCAAGAAGAAAAGGACCTACCAATTCAGCAACTTTGAATGGTCAGAATCCGAAAAGAGAAATTTCTTTTACTGATGGAACAATTAACTCCTACGATAAATGGTGGTGCTATTTAGGCACATGATTTGATAGATCAACCACAAAGAAACATGTAGGTAGTGGAGAATTTTATGAGGGGAAATCACCCATATTTCATAGGATCATCTGATCATATTCTAGTTGATGGGTGGATTAAAGAACTGGAAAATATTTTCGAGGGCAGTTTGACTTAGGATGGAAAACTAATTCTTAGAATTGATGTAGGAGGATGAATCAGTGGATACATATGAAGAAAAATTCACTCAACTATCAAAGATAACTCCAAATTCCATTTGGGATCATGATAATAAAATCAATCATTTTTTACTTAGGATTAAATCAAATGTATCGAAGTGTATTGTATTCCCGTGAGTTAATTTTTTTAAAAAAACCTATTCAATGTGAGATAAAGGTGGACATGGAGTTTAATGATGACTAGTTATTCTTTGAAAAACAAAAAAATAAGAGGCCGAGGTGGATGATGAAAGGGAATAACTATTCAAAAATGTTTGATAATAATAAACTTATCATTATAGTTTGTGAAAATTGTGGTAAAAAGCACACTAGGGAATACCTTTTCAATTATGGTAAGCTCATTTGACGTTGTAAAATGGGACATCAGTCTTGTAATTTAACTGAAAAAGATCAGGGTAGTGGTATGACAAAATCTTATTTATATTCAGTAAAATGGATAAAGTTCAATGAATTGGGTCATTATGAAAATGTGTGTCTGATGAAGAACTAAAATAATGGAAAGAAACCAGACTACATGTTGAATGGGTTGGTGATATCTTTTGCAACTATTTCATCATATGTTTGGCCATCAAATGTGTAATGCCTCGACCCCAGTTACACAGAGTCGGTGCATTATTTAATAACATTTTCATGATAACAAGAGATCATGTCATGAAATACCAATCAGTTTAGTTGTTTTAGAAGAACTAGATACATATATAAGTTTTACATTAAATTATGAAATGAAAAAGTAACATTGTGTCTCTGTTGAACAAACTCAAATCCCTTTTACTATCAATGCAGGCTGGTTATAATATTCTTTTTCACATCCTGTGAAAAATAAAACATAAAAAAGGGGTGAGCTTAGATTCTCAGTGTGGATAAAAATATATTATATTCTATCATAAATAAGCATAATCATTTAAGGAAATGTATAAGAGTAAAACACAAGCCTATTAAAATTATACATCTGTATAATATGGCCATGATTAATCAAATAATTCCATTTAGTTATTCAGATGGATATTCTAATAGTCTAATAATCCCATGTAATATCAATATCTAATCTCATAATGATGGAATGTATAATTTCATACATCATAACCATATTGTGAAGGCCTCATGCCAAGACTACAAATAAAAATATTTTCAAGGACTTGTCCTAAGACAAATGTTTAACTCATTAGACCTAATAATGCATCTAGGGGCTATATCAGGCCCCACCCATCACATAATATTTCCAATGCATTCCTCATATAAAAAATGGTGAAACATAACATAAACATTCAAATTGAACATAAAATAAGAAATTGTAATACGCTAACCATAAACCATGAATGACATAAAAATAGAACTTCCACAGAAAATAATATCATAAAACTATCAACACAATATGGTATATTGTATCATAATAAAATAACTTCAATTAAACATAAAATCCAACATTATATGTTGACATATATGAAATCAATACAAAAAAAAATTGAAAGAAATATTTATTTATACATTGAATTAATTTAAAAGTCTAATAATAATAATATAAAGTATTTATTTTCAAACTATTATTAAAATCATTTAAGGAAATCCTGGAAGTTTTTATAATGGAAAGAAACTAGTCGTGCCTACTGTATAAGTTTAAGAAACATTATTTCTATAATATGTCAAAATGGTCATAATGTACCTTGTTTGGAAAACGATGGAATGATTCCTTTCAAAATATTTTATAAATATTAAAAATTGATATATAAATGGCTTTATCTCATAGTCTAAGAAAAAATAATTTTTTTAGAAATACATTTTTAAGAAACATAGATGTGGATGATAATGTAGTCCCAGTTGTTACGTATAAACAACCTCAGATATTAAAGAGATTGTAAAATTAACCATTACCATGTACTGTTCCATATATGAGGGTATGTTAACTTCATTTTCAATAGTTAAATCATTGTTATTAAATTATACATGTAATAAATACATAAATATGATATCATATATGATCCTCTAATATTTATTTGTTAATAATATTTCATTAGTATCATTGTTTCGAGTGATAACAGATTCATCTTCCATTATATGTTTTTATGTAAGTCATGTTGGTTATGGATAGGAAATATTTGATTCAAATAAATAATTATTTTATGTTTTTAAACATTAATTTTATCATTAAATGAAATTAATTCTTCAATTGTTACAATGGGTAAAGAAATCTCATCATGTCATGTAGATGTAAGCAGTATGTACGCATGAACGAAAATATCATTCTATTGATGGTGAAATCATATATAATTATATGGTATATTATATATACAGAATAATAAACATGTTATATGTATTATTTACATCAATTATACTCATTATTATACCCATACAAATAATTATGTGTCGAATAACAAACTACACCATGAAGTGAAGAATGTAAGTTCTACGTACACATGTACGGTGACTTTTTCATTCATTGGATTGATGGAATAATGAATATTATTGTAACATATTTATAATTAAATCAAAATAAGTATATGGTATTTGTGTTATTATTTTGGTATGAAACAACAATGAATGTGGAAATGGAAGAAGATAACAACTTTGAATGAGGTAATGAAATAATTACCTCTTCTTTGGGTAGTTCCTTCTGATTTGAACATATGGTTTCCATAAATTGAAAATATGATAAAATGAAGGCCCATAAGATGTAGTGAGTGTATCTTAGTGGATATTTTATCTTTTTTTGGCTGAGAAAACTGGCTTTGGAGTTGTGAATTTTTGAGAAGAGGAAGTACCCTTTTATAAGATAGGTGAAGGGATCTTTTGTAAATTCTTGAAATATTAATTTATTATAAAATAATTTTCGGTTTATAATAGCTTAAAATGGAGTTATTTATAGGATAAGGTGGGTATGGATATAAATACCCTCAAAAAATAGGTTTTAGACAAGTTTAGTTCACCATATTAACCTTATATTATAGATTTAACTCTTAGTTGAATAGTTTATCTTTTTCATTTTTTCTTGTATTTTTATACTACATGGTTAATATTGTTACTAAAAAATTCCAAGAGAACCTCAAGTGGTTCATTAATGAAATATCTAACATTATCTATGTCTCTTTTCTGAATCAAATATTTTTTGAAATATTATATCTTTAATAATAAAAATATTTTTTTAAACTCATTTATGTCATTTCTAAAACTATTTAGTATTTAGTTTTCGGGAATGTCATAAAAAATAGATTACATTGGGAAAAAATATATTAAATCAAAACTATAATGTCATTTTAACTTAGAAAATTCGTGGATGGAATCAAAACAATCAAATTATATTTATTTTACTATTTAAAATATCATTAATTTGATTCATTCGTTAATATGGAAAATATTGCATCATTATTGTGTCATTAATTAATATATTTATTTTATTTCTAAAAATTATAAATTAAATATCATGCTATATGAAATATTTTATGTTTTTTAATTAATGTTTATTGTTGAATATATCAATTATATAACCTCTTATAATATTTTTTTAGTGAATGATAAATGTTTTGTAATATTTCTCCATACATTAAATTAATAATTATAAAATTTTATTTACACATCCATGTGGATCCATGGGGTCTCAAAATGAACCAAAGGAAGCCCATAGTCTCAAAAATCACATCTAATAATATTATGACATGTGTTAGGGTAGTTTAATGTTATTATAATAATATTTTTTTACCCTCATCTACCAGATTTACCATTTAACAATGCTAAATAAAACAATTACTGCAATTACTATTCATAATATCAAAACAATAAAAAGTACTGATTTACACAATTTGAAACTTCTGATTCCAAATATGAAATATAATTTTCCAAAATCAAAACCTAGAAATTTGACTACATAATTTAAAATTAATTCCAATTTCCAAAACCCAATAGCGGGTTTTAAGAAGTGAAAACTATAAAAATATTGACATGTTTTTATAAACAATTTAAATTTGAAATTAAATACAATGACCTAAATTATATTAAATGGAGAAAATATTATCTAATTATACATTAATACCACTAAAATTTATAATTTAATATTATAAATTATTTTGATTAAAAAAAGATGTTTTTAATTAAAATTTGGTATTTTTCAATATTGATAAAAATATAAAAGTTATCAGAAAAGTCCAAAAATTCAATCTATGCTTATTTAGATATTTGAAAACCAAAAACAATTTCCATTTTGAATGATAAAACACGTAATGTTTAAAGAAGAAGGTAATACTATACATAACTACTATTTAAATGACTAGTTTGTTTAGTCTGGATGTGCTATACCATCGATCTGCGTACAATGCAAGCTATTGTATTATTCAATTATAAGTGTATTGTAGAAGCATGGGGGGTAACATTATTCTATACTTCTATGTAATTCGTCCCCTAATTTTCTAGAATATCACTGTATAAAAAAATAGGGTGGTTCTTTATCATAAGTTCCTCAGGTTCCCACGTTACCTATTCCACTTTACAGTTTCCCCAATGATATTTTACCAAACAAGTCATTTGGTTTCTCAACACATTATCTGTGGTATAAATAATCCAGATAAGCGTTTCATAAAAATACAATTATGGACTGAGTTCTATTTCATTATTGAAGAGTAAATGCATTGTGTCTGGAATGTATTTTCTCAAGAGTGATACGTGGAACACAACATGAACTTTGAAGAGACATGATAGTATTGAGAAATGGAAAGCTACAAATCCAATTTGATCTAAAATTTTGAAAGCTCTGATGTATTTGGGACATAATTTACACTTCTTACTGATACTTATAACACCATACCCTAGAGATACCTTCAAGAAAACATTATCACCGACTTGAAATTTGAAATCCATCCTTCAGTTTTCGAGATAGATATTTTGCCTACTTTTAGCTTCATTGATGTGGGTTTGGATAATATTCACCTTTTTCCATTGATTCATAAACAATTTCTAGTCCTACCAGTTTTCTTTTATTAAAATCATCCCTATAAGTTGGTCTGCGACATCTATTTCCATATAATGGTTCATATGGTGCTATATAAAGACTTAAATGATCTATATTGGTATAAGAAAATTCTAACAAAGGTAAATACTGATCCCAAATACCTTTAAAGTCATGTGAGAAATATCTCAACATTTCTTCTAAGGTTTGAATAGTCTGTTCTGATTGTCCTTCAATTTGAGGGTTGTAGACAGTTCCCAAACAATAATAAGTATCCATGGAATTCAAAATACTTTTCTAAAATATTTTTGTAAAATGGGGATCAAAATCATAAAAAATTAATAGGGGTACAACATAAATTTTTACAACATAATTAATATATACTATTTTTAGATGATTAAGTGGTAAATATTTTCTTATATAAAAAATATGTGATGACATTGTAAGACGATTGACAATGACCCATATTTCATCATTTCTTCAAGGAGTCTTTGGTATCCCAATGAAAAAATGCTTCGTAATATCATCCCATTTACCCTCAGGTATGAGGAGATGTTAAATAAATCCTCTAAAATGATGTCTTCTAGATTTCACCTATTGAAAAACCATACATCTTGACACATAATCAGGAATATCCCTCTTCATGTTGTCCCAGAAAAAATCTTCATTCAAATATATATACATATTATTGCAACAAAAATGCATAGATAAATTGGATCTATGAGAATCATCCAACAATTCCCTTTTTAGATCAGGTATATCAGGAAAACAAACCATATTCCCAAATTTCAAATTTGCATCTACATATATGTGGTCAATAAATCTTCCATCATTCGAAACATTAATTTTGTTGAAACTCATCATCATCAGTCTAATAAAATTTTAACCATTATATTAATGATGGTTTGGAAACCATTGGAAAAAGTATTAACGTTTCATGATTTATGATTACTCCGATATCCATATTTAATTGATCCGTGGACATAAGATCCCTTACAACTTTCATATTTTTCATAACTCCATGATCCTTTGGGCTCAAATCATCTTCCACCTATTTTTCATTCCCAGGTGGTTGTGTATTGTTCTATCATAATCATTGAGTAGTAGAATACATCACCTTTGCCTCATGTTTAGTTTATTTTGTGACAAAATATAATTCAAAATCCTTTGATCAATATATATATAATATTTTTTCACCATAGAAATAACATCTCCATATCATCAGAGAAAATATTACAGCTGCTAACTCAAGATCATCAGTGTTAATTTTTATTTCATGAATTTTTAGCTGGGGTGATGCATACGAAATAACTCGATCATTCTGTATAAGGATAAAACAAATTCCTTTATTTGAAGCATCAAGATTAATAACAACCCAATCATTCCCTGCTGGTCGATTCAATATAGGAGCAGTGAATAATCTTCTCTTCAATTCTTCAAAACAATATTCACTATCTTTTGTCCCAACAAATTTAAACCCTTTACGTGTGAACATGGTTAATTGGTTAGCCAATCATGAAAAATTCTGAACAAAATTCCAATAGTAACCTAAGGAACCAATAAAATAGATTATGTCAATTATACTCATTGGTGCTTGACTTTAATGGATTTTACATGTTTTTTAAGGATCAACAAATATTCCACCCTTATAAAAAATATGACCAATAAAATAAATCTTATGAATCCAGAATTCAAACATTCTAAACAACCAATATAATTCATTTCTTTTATGTGTTTTCAAAATAATTCTATAGTGATTTTCAGGATCTTCATATATTTTTTAGTATACAAAGATATAATAAATAAATACCACTAAAAATTCATCAATATATTCCTTGAAAACAATATTCATTATATACATGAAAACATAGGGTTTTTTAATCAGTCCAAAAGGAGTTATTGTGAAATCATAATTCCCATACCTAGTTTGAAATGTGTTCTTTGGGATATCTTCCTTCTTCATGCACAACTGGTGATATCTAGATCGAAGGTCAATCATTGAAAAAAACTAAGCTTCATGAAGTTGATCAAATAAATCATAAATACAAGTAATGGGATACTTGTACATTATTGTCATAGCTTTTATGTCCGTATTTTTATTACACAACCTCAATGATCCATCTTTCTTCTTAAAAGAAGAAGAGTGGATCCCTGTGGATAAACACTAGGGTGAATAAATCATTTATTACCCAATTCCACTATTCATTTGTTTTGTTACACTAATTCAACAGTCTACATTCTATAAGGGGCCTTCTACATGGGCTATGATCTTGGAATTAAGTCAATGGAATACTCATCTTATCATTATAGATGATGTATAGGTAAATCCTTTAAAAAACATCAACATATTCTTATAAAATATCTACATCCACTATTTAACCATTCCATTCCCCACCCATAGTTATTTCACTCTATTCCTCCCCAATAATTGAATTTAGTAGAGCTATTGGGGGTGGATCCCTATGAGAGCCAGATGGTGATGTTTCAGATCTAAAGATAAGGGATTATTTATAATCCTCAAATAATGTAACATCCACCTTCTAAAAAAAATTCTCATAATTGTCTGAAATCCAATCCATACAAAGGATTATACCAAATTCAATAATGGTTATGACAATAATATCAATATATAAAGTACATTTATATGAAATGATGGAAACTGATTGAAAAAACATTGTTGCAATGATACTCCCATTAACAGTTTTGACTAGCAACTCCCTTAATAAGTCAAATTGGAAATATGTAATCTTCTTGGATAACAGGAAATATATTAAAGAATTCTATGATCCAAAGTCAAATAAAACAATGGATAATTTTGAGGAGATGATTAATGTACCTGCCACCATGTTATTAGGAATTTCAACCCCATCAATTTTGATCGCATAATCTTTGCCTTGCTGCCTTGGCCTTTTATGAGGTATGTTTCCTTGAGAATTTTGAAATTCATTTGAATAATGCCCCATTTTATTAAATGTCACACCCAAACCTATGAGATTATTTTATTTTAATTATTTTTCTTCTTTGAAATATTTTTATGGAGTCCGGGGTGAGTCCTGGATGATGTTTATGTGATTAGGTTAAAAAGTGTGCGTTTTGGGTTTGATGTCGTTGGATGCACAGGCAGAAAGTGATGTCGCATGATATACCCAAGGCTACTGTGTGGCCTTTTTGTCTTCAATAAATTATAACATGAATTTTTATTGTTATTTAAAATAAATGTTAATATTTTTTAATTTACAGTTTTTATTGTTTAATATTTTTTTAATATAAAAATGAAATATATACATTTATTATTTTTGTTAATTTTAATTTTAATTGTAATTTTATTATGATGATGATGATGATGCTGATTATTATTATTTTATTCATTAATATTTATCAATTATGTGTTTAATTATATATATATATATTTATCTTTTTTATATGTTTTTAACCCTTTTTTAGGGTTTTCTATGCACCGCCCCCCGGTCTCCTCTCACCATCAACCTCCCCCTTCCCACCGTATGTGTGGCATGACCCACCACTACTTCCTCCCTCCTTCATCAACACGAAACCCTACTTCCTCCATCCTACTCACCGACATGAAAACCTGGCTCCCCTTTCTCAAGACAGAGGTGCGCCCCCCATCCATGCTTCAGCGGCCCTCACTCGCAACCCCCAGTTGTCCCGCATCTAGCCACATAGACCACCTCTGCTGGTCTGGTACGAGACCCTCCGGTGCGGACCTTGATGGCTGGTAAGACTCCCCCTTGGATGTAGCCTCTTCATCACCATTCTTGTCCTCTGGCTGACCGAGAATCACCCAACTACTACAATGCTTTTCCAGCACCCTCCCTGCCCACAGTCACCTTTCTAGCATTGCACGACTAGCTTTCCAGCCAGTTCCAACCTCCCTATGATGACCCCACCTCTAGTTGTGACCACATCAATACCATCATCATGTCCGACTAGTGTCCTGCATTTGACCACCCCCTTTCGGGGGTGTGTGACATGCATCTCGGGACCCCTTGATGCATGTTTCGGTGTTTTCATCCGATGTTGAGAGTTTTGGACCGTCTCGGGTTGGCGTAACCATGTGAGGTGAAGATATTATTCTTGAAACATGGTTTTCTACTATTTTTATTTAGATCCCTTATGTGTTTTGAGTCCTTTATATTTATTTTAATTTACTTTGGACCTTACCACATGGTTTTAGATGCATTTTGTTTCATCGCACATTGGTTATGAGTGAGGATTCCCATGAACCAATCCTTCTTATTTTAAGAATCATCAATTTTATGAATTTTTCACATTCTATGATTAATATGTGATAATTTCAATCTCTCGTTAAAATTGATTTTGTGGAAAATCATTGTTTAATGCTTGTTTGATGATTATTTTGACTTTGTGTTTTGAAATAGTGCACATTGAATGTATGGTCCTATTGCACATGACATTATAAACTGGTTTTAATAATTTATTATGGTTCTCCTTTTCTCTAGGTGATAATTTTCATTGTTTAACATTTTGTTAGCTCACTTTGATTGAAAAATGGGTGGTTTCATCCTTCTTTTTAGAAAATGGTATTATCGAGTTATAGTTGTGAACACTATTTTTCTTATATAAAAGGTTTCTTTTGGTTTGCTGATAATTTTTTTAGTTTTATAACATGGTTTAGCATTTTAAATAAGTTCTTAACATGAAAATTTGGGATTTATGAAATTTTGAGTGTCTACTGAAATTGTTTTCTAAGAAATGCATTTATGGTCTTCGGAAAATCATCCATTTGGATTTTATGTGTGAAAAGTGATATAAGAAGTATTTTTTATTTTGATAAAGTGTTCGAAGCATGCGAAATAATATTTTGGGGTATTCTTATAGATTTCCAAAATGGTTTGGTTTGGATTCTTCTTCTATTTCGGGGTTCCTGAGATGTTTTAAATATATCAAGTTATGTGCTGTGTGAATAAATTATTATTTAAAAAAAATTGTTTTTTTTTGTGAGAAGAAATTGTAGCTCGATTTTCATTTTCATAAATTTTGGCGTTGTTTGAATGTGTGACCGAAATGTTTTGATGGTGTTTTTCAAATGATTTTATTTGGTAAATTATGCATCTTTCTCCCATTTATAAATTGCTTTTAATCTTTGGTAAATAAGGATTTTATGGAATGTTGAAGGGCTAGTATGGACAATTTGAAAAATGATAAAATGTATTTTTTATAAAACCCTAGTGGATATTTTTTGTGCCTTTTTTACATGGGATGGTTGGGATGTCCTCGATATGGAATCCCTAGGTTGATTTATCTGGGTCCCTTGGGTGGGAACCCTTGACAATCCATTTAATTTAAGGTAGGAGGTAAATCCTCGGGGAGAGTCGTGGTGAGACCTGCTGTTGAAAATTGTTAAAAAATATAAGTTCTGATTTGATTCTTGGAGTCATTTGTTGGATCATCTACTTTTATAATTGAGACTTATAGACCAAGCATATTGAAAAATTTTTCAGAGATGAGTACTCCACTGGTTGGTTATAGTACTGACTAGTGGCCCATAGTAGCCTAATATGATTCAGTTTATTGCTATGGGATTTCCCTCGGTCTTCCTGAGAAAGGAAGTACGTGCATTTTAGAGCATTATATTTCATCATTAGTGACATGATACTATATATGGGGTCACAAGTATTAGTATCGTCTAGATTATTTTTGATTTCACGAGTTCCCATTTCCATGTGGTTTTCATCTATTAAATTTTTGCTAGGAATCTTGCATACCTATTTAAATTTCTCTTCGTGTATCTTTTTTTGTACCCTTGAGTGGTGTTTTTCATGAAAAGTGACATTTTGGTTTCTTAACTCCTATGAGAATGTTGTTCAAAAAAACTAGGCTTCAAACTTTTTTGTTCTATGTTTTAAATGATTAAGGGCATTAGTTTTTACACTTTCCATGTAAAAATAGTATAAATGGATAATTTAATATATTTTATTTCATATATAGAAGTGGTGTTTCTTATTTTTAAAGGTAGTTCATTGGGAAATTGTATATCGAGATAACCTACTATGTAATAATAGTCACGCCTGTAATAGATTTCCTTTTTTAGTCTTTGTAAAGATTAAGGTTTGGGTGTCTTCTCCAAGGGTGACATTTGGTCTTTAAGCTAGAGAGTGACCCTCGGGGTCACACAGAGATATTTTGGTCGTCGAGTTTGATTATATTTTATCTTCATCAGTTCTTATTTGGTTGTTTGTTTGGAATATTTATTTGGCACTACTCGTTATTAATTCCACTACTTTTATTTATTTGTATTGTTCAAAATAGTTCCCATCATCTCTGTTGATGCCCTGGTATTGGGTCCAGCCTGAGAGGATCGAGAAGGCATCTTGGGCCATCTTGCAGATCGGATCGGGTGACCGGTTCAAGGTCGACCCGGGTTGGTTCATGGAAAATTGGTATCAGTGTAAGTAGTCTATTAGCAAACCTCACTTTTCAATGTGCCCTTTGTTATTTGGGTTGTCAAGGTAGATGAATTCGGATTTTTGGGACTTGATGGGTTGGTTTGGGAAGATAGTTGAAAACTCTTTCTCGTTCTGATCCTCATGTTTCTATAGGAATCCGAGTTTATTTAGTTTCCTTAGGATTTTATGGAATTTCTTTAATTGGGATACAACAAAGGGAGTTGGTCTAATAGTCCTTGTGAGCCTACATGGCCTGGAAAGCGTTGTGGATCTAAGGGAATAGTCCTAAATGGATCTCCATGTTGGTGAATTGTTTAGAATATCGACGCCAACGATATGGTCATGTCACACACCGACACTAGTTCCCCATTTTTTTTGTTTTTGGTCTTCTATGACTTCTGAAAGTTGTTTTAATTAAGAATGGTTTTAAAAAAAGGGTCTTTTGAAATTAGATGTTTAGTTTGGGAATTATTTTAAAAGATGTGGTATGAATTAATTTTCATTTGAAAATGATGTTTTTTATTTTGGCGTTTGTGTTCTTATGGGTGATCACACACAATGTGGTCTGTTGGAATATGAACTTATGTCTGGTATGGTGGATGGATTCCCGGGGTGGTGCATTAACATGCATGTGAGTGAGACTATAATGAATACCAATAGTGATGGTTTAACCTACCTAGCTTGTTTTAAATTAATGATTTTTTCAAAATGGTATTATTGATGTTATGATAACATTTTAAATTGTGTTTTGAGCTTGTCTCCTATGTGGTATTTATTCACATTATTTATAGTTATGTGTTGTCCTTGATTGAGTTCTTGACTTTTCTCATCTAGTGGTTTCCCTCTTGATTATTCGATGGGTGATCATAGTGCGGTTGATCAACCTAATGATTTTTTTCATGATTTTAGAATTCTAGATCCACCTCTCATTTATGGTCAATCAGACCCTTCATTGGTAGTGAAGTATATGTGGATGATTGAATGGGTTTTTAACCTCATCGAGTTGCCTAAGTCATTGATGGTCATGTTTGCAACATTCATGCTTGAAGGTTCACCATGGATGTGGAGGAAGTTAGTGTCTCAGAATAAGCCATGTCAAGAGATCACTTGGGAGGTTTTATATGCTTTGTTTATTCATTAGTATTTCTTTGAGGAGGAAAGGATGAGAATGCGGATGAAGATTTTTTATCTAAAGCTGGCTAAAAGATCATTGTTAGAGTATTTCCAAAACATTCTGAACCAAGTCACTTATGATTTACGGTATGCCACATATGACTACATGAAGGCTCGACATTTTGAATTGGGTCTCCGTAATGATTTGCAGTCGATGGTGTCAGAGTCCAACCTAACTTCATTTTCTGTTATGATGAGACACGATTTCCATGTCAAATACATGATGGCAGAAGTTCTTAAAGTATTCCTCTCTCCTTCAATCATTGGGGAGTAGTGGTGAATATCATATAAAATAGATGAGGAAGAGATTGAAAGTCGATGGAGCATGTTTTGGAATAAAAATGCCTTAGGATCTTTAATCAGTCTTTTGTGAGTGATAAATCATCATTTGTTATCTGTGTTTAAAACTGGGTCCCAAAAAGTCAATAGGTGGTAATTCTCTGATTCCCTCCTAGGAATGTGGAAGCTTGGGTCATATGCCATGATTATGTTGGGGCATTTCTAGAATTCATGATGGAGGAAGTTATTAGAAGTGATGTGTTGTAGGGTTTTTGTTTACTCTTTCTAATTTAATATTTCTTCCAATGTAAGGGATGTTTTGTTGTGGTAGTTTTACTAATGGTTTATTGGGTTTTGAAATGTATGGGAATGTTGTGGGTCTTTTTATGAACTCTAGTTTTCAATGCCAATGAGTCTTTCAATTAAAAATTCTGTCCATTTATTTTTTAAATAAAAATAATTATGTTTCTTATTGGTATTATCAGAACCTGACAACGAGCAAGGGGATGCTTCACTTACTATTGCTACAGCCAAAAGGCCTTAGTGTGAAGCTAGCGTTTAGTTCAGAACCTCGGATGAATATTAAGTAATTTGGTTACGTTTGTACCTCTATCATTGCGGTGAGATATTTTTAGTGTTTCTGTTGTGGTTACTATGTCAGTGTAATTCTCCTCTTACAAAAAAATGTGTGATGGACATATCCCTCATGAAATTTCAATAATTCTGCCTTTTGGATTTGAGTTTATGATCAGTGGCCTTACACGGACCTCCCATGTCCATCAGTTGTATCTTTGGTTTGTGTCCATACTAAAGTGATGGGCCGTGAGTAGTTGTCCATCATTATTTCATTGATCCAATCATTGGGTACACCATCCCCTCCCATTGGGTGAGGTTTTTTAGATTATGCATAGTTTCTCATTCAGTTATTATCCATTTCGAGTGGGAGTTAATGGTTTAAAGGTTCTTGTTGTGTAATTTCTATCGTGAGTAAGGCCCGGTCCATGCCATATTGGGGTTTACATTTGGTTGTGTATATGATGATTCTATATGGTGGGGAGACTCACTGTTCACCTCTTGGGTTTTCCTATTAAGACGATATCCAGTTCATGTTGAATTCTTATGGTGAGGAGTCCATTCAGAGCTCCCCTCAACTGGTGATCTATTTCAGGAAATATGGTTCAGTCTCATTGGTGGATGATATAATTTCCTTGGGTTGAGAGGTTGGATCTTGTTCATGTGGAATTCTTAGGTGTGGATAAATCATATAAATATTGTTGTGGCTTTCCAGAGGTGAAAAGTGCTATGGTGGGGAAAATTTTCACAACCAGAAATATGAGATTATTTATTTCTAATTATTTTATACATTTAAATATTTTAGTTGGGGATCAGGGCGAGTCCTGAACTATTTTTCTGAGTTTAGGTTAAAAAATTTTCATTTTGGGTTTGATGTCATTGGTCACACGGGTGAAGTACAATGCCACTCAGATTCACACAGGAAACTATGCAGCCTGATCATCTCTGAAAAACTAAAACATGTAACTTTTTATTTCAATGAAAATAAATGTTACTATTATGTCATTTAAAATTTTTATTGTTAAGAATTTTATTAATATTAAAATTAAATAAATATTTTTATTATTTTTATTACTATTAATATTATATGTATTTTTATTATGATTATTTTGATGATGATGATCATTATTATTATTATAAGATACATTAATATTTACCTATTAAGATTTTAACCCCATATATATATATAGATTTATTTTTTTTCATTAACACTTATTTTAGGGTTTTCTATGCACCCCACTCCTCCCCCTCTTAGCCTCCCCCTACCCTCGCTCTGTGCGGTGCGACCCCCAACGCTGCCTCCCTCCTTAGTCATTGCGACACCATGGCACCTCCTTGCTACACACCAGAGCGGCACCTTAGCTCCCCCATGATCATGTCGGAGATGTGACCCCCTCCCTGCTCTGGAATCCTTGGCTCGTAACCCCCGATCAACTTAAATTTAGCAGTGCAGACCCCCTATGTTGGTCTGTCGTGACACCCTCTGGCCCAACCCTTGATAGTCGGAATAACACCCCCATGGACACTGCCTCTTTCTCATCCTGCTCAGCCTTCGGCCGACCGAACCCCCCCCCCCCATAGTAACACTTTTCTAGCGCACTCTCTGTTGGCGGTCGCCTTGCCGGTGTCGCCTAGCCGGTCTGACTAGCTTCTCAACCAGCACGAATCCTCCCTCCAATGACCACACCACCGGTCTTGACCACTTCGCTACCAGTGACTTTTTCGGCCAGCGGTCCCCTTTGACCACCACCTTTCAAGGGTGTGAGAATTGCTTCTCAGGACCACTTGTGGTGTGTTTCAGTGTTTTCCATCGAAGGTAAGGGTTTCAGAACATCTCGGGTTTGTGCTGCCATGCGAGGTAAAGATCTTATTCTCACCACTTGGTTTCAAATTGTTTGTTCTAGAGCCCTTATGTGGTTCAAGTCCTTTATATTTATTTTGTAGTACGTTGGACATTAGAACATGTTTTTGGAAGAGATTTATTTCTTCACGCCTTGGTTACGAGGTAGGATTATCATGCACTAGTCATTTTTAATTTAAGAATCATCAGTTTTATGATTTTATAACCATCTTTGATAAATATTTGAAAATTTTAGGCTCTGTTTCAAAATCATTTTGTGCACATATATTTTTTAAATTTTTTTGAATTTTTTGACATTTTTTAGGGAAATAGAACACACTAAATGAACATTCCTATTGCACATGACTTTATAATTTGTGTTTCATCTATTTATTCTGGTCTACCCTTTGTCTAGATATTAATTTTCCTTGTGCAACATTTGGTTAGTTCACATTGATATTAAATGGGCAGTGCATGCCTTGTTTTATGAAAATGGTATTATACAGTTATAGTTGGGCACATTTTTTTATATTAAATGTTTTGTTTGGTTCACACCGGATTTCTGATTTTTAGAACTTGGTTTTTCAATTTAAATATCTTCCTGACATGATAATTGGCGTTTTATGACATTGTGTGTGTCTTTTAAAATTGTTTGCTAATTAGTGCATGTCTTGTCTTCAGATTGGTTCCTGGTTGGGTTTTATGGATAAAAAGTGATATGAAATGTTTTGGTTGTTTTTAATGTGTTGGAAGAATGTGAAATTGTGTTTTGGGGACATCTTATTGATTTCTAAAGTGGGTTGGTTTGGGTCATTATTATATTTTGTGGTTATTTAAAGGGTTAAAATTTTATAAGCTAAGTGAATTGTGATGGTTGTTTTTGTAAAAAAATTGGTTTGTTTTTTGACAAGGAATTGCAGCTCGGTTGGTGAGTTCATTAAATTTTGTTATTTGGAATTTGTGTCGAAAATGTTTTTATGGGGCTTTAAAAGTGATTTTATTTGGTTAACGTAATCTCTTGAACCTCTTTAGAAATCAGGTTTCATCTTTGGCAAAGAATGATTTTATGGAATGTTGAAGGGGGAGTTTGGAGACTTTGAAAAATGATAAAAAGTTTTTTTCATAAAACCCTCGTGGATGTTCTTCATGCCCTATTGACATGATATGGTTGGGATGTCCCCAGTATGGAATCCTTGGGTTCCATTATCTAGGACCCTTGGTTTGGAACCCTGGGTAATCCATTGAATTTAATCCATGTCGGAAATCCTATGGGGGATTTGAGTTGAGACCTGGTGTGAAATATTATTATAAATATAGATTGTGATTTGATGTTTGACATCATACGTTAGATCACATCCTTTTATACTTCTGACATACGAACATGGAATTCGGAGATAATTTTATGTGATGATTAATTCACTGATAAGTTATTGTACTGACCAGTAGCCCATAGTAGAAAAATATGTTTGGGTTTATTGCTAGGGGATTTTCCCTCGTTCTGCATGACAAAGGATGGCCAAGCATTTTGTAGTGTTAGATTTCATTGTATGTGGCATATTAGTGTAGATGTTGTCACAGGTATTAGTGTCTTATAGATTATTCTAAATCCCTCAGGTTTACCTATGTCTAGTGGTTTTTTTTTCTATTTAACTAATTATTGGATACATGCATACCTATTTAAATTTACCTTGTTGTATCTGCCTTAGTACCCGTGTGTGGTGTTTTTAATGAAAAGATACATTTTGGTTTTATAACACCTATGTGAAATTTTTTTCAAAAGAAAATGTGTTTCAACATCATTTTTTCTGGATTTTGAATTGATTAATGGAAATAGATTGTATGACTATTTCATGTAAAAAATGTATAATTGAATACTTTAACATATTTTAGTTCCAAATTAGAAATTATGTTTATAATATTTAATAATAGTGCATTGAAAAATAGTATATCAGACTAACCTACTATGTTTTAATACTCATGCATGTAATTCTTTTCAATTTTTAGTATCTATGATGGTTATAGCTTGAGTGCATTAACATTGGGAGGTATTTAGTCGTTTAGTAATAGAGTGACCCATGAGGTCACACGATGTTCATTTAGTCATTGAGTTGAGTTAATTTTATCGTCTTCAGTTCTTTTTTAGTCTTTCATTTGGTTTATTTATTCTATGATGCTCTTTATTATTTCCTCTGATTTTTATTTATTTGTGTCAGGGTAAATCCTTCACATCCCCTTTGTCCATGCCTTGGCGCATGTCACCAACCTGGAAGGATCAAGAATGCCTCTCAGACCTTGCAGCATATCAGCTCGGGTGTCCATTTCACGGTCGACCTAGGTTGTTTCGTGAAATTACAATTGTAGCATTGCTCACTAACATCCTCTTTCTTCCCCTTGAAATCTCTAGTGTGGTGCCATTTTTCTCCAAACTTGTAACAAACTCTCATCCCATTTAGGAATTACTAGGGTGTTTCTTCCCACAGTTTCTATTGAATAGAAATTGTTCTTTTCCCTTTATCCCCTTATTTCATTTTCTAATGTTTTCAATAGATCTATTCTTATCTTGCTTCACTTTAATGTCCTAAGATGTAGATAATTCATTTTCATTCCTAATTGCATATGAGACTATATCTCCATACAATTTTATGTATTTTGAGTCTATTTCTTGAAAAATAAATGGTTTTAACCCATAAAATAATCTATCAATCTTACTTCTTGGGTTGCATATATAATCTGCATCATGCATTGATAACCAAGTAAAGTTAGGCTCCTACATTTGAATATTTTCATCCTCCTTTTTCCTAAGACTCAGAAATTTCCTTTCCATATCCGCTTGATGTTCATTAGATATTTATTTTTCTAATAGAAATTATTTTATCACCCTCTATTATATATTTGAAACTTCTTCTTCCTATTTTGTGTTTTTAATTAATAACCACCATTGATCTGTATCCCTTGAGTGGTGATAAACTTCCATGAAAATTGTTTCCCATTAGCTACTCCCTAATGAAAGAAATATTTTCCTTATAGAATATATGCATTGATCATCTACAAATGGATTTGTTTTCCCATTAAATGTTGTTCATTGTTTCCTTAGGAAGCAGTCTAATAATGATCCTCTACATTTTGGATCAGGGTGCTCCATATGGGTAAAGTAATTATTCATAACCAGAGAAAGTTATCCTAATATTGTTATAATCTGATCAACACCAGTTCCATCACAAACTCCAATATAATTATCTTGAATTAGAGGGAAGTCTCAAAATGAATTACATGCATTGATATGGTTTCCATTCCTTCGACTAGGAACTACTTCAAAAAAATAGAATACAATAGTTTAGTTCCTAAATCTAAAAGAATAATTCGAAACTTGTCAAATAATTAACATAAATTTAATAGTTTATGCATATAATCCCAAACCATAAAAACGTTTTATTTAGTGAACTATTAATCATAAATTCATCATAGTGGTTTGTAAGGGAAATGTGAATTATCCTAAGCATATACCCTAGGGGTGTCAAACCAAGTGCGTAGTAAGGCATTTGGCCGTGTAACATGATAACCAAGGTAAATCCCGAAACTCCTTGCCTTAGTTTTCACTCCTACATTCATCTTTTCCACAACCATGTCCAATTGTATAATTATGATATGGATGTATTTCATGGAAACACCTCATAATATCTATATTACAACACTTTTTGGATGTTCTTCTATACTAATCCTCAAAGTCTATTGTAGAGTAACGTTAAATAATCAGAGTTTTTTTTTCAAAATCTATTTTCCAAGGTTTTTACTAAACATCCTCTGATACCAACTGAAATCACCCGACCCCAATGACCCAGAGTCGGTGCATTACTACATAACATTGGATTTATCACAATAGATCATTTTCTGAATGACTTATTAATTTAGTATCTTTTTAATTACTAGTTACATACATAATTTTTACATTACATTATGAAATGAAAAAGTAACACTGTGTATCCATTTAACACACTCATATCCCTTTGCCGTCCCTACAGTTCAGTCATAATATTTCCTCGAATCCAATGAAAAATAAAACATAAGAAAGCAGCGAGCTCAAATTATCAGAAATCATAACAATATAAAAGAACTTATAATAAAAAAGCACAAACATATAAGACAATGTATAATTCTTAGTTAAAAGCCTTTTAAACATAAATATCAGTATAATATGTACAAGATAAATCAAATTATTCCATTTAGTTATTCAAAAGAATATTCTACTAGTTGAATAATCCCTTTTAATTTCAATAGATAATCTCCTACCGATGGAATGCATAAAGTCGACATCAAAACCACATAGTCAATGCCTTGTTCCAAGACTACAAATAAAAATATTGTTAAGACCTTATGCCAGGATACTAGTTTATCTCATGAGACATATCGATGTATCAAGAGGATATCCTGGGCCCCGCCCACCACTTATCATTTCCAATGCATTTCTCATAGGAAAAAGGGTGAAACATAACATAAACATTCATATTGAAGTTAACATATGAAATGGTAATAGATCAAAAATAATATCTGAATGACATAAAAATAGCACATACATAGTCAAACATATCATAAAACTATAAATAAAATAGGAAATAATGTATCATAATAAATCATCATCAATTAAACATAAAATCTAATAATAGATTTTCACCTAGATGAAATCAATACAAAAACCATTTGAGAGAAATATATCATTCTACCTAGAAATCATTTAAAAGTAGAATAATTAGAAAATAAAATATTTATTTTTAAAATATTTATATATTCTTTTAAGCTAATATTAAAAGGTTTCATAATAGTATAAAATATATGAACATACCATATAAGTGAAAAACATTCTTTCCTTAGTTTGTCATAATGGTCATACTATACCTTGTATGAAAAACAAAAGACAGATTTCTTTGTAAACAAATAAAAATTAAAAATATTTTATAAATTACTTTATCCCATGATCTTTGAAATATTAAAAAAAATTGAAATACATTTTTTATCAAACACATATGTGGATGATAAATATGTCACAGTTGTTACATACGTATAAACAACCATGGATAATAAAGAGATTTTAAAATTAACCATTTCTGTATACTTTTCCTTAGTTGAGGGTACAATAATATTCTATATAATAGGTAAATAATTGTTATTAAGTTAAAAATGAACTAAATACATAAATATTATATCATATATGATCCTATAATATTTCATTGTTAGTAATATTTTAGTAGTATCATTGTTTTGGGTGTTAACAGATTCATCTTCCTTTATATGTTTTATTATATTAGCCATGTTTGTAATTGATATGAATTATTTGATTGACATACAGAATGATATTAATTTGTTAAAAGTTATTTTTCAATCATAAAATGAAAATTATCCTTGAATGTTTATGATGCGGAGTGAAATCCTATCGCATCGTGGAGACAGTATGTTGTACGTATGGACGAGTGAAAATATCATTCTATTGACGGTGAAATCATATTTAAATGGATGTATTATTATATATAATGAATTATTAACAAGTAATATTTATTACATACATCAATAATAATCATTATTAAAACTATCCAAATAATTATGTTTTGAATAGCATACTACACCCCGACGTGGAGACTGTAAACCGTATGTATGCAAGTATAGTGACTTTGTCATTTATAGGATGGATAGAATAATAAATATGGTTCTACCATATTTATAATATAATAATAGTAAGTATAAGGTATTATATCTTTTTTTTGGGTTTGTTCGAGCTAAATTTCTTTGGAGGTGTTAATTTATGAGAAAGGGATGTTCCATTTTATAAGAGAGGTGATGGGAACTTTACGAAATGCTTGATATTTTAATTTATTATATAATAATATTGGGTTTATAATAGAAATACATGGATTTATTTATAGTATAAGGTGTGGATGTGCCTAAATAACCTCAAAAAATTGGTTTTAGGGAAGTTTAGGTCAACAAATTAACCTTATCTTTTAGATTTAACTCTAAGTTAACTACTTTTTCTTTTATGGTGTCTTCATGTATATTTATACTGAATTGTTAATATAGTTACTATAAATGTCCCAGAGAACCTCAGGTGGTTCATTAATGACAGATCAAACATTATCTAAATACTTTATCCAAATATTAGATTTTTAGGAATATTATATCATATAATAAAAGTGTATTCGTTTTAAAGACTCAATTATGTCAATTTTGACACTATTTAGGAATTGGTATTTTGAAAGCCATATAAATATGATTACATCAAATTAAATACATTGAATCAAACATAAATTACTATATTCACCTATAAATTTTTTGCGTGGCATTAAAAATATCAACTTATTTTTATTTTAATATTTATTATATACTTTATATGATTGTTTAATTAATAATGAAAATACTAAATCCTTATTTTGTCATAAATAAATATATTTACGTTATGTATAAAAATTATAAATAAAATATCATGTTGTAATAAATTTTTTTGTCTTTATAAAAAATATTTATAGTTGAATAAATCTACTGTATAACATCATACAAATTTATTTAGTTAAATATACATGTTTTTGTTATATTTTTCTATACATTAAATTAATTCTTATAAAATGCAATTTTCATAACCATGTGGATCCATGTAGTCCTAAAATCGACCCAAGGAATATCATGGTCAGAAATATCTTATCCAATAATATTAGTACATGTGTTAGGGTCGTATAATATTATTATAATATTATTTGTTTACCCTTATTTACCAGATTTACCCACTAACCATGTTAATTATTTATTTATTGATGTTACTGTTCATATTGTACAAAATGTAAATGGTACCTATTTACACAAGTTGAAAATTATTTTTATAAATTTGAAATCCAATTTTTGAAATTAAAAACATATAATTTTCAGTAATTAATTTAAAATTAATTCACATCGTCAAAACCAAAATGTGTGTTTTTATAAAGTAAAAAACTATCTAAGGACTGACATTAGTTTTTGTACAATATATATGTGAAATTACATCCAATGAACTAAATTATATTAAATTATATGAATATAATATAATGATACATTAAAAATACTAAAATGAACAATTCAACACTATAAATTAATTTGAATAAAAAATTAATTTTTAATTAAAATTTAGTAAATTTGTTTATTCAACAAAATATAAAAGTTATCCAAAAAGTTCGAAAATTTCACGCTAAGATAATTATGTTATTCCAATAACAAAAAAATTCAATTTTGGATGATAAAAATTATATAATTGTAAAAATTGGGTATTAATAGTCAAACTACTTTTTAAACGGCTAGTTAGATTGGTTAGGATGTGCTAAAACTCGGAGCTACGTACAACACAAGGTATTGTATTATTTTAAGAGAAGCATACTATGAAAGCTTGGGGTTATATACTTCCCACTTTCAAATAATTTCATACTCAAAATTTCATTAATATTACTACGTAAAAATATTTGGGTGGTTCATCATCAATAATTTCCTCAGGATCCCACGTTCCCTCTTCCATTTTATGGTTCCTCTGAAAAATGATTACCAGAAGAGTCTTTTGATTTCTCAAAACTTTCCCTCTAGTATCAGGAATCTTGATATTCTCTTCACAATAAGATAGATGTGGTTCCAATTCTATTTTTTCGTAGGTGAGTACATGGGTTGGGTGGGGCATGTATTTTCTTAACATTTATACATGGAAAACAACATGAACTTTAGAATTACTTGGCACCATTTCCAAACAATAATCTAAAACTCTAATTAGTTCTATAGTCTCGAAAGGTATGATATACCTGGGACTAAATTTACCATTATTACCATAACTTATAGCACCGTACATAGAGATATATTGAAGAAAACATGATTACCTACTTGATATTCTAAATATTTCCCTTGGTTATAGGCATATATCATTTAACTAATTTGAGCTTCTTTGATGTTGGTTTAGATAATATTTACCTTTTCCATTGTTACCTCAACATGGTCTAGGACTATATCTTTTTTTCACCCACATCATCCCATCATGTGGGTGTGCGAAATCTCTTTCTATATAATGCTTCATATGGTTCCATCTAAAGACTTGAATGATGGTTATTATTATAGGAAAAATCTACAAGAGGTATATAATGATCCCACATACCTAGAAATTCCTGTCAGAAATATATCTACATGTCTTCTAAGGATTTAATAGTACGTTATGATTGTCCATCAGTTTGAAGATTGTATGCAGTGGTCAAATGAAGTTCAATATCCCGAGCTTCCTAAAGACTGATCCAAAATCTTGATGTAAAATAGGGACCAGAATCAAAATCAATCAATAAGGGTACACCATGAGGCCTTAAAATTCATTAATATAAAGTCTTGCTAAATGTTCAAGCGTTAGATATTATCTTATTTTATGAAAATATACTAACATGGTAAGATGATTGACAATTATTGATATTTCATCATTCTATCAAGGATTCTTTGGTAGCCCCATGAAAAAATCGATCGTATTATCATCCCACTTCCACTCGATTTTGCGAAGAGGTTTCAAGAATCCTTTAGGATGTTGTCATGAAGCCTTCACCTATTGAAAAACCATATATTGTGACACATAATTAGAAATCTCCCTTTGCTGTTTGTCCAACAAAAATTGTTCCTTCAAATCCCTATTCATCTTAGTGCTACTAGAGTGTATATAAAAATTGGAGCTATGAGCGTCATCCAACAACCCCCTTTTTAGACTAAGTATATCCGGAACACAAAGCCTCTTCCAAAATTTCAAAATTCAATCATATAATATGAATTCAATCAATCTCCAATCACATACAGGTTTAATTTTATTTTGAAACTCCTCATCATCATTCTGAGAACTTATTATCCTCTATAGAAAAGATTGTTTGGATGATATTTGAAAAAGTACTGATGTTTCACCATGCATGAATATTCCCATATCCATCAATACTAGATCCATGAATATACGATCCCTTTCAACTATCATCTTGTTCAGAACCCCATAATCCATACTTATCAAAGAATCTTCCACCTTATTTTCCATTCCCAGGTAGTAGTTTATTGTGAAATCATAATCCTTGAGTATTTCAAGCCATATCTGTTGCCTCATGATGAGCTCTTTTTGTGATGAAATATAATTCAAACTCTTTTTATTGTTATATATCTCACATTTCTTCACCAAATAGATAGTGTCTCCCTATATTCAGAGAAAATATTACAACTGCTAAATCATGATCATGGGTTGGATAGTTTTGTTCATAAATTTTTAGCTTCCGTGATTCATAGAGAATAACTCTACTATTTTTAATAAGGATACAATGATGTCCATTATTTGAAGCATTATTATAAATAACGAACCCATTATTCCCCGATGGTAGGGTCAAGATAATAACATTGACTAAAATTTTCTTCAATTTTTCAAAACAGTCTTCACATTATTTTTTCCAAACAAGTTTAACCCCTTAACATGTGACCTTGGTTAATGGGTTATCCAATCAGAAATATTTATGGATGAAAAACCGATTGTAACCTGAAAAACCAATAAAAAAATTCATCAGTTATACTCACTGGTGTTGGACATTCATATATTGCCCTTCTCATTGAAGGATAAAAAGAGATTCCATCCTTAGAATAATTATGGCCAAGAAAAGATTTATCCAAAATCCAGAAATAGCACTTGATAAACATCCCATATAAATCATTTCTTCAAAGAGTTTTCATAATAGTGAGCAAGTGATTTTTATGATCTTTGTAGATTTTGGAGTATACCATGATATCATAAATAAATACCACAAAAAGTCTTCATGATATTCCTTAAAAACTGTATTCCTTTGTTCCATGAAAATAATGGATTTATTAGTAAATAGAAAATGGATTACTATAAACACATAATGTCCATACCTGGTTTGAAATGTTTTCTTTGTGATGTCTTATTTTTTCACACACAACTGATGATATCCATATCAAAGGTCAATCTTTAAAAAATATTGATATCCATGAAGTTGATTGAATAAATCATACATGAGAGGTAGGGGATATGTGTTCTTTATTTTTATAACATTGATCTCTGTATAGTAAATACACAACCTCATATATATATATTAATTCTTAACAAATTGAATTGGGGATCACCATTAAAAAACACTAGGGTCATTAAATAAATTATTACTCAATTTCTCGAGTTGTTTATTTAGTTCCTATAATGTGACAGTGCCCATTATATATGGGGTCTTTGATATGGGCCTTGAACCTAGAATTAAGTTAATGAAATACTCAATTTCCCATTCTAGATGATGTCAAAGTAAATCCTACAAAAAAACATCAATATATTATTGAACAATAGGTAAATTATCTATTTGAACAATACTTTATGCACCCATAGTTATATTACTCCCTTCCTCCCCAATAATTTAATTTAGTAGACCTATTCGGGGTGGAACCAGATGAGATTGAGATGGTGATGATTTGGATGTAATGTTAATGGATTATTTATCATCATCTAAAATTTTAACCACTTTCTTCGTACAAATAAATTTCGAATCATGGTCTGAAATACAACCCATATCGAGGATTATATCAAATTCAACCATGTGAATGACAATAATATTAGCAGATAAAGTACGTTAATATGTCATGATGATAACTAATTGAAATAAATCTGTTTCAATGATACTTCCGTTCAGAGTTTTGATGGACAACTCCCTTAATTAGTCAAAATGGAAGTATCTAATTTTCTGGGAAAATTGGGATGATATGAATGAATGCATGGATCTAAAATCAAATAATGGATTGGCTAATTTTGAGGAAATGAATAAAGTACATGCCACCACATCATTAGAAACATCAACCTCAGTAGTTTTGATCGTATAAGCTTTTCCTTGATCGCTTGGTATTTGCTGAGATATGTTTACTTGATGATTAGGAAATTCATTTTCATAATATACCATTTCATTATAATTGTGCATTGAAATTTGACAACGTCTTTCTTCCCCTTTCAATCATGATCTTCATGGCCTTTTTTATACAATTTTAACAAACTTTCATCCTCTTTAGGCATGTACAAGGGTGTCTCATTCACTAATTACTATAAGATGGAATGTCATATTTTCCCTTCTTCCCCTTTTTTCATTTTCCATAGTGTTCAATAGATATATTCTTTTTCTTTTCTATTAATGTCATAAGACATAGAGAATTATTTTCTATATTGATAGCACGTGATACTATATCTTCATACGAAAAGATGGATTTTGATACTAATTCTTGATGATGATATGGTTTTAACCAATAAAATAATAAATAAATCTTACTTCTTGGGTTACATATATAATCTGTATAATTCCTTAATAACCCTGTAATGTTAGCCTCTTACTTTATGACATTTTCATCCTCATTTTTCCTTAGACTCAGAAATTTCCTTTTTATATCTGCGTGATGTTCACGAGGAATGAATATTTCTATTAAAATATCATTATACTCCCTCCATTCCATATTTGACACTTCTTCATCCACCATTTTTTTGAATTAATGACTATCAAGGATCTTTATATCCTAAGAGGCTATAAATCTCCATGAATTTGTTTCCCTTTTGTTACTCACCAATTCATGAAATATATTTTTTCTAATGAACATATAAATGTCTCATCTGTAAATGGATTTGTAGTCGCATTGAATGTTGGTGGTTGTTACCTCATGAAGAGGTCTAACATTAATCCACCATGTTGTGGATCAGGGTGCTCTATACGGGTAAAGATATTATTCATAACCTGAGTGAGGTGTCCCATTATGGTTAAACACTGATCAGAAAAAGTTTCATCACCATCCCCATAATAATTATTTTTAATAGGATGGAAATCCCTTCACAGATTACGTTTGTTGATATGGTTTACATTTATTCAACTAGATGCCATTTCTATATGATGTCATACACTAGATCAGTTCATGAATCGCAATGCATAATTCCAAACATGTATAATAAATAAAATAAATTGAATATTTTATGCATATAATATATAATCAAAAAAATATTTTATTTTGGGAATTATTTACTCATAAATCCTTCACATTTATTTGTAATGGAAATTTGAATTATCCTATATATATCCCCCATGAGTGTCAAAATAGTTACATAGTAGTCACCTTTCCTTGTACCAGGATACCCCAAGACATGCCCGAAACTCGTTGTCGAAGTCTTAACTCCTAGGTACATATGTGCGAGAACCACATCCACTTGTTGTAGCCAGTAAAAGATGTATTACACATAAAATAGACATAATATCAATATTACCAAATTTTTTGTGTGTTCATATATACTAATCCTCAAAGTATATCTTAGGGTAATGTTCTATAATCATATTTTTTTATAAATCATCTTTCCAAGGTTTGTACTGAACTTTCTATGATACCAACTGTAAGGAACTTACCCCATTTACCCAGATTCAGTGCATTAGAACACAACATTGACATGGTCACAATAGATCATGTACCAATATACCAATCTGTTTAGAATCATTTGATGTACTAGATATATACATAAATTTTACATTACATTACAAAATGAAAAATTAGCACTATGTCCCCTTTGAATATACTCATATCCATTAGCATATCCCTACAGGTCAGTAATAATATACTTCTTCACTTCTTGGGATAAATAAAATAATTGAAACGTGTGACCTCATATGCTTCGTAAAGATAACAATATAACAAAAGCAATCATAAATAAACATTAAAATTTAATACACTGTATAATAATACACCATAAGCCTATTAAAATTAAACTTCACTATAATATGGACAAGACGAATCAATTAATTACATTTACTTATTCACATGGATATTCATCTAGTTGAATAATCCCAAGTAATATCAATAGATAATCTCCAAGGGATTGAATGCATAATGTTGGATATCATAAAAACATAGATAAGGACTCGTGTCAATACTACAAATAAAAATATTTCCTAAGATAATTTCCAAAAAAGTATTTTGTCGTATGAGACCTACCATTGCGTAGAGGGGATATAGAGGGCCCAATCCGTCACATACCATGTCCAATTCATTCCACATATGAAAAAAGGTGAAACATAACATGAACATTCTTATTAAAAATAATATATGAAATGTTAATACTTTAACCGTAAACCGTGAATGGCATAAAAATAGCACTTTCATGGTCTAACATATCATAAAACTAGCAATAAAATATGTAATATTTTATCATAATAAATCAAATTTATTTAAACATAAAATACAAAAATAAATGTTGACATAGATTAAATCAATACAAAAACTAATTGATGGAAATATCTCTTTCTAATTTGAAATCATTTAAAAGTCGCATAATTATAAAAGAAAATATTTATTTTGAATATATTAATAAAACATGTAAGGGAATCTTAAATGGTTTTATAATGGCAGAAATTAGTCGCACCTAATATATATGTTTAAAAAAACATTATATCCTTATTTTTTGAAAAGTTCATAAAGTACCTTGTTGGAAAACAACAAAAATATTCATTTTAAAACATTTTAGAAAAAGTAAAACAATGGTATATATGAATTTAACCCATAGTCTATGAAATATAATTTTTTTTTGAAATATAGTTTTTTGAATAATGGATGTTTAATGCAAATATGTCCCAGTAGTTACATACGTATAAATAACCTCAGATAATAAAGAGATTATAAAATTAACCCTTACCGTGAACATTTCCATAGTAGAGGGCATATTAAACTCATGTATAATACTTAAATAATTTTTATTAAATTTTAAAATAACAACATATATTAATATATCATTGTATATGATCCCCGGATATTTCTTTGTTAATAATATTTTAGTAGTATCATTGTTTCATGTATTAACTAATTTGTCTTCCTTTATATATTTTATTACATAAGTCATGTTTTTATGGATAATATGTATTTTATTCATATCCATAATGATATTAATATCATAAAAATTAATTTTTAGTCATCAAATTATAATTATTATTTAATGGTTATGATGGGGAATGAAATCTCATCGTGTCGTGGAGACTGTAATTCTACGTACGCATGAGCAAAAATATAATTCTATTAATGGTGAAATAATATGAAATTGAATGGTATATTATATATTATCAATAATTAATATGTTATAATTATTATTTACATCATTTATACTCATTATTTTACCCATCCAATTAATGATGTCTGGAAAAACAAACTACACCACGATGTGGAGACGGTTAGTTGTACGTACATAGATATGGTGACATTGTCATTCATTGGATGGATAGAATAATTAATATTGTTGTATAATATTTATAATAAAAAAAATTTATGTATAAGGTAATTAAATTATTATTTTGTTATGGAAACAACTATGGAAGAGGATGTGGAACAAGAAATGAACTTTGAAAGAGGTGATGAAATAATTAACTCTTCTTTGGGTGCTTCCTTTTGATTTGAACAAAATGGTTCCATGGATTGGATTTATTTTCAATATAAAGACTCTAGAATGATGTGAGGGTATTTGGAAGGATATTAAAGTAGTTTTTGGCCGGGCCAAATGGATTTGGAGGTGTGAATTTAAGACAATTGGAAGAACCCTTTTATAAGAATGGTGGGGGGAACTTTGGGAAATGCTTGAAATTGTAATTTATTATAAACTAATTTTCGGTTTATAATAGCTCCAAATTGAGTTATTTTTTGGATAATGTGGGTATTGGTTGAAATCACCTCATCCAATATGTTTTAGACATGTTTATGTCACGATATTAACTTATCATTTAGATTTATCTCTTTGTTAAATAGTTTTACATTGTACATGTATGCTTGAATTTTTATACAACATGGTTAATATAGTTCAAATATAATGACAAGATAGCCATTGAGGTTCATTAATTATGTATCATACATTATCTATGTAATTTTTACAAATATTGAATTTTTAGGAATATTATATCATATAATAAAATAGTATTTGTTTTAAAAACTCATTTATGTCAATTTTGACACTATTTAGTATTTGTTTTTTTGGAAAGACATAAAAAATTGATTAATTCAAAAAAAAAAATTTAATCCACACTAACACGTCATATTCATCGATAAAATTATTGTATGTCATGAAAACCCTCGTATTATATTTATTTTAATATTTATAATATCATTTATTTCATTATTTTGTCAGTAGAGAAAATACAACATCATTATTATGTCATATGTAAATATATTTATTTTAATTATAAGAATTATAAATAAAATATCATTATGTATGAAATTGGTATATATTTATAATTACTATTTATAGTCTAATATATCTATTATATATCCTCATAAAATTTTTTTAGTTAAAGATACATGTTTATGTTATATTTTCTATACATTTAATCATTTCCTATAAAGTGTCATTTCCACATCCAAGCGGATCCATGGGGTCCCAAAATACACATAAGGAAGCCAATGGTTGGAAATATCTTTTCTAATAATATTTTACATGGGTTAGAATAGTTTAATATTATTAAAATATTATTTTTCCCTTTATTTACCAGATTTACCATTTATCCATGGTAAATAAACTAATTACTAATGTTACTATTCGTAATGTCTAAAAAATAAAAGGATATTATTTACGCAATGTTGAAATTATGATTAAAAATATAGAATAAATATTTTCATATTCAAAACAAATAAGTTGCAGTAAATAATTTAAAATTAATTTCCATTTTAAAATATATAATGTGGGGTTTTAAGATGTAAAAACTATCAAAAGATTGACATGTGTTTAGGTTCAATTTAAATGTGAAATTACATAAAATTGCGTAAATTATATTAAATGATAAAAATATAATATAATGATACATTAAAACCACTCAAATGAATAATTTAACACTACATGTTATTTTAATTTTAACACCCCACAATTTCATAGTATGTTATCTCATTAAAGTAATTCAATAGATTGCGCTACACGCAACACCGAGTTTGAGCACACCACAACTTACCAAACTAGTCATTCAAAAAGAATTTATGAGTAATATTATCTAAATTTTTAATCTTATAAAATCTATATAATTTTAACATCCATGTTATGTTTTTATTAGACATAATAGAAGTAAAAATGCATTTTTTCATATAAAAGAAGTATTTTTCAAAAAATGCAATTTTACCGCCTTTTAATGGATGACCCTTATTAAAACCAATATTTGAAACTTTTATATATTAAATTAAATTAAATTAAATACTACTTTTGATTAGGGACATAAAAATTTAATTTGGATAATTTTTTTGGTACTTCTCTTATAACTTTTATATTTTGACGAATAGTGAAAAATAATAAGTTTTAATTGAAATTTTTTTAATCAAAATAATTTATAGTGTTAAATTATGATTTTAAAGGTTTTAAAGTATAATTAGATTATATTTTTATTATTTAATACAATGTAGGTCATTAAAAGTAATTTTACATTTAAATTTGACATAAACACATGTCAACCTTTTGATAGTTTCTACTTTTCAAAAACCCACCTTTTCGTTTTGACAATAGGAACTAATATTAAATTAATAAATGATACTTCTATGTTTCTATTTTGGTAAAATAGACTTCACTTTTGAATTTATAATATCAAAATTATCTTTGGGATATTTTTTGGTATTTTCTGAAAACATTCAATTTTTTATGAATAGTGAAAAAAACTCCATTATTATATAATACCGACTTTTTCATTAAATAACTATTTAGTGTATTTAAATATATTTTAAGTAAAAAATATATATAATACATATATAAGTTAAATTTAATTAATTGGGGTCATTATATATTAAAATTAGATGTATTAAATTTTATTGATCTTTTTAACCTCTTTTACCAACCTTCTAAGAGCATTTGAAAATTTGCATAAAACATAATTTTAATGCTTCTGTGGGTAGAATTTCAAAAAAATGAGAGACACGGTTGATATTAGTAATTTAAATGTGATTCAATATGATGAAAATAATTCATAAATAGTAACTTTTGGCTTTTATTAACCACGGTTAAATGTAAATAGGGTAATTAAAGATAAAAATGATATTATAATTACCCTAACACGTGTCATAATTCTATTGGATAAGTTTATTTCGACCAAAAAAAATAATAAGATTAATATATAATATTTTATCTCCAATTGGATTATATTTGAACATATATTATTATTTTATTTAAAGAAGAGTTAAAAGTTTTAAATTCTATGTTTAATAAATAAACCATTTTTAATACAGGTTTAGACACAATATAAACTAGACTATAAATATTCATTATAAATATAATAATATTTACTATATAATGGTATTTTATTTTATAATTTTTAGAAATTATATTTTTAAATTTATTGATGACACAATGATGATGCATTAATTACCTTATTAATGAAGGAATCAAATAAATGGTGTTATAAATATTAAAATAAATATAATTAGAATGTTTTTATGACATCCAACAATATTATAGGTGAATATGATATTTAAGGGTTGATTTAATGTATATTTTTAGAATTAATAAATTTGTGATGAATTTCACAAAAATAAAATACCAAATAATGTCAAAATTGACAGAAATTATTTTTTTAAAAAATATACTATATTATTGGTTGATATAATATTCTTAAAACACTAAGGTTCATCCAAAGGGATTAAATAATATTATATATGTTATTAATGACCCAATGGAGGCTATTGTGGTTGTTTATATTATGTTTATTAACCATATAGTGTAATTATACAAGAAGACACAGTAAAAGCTAAAATATTTAACTAAGAGTTAAATCTAAAAGATACAGTTAATATGCTTACCTAAAACTATATAAAATCAATTGGTTGAGTGGATTATGACCATATACACCATTTACTATAAATAAATCATTTTGGAGACATTAGAAACCGAAAATGATTTTATTATAAAATAATATTTCAAGCTTTTCCTAAAGTGACCCTATCCTCTCTTACAAAAAGGTACTTTTCCTTCTTTAAAAATAAAACACCCGAAGAAATTTTCGCTGACAAAACAAACCCACTTATCTTCCAAACTTCCATAAAATCAACCTAGAGTCCTTAATTTGATCATGAATCCATCCTATGGAGCCCTATTGATCAACTCGATAGGAAACACCCGAAGAAGAGAAAATAATTTCATCACCCTCATTCAAGTTCTTTGTATCTTCCAAATACTCTTTCTTTATTGCTTCCATAACAAAATAATAACTACATTACCTCCTACATACTTTTATTCTATTCTAAATATGGTAAAACCATATTCGTTATTCTATCCATCCTCTAACTGATAATGTCACCATGTGTTCTTAAGTACGGCTTATCGTCTCAATGTCGTGGTGTTGTCTGTTATTCAAACACATCCTTATTTTTATGGGCATAAAAATAAGTATAACTGACATAAATAATAAATATAACATGTTAATTATTCTTTATATATATGATATACCGTCTAATTATATATTATTTCACCATCAATATAATGATATTTTCGCTCGTGCGTACGTACGGATTACAGTCTCCACGACATGATGAGATTAATTCCCACGTTCACCATTAAACGATGATAATAAAAAAATATTATTAATAAGTATGTAATATATGACATAATAATGACACTGTATATATATATATATATATTTATATTTATGTACTTAAATATATGTTATTCACTTACTTAGGTTCAATACGATATGAAAATGGAAACAACGTTTATGCATACGTACGACCTACCATCTCCATAAACTGTGCTTTCCATTTCATATATAAACATATTATAAATATTTATATTAAAAATATATATTATATATAAATGAAGGATAACATAATGGAATTATTCAAATCATGATCTAAATAATACGACCAAAAATAACAAGTTAAAACATGTACGATAATGAAAGCGATTGTTACCCAAAATGCTAATTTAACCTGGAAATCGTTATTAAATGGGTAGTATAAAGTCATAAATGAATCATTTCTGATGTAATATATATGAATATGGTTCTTTTATAATTTTAATTACATACAATGGTAATTATTCAAGAGTTTAAATATAACCTCGACCAAAATAAAGTGCAAGGTAAGAGTTAATTTTACAATCTATTTATAATCCGAGGTTATTTTTACGTAAGTATCTACAAGTAAATATTTATTATCCACATCCATGTTTCATAAAATTTTCTTCAATGATATTATTTTAAGTGAATATTTACTAAAATCCCATTTTAAATGTTTTAAAGATGTATTCTTCTAAACCGTTCTCATTAATGTCCATATTTTCAAAATGGTTTTAAAGATTTTTTAATATAGACATGAATTTTTTAAATGTTAATTCTATTAAAAAGTTTCAATGTGGTATGAGACACTTTTATTCAAAAATATTTTTAAATTTAATTCGCTTATATTATTTTCAAATGATTTCATGAAAAATGGATATTTCTCTCAATGATTTTTACTAATCAATTTCAACTATGTCAACATCCTTTATGGGATATTATTATTGATCAATGTTGATTTATTATGATACCAATATTCCATATTATATTGATGGATTTGTGATATGTTTGACTATAGATGTGCTATCTTTATACCATTCATGGTTTATGGATAATGTATTAACATTTCCTATGCTAGTTTTAATACAAATGATGATGTTATGTTTAATCCTTTTCTTATGAGGAATGCATTGGACATAATAAGTAATGGGTGGAACCCGCTAAATATCCTTGATGGATCGGTAGGTCTCAGGAGACAAACTAGTGTCTTGGCACAAGGACTTGACAAAATCTTATTTTTAGTCCTGGAACAAGGCCTTGACTACATGATTATGAAGTCTGGCATTATGGATTCCATCATTATGAAAGGGGATATTGATATTGCATGTGATTTTTTGACTAGTATAATATCCATCTGATTACATAAATGAAATTATTTGATTTTATCTTTTCCATATTATGCTGAAGATTAATTTTAAATGGATTTTGTTTTAGTTTTAATTATTTACTTAAATATTTATGCTTATTTATGAATGTTTTTGCTCTATTTTTATCCTTACTGAGCAATTGAGATCACCCCATTCTATATTTTATTTTTCCCATGATGTGAAATGTATATTATGACTGACCTATAGGGATAATATAATAGATATGAATGTGTTCAATAGAGATAATTTTGTTGTTGTTTTTCATTTCATAATGTAATGTAACATTCATGTATATAATATATTTTCCAAGACAACTAAATAGATTGGTCCTTTTGGAATTGATTCCTTGTAATCATACCAATGTTTAAAAATAATACACTGATGCTGGGTAACTTGGTTCAGGGCATTATAGTTGGTTTCAGAGGAAGTTTAGCAACAAACATGAAAAAAATTAGATAAACATTTATTAGAGAACATTATCCTAATATAGAATTTTATGATTAATATACAAAACTTCCTAGAAATTTGGTAATGTTGAAATTTTGGATATTTTCCACGAAATATATTCATGTCTGGATATGAGCAGGTAGAGGTACCTCTGGCCTAGATGTACCTAGAAGTAAAAAATCTGATAAGGAGTTTCAGTCTCGACCCGAGGTATCCCAGTACATGAAAATGGTGCTTGTTGCACTCTATGTTATGACACTCATAGTGGGATATTCTTAGGATAATTTACATTTTCAATATAATCCATAATTAAGCATTTATGAGTAAATACTTCATCAAAGAATTTTTATTTTTATTATAGATTATATAGATAAATTTTTCAATTTACGTTAGGTATTTTACAAGTTTTGAATTATGAATTTCAATTTATAATCTAACCTAGTGTATTACACTATTTAGAAATGGTGCCTAGTAGAAGGAATGAAAATTCCAGCAATACGAATGATCGAAAGATTAAGAAGGATCATATCATTCATTGTATTAAGACAACATTGAAAAGACAAATATTCTCCCACATATTTTCATTATATGATAAAATAGTATCATGTGTTAATAAGATAAGTAAATAATTCTCTGAGTCCCACAGATTTGAAGCGAAGAAAGAGATGAAAGTGATGGAAGAGAGAAATATGGATAAAGGGAAAATGGGAAAGAAGGAATTTCCAAAATGTGATAACTGTGGAAAGAAATACCTTGGTAAATTATTGAAGGGAATGAGAGTTTGTTATAAGTGTAGAGAAAAAGGACACCAAGTTAGTGATAGCAAGGGAATGAAAATGTTTTTAAATGTACAACAATTCATCTTCAAGGAGTTGGGATGCTACGCAAAGAAATGTCCAAATCGTTAGAGTATACCCTAAATACTAATATTCTTTAATAATCAAGTTATGATACTACAAAAGAGTAAGGGTAATGATTATATTTATTATGTTTTCATTAATGTATTATTCCATTTGAGTATTGTATTAATGGTTTAAATGTTATAATAATTAAAGAGTATAAAAGAATTTTCCTTCAGTACTATTTAATTAAGGACGTGAGATTGTGTGGAACCATTAAAAGTCACTCAGTAGTAGGTTAATATTTTTGGAAAATATATGGTTGAGAGAAAGATAAAACATAATATGGTTCTGATAATGTGGTTGTGATATTGAAATAATATATGATTGATTTGGATAAATTATATTGGATATTCTTGATTACCTTGCAACTATTTAATGATTTGTATATTCCATCATTGTTGGTGTTTACATAATTTTTGGATAGAAGGAGTATATCCAATATTCTATAAGAAATAAGGGATAATTAATGTAATAAATAAGGGTTTATGGTATTTCAGGGTGTTATAGTGTTTTAAAAGAACACATGACGAAGGTATTCACATGTTATTACACGAAAAAAGGATCTTCATGTTGTTTACCATCCTTATAAATTTCGGACTATGGGTTATGAAAAAAGTAATTTGGATAAGTATAAATGTTGGAATAGATTTTTTTGACATAGAATACTATTGTTATAGATAAATTATATCTTGATATTGTTTTTGGAGTGTCATAAAAATGACATCCCGGAGGTCGGCTGACAACCCGTCATGTCCGGCAAGGTCGTGAGACTTGAACCCACAACCGAAGGGTGGCAAGGGTGGATCACCTACCACTGACATATCTGATGTCCGGATTTGTATAATGTACTTTTTTAAATAGTATTAAAAATTAATTATAAATTATTTATCGATTGAAAATGATACGATTAGTATAAATGGAATATTTTTAATTCTATTATCTTTTGGAGTGAAAGATGAGTTTGTGGTAGGATTTAGTTGAAGGATGAAACTGTAATTGTCAAGTAAATTTTTTCGCCTTATTCCTTGAATAAATTAATTCTTAAACTTTATGAAAGGGGTCATAAAATGAAAACTCTTTTATCCTTATAGCTCTTTCTTTTTGGAAGTATTGATATTTTAAATCATCATTTATTAATGGCATTGAGGCCCTCAGATTGTCAGTTTTTTGTGATCGATGACCTCAATCACTCCCTACCAATATTTGTGTTTTCCTCCAATTATGTTTCTCTAATTTTCACGAATTTTTTCTTAATTGAGATCATAATTTGGTGGAGACTTTTTCATTCCCATTCTATCTTATTAAGACTAAATTTTATTTACCCAATTTTCGATGTGGGTTTTCCATAAATGTATTTTTTTTTATTTTTAACCTTTTATTTTAAAATAACAATTTAAAATCGTGAGGAAGAAATTTATTGAAGTAGGTGAGAATGTAACACCCCGATATTTCATAGTATGTTATATCAATAATGTATTTAAATTGCTTGTCCAACACACAACACCGAGTTCGAGCGCACCACAATATACCAAACAAGTCGTTAAAATGTGGTTATGTATAGTATTAACTGCATTTTGAATCATATATACTCTATATAATTTTAACATCCATATTATGAGTTTAATTGACCTAATATAAGAACAAATTCATTTTTTCAAATAACAGAATTATAATATTTAAAAAGCAATTTTACCACCTTTTAATGGAGAACCCTTTTAAAATCCAATATTTGAAACTTTTATATATTATATTTAATGAAATTAAATTGTTTTCTTAGAATCGGTACATAAAAAATTTATTTTGGAAAATTTTTTCGTACTTTTCGGATAACATTCATATTTTGACGAATAGTGAAAAATACTATGTTTTAATTGAAAAACCCATTTAATAAAAATAATTTATGGTGTTAAATTATGAATTTGAATAGTTTTTAAATATAATTAGATTATATTTAATCATTTAATACGATTTAAGTCATTATAAGTAATTTCACATTTAAATTTGACATTAACACATGCCAGTCTTTTGAATGTTTTTACTTTTTAAAAACCCGCTTTTTGGTTATGACAACGAGAAATAATTTAAATTAATAAATTCATTTTTTGTATTTTTAATTTGGTAAAATAGACATAATTTATTAATTTGTAATATCAAAATTATCTTTGGGTGATATTTTGGTATTTTTCTGAAAACTATCAATTTTTGATGAATAGTGAAAACATTGTGTTATTATTTAAAACCGACTTTTTATTTAAATAATTATTTATTATATTTAAAATTATTTTATTTAAAAATAGATATAGAATACCTACATAAGTTTAATGTAATCCACTGGAGTTATTTAATAAAAAAATTAGATGTATTAAATTTTATTGAACTTTTAATCCTCTTTTACCGAATTTCTAGGAGCATTTGGAAATTTGAATTAAACATAATTTTTCAACTTTTATGAATTGAATTTAAAAAATACCGGAGAAACAATTGATACCACTGCATAAAATGAGTTTAAATAAGATGAAATTAATTTTTAGTGAATAGTAACTGTTGACTTTTATTTAACACGGTTAAAAGTAAATAGGATAATTAATGGTAAAAATGATATTATAATTACCATAAAACATGTAATAATTCTATTTTTTCATTACTAAGTAGAAATGATACTTTAGGTCCTCTTGGATTAGATTAGAACATTTATTATTATTTAATTTAAATAAGAGATAAAAGCATAAAATTCAATGTTTAATAACTAAACAATTTTCAATATAGAGTTATAAAAAATATAAATTATACTATAAATATTCCTTAGAAAAATAATAATATTTAATTTTTAATGGTATTTTATTTATAATTTTTAGACATTAAATTATTTAATTTATTTATGACACAACGAAGATGCTGTAATTACCTTATTAATTAATGAATCAAATAAATGGTATTATGAATAATAAAATAATTATAATCTCTATGTTTTTAGGACATAAAATAATTACCTAGGTGAATATGATATGTTAGGGTTGATTCAATGTATCTTGTTCGATGTAATCATGATGTGATGACTTTCACAAAAACCAAATACTAAATAATGTCAAAATTGACATAAATTAATTTTTAAAACAAATACTATATTATTGGTTGGTATAATATTCATAAAACACTACGGTTTATACAAAAGTATTTAATAATGTTATATATGTCATTAATTAACCACTGTAGGTTCTGTTGGATGTTTAGAGTATGTTTAATAACCATATATTGTAAGAATACAAAAGGAAACGGTAAAAGATAAAATATTTAACTAAGAGTTAAATCTAAAAGATAAGGATAATATAGAGACATAAACCTATATATAATTTATTTTATGAGTGGTTTTGACCCACCCCACCTCAAAACAGAAATAAATCATTTTGGAGCCATTATAAAATGAAAGTGATTTTATTATAAAATAATATTTCATGCTTTTCCTTACGTGACCCTCACCTCTCTTATAAAAGGGTTCTTCCCCTTATCTCAAAATCACACATACAAAGCCATTTGGCTCTGCCAAACCCATAAAAATATCCTCAAAACTTCCCTCACATCATCTTAGGGTCCTTACTTTGATCATAAATCCATCCTATGGTGCCCTTTTCATCAACTTGAAAGGAAACACCCGAAGAAGAGGAAATAATTTCACCACCCTCTTTCAAGATATTTTAAGAATCTACTTCTTCTTTATTTATTTTTTCTATACAAAAATAATAAATAAAGTTCCTTTTACATACTGTGATGTTATTATATATATGGTACAACCATATTTATTATTCTATCCATTCTCTAAATGACAATGTCACCATACGCACGTACGTACGACTTACAATCTTCATGTCGTGGTGTAGTTTGTTATTCAAACACTTCATTATTTGGATGGCTATAATAATGAGTATAAATGATGTAAATAATAAATGTAACATGTTAATAATTATGTATATATTATATACCATCCAATTACATACTATTTCACCATCAATATAATGATATTATTGCTCGTGCATATGTATGGATTACCATCTGCACGACACGATGAGATTCATTCCCAAGTTCATCATTCAACAATGATTATAAAAATATATATTATTAATGAGTATGTAATATAATAAATAATAATTATATTGTATATATATATGTATGAATGTACTTACATATATCTTATTCATTTACATCCCTCCAATATGATATGAAAACGGAAACAACGTTTATGCGTACGTATGACCTATCGTCTCTATAAACAATGATTTCCATTTCATATTTCTATCTATTATAAATATTTATATTCTAAATATATATTATATATAAATAATGGTTAATATATTGGAAGTATTTAAATCAGGATCTAAATGATACGACCAAAAATAACAAGTTAAAACATGTACGACAAAGAAAGCGATTAATACACAAACTGTTAATTTAAAATGGAAATCATTATTAAATGGGTATTATAAAGTAATAAATGAATCATATTTGATATAATAAATTTAATATAATTATTTAATAATTTGATAACATACAATGGTAATTATACATGAGGTTAAACATACCCTAGACCAAAGGAATGTGCAAGGTAGGAGTTAATTTCACTATCTCTTTATTATCTGATGTTGTTTTTACATATCTACTAGGACATATTTATTATCCATTTCCATGTTTCAAAAAATTATGTTCAAAGAGATTTTTTTATGTGAATTTTACTAAAACCTCATTTTAAATGATTTAATGATTAATTATTCTAGACCTTTCTCATTAATGTCCATATTTTCAAAATGGGTTTAAGTATTTCTTTATATGGACATGAATGTTTTTAAATGATAATTCCATTCAATAGTTTCAAAGTGGCATAAAAAACATTGATTCAAAAATATTTTTCAATTGAATTCCTTTATATGAATTTTAAATTATTTCATGAAAAATGGATATTTCTCACCAATATTTTTATTAATCGATTTAAACTCTGTCAATATCCCTTAAAAGATATTATTCTTCATCGAGGTTGATTTATTATGATACCAGTCTTCCATATTGTATTTATGGTTTTGGGAAATGATTGATTATGAATGTATTATTTTTATACCATTCATAGTTTATGGATAAAGTGTTGACATTTCAAATAGTAGTTTTAATACAAATTTTTGTTATGTTTAAATGTTTTCATATGAGGAACACATTGGACTTATTATGTGATGGGTGGAGCCTGCTATAAATCCTCAATGGATCGGTAGGTCTTATGAGACAAACTACTATATTGGCAAAAGGTCTTGAAAAAATCTTATTTTTTGTCTTAGAATAAGGCCTTGAATACGCGGTTATGATGTTTAACATTATGAATTCCATCATTATGAAAGATACTATTGATATTTCATGTGAGTTTTCAACTAGTAGAATTTCCATGTGATTAAGTAAATGAAATTATTTGATTATATATTTTCCATATTATGCTAATGTTTTGATTTAAAAGGACTTTTTTTTAGTTTTATAAATTTCCTTAAATATTTATGCTTATTTATGAATGTTTTCACTATATTATTATCCTTATTGAGCATCTGAGATCATCCCAATCTATGATTTATTTTTCTCAGGAAGAGACGAAATATATTTTAACTGACCTGCAAGGATAGTCTAAGGAAAGTGAATGTGGTCAATTGAGATAATATTGTTGTTGTTCTTCATTTTATAATGTAATGTAACGTTCCTGTATGTAATCTATTTTACATGTATTCTAAACAGATCAGTCCTTCGTGACATGATTCCTTGTAATCATGAGAATGTATTACAATAATGCACCGATGCTGGGTAACTGGGGTTGGGGAATTATAGTTGCTTTCATAGAAAGTTTAGAAACAACCTTGGAAACAAATTTCGATAAACAATAATTAGAAATCATTACCATAAGATAGAATATGAGGATTAGAATATAATAAATACCTAGAATTATGGTAATGTAGAGATTTTTTTTATTTTCCAAGAAATATATCTCTGTCTGGATATCATCAGGTCGAGGCAGCTCTGACATAGATTTACCTAAGAGTGAATACATTGAAAATAAGTTCTAGCCATGACTTGAGGCATCCTAGTACATGAGAATGGGGCATGCTTCAATCTTGGTTACAACACTCCCAGATGGATATCCTTAGGATACTTCACATTTTCACTACAATCCATTATAAAGAATTTAACAGGATATATTTCCATCAATGAAAACATTTTATGATTATAGAATATATGCATAATCATTTCAATTTACGTTAGGTATTTTACTCATTTGGAATTATTCATTACGATTCATAAACTAACCTAGTGCATGCCACTGTTTAGAAATGATGCCTCGTAGAATGAATAAGAATTATAGTAATATGCATGATCGAAAGATTAATACGGATCATATCTTTTATGGTATTAAGACAACATTTAAAAAGAAAAATAGTATCATACTATTTCATATCATATAATGAAATAATATCATGTATTAATAAGATATGTAAAAAATTCTCTGAGTCTTATAGATTTGAAGGGAATAAACAATATAAAATGATGGAAGATAGAATTATGGATAAAGGGAAGATGGGAGACACGAATTTTCCCATATGTGAAAACAGTGGAAGGAATAACCTTGGTAAATTCCTGAAGGAAATGAGTGGTTTTTATAAGTTTGGAGAAATATTACACAATGTACGTGATTTCAAGGGTATGAAAAAGTTTCAAATATAAAATGCTTCATCGGTAAGGATTTGGGAAACTACTTGATGCAATTTCCATATCATCAGAGTATTCCCCAAGTGCTATTATAGGATAATAACCAAGTTATAATTCTTCAAAACATGAAGGGGAGTGATTATATTTCTTACATTGTTATTAATGTATTGTGTCATTTGAGTATTGTATTAATGATGTACATGTTATAATAATTATAGTTTATAAAATTATTGTACTGTAGTACTATTTCATTAAGGACTTGAGATTGTGTGGAACCATAAAAAGTGATTCAATAGCATGTTATTTTTTGGGAAAAAATACTGTTGGGGGAAACATAAACCATAATATGGTTCTAATACTGGGGTAATGAATTTGGTAAAATATATGATTGGATTGGATATATTATATTGGATATTCTTGACTACCTGGAAACTGATTAATGATTTGAATGTTCCATCATTGTTGGAGTTTACAAAGTTTTTGGATAGAAGGATTATATCCAATATTTTATAAGGAATAAGGGAGCATGAATGTAATCAATAAAGTTTCAATGTACTTCCGGGTGTTAGAGTGTTTTAGAAGAATATATGATGAAGGTATTCACATGTTATTATATGGAAAAAGGATCATCATTTTGTTTACCTTCCTTATAAATTTTGGACTATGAGTTTGTAAAAAAGTAATTTGGAAAAGTCTAATGGTTGGAATCGATTATGTTTGAAATTGGATACTATTTTTAAGGTTAAATTATTTCTTGAGATTATTTTTGGATTTTCATAAAAATGACCACCCAGAGGTCAGGTGACAACCCGTCGCATCCGGAAAGGCTGCAAAAATTGAACCTGCAACCGAAGGGTGACAAGGTTGGATCACCTACCACTGAAATACGTGATGTCCTGGTTTTTATAACTTATTTTTATTAAATAATATTCCAAATTAGTTATAAATTCATTATCTTTTTAACCCTATATGATTAGGATAAATAGAATATTTTTGATTTGTACTATCTTTTGGAGTGAAAGATGAGTTTGAGGTAGGCATTAGTTAATGTATGAAACTCTACATGTCATGTATATTTTTTCCTATTATTCTATGAATAAATTAATTCTTAAACTTTAGAAAAGGGATCTTTAAACCAATAACGTGTTATCATAATACCTTATGTTTTGTTGAACTAGAGATATTTTAAATCATCATATATTGATGGATCTGAGGCCATTATTTTCACACTTGTTTTGATTAATGACCTCAATCAATCCATACAAATATTTATGTTTTTCTTCCAGTTACGTGTCTCTAATTGAAACCAATGTTCTTTTAATTGTGATCAAAATTTAGTGGTTATTTTTTCATTCCCTTTCCCTCTTATTAAGACTAAATTTTATTTACCCAACTTCCGATGTGGGTTTTCCAAAAATGTATTTTTGTCAATTTAATAACATTTATTTTCAAAGAACAATTTCAAATAGAGAGGATGAAATTTATAGAAGTAGGGGAAAATGTAACACCCCACTATTTCATAGTACATTCTCTCATTAATGTAAATCCATAGCATGTAATACACGCAACACCGAGTTCGAGCACACCCCAACTTACCAAACTAGGCGTTCAAAAAGCAGTTATGAATTATATTAACTAAATTTTGAATCTTATATAATCTATATAATTTTAACATCCATCTTATGTGTTTTTTAGACACAATATAAGAACAAATTCATTTTTTTCAGATAAAAGTAGTATTTTTAAAAAAATGTAAATTTTCCACCTTTTAATGGAGAACCAATTTTAAAACCAATATTTGACACTTTTATATATTCAATTTAATGAAATTAAATTATATTTTAGACGAGGTACATAAAAATTATATTGGATATATTTTTGGTAGTTTTATGATAACTTTCATATTTTGGCGAACAGTGAAAAATACTATGTTTTAATTGAAAACAAAATTTTTAATCGGAATAATATACAGTGTTAAATTGTGAATTTGAATTTTTTTGAAGTATAATTTGATTATATTTTTATAATTTAATAAAATGTAGGTCATTATAAGTAATTTTAGATTTATATTTGACATAAACACATGTCAATCTTTTGAAAGTTTTTACTTTTTAAAAACCAGCTTTTTGGTTTTGACAACAAGAATTAATTTTCAATTAATAAATCAAACATATATATTTTTAATATGTTAAAATAGATATTATTTATGAATTTTGAAAATAAAAAATTATCTTTGGGTGAATTTATTTATTTTTCTGAAAATATTCAATTTTTAATGAATAGTGAAAAACACTACGTTATTATTTAAAAATGACTTTTTATTTAAATAATTATTTTTTTAAAAGTTATTTTAAGTAAAAATAGATATATAATACCTATATAGGATTAATGTAATTCATTGAAATCATTTTATAATAAAATTAGATGTATTAAATTTTATTAAACTTCTTAACCACTTTTATCCACCATCTTAAGAACATTTGCAAATTTTCATAAAATGTAATTTTACCACTTCTCTGAGTTGAATTTCAAAAATCCGAGAGACACGGTTGATATCAGTATATAAAATGGGATTTAAAAAGATGAAAATAATTTTTTGTGAATAGTAACTTTTGGAATTGTATTTACAACGGTTAAAAGTAAAAATAGAAATTAATGGTAAAAATGATATTATAATTGTAACACCGCAAGATTCCACGGTACGCTTCTCTTTGAATAATACAATTGCGTGTGTTGTACGCAACTTCGAGTTCTAACACACACTACAACCAATCAAACTAGCCGTAATGAATAGTAATACCTACTTTTAAAATTTTATAAATTTTATCTCTCAAAATGGACTTAAATTTTCGATTCGGAGTATTGAATTTAGCCTAAGGTGAAATTTTGGTACTTTTCGGATAACATTAATATTTTGATGAATAGTGAAAATTACTAAATTTTAATTAAAAACAACTTTTTTAAAAATAATTAATGGTGATAAATTATAAATTTGAGTGGTTTTAAAGAATAATTAGAATATATTTTTACCATTTTATCCAATGGTTTTCATTAGAATGAATTTCACTTTGAAATTGGACATAAACAATTATCAATCTTTTGATATATATTATTTCTTAAAAACACGCTATTTGTTGTGAAAACATGAATTAATTATCAAATTAATTAATGAAACTTATATGTTTTTAATTTTTTAAAATAGACATAATATTTGAATTCAGAATATCAATTATAGCTTAGGGTGAAATTTTGGCATTGTTAAGAAAAACTGCAATTTTTGATGAATAGTGAAACTACTAAGTGGTAGTTAAAAAACTGAATTTTTCATAAAACATAATTTTACCACTTCTATGATTGGAATTTGGAAAATCCGAGAGACACGGTTAATATCAAGGAGTAAAATGAGGTTCAATGAGATGAAAATAATTTTTGGTGAATAGTAACTTTTTATTTTCATTTACCACGGTTAAAAGTAAATAGGGTAATTAACGTAAACAATGCTATTATATATTACCCCAACAAATGTCCTAAATCTATTGGACAAGTTTATCTCGACCAAAAGCAACCTTAGGAATAAAATATTATCATTTAGGTCCACTTGGATTAGATTAGGACATTTATTATTATTTAATTCAAAGAAGAGTTAAAAGAGTTAAAATCAAAGTTTATTTACTAAAACATTATAAATATAGGGTTATACATAAGATAAATTAAATTTTAAATATTAATTTGAAATCTAAAACTATTTCCTACATAATTATATTTTATTTATAATTTTTATACATTAAAACATTTAATTTATTTATGACACAATGATGATGCAGTAATTACCTAATTAATGAAAAATTTGAATAATTGATATTATAAATACCCAAATAAATGTAATTTGAGACTTTTTATAAATACAAATAATTTTCTAGGATAATATGACATGTTAGAATTGATTTAATTGACTTTTTTAGAAGTAATAATTCTGTTATGATCTTTACGAAAATCAATTATTGAATAGTGTAAAAATTGACATAAAAGAGTTTTTAAAACAAATATTATTTTATTGATTGATATTAAATTCCTAGATATCTAAGGTTCGGCCAAGAGACTTATATCATGATAGGTGTATCATTAATAGACCACTTGGGTGTCTCTTGGATGTATATAGTATGTTTATTAACCATATAATATAAAAATACAAAGAGACATTGTAAAAGTGAAACTAATTAACTAAGAGTTAATACTTAATGATAAGGTTAATATAATTACCCAAACCTGTCTAAATTATATTGTTTGAGTGGTTTTCGACCCATCCCAACTTTAACTTTTAAATAATCCACTTTAGAGCTATTAGAAACTAAATATGAATTTATTATAAAATAATATTTCTAGCTTTTCCAAAGGTGCCCCTCACCCCTCTTATAAAAGGGCACTCTCCCTTATCATTAACTAACAAATTCAAAGCCTTTTGGTTCGGCCATACTCTGCCCAAATACTCTCTCAACTTCCCTCACTTGATCCTAGAGGCCTTACTTTAGTATGAACACCAACCTATAGAGCCCTTTTGATCAAATCAGAAGGAAGAACCCGAAGAAGAGGTAATGATTTCACCACCCTTTTTCAAGTTCCTTTCTTCTTCCACTTCTTCTCTATTTGTTATTACCATTCTAAAATAATTAATCAAGTATCTCCTATATACATTAATATTATTATAAATATGGTACAACCATATTCCTAATTCTATCCATCCTTTTAATGACATGTCACCATACATGCGTACATACGGCTTACCGTCTCCACGTCGTGGTGTAATTGTTATTAAATATATTATTATTTGGATGGGTATAACAATGATTTGTAATTCATGTAAATAATAAATATAAAAAGATAATTATTCTGTATATATGATATACCATCTAATTATATACTATTTTAATATCAACAAAATGATATTTTAGCTTGTGCGTACGTACAGATTACCGTCTCCATGACGCGATTAGATTCATTTCCAAGTTCACCATTCATCGATGATTATGAAAATATATATTACTAATAAGTATTTAATATATGACATAATAATGCTACTAAATATATATATATATATAAGGATTTATGTACTTACATATATCTTATTCATTTACTTCCATTCAATACTATATGAAAATAGAAACAACGTTTATGCTTACGTACGGACTACCATATCCATAAACGGTGTTATCCATTTCATATATATGTCTATTATACATATTTATAATATATATGATATATTTATCATGTTGTATATTCTGGAAGTATTTAAATCATGATCTAAGTGATACAACCAAGAGTGAAAAGTTAAAACACGTACGATAAATAAAGTGATTATTACCCAAAATGTTATCTTAACATGGAAATTATTATTAAATGGGTAATATAAAGTCATAAATGAATCAGGTATGATATCATAAATATTAATATGATTGTGGTATAATTTAATAACATACTAAGATCATCGTACAGGAGGTTAACCGTACCCTCGACTAAAGGAAAGTGCAAGGTAAGGGGTTTTCATATCACTCCTTATTCCCATGAGATTCATGCCATATTTCCACCATTACCTTTTGTGTGGTGTATGTACTTCCAATAATTATATTCTTTGTGTAATAAAATTTAATTTATGTGTATTTACATATGAATTGAATGATACCTCTTTTGTGGGTTGTATTTTTCTTAAGTTACCAAATTGGTAAGGGTTTATTTCGCAATCTCTTCATTATCCGAGTTTGTATATACGTAATAATCTACTGGGATCTCCTTATCATCCACATCAATGATTCATGAAAATTTTTTCAAACATTTTTACTATTTAAAATAATATGGTTTAAAGACATATATACCCTTTTTTGACTTTTTATAAGAGGTTTATAATGGAATCTTTCTGTCGTTTTCCAAACAAGGTCCTTTTTAACCTTTTTCACAAAATTAAGGTAAGAATGACTTTTTTTAACATATATGGCAGGTGCGGTTATTCTCCGCGTTTATTACACCGTTGAAGCTTCCTTCACATGATTATAAAGATATTTTCAAAATAAAGGTTTCCTCTGTAATTATGATCCTTTTAAAGGATTTAAAAAAAGAGATATTTCTCTCAAATAGTATTGATTTCATCTATGTCAACATCCTTTGAAAAATTTTAAACTTGTTTCATGTTGATTTATTATGATACAAATCATCCATATTTTATTTAAGGTTTTGTGATATTTTTGACTATGAATGAGTTATTTTTATTCCATTAATGGTTTATGATTAAAGTTTTGACATTTTGTATGTTAGTTTTAATACAAATTTTTATGTTATATTTCATCCTCTTCTTAAGATGAATGTGTTGGACTAGTATGTTCCGGATTGGGGACCGGTAAAAGTAAGCCCTCTGGGTTGGTGTCCGGTTATTAGAGGCACTCTGGGTTGGTGTCTGGTTATTAGAGGCACTCCAGGATGGAGTCCGGTTACAGATGCTATCCGGGTTGGGTTCCGATTACAGTTATCCCTTAGGTCTTGGCATGAGGCCTCGACACAGAAATTAAATTTCGGCATCATGAATTCCATCATTATGAAAGTGGTTAGTGATATTGCATTTGATTATTTGATTAGTAGAATATCCATGTGAATAAGTAAATGACATTATTTCATTTTATTTCTGCCATATTATGCTGAAGTTTATGTTTAAAAGGCTTTAGTTTTAGTTTTATACATTGCCATAAGTGTTTGTGCTTATTTTTGAATGTTTACGCTGTATTTCTTACCCTTACTGAGCATTTGAGCTCACCCCTTTCTATGTTTTATTTTTCCTAGGATTCTAAGAAGTGTGATGTGATTGATATTCAGGGTTAAGACAAGGGAATAATGGCTTTCATAAAGGATTATTTATGTCGTTTTGTATGTTATGTAGTGTAATGTAACATTCGTGTATGTAATCTATTTCCAAGACTGCTAAATTGATCGGTTCATCGGGACTTGGTTCCTTGTAATCTTGCAAATGTATTAAAATAATGCACTGAATCTGGGTCACTGGGGTCGAGGCATTACAGTTGGTATCAGAGGAAGTTTAGCAATAAACTTGTAAAATAGATTTAGATAAACTCTGATTAGAGGACATAGCCCTAAGATAGAATTTGAGGATTAGTATAGAATAACTTCCTAGAATTTTGGTGTTGTAGAGATTTTGTGAGTTTTCCGAGCAATACATCCCTGTCTGGATACGAGAAGGTAGAGGCGGATCCGGCACAGATGTACCTAGGGATAAAACCCTAAAACACCGCTTTGAGCTAGACTCGAACGGGAACTGGTGCATGACAACGGGCCTTGCTTCACTCTTGGTTACGATACTCCTGGTGGAAATGCTTAGGATAATTCTCATTTTATTTACAAACCATTATGAAGGGCTCATGTGTATATACTTAATCAAAGAAAACATTTTTTTATGATGATGGATTATATCCATAAACTGTTCAATTTTCATTAGGAATTATTTATTGCAATTCATAAACTAACATAGTTTATACTATTTTATAGAAATGGCGCCCAATAGAAGGAATGTGAACTCCAGTAATACGTATGAACCAAAGACTAAGAAGGATCATATCTTTCATGTTATTAAGACATCATTTTGAAGGGAAATAGTCTCCCACGTATTATCATCATATGAATAAATAGTATCATGTGTGGATAAGATAACTAAAGAGTTTACCAAGTCCTATGGCCTTGGAGTGATGCAAGAGAAGAAAAAAATGGAAGAGAGAAAGATGGATAAAGGAAAGAGGGAAAAGAATAAATTTCCCATATGTGATAACTGTGGGAAGAAACACCTTGGATCTTTCCTGAAAGGAATGGAGTTTTTTATAAGTGTGGGGGAAAAGGCCACAAGGTATGTGACTGCAAGGGTAAGAAAATGGTTTCAAATGTACAATTGTTCATTTGCAAGGAGTTTGGACACTATGCAAACCTATGTCCCAATCATCAGACTATGCCACAAATGATGCTATTGGATAATAATCAAGTTATGATACTACCAAAGATGAAGATAAATGATTAGAGTTCTTATTTTGATTATGTCATTTGAGTGTTGTATCAACAATTTACTTGTTATAATAATTATCGAGTATATAAGGATTGTACTGCATTACTATTTCATTAAGGACTTGAGATTGTGTGGAATAAAGAAAAGTTACTCAATAGAAGGATAATTTTTTTGGAAAATATATGGTTGAGAGAATGATAAACAATAATATAGTTCTGATACCGAGGTAGTGATTTGAGAATAATACATGATTGATTTGGATAAATTATATTGGATATTTTTGACTACGTTGAAATTGATTAATGATTTGTATATTCCATCATTGTTGGGGTTTGAAACATTTTTGGATAGAAGGAGTATATCCATTATTATTTAAGGAATAAGGGATTATGAATGTAATCAATACGGTTTTATGGTAATTCAGGATGTTGGAGTTTTTTAAAAGAATACATGATGAAGGTGTTCACATGTTATTACGCAGAAAAAATGATCTTCATTTTTTGACTAAATTTTTTTGGATAGTTCTAGTTTGGATTATTTTTTGATTTCCATAAAAGGACAACCCGGAGGTTGGGAGGCAACCTGTCGCATCCGGCAAGGCCGTGAGACATGAACCCACAACCGAAGGGCGACAGGGGTGTATCACCTTCCACTGGCCCATGTAATTTCCGGGATTAAATAATGTAGTTTTTTTAAAAGATCTGGTAGATGAATTATAAATTTGTTTTTTTGGAACCCTATACGAATAGGATAAATAGAGTATTTTTTTATGTTCTATTATCTTTTAGAGTGAATGATGAGTTTGTGGTAGAAATTAGTTAAAGGATGGAACTCTACTTGTCAAGAATATATTTTTCTTCTTATCTTATTCTATGATGAAATTAATTTTTATACTTTATTTAAGGAATCCAAAAACCAAAAATGTGTTATCATAATTCCTTATGTTTTATTGAACCAATGGTATTTCAAATCATCATAGATTGATGAATTTAAGGACCTCAATTTTACACTTATTTGTGATTGATGACCTTAATCACTACCTATAAATATTTATGTTTTTCCTCCAATTATATGTCTCTAATTTCCACCAATGTTCTCCTAATAGAGATCATAATTTGGTGGTGACCCTTTCATTTCTCTTTTCCTCATATTAAGACTAAATTTTAGTAACCCAATTTCCGATGTGGGTTTTCCCACAAAGATATTTTCTATTTTCAACCTTTTATTTTCAAAGAATAATTTAAAATTGTGAGGACGCAATTTATTGAAGGAGTGGAGAATTTAACACCCCAAGCTTCCACGATACGCTTTTGTTTGAATAATACGACAGCGTGTGTTGTACGCAACTACGAGTTCTAACACACAGTACAACCAATCAAACTAGCCGTAATGAATAGTAATATATTTTTTTTAAAATTTTATAAATTCTATCTCTCAAAATGGACTTCAATTTTGGATTCGGAGTATCGAATTTAGCCTAAGGTGAGATTTTGGTACTTTTCAGATAACTTTAATATTTTGATGAATAGTGAAAATTACTAAATTTTATTTAAAAAAACTTTTTTTCAAAATAATTAATGGTGATAAATTATGAATTTTATTGGTTTTAAAGTTTAATTAGAAAATATTTTTACTATTTTATCCTATGGTGTTCATTAGAATTAATTTAACTTTGAAATTGGACATAAACAATTGTCAATCTTTTGATATATATTGTTTCTTAAATACACACTATTTGTTGTGACAACGAGAATAAATTATAAAATTAATTAATTAAACATATATGATTGTAATTTTTTAAAATAGACCTAATATTTGAATTCGGAATATCAATTATAGCTTAGGGTGAAATTTTGGCATTGTTCTGAAAAACATCAATTTTTGATGAATAATGAAACTACTAAGTGGTAGTTAAAAAACATAATTTTTCATAAAACTTAATTTTACTGCTTCTGTGATTGGAATTTCTAAAATTAGAGAGACACAGTTAACATCAAGGATTAATATGTGGTTCAATGAGATGAAAATAATTTTTGGTGAATAGTAACTTTTTACTTTTATTTACCACGGTTAAAAGTAAATAGGGTAATTAAGGTTAAAAATGATATTAATATTACCCTAACACATGTCCTAATTCGATTTTACAAGTTTATCTCGACCAGAAACAACCTTAGGAATAAAATATTATCATTTTGGTCCACTTGTATTAGATTAGGACATTTATTATTATTTAATTCAAAGAAGAGTTAAAAGAGTTAAAACCAATGATTATTTAATAAAACATTTTTAATATAGGGTTATACATAAGATACATTAGATTGTAAATATTAATTAGAATTATAAAAAGATTTTCTACATAATGATATTTTATTTATAATTTTTTGACATTAAAACATTTAATTTATTTATGACACAATGATGATGCAGTAATTACCCAATTAATGAAAAATTGGAATAATTGATATTATAAATACCCAAATAAAAGTAATTTGAGGCTTTTTATAAATAAATAAAACTTTCTAGGATAATATGACATGTTAGGATTGATTTAATTATCTTTATTCTAAGTAATCATTCTGTTATAATTTTTACAAAAATCAATTATTGAATATTGTCAAAATTGACATAAAAGAGTTTTTAAAAGAAATATTATATTATTAATTGATATTAAGTTCCTAAAAATATAAGGTTCGTCAAAGAGACTTATATCATGATAGTTGTATCATTAATGGACAACATGGGTGTCTCTTTCATATATATAGTAAGTTTATTAACCATATAATATAAAAATACAAAGAGACATTGTAAAAGTCAAACTAATTAACTAAAAGTTAATACTTAAAGATATGGTTAATATAATGACCCAAACCTGTATAAATTCTATTGGATGAGTGGTTTTCGACCCATCCCCACCTTAAATTTTAAATAATAAACTTTGGAGCCATTAGAAACCGAATATGAATTTATTATAAAATAATATTTCTAGCTTTTCCAAAGGTGCCCCTCACCCCTCTTATAAAAGGGCACTCTCACTACTCATTAACTCACACCTTCAAAGCCTTTTGGCTCGGCCAAACCCTGACCAAATACTCTCTCAACTTCCCTAAATTCATCCTAGATACCTTCCTTAGTCATAAATCCATCTTAAGGAGCCCTTTTGATCAAATCAAAAGGAAGAAACCGAAGAAGAGTTAATCATTTCACCACACCTTTTCAAGTTCCTTTCTTCTTCCACTTCTTCTTTCATTATTATTACCATTATAAAATAATGAACCCATTATCACCTATATACTTTAATATTATTATAAATATGGTACAACCATATTCAGTATACTATCCATCCTTTGAATGACATGTCACCATACATGCATACATATGGCTTACCGTCTCCACGTCGTGGTGTAATTGGTATTCAATGTATTATTATTTGGATGGGTATAATAATGATTTGTAATTCATGTAAATAATAAATATAACATGATAATGATTCTTTATATATTATATACCATCAAATTGTATATTATTTTAATATCAAAGGAATGATATTTCTGCTCGTGCGTACGTACGGATTACCGTCTCTACGACGCGATTAGATTTATTTCTAAGTTCAACATTCATCAACTATTATGAAAATATATATTACTAATATGTATGTAATATATGACATAATAATGATACTATATATATATATATATATATGGATTTATGTACTTACATATTTCTAATTCATTTACTTCCATTGAATACTATATGAAAACAGAAACAACGTTTATGCGTACGTACGGACTACCGTATCCATAAACGATGTTTTCCATTTCATATATATGTATATTATAAATATTTATAATATATATGATATATTTATCATGTTTTATATACTGGAAGTATTTAAATCATTATCTAAGTGATACAACCAAGAGTGACATGGTAAAGCACATACGATAAAGAAAGTGATTATTACCCAAAATGTTAACTTAACATTGAAATTATTATTAAATGGGTAATATAAAGTCATAAATGAATCAGGTATGATATCATAAATATTAATATGGTTCTGGTATAATTTAATAACATACTACGATCTTCGTACATGAGGTTAAACGTACCCTCGACTAAAGGAAAGTGCAAGGTAAGGGGTTTTCATCTCACTCCTTATTCCCGTGAGATTCATGCCATACTGCCACCATTAACTTTTGTGTGGTGTATGTACTGCCCATAATTATATTCTTTGTGTAATACACTTTAATTTATGTGTATTTACATATTAATTTTATGATACCTCTTTCATGGGTTGTATGTTTCGTAAGTTACCAAATTGGTAAGGGTTTATTTCGCAATCTCTTCATTATCTGAGTTTGTATATACATAATAATCTACTGGTATCTCTTTATCATACACATCCATGTTTCTTAAAAATGTATTTCAAACATTTTTACTATTTAAAAGAATATGGTTTAAAGATATTTATACCCTTGTTTGAATTTTTATAAGAGGTTTATAAAGGAATCATTCCGTCGTTTTCCAAACATGGTCCTTTTTAACCTTTTTAACAATAATAAGGTAAGAATGCCTTTTTTAACTTATACAGAGGGTGCGGTTATTCTCCGCCGTTATTACACCTTTGAAGATTCCTTCACAAGCTTATAAAGATATTTTAAAAATAATCTTTTTCTCTATAATTATGAGACTTTTAAATGATTTCACAAAAAAGAGATATTTCTCTAAAATAGTATTGATTTCATCTATGTCTACATACTTTGAAAAATTTTAAAATTGTTTCAAGTTGATTTATTATGATAAAAATCATCCATATTGTATTTAAGGTTTTATGAAATTTTTGACTATGGATGAGTTATTTTTATGCCATTAATGGTTTATGATTAAAGTTTTGACATTTTGTATGTTAGTTTTAATACGAACGTTTATGTTATATTTCATCCTCTTCTTAAGATGAATGTGTTGGACTAGTATGTTCCGGGTTGGGGACTGGTAAATGTAAGCCCTCTGGGTTGGTGTCCATTTATTAGAGGCACTCTGGGTTGGTGTCCGGTTATTAGAGGCACTCCAGGATGGAGTCCGGTTATAGAAGCTCCCCCGATTGGTTTCCGGTTACAGTTATCCATTAGGTCATGGCACGAGGCCTCGACACAGAAATTAAATTTAAGCACCATGCATTCCATCATTATGAAAGTGGTTAGTGATATTCCATGTGATTATTTGATTAGTACAATATCCATGTGAATAAGTAAATGGAATTATTTCATTTTATTTCTTCCATATTATGCTGAAATTCAAGTTTAAAAGGCTTTTGTTTTAGTTTTATACATTTCCTTAAATGTTTATGCTTATTTTTGAAAGTTTTCGCTGTATTGATTACCCTTAGTGAGCATTTAAGCTCACCCCTTTCTATGTTTTATTTTTCCCAGGATTCCAAGAAGTGTAATGTGATTTATATACAGTGTTAAGAAAATGGAATAATGGCATTCATAAAGGATTTTTTATGTCGTTTTGTATGTTATGAAGTGTAATGTATCATTGATGCATGTAATATATTTCCAAGACTGCCTAACTGATCAGTTCTTCGGGACATGGTTCCCTTTAATCATGCCAATGTATTAAAATAATGCATCGACTCTGGGTCACTGGGGTCGGGGCGTTACAATAATTTCCCTAACACGTGTATTAATTGTATTCGATAAGTTTATTTCGACCTAAAACAACCTTAGAAATAAAATATTATATTTTAGGTACTCTTGGATTAGATTAGAACATTTATTATTATTTTATATAATGAAGAGTTAAAAGTGTTAAATTGAATGTTTAAAAACTAATACATTTTTAATATAGAGTTACACACAATATAAATTTGACTATAAATATTCATTAGAAATTATAAAATATTTCCTACATAATGGAATTTTATACATAATTTTTAGTCATTAAATTATTTAATTTATTTATGACACAATGATGTTGCAGTAATTACCTAATTAATGAAAGAATAAAGTAAATGGTATTATAAATATTAAAATAAATATAATTTCAACATTTTTATGACATCCAAGAATTATATAGGTTAATATGATATGTTAGGGTTTACTAAATGTATCTTGTTCGAAGTAATCAAGTTGTGATAACTTTCTTAGAAACCAAATATTAAATATTGTAAAAATTGACATAAAATGATTTTTAAAACAAATACTATATTATTGGTTGGTATAATATTCATAATACTCTACAGTTTGAAAAAAATGATTAAATAGTATTATATATGTCATTAATGAACAACATGGGGTTCTCTTGGTTGTTTAGAATATGTTTATTAACCATATAATGTAAGAATACAAGAAGACACGATAAAAGTTAAAATAGTTAACTTAGAGTTAAATATAACTTATAAGATTAATATGGTGACCTAAAACAATCTAAAATATATTGGTTGAGTTTTTCTAAACCTATACCTTCTTTATAATTGGAATAAATCATTTTTTCCACTATAAACCGAATATGAATTTATTATAAAATAATATTTCAATATTTTCCTAAAGTGACCCTCACCTCTCTAATAAAAGAGTACATACCTCCCCTTATCTTAATATCACACCTCCAAATCCATTTGGATCGGTGAACCCATTTCAAATTATCCTCCCAACTTATCTCAAATCAACCTATAGTCCATACTTTGATCAGAATTCCTACCTAATGATCCCTTTTGATCAAATCAAAAGGAAACACCCAAAGAAGATGTAATAATTTCACCACCCTCTTTAATGTTCTTTTCATCTTCCACATCCTATTTCATTGTTTTTTCCATTCCAAAATAATGAATCTAGTACCTAATAAATACTATGACATTATTATAAAAATTCTACAACCATATTCATTATTCTATCCATCCATTAAATGAAAACTCCACCATACATGCATACGTATGACTTATCGTATCCATGTCATGGTGTAGTTTGTTATTCAAACACTTCATTATTTGGATGGGTATAATAATGACTATAACTAATTTAAATAACAAATATAAAATTTTAATGATTCCTTATATATGATATAACATCCAATTAAATATGATTTCACCATCAATATAATGATATTTTTTATCATGCATACGTACAAATTACCGTCTCGACGACGTGATGAGATTCATTCCCATGTTCACAATTCAACGATGATTATAAAAATATATATTATTAATAAGTATGTAATATATGAAATAATAAATATACTGGATATATATATATATATATATGTATGTAATTACATATTTGTTATTCACTTACTTCCATTAAATATGATATGAAAACCGAAACAACGTTTCTGCATATCTATGACCTACCATCTCCAAAAACGGTGCCTACCATTTCTTATATCTATCGACGAAAAATATTTATATAATAAATATATATGATATATAAATCATGGTTAATATTCAGAAAGTATTTAAATCAATATCTAAGTGATATGACGAAAAATAAAAAGTTATAACACATACGATAAAGAAGGCGATTATTACCAAAAATGATAATTTAACATGGAAATAATTATTAAATGGGTTGTATAAATGCATAAATGAATCATGTATGATATAATAAATATGAATATGGTTTTTTTAAAATTTAATGACATATTGTGGACATTATAAATGAGGTTAAATGTACCCTCAACCAATGGAATGTGCAAGCTAAGGGTTAATTTCATAATCCCTTTATTATCCAAGGATGTTTTTACGTATGTATCTACAGAGACATATTTATTTTCCATGTCCATGTTTCATAAAAGTGCGTTTAAAGGGATTATTTTATGTCACTTTTTACTAAAACACCATTTTAAATGTTTCAATGATTTATTCATCTAAACCTTTCACATTAATGGCCATATGTTCAAAATGGTTTTAAGGATTTATTTACATGGACATTAATGTTTTAAAATGTTAATTCCATTCAATATTTTCAATGTGAATTTTATTCAAAACATCTTATTAAATGAATTCCTCTATATGACTTTTAAATGATTTCATGAAAAAGGGATATTTCTCTCAAAAATTTTAACTGATCAATTTCAACTATGTCTTTATCCTTTACAGGATATTATTCTTGATCGAGGTTAACTTATTATGATATTATCCTTCCATATTGTATTGAAGGTTTTGTGTTATGTTTTTTTGTGGATGTGTTATTTTTATACCATTCATGGTTTTTGGATAATGTATTGACATATCATATGGTATTTTTAATACAAATTTTTATGTTATGTTTGATCTTTTTCATATGAGGAACTCATTGGACTTAGTATGTGATGAGTGGAGCCCAGTAAAGCTCCTCAATTAATCAGTAGATCTCATGAGACAAACTAGTGTATTGGAACCAGACATTTAGAAAATCTTATTTTTAGTATTGGAACAAGGACTTTATTATGTGTTTATGAAGTCTGGCATTATGCATTCCATCTTCATGAAAGTGGCTATTGATATTGCATGTGATTATTCGACTAGTAGAATATCAATGTGATTAAGTAAATGGAATTATCTGATTTTATATTTTCCATATTGTGCTGATGATTAAATTTAAAAGGCTTTTGTTTTACTTTTATACATTGCCTTAAATATATATCCTTTTTATGAATGTTTTCTATATATTGTTATCCTTAATCTGAATTTGATCTCATCCCTTTCTATGTTTTATTTTTTTCATGTTGTGAAGAGGTATATTATGATAGACCTATAAGGATTGTCTAAGGGATATGAATGTGGTCAATGGAGATATTGTTTTTTTTGTTTTTTATTTTATAATGTAATGTAACGTTCATGTATGTAATCTAATTTCCAAGACTACTAAACTGATCCATCCTTCAGGATTTGATTCCATGTAATCATGAAAATGTATTAAACTAATGCACCAGATCTGGGTAACTGGTGTCAGGGAATTACACAATTAAAAAACTTGTTATTAATGAAAATTTAGTTTTATTCACTATTCATAAAAATATGAATGTTATCATAAAATTACCAAAAATTCACCATAAGGTGATTTTGATAATCCTAAACCAAAAGAAAAGTCAATTTTGAAGGATAAATTTTTTAAAATTTCAAAAAGTGAGTTTTACTATTGATAACTACTTTTTAAATGGTTAGTTTAATTGGTCAAGATGTGCTAGAACTCGGAGCTATGTATAATGAAAACTATTGTATTATTTAAATAGAAGTGTACAGTGGAAGCATGGAGTGTTAATAAATGAAATATTACAAGGTAAATTTTTTATTTATTCACAATATGCCACTTTGTTGTTTGATTCTGGGACTACACAGTATTTCATTTCACTGAAGTATTCTAGAAAATTGGGAATTCAATCTCAAGATATAAATCCTAAACTTGTGTAAAAATCACTTCGTGGAAATGATGAGGAAAAAAGAAATTATAATAACCTTCATTTCCTTGTTTGCAGAAAGAATCTACCTAAAAACCTTATTGATTTCCCTCTATTAGAGTTGTTTTTATTTGGGTATGGATTGACTTTTCATTGATCATGCTAAGATTGACTATAGAGAGAATGAAGATTATTTTTAGTAAAAAATATTGTTTTTGTACAAGAATGAACCCTTATTTTTGATAACATATCATGAAGCTGAAAAACTAGTAAAAAAGGGAAATTAATGTTAACATTCACATATTATTAAAAACAAATGATCGTTCAAATTAATGATGTTTCTATTGTCAACGAGTATCATGTTGTTTTTCAGGATGTGTTTCTTAGAATAATACCTCATAGTGAAGTTGCATTTTCTATTGACATGGTTCCTGATGCTATTAAAATTTCCAAACACCCCTTTAAAATAGCTCAAATTCAACATTTAGAGTTAATGAGGCAAGTTCATGAGTTATTAGATAGAGGTTTTATTCAAACCAGCACATCATTATGGGGTTCTCCAAGCATTTTTGCTAAAAATAATGATGAATCAATGAGACTTTTCATTCATTATAGATCCTTGAGTGTCATTACAATTATGAACAAGTATTATTTGCCTCATATTGATGATTTGTTTTATCTGCTCTAGGGAGATCAGTAATTTTCAAAGATTGACTGGTGGTCAGGGTACCATTAGTTGAATGTAAAGTAAGACTAAATTTCGAAGACTGCATTTCATATTAGATATAGAAATTATGAATATGTAGTTATTCTATTTGGGTTAGCAAATGGACCTGATGTATTCATGAATCATATAAATACAATTTACAGTAAGTTCTTGGCTAAGAATGGGGTTGTATTTATTGATGATATTTTGGTAAATCTAAAAATTAATGAGGGGGAAAAGTCATTTAATGGTTTTCCTGAAAACATTAAAATAACTATAATTGTATGGGATAGTCATAATGTGTGAGTTTTGGTAACAAAAAATTTCATTCCATTGTCACATTGTTTCTAAATATGGCATAACTATTGATCCTGTTAAAACTAATTTTTTTGATGAATTTCAAAGACCTACAATTATAAAAGTGATTCATAGTTTTATTGGTTTTGTAGGTTATTACCAGAGGGTTGTTGAAAATATTTCACGGTTATCTAGAAAATTTATTATGTTAAATAAAAATTTTTTATGTTTATCTGGATAAATTAATGTTATGAGGGTTTTTTGGAATTGGAAAAAAGATTAGTGAATGCCCATGTTTTGGAATTGCCTTTCACAAATTGTGACTCATTTATCTTTATTGATTCATAGTTTAAAAGACATGTAAATTTCCTTTTTTATAATTATTAGGTAATTTCTTATGCTTCACGTCCGTTGATAACTCATTAGGTAAATTATCCTAAACATGATTTGGAATTTTATGTTATTGTTTTTGGCTTTAAAATAATGGAGGAATCATCTATATAGAGTAAAATGTAAAATATTCATTGATCCCAAAATTTTTATGTATATATTATACTAGAAATAATAGAACATTAGAAAGATAATATTGATGGAAGTAATCATGTAATATTATTTCACGATTCATTACCATCAAAGAAAGGAAAATAATGTGGATGATGCCTAATGTAGAAAGAGTAATGCTATATTAAGCATGATCCATTCGGAATGAGATCCTTTTTTTATTGGATAAATTTTGGATTGGAATATGTTGGTGTAGGGAATTACTCTATATTGTTTCTTGTGGTAGTGAAATCATTGCTATTAGTAACAAATATGAAAGTGCAGAAATAAGAATGTGTGTTGCAGAAAAATGTAGAATTGGTTCAGAAGGGTATGTTACAAAAATATGACATTGCTAAAGACTATGTATTGATGATTGTAAAGAGATAATGTGTGTCTTGGGATTCATAGTTGAAGTAAGAGTGGTTATGTGAAGCTCATAGATCTCCATTTTCATTTCAACTTGGAAGTACTGAGATGTATAGAGTTCATTAGGAGTATTACCAGTGGGATTGAATGAAAATAGATTTTGTTGACTTTACGGTGAATTTGTTGACTTGTAAACAAGTTAAAAAATAATTATAGTTACCAAAAGGGATGAATTAACATTGGTTATTTCCCGAATATAAATGGGAAAATTTTTCTTTGGATTTCATAGTTGGATTACCAAATTCTTCCTGAGGTAACAATGAAATCTTGATTATTGCGGATCAAATGAATAAATCTTCTCAATTTTTATCAATTATATATAAACTTTCTATAGATAAACATTCTAAATTTCATATGAAATTGATAGTCTAGTTACATGCAGTTCCCCTCTCCATTGTATATTATTCTGATCTTATGTTAACATAAACCATTTTAAAGGGCCCACAAAATTTGTTGGGTAATGGATTAAAATTTAGCAGATCTTTTAATCCACAATCACATGGTAAGTACAAATGAACAATTAATATATTGGAAGATATGTTAAAAAAAATTTCATTGGATTTACAGGGATGTTGGTAACAACTTCATTGTTTGGTTATGTTTTCTTATAATAACCATTTTCATTCTAATATACAGATGGATCCATTTGATGCATTATATAGAGATAGGTTTCAAACTCCAGTTGTTGGGATGATGTATGTGAAATAACGTTTATGGTACTATAATTAGTAGAACATATGAAGGAAATAGTTTGGTTCAATCAGAAGCACATATGAACAGCTCAGAGCTAGCAGAAGAGTTACACAGATAACTGGAGTAAGGATATTTCTGTCTAATTATATGATCATGTTTTTCTCAAATTTACTCCATGGAAAAGTGAGATGTATTATGGTTCAAAGTGAAAGTTGAGTTTATGGTTCACTGTACACTATTAAATTATAGAAAAAGTTAGATTAGTTTCTTATAGAGTGAGTATAGCTCCAGGTTTATCTGAGGTACACAATGTTTTCATGTTTTAATGTTGAGAATGTATATTCCAGAAGCATCTCTTTTTTTGATTTATAGAGGCACATCAATTGGAAGAGAATCTTTGTTATGAGAAATATACAATATTTATCTGGACCATAGAGAGAAACAATAACAGAATAAGGTAAATCAATAGGTAATGTCTTTATGAAAAAACCATATTGCTAGAGAGGCATCATGGGATACTTAATATGCAATGAGGGATAGATATACCCACTTATTTGATAAGTAAATAAAATTGCAGGTATGAAATTTCCAAAAGGTTGATATGATGTTGGAAACTAGCTATTTATAGAATAATATTTGTTTAATTTATATTAATAATTATGATTAAGATATTATTTTTACATTAAATGGGATTCTTTTTCAAATATATTATTCATCACCCAACAATATGATACCTGATATCATACATTGCACACAACTTTGAGTTATAATGAAAAATAATATAATTTTTTTTTCAATTAGTAGTTAACACCTAGCCACACTATAAGTGGGAATGAATATAACTAAATAAAATATGATTTAAAATGTTTTTTAATTTTTTTTTACATTTATCCAAAAAAAATAAAAGGCTTAAAATAAGAATGAATCTGATTTTAAGCATGGATTACTCTTATATTTATAAAAGGATGTTTTATCGCCTTTTGAAGGTTATACCTATTTAAATATATTTTTTATCACTTATAAATCTTAAATTTCAAAAATAAACATCATCTATAAAATCATGAAATCAAAATCAACATTGTATAATATTTTGGTAAATTTTTCATAGTCATTTTATTAGTGAATAGTACAATTTTTTTCATATAAATTCAAAAAAACATTTTTATCTTATTTATATATACATTCAGATTATAATTTTAGTTTTCATTAATGAATAATTGTATTATGGTTTTTTAAAATAATACAATTTTGGTTATTTTATTTAATTTTACATTGATATTTCACATAAGAACATGTCAATCTTTTGGTTGTTTCTATTTCATAAAAAAACGCTTTTTTGTTTTGACAATGGGAATTAATTTTAAATTATTTTCGGAATATTATGTGTTTTGATTTTGGAAATATGGATTCCTTATATGGTATAATAAGGTCCAAAATGTGTAAATAGGTACCTTATATTTTTGGACATTAGGAATTTTAATTTTAGTTATTATTTTATTTAACTTGGTTAAAGGGTAAATCTGGTAAAAATGGTAAAAATATATTATAATAATAATAAACTACCGTATCACATGCTTGAATCCTATTGGATGATATATTTATGACCATGGTCATCATTGGTTAGATTTTAGGACCCCATAGAGCCACTTGGGTGTGATAATAACCTCATATAATAATAAATTTAAATTTTAGATAAATATGACCTAATTGGATCCTTTCATAATTTTTTTAATATAGTGTTATATAAATGATATATTTTACAATAAATTTTTATTTTAAAACTACTACGACTTAATACAATAGGACATTTGAATAATATGTTTTATATCTAAAATAAACATTTTTATTATGATACTATGATGATATAGTGATCACTTTTTAATGAACGAATCAAATAAACGATTTATAAATACTAAAATAAATGTAATATTAATATATTGATGCAATAAAAAACTATTATGGATGATATTGACATATTTTCTTCTATTTAATTCCTTTTCATTAATGGAATAATGTTATTATGAATTTATCAAAAATAAATTAATTAATATTTTCAAATTTGACATAATTGTGTTAAAAAATTACTATTTTATTAATTGATATAATATAACTAAATATATAATATTTTATCAAATTACATATATAATGACAAAAATATCATTATTTATACACGTTTTTCTCTTAGATTTTTATAGTAATTACAGTTACCTTTTTTTTGGAAAATACAAGAAAAAATTGTACGAGTTAAAGCTTTCATCTAAGGGTAATAGATAAAAGATATGGCCATTTTTTGACCTAAACATGTAAAAAACCAATTGGTTGAGATTATAGAGACCCAAAATAATCTTATATATTAAATAGATGAGTTTGGAACATTTTTAAAGAGAAAATAACTTTATAAAAAATTAATATATCCAGACATTCATAAAGTGACCCTCCTCCCTCTAATAAAAGGCCACCACCTCTACCACTTAATATCACCTATGAATCCCCTTGGATCGTCCAAAATATATTAAAATAACATACCAAAATTTCTCCACGCATCCTAGAATCCTTAACTTGGGTATAAAAAAATTAAATAAATCCTTTTTTCATAAATCAAATTATGTTACCCGATTTAGAGGTGAAATCTTCTCTCAAGTTCTTTTCCTTTATCTTCCTTATCCACTACCTATGATCTTATTATTAATATATTACATAAAAACACTAGTATCCTAAATATACTATGATATTTTTATGATATTGATTTATACTACACAAACACACACTTCTATATAATAGATATGGACATATGATTTCTCTATACTATGAACTTCTACCTCACAAAACATTGATTGTACATTTTTCTCCTACCACCTCTCATGGTGGTCATTATGATGAAACTGTATATGTAAGATATATATTATATTTATATTTTATCTATGAATCTTTATTTTTTATTTACATAATAACATTATGCTATCATAATTTGTAAATAGGATAATTTCATTTGTTGAAGTACAGACTACTGCCCCTGAATGTGATATGACTCATTCATTCCATACATAGTACATATAAAGGATAAAATTAACCAACCTATGTTACATATATAACATATATATTATTATTTATTTAAAACATATGTATGTATCTTTTAGTTTTCATTCCTTTAAATATTATAAAGAAATAAATGTAGTGTTCGTGCATACATACGGCTTACCATATCCATGAATGATGTATTTAATTTCTTATATAAATTTTTTTTGGACTATTAAAAATAAATATATGATGAATACATATGATTTTATAATCCTTAATATCATTACTGAGATTATGGAATTTTGACTACATATACAATTTACATCAAGAGAAGTTCATTTTTTTACTCAAAAACCAATTATCAAAAAAACGTCCGAAATGAAATCAAAAAATTAACTAATTTTTATATCATCATTATAAGTAATTTAATAGTAATAATAAACATGAATAATGATCTTACAAAATTATAAACTGACATAATTTTTTATTCATGGGGATAAGGAAAAAACTTGAAGAGTCAGACTCATGGTATGGTACATCTTATCAATCTCCTTTAATTGGGGAATATTTTGATAATATACACCGCCTTCTTTTATACAATGTATAATAATAGTTACTTGATAGTTGGATTCCTCTATAATCTCTAATGTTATCAATATAAAAAGAAGTAAAATATTACCTTTTTAGGTATTTTGGTATCAAAAATGGGTTTTGGGAAATAGTTAAATATATCAATATCTTGACATGGTGTTTTAGGATTGTAATGTGGAAATTTTATTTCTCCTTTATTCTTGTTCATGTGTTATTATTAAGTTATGGTTCATGGGAATTTCTTATATATATGTCTTGTTACATGATATACTGAGGGTGGGTGAGGCTGTGATAGCTCTCTAATGCATTGGGTAACGTGATGGAGGTATACCATAATTTTTATCCTGTGAGATTTAGGGAACATACATTGAGGGGTATTTCAAATGTAACTAAGAAGGTTTCTCCCTATGTGTCTATGAAAGCTATAATATAAATATGTTATGAATGACACATGTTTTCTGTATGATTTATGACTTCTAGGAGTTATCAATAAATATTTTTATTTCAGGAGGTAAGTTATAGGGTTGATAATTTATCAGTAAAAATTCTGATTTCATTGATTTTAATGTATTTGTGGACTTATGTTTCCATTCATATATTTTTATCCCTTTAAGTTTTTTTTATGATCATCTCAGGTTTTTGAAATATTATTCACAGTGTATGAGTAAGGGTAAGAGAAATGAAAAATTCATGAATATTTTTATCAAGAAAATAATTTTTGTTTTTAAAGCCATTTAATTTTCGTGAAAAAATTGGATAGAGTAGAAGTGTCTATGTTGTAAATATTGATTTATTATATAATAATTATGTCCTAGTAATTTAATAATATAATCTTGAAATGATCCTCAAATTGAATTTAATTTAATTATTGAATTATCTCAATATTATGTAATGTTTATGGTTGGGGACTTATATAATAGATCAAAACAATAGTAATGTAATACCAAAATGAATGTAACATGATGTTATTTTTGAGACAACTATGGATTATAAAAATATCTGATCCTAATATATCTTATATGTATTTTTGAGATTTGCTTAGGACATAGAAACTAGTGAAACATATTTATCTTATATGAAAGGTTGGGATCGATATTGGTTATACAAACGGGTGATCCTAATATAGCATATATAATTTTTTTATAAAGATATAGATATAAAATTCATCACATAATGTTAAATTTCATTAATGGATAGATGGTAGTTAAAAAATGAGTTCATAATATGCAATTAACTATGTCTAATTTTATTACATGGGTCATGAAAATAATATCCCACTATAATAACACGATTTCTATATGATAGCTATAAGTATTTAATATTTCATTTGATCATGATTTTTGTCACATACCTCATAATTTTTTATTAATTTGACTCTTCCCTTTATTAAGTCATTATTCATAGATTCATGATGTATGATCTAGGTATTTACAGGTATTAGTTATCTTATGACATTCCCATAAACTTTTATTATATCAATATACACTTGTGCTCATATTGTTCTAATTGACGACATCAATTTTTTACTTCTTATGCATACACATAATAATCATATTAGTTTACCTCTCTTATTTTTCATTTTCCCTAGTATATGGAGATATAGTTTATATATGATATTCCAAATGAATTTATTATATGTGAAGAACACTTTTTTAAAATGATGATTGTTTTTTTGAACATGTTTTTTATGTATCAACGTTATTACATAATAATTTATCAAAATTATCAACAACTATAAACCAAAAGTCCCTCAAGTATGTTTTTGTTCATATATTTTATATTTGATGATTTATAGATTTTGGTGGCTAAAAATGGGTCATGATTACCAGCATAAAGAAAAAAATCTTATGATTTTTCTTTTAACAGTTTATTAGACTTTGTTTGTATGTGTTTCTTATTGGTAATGTATATACATCTAGGAGAAATCCATTTACAATTGATGGAGGAATCCTTATATATATCTTAGTATGTTTGTAAAGTGAACATATGGTTGTAATGACATTTACCACTAATATAATATCATTTATCTATATAGAAATGGAATACATAGTGGTTACCCTTGAGTGTACCTCACTGAAATAACAACTAAAGAGACATGCATGTTAGGTGATTTGATGCCTTTTAAGGGATTCATCCAAGTTATTTGTATTTTTTCGTATAGTCAACAAATTAATAATTATGATTTGGTGCCTTATATAAAGGGAACCACTAAGAGTAAGGTGACACTCATCGGGGTAATCAAGCGAGAAGCATCTAGGAAATAGTCTCAATACTTGGGAATCACATAATAAGGGGGAAATCAGAAAATAAATTCATTGAATGTAACCTATATTTATTAGGTATGATTTGATTAATTACCACCCAATATCATGTTTTATTTATACATTGAGTGACACAATCATTAAATTCTACCAAATTGGTATGAAACAATAGTTTATCTGTGGATTTATTTGGAATGAAGATCATTAATTCCAAGTTCGAGATTATATTCAAGGATATTGAGAGGATTTTGGTTATAAAGTCTCGGATATAAGTTAAAATAATCATTAATAATTATTTTTTTGAATAAATATATTTTTTATTTTATTATTGAGTTTGATTGGGTAACATTTTATTGAAGATTGATTTATTGATACCTACGGTGAGTCTCTATGACACCCAATGTAGGGGATTTCAATATATCCATAGGGGATTAGAACTCAAATATGGAACTATAAATATAAAAAATAAGAATATGGGTATTATTTTTGGTAAATTTGTATGAATTTTTTATAATGAGTTTGTGAAGATAATGTTATTCATTTCACACATTATAGAGTGATATACGGAATTCTTTCATCTATACTTCATGGCTTACCTACTAAGATAGGGGTTATGATTAAAATAAATTTTCATCATGTTAAAAATAACATATCTATAATTCAACAATGGATATTACCAAATTATATTAGATTTCTAATGGTCATGCTACCATACATAAACATGATGCGAATTACATTCGTGACCACTTACGATTTTATTTTACATATCTTTTTCATATATAATGGGACTTATAATTTTCATTTGTATGTTAATTAAAATGTTATAATCCATTGATTATCAAAAATGTGTATCATCGTATTGACATTAATGCATGTTTTATTACATTATGAAAATCATATCATTAAAGTAAATATGATTTTTTCATATTACCTACTATGAGAATTGATATAACATATACCATAGAGATCATTTTTTGTATGTATGGAATGTATTTTCTATAGATGTTGTCATTTAGCCTCAAAAACATAAAATAAATATTAATACATGTAATAAATGTAGTTTTCATAGAAATATTTATTATCTTATGCATGTATCTATGAATGAAATGTTTTAAAACTCAAAATCAGTGATGATTTGTATACAATACCTAGAAGATGTCTCAGGCACACTGAGAGAAAACCAATTAAATGAAATAAACTTATGTTATCATCTTTGGATATGGGTGTAAATCTTTTTTGGGAAAATTATTCCACACTATAGCATGTTGATGCTCCCATAGAGCATCAATGGTGATGTTTTTTGTGGTCATAGTAATAATATTTTTGAGATTTATATATTTAAGGGATTATCATTCCACATCATGTGATTTTTATCAGGAATTATCCATGTTTTTATCCCATGTAATTTCCTTATCCATGGATTTGGAGAATATTTAGTGGTTATATCATAGTCATATAAATTAAAGTATATATTTATATATCATGTCCTAACCCTTCCATATCAGAAGTGTGTTAAGAATTTAAATTTCATTAAAATTAAAATTTAATATACTCCTAGGTAGGATAATTTTTAAGATAATGTATTGAGTAGTAATAATGAAACATATATCTTGTGAGATGAAAATTATGAGTACCAGTTAATGACCCCCTTATATGAGTTAATAATAACATCATAGAAAATAAGTGTAGGTTTACGTGAAATAATATGAGAATAATCTATAAACCACCAAATTGGTTGAATGATATTTATATGTAAGTCTATTTCTATCGTGTGATAAGGCATGAAATATATATAGGGGAGAACGTATTGGTTAAGATGAATTAGTGTCTCTATATTGAATTTTTTTTATTTTTTACATACATGATAAAGATGTTGAGAAACGATTTGTAGACTTCAAATTGAAATGTTTCCCTAGGTTTGACCTTGATATGTGATGAAAACCAATATTTTTTTTGGTCAAACTGGATGTAGAAGGTCATAAATATATTTTTATGTTGGTTATTCACATGATAGTTGATGAAGTATAACAACTATATAACTATGAAATATATTTATCTAATAACAATTATTCTATTAAATGGTATGATGTAATGATTGGGCCACATAAGAAGCTTATTTCTATGTCATGTAGTATGAGTTAGTATGGAATGATTTAATAATGTAGTAAATGTTTTCAAATATTTATTTATATGACACACATAATAAATCACTGAATTATTTTTGATCATATCTATATTATAAATAGTTATGAGTGTCTAATATCATGTTTTTGGGTCATGTATAAGAATCCAGGGAGGTTGTTTATTTTAGTTGAAGAATGTTTTATAACATTCTATGTTGTAATGAAACATACATATCTCGGAAATCCCAACCACTTCAGTTCATGTTTATCGATCAATCACCCTTTATACTATTGATAATCATGATACACATGATGATACTAGTAATTGTGATGTTGGTACCCTAATTCATCGGTCAGTTCGTGATCATTGAGTGGATTAATAATGTGGAATAGTAATTAAAACACATTCAATAATGTACAAATAACCATGATGTATTCCATAAATCTAAAATTTTATTATTTCATTTATACCATAATCATATGAACAAGATTAAATAATGAAACCTATAAGATAACATATATATATCTAAAATTGACTCGTGGTCATACTAAACTGGAGTGAGAAGATATGCCTGGGGAAGATAGAACCCCATATATGGAAACCAAAAACACATTACAAAAATATTAGACCATTTTTAATGAATATATTGTACATATTACAATAAAACACACTATAGAACCATAATGGATTAGTGTATATTGATTTGAGATACATAATACACTTTTTTGGGTGAAATATCTTAATAATCTTCCCCAAATACTTCCACAATAATTTAACTTTTTGGATATTTTCTACTAAAACATTACATCATATCGTACGGAAAGAAAACATTAAAATGGTATCGCTTATATTTTAAATAAGTAAAAAAATAGGAGACCTTAATAAATGACAATAATTAATAATTCGATAATATTAAAGCTATTAGAACATGATAACACCTTATGATATTGTACCCAAGTATAAAAAAACATGATTCATGAAATAATGCTTTGTAAAATTAATAGAAATGACTCATAATTTTATATAATAAAAAATAATCATTCATGATACATGAGTATATATCATTATAATAAAATATAATAACATTTGAGAATATTTTGGATGAAAACTGAAAATTCAAAATCATTACTTATGTCAAGGGTTACTGAAAAAATATAATATATGAAATATTCCAACAATGGATTTGGTTTACTCTTCATTCCCATAAAAATAAAAATAATATTTAAAGGCTATTCATTGTGAAATTAATGACTTGTTATGAATTTCATTACTATATATATACCTATTTAGGAAAGGGAACATTGTATGTATACCCTTTTTGTATTGGGATAATCACTTATGTATACTTTTGGGCCTCAGAAATACCACTGTGTAGCATTGGAAATAGGACAAACTACAATTTACCACTTGATCTAATATGATTTGAAATCATTAAAAATTAATTTCAGGGATATATTACCCACCAACACATAATAAAAAACCATTTTTAGTACTATTTTTAGAAAAAAATGAATTCAACATTCATTTTTGTTTAATTTATTTTTTGGAAAATATGGGCTTCATGAAATTATACGTCCCTGGGGAGTGATTGAAATGGAATAGAGAGTGGTTGAATTTTTTTTGATAGAAACAAAAAAGGATAAGTATAATAATAGGGGGTTGAGTTCAGGTATGTATATTATTTCCTAATATATTTCTTCCCATAGACCATGACCTCATTATTATATAGTTTAATTGATTTTTTATTCAATGTCTTTATTGATAATAACAATTTAAACTTTATATAAAGATTTATTATAAAATGTAAATAAATAATGAAAGTATAAGGAAACAATAATGTTTTGTTAGTTCACCTCTACGGTGTAGTCCATAGAGCACACATATAATAGTGTGTTTGTGCATGAAAGTCACAAATCTAATTATTTGTTGGTTTAGGTTGGGACACTCTTTCTTTGGACCACTTCACATAGAATGTTATGATTGGACTATTAGTCCCTCATGGTTTAAAACAAGTCAAAATTTTAAATAACACTTTTCCATAAACTAAAGTGTTCCCATCACTCTATCAGAAGTATCTACTATTAATAAAAATCATATTTGAATAGTTTCAAACTATGTGTTCAATGTAGATCCATTTTCAAATGGTAGATAAAATAAAAACCACTGAATTTCTATTTTTTGGAATGAATTTTTCTTCATGAAATTTTTTTAATCATTCATGAACTATATTAATCCCTTAATAGAAACCTCTGCACTATGTATTTAATGTGATTCAAGGACCATTATTTCTTAAAAAACACCATTCTCTTCATTGACCACCATCACTATATGGATGGATGATGGTTCAAGACCACCATTTATTTTGTGTGTTATAGTGCCCCACAAAACCCTTCGAAAAATTTTATTCACAAAGTACCTCATTCTTAAACCACCTCCATTCGAAAATGACTCCTTAACAAACCACTTTGTACATTGAAATATTATTCTAGAAATGACAGTATGTAATGATGTTCTCTACAAAAATGATGTGATTATTGGTATTTTATAGAGAAAATGGAATATACAAAAGCCAAATAAACAAAATTACCATAAAATTATTTTGGGATTTACATCACATGATAATGATCTTTTATTCTTGTTCTCATATCATAGTAATTATTTTAGTGTTCCCCATAGATAATTATATTCTCCAAAAATGGGAATTATTTTGAATTTTAGATACCCCTGTTATGTTTTCATACTCCATTGTTATGTATTTTATTTCACTTCATCCAAAAATGACTTCATATTATTTAGTTTATCATGGCTCGTTTAAGTTCATTATAGTGCATGTTATTTCGGGAATCCATGCCTTTACTAATTTCCCTTTGTGATTTCAATATTCCCTATGTAGTTTTTCAATTTTTCAATGTGAATATCAATCCTTTAAAATAATAAATTCCCAATATTGAGGCCCTAATATATGGATAACACTAGGAAAAATCTACTTCCAAATCCCCAATAATATTTTAATGTGGTCAAATAAATGTTTTAATAAACAAAATCATCCAAAACACACTAATATAACACTTTTTAGGTTTTTCCCCAACAATCCCCCAATTTTGGTTTGTAAACTACACTACAAAACTACTTAATTTACATTAAATATTATTCCATGTTCTATCCAAATTTTATTCACGTGATTATAGATATTGATATAATATTTACTGAACAAACTCTTTAAACCCTCTTGAGCCATGCTCTGCATTAGAAAAAAGAATCACATGAAAATTTTATCAATGAGTTACTTATTCATAGATCAACCAAATTTTTTTTATCATGAACCACATACTACCTGATAGATAAAAATTTAATAATAATATTTAGAATTGTAATTTTCAAAAATACACCTACATAACTGATCCCCAAATCATTTTCTACATCTATACTGAATAAGGATTTTTCTAACCCTTTTGTAGAAACAACTTCTTTTCGCTTTTCAATGAACATTATGGTCAATAATTTGTGGTCTGTAATTGGGTAATGAACAAAAATAAAAACATAAGGGAAAAACTTCACCATAACTCAGTAATAGGGTGGCCCACTTTGACAATTATTGATATTTGTGGAATTAAATAGACTCAAATGGCCTGTCAACAAAGGTAAAAAAATTATTTGGGTAAATCTTTTTTCAGAATATCTGCAACGTGTAGTTCTTTTGTTACATTCTCAATCTTCACCATCCAATCATCCACATTCTCCTTTATTAAATGATAAATTGTTACATTGTTCTCCCTCTCTTAGTATTGTATATGGTTTTTTATATTATTTTTTAAAATGTTATTATCGCAATGTATTTTCATTAGATACTTCATTTCAACTCCCAGAACATCAAATACTTCTTCATATAGAATAACAACAAGCATGCATTTGAATAAGAAATATAATAATGATTTTTGGTGTATAAATAAATTATATATTATTCCATTAATATACTTGTAATACACTATTCAAAAATATATAATCTACCACATTACATTTATTTTATATCACCGGTAGTCCAGACTATCAGAATATGTATTTTGACACTAAATCTTAATATGATATATAATTTTATATCAAACTAAAAATCAATATTCCAATGATATATCTATTCATTGTATTTAATATATGTAGATTGGTTAATTTGTGGTTTCTTCGATACCACGAATCTTCACATTTTTATAAAAACAATATCAGGTCATGTCAATGTTATGTAGCTAATATTTCTAATAATATTCTTATATGTTGTGACATTAAAAACTTTTAATTCCTCATATCATGATTGTTTAATATAGGTTTCCCCCAAATTTTAAATATCTTGGGAATTATCCATTCTTAATCTTCTTAAAACATACATGGAATGTTTGGAATAAAAAAATAATACTTCTATACTTTATTAAATCACAAGTAAACCCAGAAAAAATGCATGTTCACTATTAATTACATTTTATTATTTATTTTCATGAATTTTGTATACTATTTTCATTGTTCTTAACCTAATCCACAAAATGATATGTTATAAACACACAATGTTAAAATAATATTTTTATTCATTTCATTGCTATCATAGATATTGTAATCCACTCCACCAAACTAAAAATCATGCATCTTCATAATGTGATCCAGACATGAGTACCATTCTCTCGATGCCTAATTTATCCATTATGACTAATTTTGTTGTAAAAAACATTGATATGATCTTCATGAATGAGAAATAGATTTGGATACATGATATAAAATTATTATTCTAGAACCCCATTGAAAATATCTAACATGACATTCATCTGTAGAAATTTGAATTTAATTATCCCAAATATGGGGAGAAATAAAAAAAAGTATCAGTACATAAATTATATTAAAAGATCACATCAATGTCAATTTCGTCGATCTGGGTGTATCCATTCCACACAATTAATTATTTGATCTAAATTACCAATCATAATTCATTTATATTATTTAAACCACTCATTTAGACCCCTGGAAATTATTATGTATTGATATTAATATAATCTCAATAGAAAATCTAGATTCATATTGATATAAATAATTATTAATGATTATTGAGATTAATTCATATGTCAAATTATTCTACTTAATAGGGAGATGAAATTTTGGAAACACTATCAATCTCCACTCATAGCTTCTTGGTATCATGAAAAGAGTCATCTAATTCCATATTTTCAGAAAAAATAGATTATCCGAAAATAAATAATTTTTGTTGTTTTTCAACTAATGAGTCCTCTCTTGAAGAACAATTAACACTATAAGTTATTCATTTTACTAATAGTTCATTATTAAATGCATCATGGAAACACTAGATCATTCAATTAAATATTTCATATCTATTCAGTTTCATAACAGATTATTCATTATGTAATCTACATTATCAACTTCATAATACCGTTCAATATATATTCATAATATGGGGATGATATGTAAAGCCGATTATTTAATCCGATACCATATGTAAATTTCTATATTATATATTATTCTTATTGCATGTATCCCCACTCATCATTATGAACAAATCCCCTTTCAGCGCACCTCCCATGATTGTATCTCCACATTTATCCTACACATGAAATAGTAGATACTTAAAAACATTTATCAAATTCAGATAAGGGTATATCTTTATTCTTCAAGGGGAGTATTTTCGTCAATCATAATAGGATAATCCTTTGATATTTTAAAAAAAATCATTGTACTTTTTCTATTCTTCTTTGAACTACCGAAGAAACTTCATCAATTATGGCCATATAACTACAAATTTTTAACCCACATGATCTGTCATCATCTGAAATGTTGGTTCTATAATCATGGACATTATCTGAATTTGGTTTTTTAGACCTCTTCTAAAAATTTATTTATTTAGTGCTCCATTTTCATGCACATTTTTATGATTATTTATCTGATCAAGAATATTTTCAAAGAACATAAACTCTTGATTCATCCTCTATTGGAGGGATCCTTCACTTGTCATCAATAATTTCCATGTTATGTGAAACATATAACTATAGATGAAATATATTTTAGGTTTTATTTTATCATTCAAATAATTCAACACTCCCTAATGTGACGAGAGTGAGTTATTCAGTATATGTGGTTTAATTTTACATACTAATAAAGATTTTCATTGTGTTTACTCCAATTGTATAAGCCCATATTCTATATAATCATTTTTTCTCCTAGTATATGTATTTTAATTAGTATCCACTACTTTTATGGATCTATTTGAGAATTCATTTACTTTATATTCTTTCTAAATGTGGAAATATCATTCTAAATTCCCTTGATTATTACATATAAATATTATATCATGTCAAACATACCACAGACCATCATTTATTAGTAAATATTATGACATAACTAGAGTTCTTATTTTTCACTAATCACTCGAGATTATTAACACATACTCATTGAGTGTCCTAGTCTTCCATAACAATATAATTTCATTGATACAATTTTTTATGAGACAATTATTTTGGGTATCTCAAGAATTATATAATGATTCATTCATTGGGAAATATTTCAATATTCATAGTTTGAAATATATTTAAAAATATACAAAATTATGTATCCCACAAAAAATACACTTGTTTTCATCAATTTTTGTTTAGGCCATTTTGGGTCTATTTCCAACACCAACAGAAATTTTATTATTTTTTGAACTGGTCACTACACTATTTATATCATGCATGAGTTATCACTCATCCTATCAAGGAACATTTCTTCACAAATTTTATGCCCTTTTCAATAAGATAAAAAATTAATTTTTTTCTCTAAAATAGAATATTATAAATTCATTTCAACATTACCTTATAAAATATTATCAAATAATATATTTAATCAGTCCATTAATTTTTTCTCACAATAAGAATTATATTTCTCCTCTTTATTATTGACTATTTATTGATATTACCCTAATTTTTGAATCATCTTGTCCCTTGATTGAAGTTGATACTTATGTTATATATTTATTGTCATTTTATCTTCAAATTATAAATAGATTTTATATATCACATCATCTATCTCATTTATTTCAAAAATATCAAGACAAAAACTATCATTACAGAATGGATTTTTATATGGTATGCTTTTTTTTGAAAAATATGTTCATATAGGTGTAAAAAAAGATAATAATATTTGGATTCCAAATTTATAATTTATTCTGATTTTATATTCATTCACTTATCATATTTTTTATTTTTTTCTCTCTTTATGGACATATGTTTCAGTTATTTAACATGGGAATCATTATTCCCCCTCAGATCAACACCAACATTATAAAATATTTTATTTGATCCTTTTATCTTTTTTACCTCAATTTCCAATACTTGGAGAAAATTATCTTAATACTTGTTTTCCACTTTTAATTTCAAATAAAATGAATTTTCCATTTAAGAAACATATACTACAAATTTTGTGTTAATTTCTTCTTAATTAGTAATATCAAGATCACATGAAATGTTGGGTTCATGATTAATTCATTTAGAATCATTTAATGGGG